>OY292501.1:2610200-3810200 GCA_958496325.1 Nomophila noctuella
CCCAAAGCCATCGGCAGTTAGGCCTTAGATCATCTGATTTTGATAGTAAAAAATATACCCGTAATGACTTTAGAAATCTCCGTTCTGTAAGAGTAATTAGTTTTTAATTTTCAACAAGTTCCACGCTTTGTGGTTTTTTTGTATCAGGGACTTCCACATTTTTTTATTAAGCAACGAACAGGCAGCAGGACCGGCAAAAGGCGAGCCCCAATCGCCATGACAATAATAAATAAATATTTCACAATTTAATATATAGGGAGGTGTGACGTATACACTACATCATCACATACATTGATCCGACTCCGTGTTAAGTAGCATAAGCACTTGTGTGACAGACATCAAAATCAACAGTAGTATCACAAATATACTTAAATAGATACATAACACCAAGACCAGGACAAACTGACATGTTCATGCACACACATGTTTGTCCTGTGCGGGAATCGAACCCGCGACCTCTTGTATAATAGGTAACATCTTGACCATTACACCAAGCGGGTCGTCAATGTCATGGATGCGGCACTGGCATCGGCAAATAAGTCCGCAAGATATTTCTTCACACTTTACTTTTTTAATAAATAAACATGTTATAGTGCTTTAGCCTCCTTACTTAATGAAGGCTCGAGGATGAAGATGGTTGACGCTTATATTTCAAGGGTTTTATTGACAGAATAATGCTCATGGTGGGCGGTGAATTTTACCTGTAACCAGCCAAATGTAGGTATAGAACTTGTCATCATATCGGTAAATGGCATGATGCAACTATAACCGGCTATAAAACTTAAATCACCCGTACAAAGTTGCGGGCATCCGCTTGCTAGTATTTATATAGAGTTACAAAAATGCCATTAAGTTCAAACTGCCTGATAAGCCCAGGCCCAGATTAACTGGTTCTTTCGAGAGAAACATCACGACAACTCTCTTAGCCGGCCGCACGTAACCGATAAGAGCAATGCCAAATTTTAAAATAAAGACAGAACTCATTGAGAAAGGGTTCCGTTCGCCGAATTCCAAACATTTTTTAAAGAAAATCATGAGCGAGACGAGTTTGAGACCTATGTAGGACATTGTTGCGGATTGTCACATTTATTATTATTATTATCTATACATCTATACAAATATTATAAAGAGGAAAGGTTTGATTTTTTGTTTGTTTGTTTGTTTGTATGAATTGCATAGGCTCCGAAACTACTTGGCAGATTTGAAAAATTCTTTCACTGTTGGAAAGCTACATTCACCCAGAGTAACATAGGCTATATTTTATCCCGGTACGGGAAGTAGTTCCCCCGGGACGCGGGTGAAACCGCGTGACGGGCCGTTTTTATTAAAACCTTTTTGTACCTTTTTAAGTTCTATATTCTTACTTGCTTTTATATGTCATTCTGACACTCCTTCTTACTGTCATTAATGAAATTCACCTCAAGAACTCACGTATTTTATTTCTCAACTGACATCAATAAAATTATATTTAATATTAATAATAATAATTAATTTAAATGGAAAATGTTACTGTAAGAAATCACGTCAATTTATTTTTCCTACTAGTTGTTTGGATTCAAATGGCACCGAATCGGCACTTCTACTCGACGCTTGAATGGCAATATACTCGTACATAAGTTTAATATTTTAGTTTCTAAGTCTAACCGTTCCTTAGCATCCAATAAACAAGCTTGCAACTTTTGGAGCTAGGCAATTTTGGAGTTGTTTTTTTACGTCAGAGGCGGCAAACGAGCTAGCGGGTCGCCTGATGGTAAGCAATCACCGCCGCCCATGTACATCCGCGACATCAGAGGAATCGTTGATGTGTTGCCGGCCTTAACCCCTTACCCTCCTCAAATGAGCTCTGGCAATCTTACTCACCAGCAGAAACATAGAGTTGGCCCAAGGAATTTATTTACTTAAAAAATTGATCTCTAAAAGAATCCATTGCGTGGGAGTTTTCAATTATAGAACGTGTACACCTGAATGCGACTGTTGACCCAACTCCGCTCAATGGCCAATGTTTTTAAAGGTTCTTTTTATAGACGCCTGGCAGACAGTTTGGGGGTTTTTTATGTGTGCAAATTACCTTTCGAGAACTCGATATCGGTAAGTCAGTAATGGCGTATTCCGTATGTGTTCACGCATTTGTGCGTGAATTGCTTGATTTTTTATCGCTTTTGTTTGGGTTGGTGTCTAGTTTTCTTTACAATGTTTTGTTTGATTCTGATAACTTTTTGATTTGCATTTGGAAGATAACTTTATTTTTAGTAGTGATCCTTGTAATGATAACACAGAGAGGCCTATTTGTTTACAGACTAGATGGAACATTCGAGATAAAAGAAATTGAGTGGATAGTGCTCAAGGCGGAAAGTCTGAGATAATAATGAAATTTGGTTGAAAATACCGAACGCCTATCAGAGGGCGAACTTTCACAAGGCATTTGTCTAAGGGAAGAATAAATAGGAATGATCGAATGATGTATTTATTAAAACATTGGATAAATATGAAATTGATTTGATAATTTTAATTTTTGAATCACTTCGGAAATACAAGTGCTTGCTAGCATTAACAAATTGATGACCAAAAAATATCTTAAAATTTACCGCATAAAAAAAACAATAAGAATTAGGTACCTACCTATGCACGACCAAAGTGTTGGTAATGAAACAATTTAATTTATAAGACTCGCATTGACATAATTTGATTTCGGTATTGTAAAGGGATGTTTAAGGTGTTAAAATTAAACCACAAATATGTTTTTAACAACGTTAATAATTTGTAGCTGTTATTTTTATCTCACGCTAACTGACGGTTCATCATTAAGAGTTAAACGAACTTTTCGACCTAGTAACTTCACAATCCATTACGATTCAGTTAATGCAAATCGCCGCAGTTGAGATAACTTGATTATGCATGCAGGTGTCTGTTTTGTTATTGTAGACCACCATGCGATTCATACGTAAGTAGGTGATTCAATTTTATGTCATACTAGCGGCCCGTCACGCGGATTCACCCGCGTCCCGAGGGACCTACTTCCTTTACCGGGATAAAATACAGCCTATGTTACTCAGGGTGAAAGCAGCTTTCCAGTGGTGAAAGATTTTTGTAATCGATCCAGTAGTTTTTGAGTTCATTCGTTGCATACAAAAATACAATTCTTTACTCTTTATAATATTAGTGTTAGTGTAGATGTAGATATTAACGTATTTGTGCTTGAAAATATATTGGTCTCTGACCACTAGACCAACGGGCCCGTCACAAATTATGTGAAGCAAAGTAAATGAATGTCCCACTGTAGTGTACACCGGGAATAGAACACAGGACTTTAACATCACGGTCCGGTACTAAAATTACTAAGGCGTCAGAATATCATGTATAAAGTTATAATAAAATAGTGACGACTGGTATGAAAATATCACGTGACATAATCACATTCCTTGTTCGGTATGAGTACTAAGTCCTTTCTTTTTATAGTCTCCTTAAAAGGTGCGTGGAAATATAAAATTTGCTCGACTCAGTAGTCAATTTAGATAGTTCTCGTGGTCACTTGTACGTTATAAATAAATAAAATATTAAATTCATACAGTTTTTGTACTGGCAAGCAACGGTAATCGTCCTTATTTGTCAAACGAGATTATAAGGAAACCATTTTAGATGGATTTATAGTTTCAATATTTATTGACTTGCCACTTGAGGTATGTCATTATAATTTGTTAAATGGTAGGTTTTAGCGGCTTTAGGCTTTTAATATTTATTATTTAAGCTTGAGGGGACTTACATAAAAATATGCGTATAAATATGTACATGCATATTTTGTTTTCATTCTGCGATATAATCTGTATGTATCTACATAGGTATATACATATATTATACAATATATATAATTAACATTTGTCAAGTGTTTTTATTATATTTTTTCATATTTCTGCATTCACGTCAGTGTAAAATTCTAGTGCAATGACGTTGAACACAAACAATCGATTCCGGGTTGAAAATGTCGAAAGCCGATGACATTTTAACAATTGGATTTGTACTTTCCTAGACTCGTACGCACAATGCATTTAGAATAAATTAAAATCTACATGCCTAAAGTCCAATATTTTAGAAACAGCCTAATCACCCTAGCCTTAAAGATATTTACGTTTTGTTGTTTGCTATACACATTCCTTTTATTATGTATAGCGGCCGCCCGCGACTTCGTTCTCGCGGACTTTGGTTTATCCCATGGGAGCATTTAAACGGGATAAAAAGTATCCTATCGCCTAAGTCAACCCATACCCTGCGTGTATACCAAATTTCATCAAAATATATGTATAATATTTCATAATAATAGTGCAACAGTGGGTGCGCAATCACAAGTGCACTCCGTATTCCCTAACTTCCTCACTCGCATAGTTCGGTGGGACAGCAACCTGACACGATCGAAGAGAGATGAGGCACAGGACCAACATAAGGAACGTAGGTGTAATTGCACCGCCAACTTCCAGACTCCGGACTGAAACTGAATTATCCCAACAGGAAAACTCAGACTATTTTTTTTACTATTAACTAATATTTGAACGGGACTAAACGCGATATTATATTTAAGTACTCTCGTACTTGCTGCTTGACGTTTCGGCTGCCATGCTGCAGCCATAGTCACAAGCGTACTCATTTTTTTACGTTCCAAACTTAGATTTGTACAACATGCAATGCAAAAACACTAAACAAATACTTGCAATGGGAGCAGAGAACTGTACTAACTTTCGGGAGATCACGTGACGAGCCGTCGCTCATGTTTACAGCAACTAAAATAGTTGTCAGCTAGTGTGCCACGGCTAGATGCCAACGAGTGCGAATATCTGACCACTGCGATGATAAACAACGTTTGAACCTTTCGTGTTAGATGGGGGAATGTGTGAACTCCAATGCTGATGATCCAATCCAACCCAATGTAACAATCACTAAGCGCAAATGTCATAAAAGCCTTGGTCGCAGCGGCTGTGTAATCGGTGACAGTACTTTTGGTATTCTGTAAGAACTATATCTGTACGATACTAAAACATCGAACGATGTTATTCACCCCCGTGATTTCAGCCGTGAGCGCATTGAACGAGTGTCGCTTAGTGAATTGCAAAGCTGTTGAGGAGGGTATGGGGTTCCAAAGGCAAGCAACGTATAAGCCAGTTCTGAGCTCCACACACGGCTGCAGGTTTTGCTAACCTGTTCGCTACGGCCGCTAAAGGAGTTCTCCAGCGAAAACCCAAAATTAAAGGCGCTTCAGCGGGCGGCTGTAGGGTGTTGACGTCAGAAGCGGTGATCACTTACCAACAGGTGCCTCTTGGTCGGTTACATAAAAGACATTAAGAGACGGGTGTTTTTAAGAGCGGCTCAAATCTAAAACCTCGGAGGAGACTATTCCCCTGCCCTTATCCCGCACTAGGCGGGGTCCTTAATGGCTGACAATATCTATAGATCTTCTACTATTTATAAGTGCCTACCTATAGCTTTGTCTAGAGCCTACCTGAGTTCAAAAAAAATCTCTAATATCTAAGATAATGTGACAGTATTTTTCTAACACAGTTTCGACTACAATGACTGATAAGGAAAAACGGTGATTTTATCGTGGAATAGTCACGCTGAAAAAATTATGAAACTGCGTCATCAAAAGAAAGTATTGACGCATTTACGCATCCAGCACTCAGATAAAATTAGATTGAACTAGTATTGTGTTGTAAAAACCACTAACAATTAAGTATTTTATTACAAGAAGAAGTGTCATAATCAGAACTCTACTCAAGGCTACTACGTACTAAAAGCGGACTTGTAAATTAAAAATGCTCTCGAGATTTGATGCCCTATTTCGTAAGCCATGCTTTTGATCACCCTAGCCCACAATATTGGCTGCCAAACAATGCGGCAACAAAATTTCCCTTTCCTCACCATATTGATCATTACAGAACTGTATTATCCTGTTACTTAACTCCATTGATTGTATCGCCATTGAAAACAAAGATTAAATAATATAAATAAACAGACATTCCTCTCGGTTCGCAGCCAATCGATGAACATCTGTAACGATGGTTAAGACGCCACGACTAGAATTAGCGCTTTATTTAGCCTACAAAGAGGATAATAATAGGATCCTGAACTGGAGATACTGTGTCGATTGCGTAAGTCTTAGTTGGAATGGACTTCATTGTATCTCTTGTATCCAGACTTTATGACGATAGTCTGAATAAGACTATCGTCTAAAAGTGCTTGGTACATATGAAATAAGTTATAGAAAAGGCAATAATTTTATTGAAATATATTATTACCAATGTTCCCACCTGCATTCTTCACATAAAGTCACGATTATTTCATAAGGTGTATAAGAAAACCTCGTTCTGTTTAAAATAAACAACCCAAAATGACTTTATTGACTCTTGTACCCAAATACCATGTCGGTTGGTCATCTATCTCATTTAAATGTACAACAAATGGAACAAGCCCTATTGTCGTAGCCCCATACAGTATATTATAAGCATAATTTACAAATTTATTTAACATACCACATCTACGCACGGTATCTTCTCTTATCTTGAACGTCAGTGAACTCAAACTAATTCAAACCTTGATATTTTATTCATGCATTTTTATCTAGTCTGCGTCATTGCTTAATCTTTGATATGGATTCAGATTTAGTTTGATAAGTCCATTTGTATTCTCTGGAAGATGTATGTCATAAGATTTTGTAAGAAACCTTGCCGCTTCAGCATTAGGTAAACAATATTTTTTACACTTCATCTGTAGGTGTAGATTAGCCAGTTAAATCGTGGTCATTGCAAAATTTTACCACCACGATTAACAAATGAACATCGACTTGAACCCCAAGGCAGCAATGAACCTACATAATAAATAACTATCATCATGATCTGACTCCGTGGAAAGTGGCTTAAGCATTTGTGTGTTGGTGTAAAAGTCGCTATCCAAATGATCAAATATTAAGTGGATGCGATCCCACCTATTGCTAACTAACAGGGATGTGACAAATTCTGCAAACCAGAACTTCTAAACCATTCCTGCAAAAGCTGTAGTTCACTCTACAAAGTCATAACAATGTAGGTGTTCAAACGAGGCAGCAATAACAATGTTTTATGTCCAATATGGCACGTGTCATCTGCTTCTAATTGGACTGTCTCGATGTTTGCTAGACACGTTTACGTTACCCACTTGAGTCATTCAGTATTCATTGCTATTTGCTAGCGGCATATCAATTTGCTGAGAATTTTTTATAGCTCTTATATGTAGCTCTTCTTAGTCTAAATAATATACAGAATGTAACTTGTTATTGTTAGTATATTTCCCCATAAAAACAAGCACTCGTACTGAAAACAAATGTTACTAGTCACACACCTTGCCTTCGCACAGGTGCAACCGTATTCTGTCTGTTAGTATGTTTTCCCAAACATTTAAAGCAAAGACTAAAAATGAAAATATACCTAATTTTGTAAGATATGTGGTTTTGGAAGCCCATCTTTTAAACAGGGCTCCATTTAGTATGCGTTTATGCGTGTAACAAAATTTCGAAAATCATCGTAAAGAGTTCGAATAAATCTTCAGACGTTATGAACTACGAATTTGACGTCTTACAAAAACTTCGCGTTTCGTTTATTGCAAGATTTATGGTGATACTCTTATAGTACTTTTTGCCTTGTGAAGACATTTATAGTTCTTTTGACAAGTCTAAATGGACAGTTTACTGCCTGTTGCCGTTACAATAATCTTTTAAACCTTTTTAATCTGTTCCGCTTCTGAGATGCTGTCCAGTTAATGGTTATTGTTGGCGCTTTGAAATTTTCGATTATACGTCAAGATAATTCGTTTTTTTTCCTCGTTTAGAGGATGGCAAATAATAAGGCAAGAAATGTACCTTCTTGCCTAATTGTATGTCATGATGGAGAAAAAATATGTGGAAAATATTACTGTGCTACAAGAAATTCTCCTATACAACATCTGGTTCCCTTACTGTATCACAAAGTACAGTATGCCTTATCTAGTCTTTTCTTTTATCATATGTTGAATCAAAAGTAATCTTTTTTTCTGTCACATTATCAATGGTTGCAATAAAGTGCTTCATACATTTGCTCCTATTCGGCTAAATAGTTCGAATTTGAATAAGTTTGAAGTAACCGCTTGCTAACACTGATACATTGTCAGTTGTATTATAGAAATTTCACGAAGACTTCTTGCAGGAAAACGCCTTTAATCGTTTGGTTGTGACCGGTCATGGTTCTGATTTCGATTCCCGGGTCGGTTCAAAGTACTTATCAGTTTTTCCGAACACATCATCAATCTGCAAGGCAAAACCTATCTTTGTAACGATTACATGATTTCAAATGATGGAGAGGCATATGCCCTTCAGTGGAAATAAATATGCTGATACTTCTACTTTAGTTCTTGTAGTTACACTTTAACAATATGTCGGTAAATGATATAATATTTTATCTACTGCTCGCTCGTATTAGTATACCCAGCTATATTGGTGGAGGCAAATGCCTTTATTATGAAGACACTAGCGGCCGCCCGCGACTCCGTCCGCGTGGATTTCGATTTCCAATATCCTATGTGTTATTCTGATGTATAAGCTATATTGTGGTAAAGTTTCATTCAAATCCATTCAGTAGTTTTTACGTGAAAGAGTAACAAACATCCATACATCCATACATCCATACATCCACACATACAAACTTTCGCCTTTATAATAGTAGTAGGATTCTAAACATTTTCCAATATTTGCGTCACGGCTTAGCGCACTTTTGTTAAAGTCACATCAATCTTGAATCGATTGCAATGGCTATTATATTGGAACAATGGAACGAGGGACTTTGTTATTGAGAAATATTTTACTACCAATAACCCAGGCTATAAATAAAACTTCAGTGCGTCGTTTAATTGTTGAAAATTTGTTATTTTGAAACTATGTACTCGCTTTGAAAATTGGAAAGGCCAGACCTTTAATAAAATCAAATATAAATATTTTTGGACTAACACACTAATTGCCTAGCCTCAAACAGAGCCAGACACTATGAACGCTAGGGAACGGGTAGACATACTTTAATACTTTTATAAAACATCCATAACTCGAGTACAAATGCTGATGTTCATCCCGCAAACATTTGACCTTAGTGGGATTCGAACCCTTGGCTCCAGAGTCTCTGACCACTTCACCAAAGAGCCTGTCAAATGCACCTTAAAACAATAAATAATGCAGTTCTATAATGAATTAGGCTTAAATGTATTTTTGATTATTTGCAGGTACATGCTTCCGCATCTCAATGGATCACCCAGTAATGTTTTCGTAGACCTAATCTGACTTTGTATTGAATTGTCGGACTATGTTTATCTAATTTAAATTTGGCAGGCAGAAGAAGCAAGAGTCAATATTAATTGAATAATATTTCAACAAAATGCATCGCGCATTTTTCGATTTACTTTAAATTTTCGCTTTCTTTGAAGTTTAAACCAAGAGAAAAAGACAGCCAAATATATTATGTTCGCCTACGTGTACCTAGTCGCACTTTGAAAAACAGCTTAAACAATTTATTTATAATTATTAGCTATGGTATCATTAAAACTTTTATGTTATTTTAACAAACTTTAGTATCTTGTACATTATTTTACAAGTAATAAGACCAAAATTTACGGCTGCTAATTTGCATTGGCTAATTTCTGAAATTCCTGCTCACGCAACAGAGATCTTAAAAGCGATACGTGCTTGTATAGAAGTCTAAACCAAGTCTTGGACTAGAAATAGTAGAAATACATTCTGATTCATTGATCCGTTTTTGTGCCAGATACAATAAACAGCAAGTTATTGCATTCTCGTGACGTTATTTGTTGAATACAACAACTGTTGTTACGAAATTGTCAACTGTTATTGATTGGTTAGGTGATACATTTGATTAATTTTGCTCGTTATGGTTTCTCCTTGATGTGATAAATGTTTTTGTTGTTACATGTTAGGACCATCGTAAGACTGATATTACATAGTGTGATGGTGTTATTTATGCATGCATAATACGATTTTCAATGATGTAGTACTTCACTTTAAACTTTGTTTTAGAAAAAGAATCTTAGCATAGAAACGCACATACGGTAAAACGCGACCGAACGAAACGAATTTCGGCTTGACTACGCCCTCAATGTACATATTTTAAATGAAAGATAACATACCATGTGGAAATAACGTTGCTTAATTTTGTATAGAAAATGCATTGCAACTTCGGTCGCGTTTTTTCAGTCTGGCGTGTGTCTTCGCTTTGAATCAGTCAGATGAGTAAATACGTTCAATAAATTTATCAACAGACTTATTAAAGTTTTACTAAGTGTATATGTTGGTATGACATCACCAACGGGAATGGAAAAAAATTGGCCTACTGCAGATTCTTCAGATGATTCAACTAGTTTTTATCAGTTTATTACAGACCTAATTAAGCCAATTCACATTGCATTCCTTCTATCTTGACGTAATTTAAAGTAGATATTAATTAGAAGATATGAATATGCAATGTCCCAAGTCTCTTAAAATAAAAGATGTGAGAGCATCGTCGTCAAATATTTCTTCGTTAAAGTGCAATACTTCAATATTTATGTCCGTTGACCTGATTACATATAGCGTCAGTACTTAGAAACAATTGGTTTAGATTTTGTAATGACTATTGTTATTGGTGTTTTCATTAAGACAAAGACTTTTTTTTTATAAAAAAAAGGCAGAGACGTAGTTCATGATTTACAAAAAAGTGAAGAATTTTTAACTTAATAATTAGAATGTATGTATCAAAAAACAATCTACATAGCTCGTGCTTAGAAATGAGCAAGACTAGAGGCATGGATTTTGACCATGAGGAATAAATATGAGTTTCAATTAATCAATAAAGATTTTCAATTACTTAACTAAACTCTATAGCCCAAATGGAGTTAATATATTGATGAGACATATTGATGATGACACACACGAATTACAAAAAAGAAAATCTTGACCCCACTGAACCACAAATTGAACTTCTCTGCCACCTGCATATTATCATAGAGTATATTAAACGCTACAAATTCCTCATTCCATTAAAGAACTGGTGAGGCAACTTATACCGGTACCAACGCTGATTCAAATGGTGTCAAAGATATATAATGTTATAAAACATATTTTAGACAGGTCAATAAAACTATTCGTCGTGTCAATGAAGTCAATGACACTAAAAGTGAAATGAACACTAATGAAAATTCAGATTGATGGACAGGTAAATCATTTATTGGTTTCGTTCGATAGATACTTCCTACTGATAGCAAGTTGAATAGAACAATAGAACAGTAATAGATAGAGAATTGAATATTTTTGGGAACTTCTGTTACAATTTGGAATCTGCTAGTTGGAAGTTGCCAAAAAACACAAAAATCCTATATATTTTTTTGAGTATATAATTTCGCCCAATAAAAGGGAAATATTTTTGGTTGTATGGGTTTGGGTGCACAATATTGTTGCGTACGCTTATGAAATCTTATATCTATTTGTTGTTACGAGGATAACTTTATTATTACTCTAGGGATTTATCTATGGGTACAGTCACGAGCACTTACATGTACACACCTCGACTCGTATGTCAAAACAGTAAAGTTCACATTTCAATGTGTTTGTATACATGTTAGTGCTCATGACTGTACTAATATAATTAAGAATTACTGGTTCGAATTTGGAAAGTCTTGGAATTTCCATTAGTCGAGGAAGGCTTTAACCTGTAGTATAACAATATGTGTGCGGAACCATAATCTACGGGTACGAAGTCGCGGGCAGCCGCTAAGATATATGTAACACAATTTACCGGAGTATGCAACATTAAAATAAGATAAGGCACAGGTGCATTGATATTATAAGTAGGTAGGTATACTGGTAGTCACTCCACTTCATCTGCCCTAGTAGTTAAAGAATTTATGACTTACTAAATGTTAATTTAGTCATAATCTAAGCTAGCGGGTGTTGATACGTAGAATGCCATAATAATATTTCAATTTCAACATTTATAATGTAAACAGTATCGTAAACGCATTTGATGACCTATTGACCTGTTATGGGTTAACAAACATTAATGGTGTTACTTTAGTTTAATGTTATTATAATGGTAACGGCTTATCAAGTTTAAGATACCATTGTGGTCGTATGTCAATCAATGTCGATAGGAGATGAAGATATCTTATGAGGTAACTTGGAACTCTTTTTTTGTAGGTAATACACAAATACTACATTTATTGGCATTTCTCCATATTCCGAATTTTATGATAAAAAATATGGACACCCTACACAGATTTGTAGTTTTTGATTATGGAATTTGCTTACACACACCTTCCTCAAAACGTGTCTTATTCATACTATTATTAAAATCAAACTTCAGTTTGATTTTAGTTTAATTTTAATTTAATGCATTCCGAATAAATCACCCACATTACCCTTGCTTAAAGAACACCATATTTGACAAACGTACGCTCCCTTTGATAGTGACAAATTGAAAACAGCATTCCTTTCACAATTTCAGTTGACACACATGTTCATGTCGAGATCTACGAGTTTTTTTAAAACTATAATCATGCGCAGATGAGTTTGTTCAGTTCATTGAGTAAACCGTGAGAAATGTCAGATGATGGAGCGCGTGCGCGTGGCCTAGCGCAAAATAGGAACGCGCAGAAGTGTAGCTTGCGTATGTACCTTGATTTATATGCCTACGCGCGGCGGTCGCTCTAGGGTCGTTAGCTTTTTTATCAAGTCTTTTTTGGAGTGGTACATCTAGATTTGTTGACAAAGGTAATAGAAAGTATTTTCTTTGCAAATTTATTATCAACGAAAAAAAATCAAAATCTGCATAACGTCATGTTTTCAACTTACGTTCTAAAAATACAGAAACGTGGTTACCTAGCCTTTGAATTGATTCAAATTGAATGAGATCGTCAATTATCTTAGCGCCTCTCCCGGTTGCATCTTTAGGAGTCTTGGAAGGTTGAGCCCAGGGTAAGCTGCGAATATGATCCTGAATGGACCAGGCTGGTTATTGTATGGAGAATGAGATATCGCTTCTTATCGTATTGATAGCATGTTGACAAACTTACGTCACATCAGGCAAAATAAAGCTGCAGTTTTTTGGTGTCGGGGTATATTATTAAAATCTATTGTTTTCCTTCTGTTCTTCTGTATTCTGTGTTCCTAGCCTCGGAATAGTTCCGCCGGCTCCCGCGCAAATATCGTCGCTAAATCTGTCGCGCCAGACCGGAGTTATGCATTGTCCGATGTCACTACCGCATCTAGTTTTGGGACTAACTAGTGTTCGGATATTTTTATTTACCAATCATTTTCGGGTATTGATGGTATCTAAGATTATATGTATAAGCAAGAAAAATCCACAGAGAAGTTCTATAGAATGGCATGTTAATGGTATGCTTTGCTTACATCCACTCAACATTAAAAACCAAGATTTGAGACTTTCGCGTTTAATTTTATAAATACTTGTACTATATGTCGAATGTCAAAAAAAAGAGGAAGTCATAATCTACTTATAATAATATAAATTATAATAATATAAACATTCCGTTCCCGTTTTCTTATAATGTAGAGAAAAATTTGTTCGACGTACATTAATAATATTAATAATGTGTTAGAAGCCGCCCATCAATATTCATGTGCGGTTGACACCGCGGTGTTTTCAGAGACCGGGGTCAACTGAATAACACCCCATTACGATTAATTTCTCAAATTTTGATTACTAAAATTTCAAATCGAACGACAGATATATGCCAGGGCTTGTTGTAAGACTTAGGTGGCGAAGAACATCTAAATATAGAATTGATCATGCAAATACCCCGTCTGATATTAAAATCAAGTTCCTGAGTTACCTGCTGTTTAATCCTAAACACACATTTATTCAAACAGGTGTAACTTAGCTTCTCATATATTTGGACGTAGATTAATTTGTACGACATTAAATTATCTAATGATCAAATATTAAAAAAACT
The DNA here is from genome assembly GCA_958496325.1 of Nomophila noctuella. NCBI lineage: Eukaryota > Metazoa > Arthropoda > Insecta > Lepidoptera > Crambidae > Nomophila > Nomophila noctuella. The sequence continues at coordinate 2,624,199 of OY292501.1, forward strand.
AAATAAATACTTTATTTATGTAATACACAGTTAAGCACCTATAAATCGTCGATAATATGACAATATGGAATGACTCTACCACTAACTTCGGGACGCAGTAATCTTGTTGTTCTTTTAAATCGCCAATAATAACAACAATTTTCATAACCTATTCTAAGTTCACCATTTGCTAAAAATTAAAAAGCATTTATTTATGGACTAGCGGCCGCCCGCGACTCCGTCCGCGTGGATTCCTTTTTTTCGAAATAAAAAGTAGCCTATGTTCTGTCTCAGGGTCTAAAGATTGTCTGTACCAAATTTCATCAAAATCGGTTGCGAGGTTTAAGCGGGAAAGCGTAACAGACAGACAGACAGACAGACAGACAGACAGACAGAGTTACTTTCGCATTTATAATATTAGTTGGGATTGGGCCCCAGCCCCAGCTGATTTCCTTTTAGTAATATTTTGAATATATGAAGTTAAGTTATCATTTTGGTTTAACTATGTATTTAAACTTTTAATATGATTTCATTCTAGCAAAGGCTAACGCCTGACTCTTCCGTTGTAAAATCTCATTACCTCGTGCTTAAACATGTTTAATATTTTGGCAGTCGAAAGTCAACGTTATACGGATACCTAAAATCCTTTATCAAACCACGTGGAAAGTTATATTAAGACTAACTAATAACAATACAAAAGATCTTAGTGGTGTAAAGGTGTGTAAGAAGCTACGTTCGCAGCGAGAGTGATTAGATAATTAGTTCTATGTGCCAAGAATTCTCAAGAATCTTGTCTTGTCGATTTCATAGCTGAATTGAAAAGTCTCTTTATGTGAAGTGATTATTCAGCAATTTGGTATCATGCAGGGTATGGGCTGACTTAGGTAATAGGATTATGACTTTTTTCCCGATTAGATGCTCTCATGGGATTAAACAGGAATCTTGATAACGCAGGTAAAAACTAGTTTATTAATAGTTATTTTACATGCCATGCCTGGCATGCATGCAATGGTCTGTAAAAATATTTATTCGATACCTAACTCCCTGTATCTTACAATAAACTGTCTAACTAACTGTCTGTCTGTGATTCAATATCATTGCAGTGCTTCATTGATTTTAATTCTATTGAGTCAATATCAAGGGCTCTAACATGACATTACCAATTGAGTGGCTAAATAAAGAACGCCTTCGACTCTTGAAAGAATAACGTTTAATTAAAATGATATCTGTCAGTATCGTCTATGATTGTTTTACTGATTGAATGGTTCTGACATTGCATAATGTTTTTCTTTTAATTTTAATAAATGGTGTCCGTTGTGAATGAATATGACGTACAATTTTAATAGAAGAAGACAAGCAAGCTAGAGCTTAAACATGAGTCTGCGACTAGCGGCGGCCAGCGACTCCGTCCGTGTGGATTTCGGTTTCTGCACACACAGTTTTGTTTATATTACAGCTTCAAGCCTTCCTTTTCAAATGGACTATCCAATAAGAAAATATTATTTCCATTCGACCCATTGATATATAAAAACCCAAGATATCCCCGAGCTAAAAAGGCTACTAACATCACTAGTATAGAAACACACTAGGCGGCAAAAACGACTATACCTGCAAGGAATCTTAAAAGCAAGATGACAGACACACTACGCCGAAATTACATTGCATAATTTTGCATTAATTGTATGCAATACATTGTGATTGAAATTCGGTCGCGTAATTTCAACCGTTCCTCCACTAAAGCTACGTCCAACGCAACAGGCTGATGAAAATCAGGATAATCTCCCCTCCCGTTCAATCACAATTAGCTAGATAACCAAAAATACGCACTTACGTTTCCAATTTCACAAAACCCCTTACAGGAAAGAGATCGACATCAAAGCCACTAAGAGTCACGTCACAGCTGTCGATGCCAAATGTTCGCTAAAAGATGACATCTCGAAATAGTGTCATACCTAATGGGTTGGCCCCAGTTAGTAGCGTATTTCCGTACCGGGGTGACTGGCCGGTGCGTTATCGATGCTTATCGCGAGCGGCCTTGCCGAGAATTACAGCGGCATGCTACTTCGTACCTGGGAATTAAACTACTGTCGAGACGGATTGAGCTAGGTTACAAGTTCAATATACTAGTAACTAGACTAACGCCGCCCGCGACTTCGTCCGCGCGGTTTTTAGATTCCGATTTTGGCAATTATAGGCCTATTTTCTATCTGCGGGTCTAAATTTTTTTTCATACTAACGGATTTTCCCGCTAATTCCTGTGCCCGTGGAATTTCGGGATTTGCTTTTATAGTGCACCTCTATGTCTGATATGTCAGTCAGTCAGTTTCTCCTTTTATATATTTTGATTGGTGCTAAGTTAACTCTTCAAAAAATGGACTATGCAATACATAGATAATTTTTCAATTCGAACAGTTCATTCGATTAGAGCGTTCATACAAACAAATCTTATTATTTAGTAACGATAAATGCCCAAATATTACAACATTCCACTATACCCCTTAAAAAATCGTAGGGTCTTCATTCCTACCTCTCTTAATACCATTTTATTAAATGGGGTGAATCTTAATAATCACGTCAATCGTGTCACGTTGTCTCGCGAGGGTGATATTGAATCACCCCAAGTCACTCACAACTGGTGATTTGGAACAATTTGTAACATAATCTGACAGCGGCAAGACTACGCTAGTTGGTAAAGTGTGGAATACTTTTTTCATTACGCATGAAAGCGATACCATCTGTTGGATATTTTTTGTCTTTAGACAATCTATGTGTGGATTTGTGCCATTAGCTCGGTGCTGAGACAAACCTGCGTGATTTCTGACTGAGTGATTTCTGACTGTTGTTCGGTTGGATCTGGATGTGTAACCATGATCCAATCTGTCTGTTTCCCCTCTATGGGTTACGATGGTCTGATGGCAGTCGCATCACTGTAATAACCAGACTCGCCAAATCCTGGATCATGGTCAAAGCGGACCCCGCACATAAAAGGGGTAAAAGCTAGGAAGAAGATGAGACAATCTAGCGTAAGTCATCAATAGCACAAGAGACTTTTGTGAAAGGAGAAGGCTCAACATCCATACACGAATAGCCCAGCGTCGACAAAATCTTCGTATGTCCGTTTTAATAGGGATTTGTATATAAATATAGCTTATTCCTAACAACTGGGGGAAGCTGCTGTCGCAAAAAACTATTCCCATACATTTTGTACTGTAAAACCTCGGATCCTGTTTCTTACAGTTCTAACGGGCAAGAGTTTTTCGCGATTTTCAATTTCTAGTTGTAAAACCTTAAATGGTTCCATGGAGTGTTTTGTTCCATACAAGAAATATAATAGCATGTCACGAATTGATTTTTTTGGACCTTAAATACCTAACTACCTAATGTTTGGGAAATGTTTTTTGGCGAAAGACAGAAGAAAATGTTTTGTTTTCTAGACATCTTCAGTTGTTCTCATGTGTATACGTTTTGTATTGTCCCTAGAATCCATAGTAGATTTAACAAAGTTTGGAGCTAGAAGGGAGTTGCTGTGTTCGTCCAAGGAGTTTAATATTTTATTTGATGCTGAAATATACAACAAATTCCACTTGCCTTTTTAAAACAAGTCATAATCTCTTTATTTACGAGCGTTCAGCAAACGCAATAATCGTAGACACAACCTTCGAGGCTCGTACACATAGCAAACAAACGTACGGCACACAAACTGATTTGTACTTATCTTAATATTTACTGTTAACCAATTATAAACATATTTAAGTGCTTAATAATATCCAGGCTATTGAAGTGAGTAATAGAATATAATATGAATGAATCCACCTAGTACCCATACATGTGATAGTTTCAACTAGGCGGTTAGTCTTAGATGTTTATAATAATGTAATTTTTGGTTACCCATCCAAGAAGCGGCCTGCGAAAGTTGCTTAACTTCAATCTTACTGCGCCATCGCGCTTTACTATTGTTTTGTTGGACTATAGAGAAGCTTCCTTGAAATGTTGGTGATAATGATTATTTACAAATATCTATACTATAAAACAAAGCGGAAGAGTTTGTTTGTTTGTTTGAACGCTTACTAATCTCAGGAACAGCTGGATCGAATTGAACAATTATTTTTGTGTTGAATAGCCCATTCGTCGAGGCAGGCTTGAAGCTATAAGACACCAAATAGGTGTATGTGTGCTGAAACCGAAATCCACACGGTCGTAGGCGCGGGCGGGCGCTATTTGACAAATTTATTACATTTAACTACTTTTTTTATTCCTTCTTTGATAAGGTTTTTTATTTCTTCGTTGATGATTATCAATCAGGAAGTTTGAACAGGGGCGTGAGAGATTAGATAAATCCGATCGTACCTAGTTATGCTGTAGATAAACCTAAATGCATGTGCAGTCGCGAATCTGATAAGATGTCTGACGAGGTGAATGAACCCGAAAGATTTCGGTTTATCTTAGTTTTATTCATGTCATACGATTAGATCAATCGTGTTACCTAGATTTTGACAAGTTTATCTTGTTGAAAAATTGTTGAGTATCTAGATTTTTCAAAATTTTTGTTATAGCCGTTAGTTACATCGATCGCATATCGACTTTTTACAAATACAAGACAAACAATTAATTTTTCTATCCCTCAAAAGAATATTAGTCTCATGATTCAAAGGAATAAATATAGAAAAAAACAAGCTCATTGTCGTAATATAAAACACCAACATTACAAAATAATAAATAACCTACAATATTTCGCCGCCATCTTCCAAAATGGACTTATTTCGAACTGTCAAAATCGTATGACAATGTCAAATAGAACCGTTTCTCATGTTCACTTGTAATTCCAAACACAAGTCTCTGACTAACCGTTTTCAATTAAAAATATGATGGCTGTAAAAATGTACGCTTACTCCATAAAAATGTGTGCTTTTTACACATTGTTTATACAAGTAGTTGATATGGTTTATGGTAACCGATAAATCTTGTGGCGTCGACGATATTTTTTAATTAACATTTCATATCTGGAACTAACGTAAATTAATACTTTACCGTTATTTGTACTGAAAATATTTGTGTATATGTCATCACCAGTTGTGAATTGTGATTTCATCTGAAATTGATTATTAGAATACTCTACGGTATTGCATCACTGTAAGTGTCACTATGTATGAAAATGAGTCAGATAGCCTATGAACACGCTGTTTTATGTACCGGGCGGTGGTCTAAAGGTCCTGGGTTTGATTCCCGGGTCTTGCAAAATGTCTAGCCTGGGGTAGTGGTTACCAATCCAGATTTGTCATGCGTGAAAAAAAACATCTTTCTAACAAGAACATTATTTCAAATTATGTAGGCCTTTGCCCTGCAGCGGAATATAACTTACTATTGTGTCGTCTTACCTCTATTCCATAAGTATTTAATCAACCGCGGAGAAAACTCGTTTCTAATGAAATTGAAGAACAAGATTCGTATTTTATTATTCAAATGAATCATACGGATCATGTCGCGGCAATCAACGCGAAACTTCTCATAAATTACGCGGCTCGAGAATTCTTGGATCGTTTGAACAAACTCGCCTGGCCTTGACCCTATGAATACAACTTTTACGATAGGAAAGCCGTTGGATCGCAGACTTCCGATAAAACAGCGTGTTTTTGAAGTTTACATAGTATAAAACGTAGTCGCAATCTTCTGTCTGTCCTTTTGTATGCTTCAATCTTTAAAAGTACGCAAACTTTTTGTATGCGTTTTTTTATCAGATAGTGTGATTTAAGAGGAAGGTTTATGTGTAAATAAACATGCAAGAAATAGTAAAGAAACACTGGTAAATTTCAGTTGCACCCGTGCAAAGCCGGGCGGTTCGCTAGTAGCTCTTTATAATTGGGGACATAAAATGCTAATGTCCCGGGAATTTGATTATTCAAATGACGATTCTTAAGATTATATCAGCTGTTAGAATTCTCATCAGACTCCGTTATTTGACATCTGTTATACATTCAACATTTTCCTCATACAAAAGTTACAGAACATTTGTATGATGAAAGCGTTGTATAGATTTGCTGTAGTTTGAAAAGTTCTGTACGAACAATTCTTTTTTTTTTCATTTATAATGGACTATTTTAGTTACACGCTAGAATTCTATAAGTATAGGTGAAAGGCGAAGGTGAATATAAATACATTGCTCGAGTACAAATATCAATGTAAGCGGGGTTCGAATCCGTGTCTCTCGGTTTTGTATTCAGGGTCACTAACCACTTAACCAGCGGGCCTGACAGTACAGTACATAAATGCCTTGGAATAAATTAAAAAATGCCTTGGACTAACACACCAATTGCCTAGCCCAAAACTAAGCTCGAAGCTTGTGGTGCATTGGATGCTAGAGATGGATAGACGTAGGTACTTTAATACTTTTATAATCATCCAGGACTCGAGTGCAAATGCCAATGTTCATCACACCAGAATTTGCCCATAGCGGGATTCGAACCTGCGACTCTCTGACCACTATACCAACGGACTCGTCAACATATTCCGAAAAACTAATAACCAATATCAAAATGACATCCACTGGACTTTTGTATTATAATAACACTATTACAAGTTGCATTCTTGTACAACATAATAAATATTGAGTTTAGCCTCCTTTATCACACTAAGTACGTAAGTTAAACTTAATTTCAATATTACTAGCGTACAAACAGTTTTGAATATAAATTCATGATTAGTCCGTGGTGGCATATCGAATGATGGTTGCTTAAAAAGCTTAATGTGTAAGCAGGTTGTGTTTCATACTTTGTTCAATATTATCTCAAAAGAGGATATAAAATTATCGTGATATATAATCGTGAATTATACTTGTTTCTGGGCAAGAGATTATGAGGTTAAGCCTGTATTAATACGCGTTTTAGCATTTTGAAATTGATTTCGTCTGTTGACAAAATTGATATTTGACGGAGAGGAATATTTTTGATTTTGTCCCCTTACATTGGTTTATAAAACTTGAAACTTTGCGTTGCATTACAATTAGACTACTCGTAGTACGAAAAAGTACCTAAAAATAATAACGTGGTTTTGTCCCGTATGAACGTGTTCTGATTATATTTATTTGTTCGATTCCGGTAAAGTTACTTTTGCAAACGCAAAAAGGATTTGTAACCAAAAAGGTTTTCCGTCTCGAGCTACCTCCATGCTTCGGAAGACACGGGAAGCCATCCGGGAAGAATTACCAGTTGTTAATAATAACGCCTCGATGGTCTAGTGGTTTAAGTACCGGGCCATGATCTTGATGTCCTAAGTTTGATTCCCTGGTCGGACAAAATTTGTGTTGATTTTTCTGAACACAGCCCGGGTTTGTGATCGCCAACCCGCATTTGGCAAGCGTGGTGATTAAGCCAAAACCCATCTTTGTAACGAAAACATGATTTCAAATGATGGAGGCCTTTGCACTGCAGTGGGACATTAATAGGCTGAGACTTTACTCTTCTTTTAATAATAAAGAACTGCCAATGCACCAAATCCGCTGATGATGATTATGACGACATAATTGCTGCATTCGCTTTGATTTACGAGTATTAGTGTAAGCTTATCGGTCTGGGAGTTAATACGATCGTACAGATAATGCTAATACGATTCGAACACACATTTCATCGATTACTAATGTTCGATTCGATTCGCATTCGCACTAAAGCTGGTTCTAAATGGTGCCGTTAGGTTTTTAAAATCATTTTTACGTGATTGGAACCTTTTTTTCTGGCCAGTTACCGGTTTAGATATTGTTTTTTTTCCTTGACGTCAAATGGATTTTGAAATATGGCCTGTGTTGTTGTTTTTTTTTTCGATAGGCTCCACACACATAATAATATAAAAATTAACGACTTAATAACATTTATTTTTTATTGGGACATTGTTTTTGATTTTGTAGTCTGCCAAATTTTTTATTAGAATAGCTGCATAGTTTTAAGGATGACACTTTCATTGACGTATTCAATATTAAAATCAAGGAAAAGTTAATGGTTTTCAAATAAAGAATCGAGTCAGAAAGAATACACAGTTTTAAAAATCAAGAACCGGCAATGTTATGTCGTCATAATAATACCCAAATGTAATTCTAACCAGCCAGTTGACAGTTAGTGACTTAAAATTGTTCTCGTATTTACAACAAAATTTTGAAAGTGGAACGGTTTGATAACGACCTACAAATTAACCGATGCATCCGTTATTGGCTGCCAGTTGCACTTGGCAACGGTTTTCTCATAAATTTCATCTTTTTTTAAACTTGTTATTTTCTGTCCAACCTTCAATGCGCTGATCGTTCGATTTCGTTTTGAAGACTTGGTGCAATCTTGTCATTTTTTTTTGTCTTCCAATTAACAACAGCTATGATAAAAATCAAATTTCTAGAAAAATAAGAGATAATTCAGAAATAGCCGGGGCGTAAAGACTATGAGGTCAATGACCTCGTGTTCGGAATTCAGAATTTCGAAATCGAATTAATTATCCGTTTTATTCTTTCATCGTTGTTTCACTGATTTATTAGTTAATAAAATGTATGCTACATTGCTGATTCACATTGAAAGTAATTGCAAATCATATTCAAATTCGTATGTTTTGCACTAACCATTCGTTACTACATCGACATCGTAAACTATATTCAGAAGGCGTTACTATTTCTATTTCGTTTCTTTATTTTAAATATGTGCTAACACGCCAAAAAGGTAGCGGCGATATCCTAAAATACTTCCATTTAGCACACACCTTGACAAGAAAGTAGTCAACATCCAAATATAGTTGATTAAAACCACTATAGCAATGTTTTTAAGACTCAAAATGGCTTGGTTTGTTGACAAATGTTTTTGTCACAATGAATATGGTCGTCAGAGTTCACACATGAACCGTGGAGCGAAAATCATTTCGTTGTGTAAATAGATTTATGCTGCAACTCGACAGAACAAAATGTCGGGATGCAAAGGTGTGTGCGCACGAGATTTTACGACAATTCATCAATGATGTTGGAAAGTATTCTTTAGGATGTGAGTTATATTTATCTATTGAAGTATCACTACATAGTATAAAACAAAGTCGCTTTTTCTGTCATGTGTCATGTTGTATGTCCCTATGAACGCATAAATCTTTAAAACTACGCAACGGATTTTGATGTTTTTTTTAATAGATAGAGTGATTCTTAAGGAAGGTTTATATGTATAATACGTGTAAGCAAGTACCACGGGCGAAGCCGGGGCGGGCCGCTAGTATTTGTATAAAAAAAAGGATTTAAGTTTGTCTATTTTCCGTTCCTTAGCATCCATAGAACAATCTTCGAGCTTAGTTTGGGGAATTTATTTATTTATTTTTAATGTCTCGACGACTTTTAGTAGTAAATCGACTCTATGCGAGCGTGACAAATCGGAAGCCATTTAATAGCAATTACTAAAAAGTAACAACTAAACGGAAAAAGTAAGAGTGGTTGTTCATTGATCATTTGATTTCATCTTTCTTTCTTTCTTTCTTTTATTTTTTACACTTTCATTTCATTCGCGAATTAATCGCCTAATGTTAAGACCAGGTGTCATTTAAATACAAACTTGTACTATTTGGTGAGAAATCTTATTTCAGATATATTTGTTTCAAACGATCTGCTCATAATAGTCAATAACTTACAATGAATTGGTTTTTGTAAATGTAATTTGGCCTATGTCCCACAAAATATCTGACCACAAAAACAAGGTGAAAAGAGAAATTGTTGTTAATATTTAACATAATTAATTAACAAAATTTGATCTCACGACTTTCCAAAACAGAGTCTATATTTTTTATCAATCATCTTTTTTGACAAAAAATTATTTCTGCAGTAATTTTAATAATACACGATTTAAGGCAAATGGATTTTTCCGTGTTTCTACAAAGTAACAAGTTGTTGACTTAACAAACTATGGCTATCGCAATATTGGAAATTTAAAATATGCCACGTAGAATTAAAACCTTATGACCAAGAAATGTAGTGTTCTATACTCCTACCTCCCCCGTGACTCGTATTCCTTATTACTGCGGGTCGTGATCATTGTATGCAATGAAACACACAACAACTCTCTTGAAACAACAAATAATAACTCACATATGAACAAATTAGATTGACCAACGGCAACATTTAACCGTCTAGACGAAGCTTAAACCGCGGATTGTCACGGACGTCAGTGCAGTTTTATAACTCCGCGTCCACCGCTAATAACTAATACGGCGACCGCGCTACGCCTGACAACCTCCGTTAGAGAATATGTCTTATATAACTGTCAGAGCGCACAGATTTATCTTATGGCTATGATATTTCTAGATTTACCAGTCGACGCTACTTTGAAGGAGTATCGTTCTATTCAAAGAAATTTTTCGGTCGTCTAATACTTTCTATGGGTTAACATTATCAATTAGCAAGTCGAAATCGGAATTGTATGTCTTAGTAACTTGAAATTTCAATACAATGCCCGCACAAGCTAAACGCGGCTTCTAATTTTAGACGTATCAGTTACCGATGTTCGCGTTTTGTATATCAAGTTGTAACATTAACGTATTATTTGTTTCAGATCGTGTGTTCGCCCGCAAACCAGATAAGTTTGCGGCTTCGGTAACCGAGACCTGTAGCGTGCGACCCGAAATGGTGCAACAGTAGTATTGTAATGTGCGTGATGATGACGAATCGAATGAGGCGACACAATCGAACTGATAGTGGTTCGAGTTGAATAGTCGTTTAACCGAGCGTCGGCATCAAGTTGGGCGTTTGCACCGCGTTGGGGGTTGACACCGCGTTGGGCGCCAATAACTCGTTGGGCGCCAGCAACTAGTTGGGCGCCAACACCACGTTGGGCGCCAACAACTCGTCGGGCGCCAGCAAGCCAGTCATAAGAAGAGTCTGAGTAGAGAGTGAGTGGGCTCGCGGCGGGTCGTCGGTCTCCCTGTGCGGGGCATGAGACCGGGCGCCGAGCAGTGACGGCGGCCGGGCGGCTGCAATGGGCGCGTGCCATGCGCTCGCGCACGCGCCCGCTGCGGCTGCTCCTCGCGGCGCTCGCGCTGGCGGCCTGCGCCGGAGCCGCGCCGGAGCCGCGCGCGCAGCGATCAGCGAACCTCAGCCACATCACGGGCACGTCGCGGACGATACAGATGTTCCTCAGGAACCGATACCTCCAGCTCATGCCGGACGGCACAGTCAACGGCACCACAGATGCCAACAGCGCTCACAGTGAGTACTAGTCATAATATTTACTCTTCTTAGTCATATCCTTATTACTGAGTACTTATAATGTTTTCTTCTGAATCGTATCCTCATTATTGAGAGACGTGAACTACGTCATAGTGCGTAGTTTCTGCCACAACTGCTCTCCAGTCAGCCCGGTTTTGTGCCATTCGAAGGGTTGCTTGGAGTGTGGTGTGTGGGTCATAACATTTTACACCATCGCATTTCATTACGATATTTACTAAGAATAATGAATTAATAAGTAGCGTAGTACCTCAATAACAATAACGGATATGATATAAATGCGAATTTTAAATATCATTGAATTATTTTATATTGATATCAAAACATGGCTGATCTTAAAGCTAGTTCCTTTTTAAAACAAAATAATAAGAACGATTACATTTCTGCAACTCAGAAGTAAATACATATTTTATACTAATTAGCAACACGACGCCAGAGCTTTCCTCATTAAATGTTCTCTACAACATTAAACTAATACAAATTGTACACCTTTACATCCTCATTATACGAATGACGCGGCTAGTTTACACTTAATATACGCAATAAAATAATCCTCTTAAAATGCCCTTTTCCATGTTCAACAACATTTACAATTTCCAAGACTTCTCTTACTCAATCCGAGGAAGTTTCTTAGTTTATCTACAGCAATATCTTCATACAGGGATATAATCTAATCGCTGACAGATCGTATTTCCTTTACAAATAATATTACAGCGATTAAACGGAGGAAACGGACTTGAAATATTGTTCATTACTTGTTACGTGACTAAACTATCAAGATTTGTTTAATATAACTGTTATACGGCTTTCGGCTTTTGACAAATTAATTTGATAGTGTTGTGATGGCGTAACGACTCGTTTTGATAGTATCTTAACTAAGTATTGGAACTAATACTGTAATAGTGTTATTATCTACTTTAGTAAAATGAATAAATATTGTATTAAAACCTACTTACTACGTTAGTAAGGTTGAAACGACACCATTCTCCTTCATTACATACCTGTAGATTGATTTTGGATACCTTTACATAAACGCTCTTTAGACTCAAATAAACAAGTTATGTCCCCATACTAGTTTTGGGAAATTGTTTTAAATAAATAAGTAAAATTGCAGTATCAAAGTGCATACGATAGTACAACATGCGGGATTTTGAATTCAATTAATTTTGTTCGTTATATTTGGTTGTTTTAGTTATATTGCACTAACGATTAATAAGTCTACATGAAGCGTTTCAACAATAAGAAAACATAATTAACAGTTATACATTAATGTTCACCCGACAAAAGACATAATAGTCCAAATCTGGCACATGGTGATAGAAATAAGATAACAAAAACTATGACACAAATGGCAACGCATACGCAACGATCAATGAAAAAACTTAAGAAAAAACACACAAGCCGTCACACAACTACCATTTTGTAAAATGCTTCGCATCCTTTATATTCTTTCAGCTAATGAAAATTAATGACATTTCAAATAAAAAATTACTTAATATTTTTAACTGAGTAAGTTAAGTGGATATCTTTTCTAGTAAGTTTAATATGTTTTATATTACGAGACAGCACAGCCCGGGTTTGTGATCACCAATCCGCATTTGGCAAGCGTGGTGATTAAGCTAAAAGCCATCTTTGCAACGAAAACATGATTTAAAATGCCTTTGCCTTGCAGTTGGACATAATACGTAAATAGGTTGATACTTCACTTTAATTTTCGAGATAACTGTGGTAATCCTAAATGTTCATTGAGTGGTTGATTACCGCTCCGTATTGCTCTACCGGAAAGAATAAATAATCTTTACAAATAATTCTATCATTGTTAAGAAATCATTACTAAAACACTGCTTTTCATCAATAATTTAATAATGTCGTTTGTAACTTTGTAATAGTAAAGAATAATACTAGGCTGCAGGCAAAACTCGTCTAAACCAGTCAATTGTCTAGACTGCTCCATTTAAACACTCTACAAAGACATTTATAAATCTTTTTTTCACCTAAAATAATATTTCCTTACAAAAAAGTCTCAATTACATCTCACACGACCGACATTCAAATAGCTCTCTAATAACTGTTGTATGGAATCATAGAGGCTTTACTCTAGTGCGTAATTACATATTTGGTGATCTGGAGCGCACGGTAGTGATGAAGCCAAGCACTAACAGTGCGTCTTATTATAACTGAAAACATTTTTATCGTGTTTATAACCGCTTTGTTGGTAAGTGCCCTAAAAACTGGGTATTCGATAGAGATCAAGCCATATAGGTATGTGATTAATAACATAAGTGAATTACATAAGTGTGTTACAAAATTAATCGTAAAACATTAATAAGTGCAAAAATTATATAAGAGGCAAAACTGATATCAAAGCTTTTAAAACACAAGATAACACCAGTTTTGGCATAGTTGAATCACACTTGCGTGCACATTTTATACATAACCCATCTACTTATTACAGTAAAATCATACATTATGTGCTGTTTATCATTGCAAATTAAGTTTAAGTGAATGGAGTAGTTCAAAATGCCCAATATTAACAAAACGCTTTTATCATTCAGTTGCTTAAGTTCAAACGAATCTTGGCGGTTTTTTTACAATCGTACGTAACTTGTAACAATTCGTCTGCAATCGAAGTCAAATTGTGATAATGGCTCAATACTTAGATGCGTATCGCCGGAGGTAAGCCTTGGTGGTCCACCATCAGATTGAGATCGTAAAAGTCTAATAACTACTTTACCGGCGGTCGCGGTTTCGTATCGCGATGGAAATTCGACTCCATCGCGTATAACATTAATAGTAATTATTTCCTTTCGTCAGGCTGAATATATTTTAAAATTTATTGGGTATATTAACTTTTCTAAGCAATGTTTTCATTAGGGTCTTTTGCAATATTGATGAAGATTTTTCTTTTGTTTGATCGTAATTGATGATTATATTAAAGACTAGCTGCCTATATTACAGTTAATAGCCTTCCTTGACAAATGAACTTTACAACACATTTTTTTTTTAATTTGAACCCGTAGTTTCTGAGTTTAGCGCGCTCTAACAAACAAACTGTTCAGCTTTATTATATTTGTATAGTTAAAATATAAGCTAGCAGGCAAATACTCTACGACTACGTGATGGTCAGTAGCTTCCAATGGTCCATTCGGGCGAGACTGACTGTTGGCGCTCTAACTGATTTCCTTTATGGGTTTCATCATTTATGTCTTGTTGAACTCAACAATGCGCTTAACAAATATTAACCATTTCATAAAAAAAAATATGACAGACGTACAACTCGAATGAATCTCAATGATACTAAATCTCACTAAATTGATGGCAAACAAATAAATTCCTTGGAATAATAAATAAATAAATGAAATGAATAAATATTGTAACTTCAAATAAATAATTTGCCATCAACACGTAATGGGACCGAGATGAGGTCCGAAATGTGATGCGCAAAAACTCACCGCCATTGAAAGTGGATAATAAAATATTCCACAACATCAAAATCCGAATTAACAACTCGTAAAAACTTTATTTTGATTGCCCGATTATTGTTCTTTAAACGTCTCTTTGACATTTCGGTATTAGAATTAAAAATCTGAATTATATTATCTGGAACACTTTTATTGGCGATGTTCAATAAAATTTTGCATTAAACTTCGTTTATAACGGCAGTTAAGAAAATGGCGGCATTATGAAAGATTATTATTTACGGTTATAAAAATAATGGCGGTAAGGACTACTTTAGTAACCGACAAGGTGACAAATTAAATATGTACTAAAATTGCAACTTAAATATTTTTTGCAGAATAGTGAAGAATGACGTTTATTCACTTCATAATATAAAACAAAGTCGCTTGTATGCTTAAACCTTTAAAAGTATTCAACCCATTTTCATGCGGCCTTTTTAACAGGTAACATGATTCAAGATAAATATTTATGTGCATTTAGTTGCATCCATGCGAAGCCGGGGCGGGTTGCTAGTCTATACTAATATACATAATAAAGCCTAAGAGGTTTGGGGTTCGGATTAAACAAATATTTTTGCGTTGGATACTCTATTAGTCGAGGAAGGCTTATTTATTTATTTATTTATTGGCACACCAACAACACATATACAATACATTGATAACGCTACAAGCACACTGGTATTGATCTAGTATACATGTCAATTACAGGTGAGCACAGCACTCACAGATAAATTAAGGATATGGAACTAGCTTATGACTTAACCACAAACTAGAGCATTTAACAAAAATAAAATATATGCAAAGACAAACCAAAAAACAATCACAATATGTTGGCTTCGAGGAGCATGTATTGCCGTAGCTTTCTTTTAAATATGGTAAAACTATTATGGTAAGGCTTTAAGATATCGTATACCACTATGTGTGCGGAAACCGAATTCCACGCAGACGGAGTCGCGGGCGGCGGCTAGTTATTAAGTGGTATTATAAAGATCTTCATTGAAATTGAACCAAACAGTGAGAACTGAGCATTCTATCACAAGCGTTCATAGAACTTTAGTTCACAGACGGCAACACGGTTGTTGGCAAGCGGCCAATATTTCCCTATTTCATTTAGGAACACTTCACTAGGCATCAACGGACAATATGCTGATACTTGGCTTCTTTGATCTTAGAAACTTTTGTTTCAAGTACTAGTTCCTGCATAGATTTAAAACGTTAGAAATGCTCCCATATAATTTATTTGTTTTGTGGTCCCAACGTAACACTCAAAATAATTAATAATTTTATGGGGTCGTTTGGTACCACTGGTACCGGTCCCGAAAGCCCCATCAAAATAAATAATTAATTTCGAAGTGGTCTTCTGGGAGCGCGGTCCCGGTCCCAAAAGCCCATTTCCCGACTCCAGAAAACAGTGGCATTACTTTGTTTGACATGACGTATGAAAGTACAACATGCTGTCGCTGTGATAAAAAGCGACCGTCTCTTCAAATTTTAGTGCCAATTTTATGAGCGAAGTATAGCGACTAATCTAACGACTTAAATAAATGAGTTCCTGCATGCTAAGTCGATGTAAGAATAATGATATACATAGTTAATTTGGCCTTTGATTTCACTATTCCAATGATAAAGCCAGCGTCTTAGCCACTGCTTTATAAATAAGGTTAAACTGAGTTCGTTTTGCTTTAAACTTTTAAGCTTTCATTGAATTTTCTTCACGAACTTTCATCGTTTTAATATTTCACGTCGAAATTCTTTCGCAATATACATTGCACTTTTGATCTTGTCAATATCAATTCTCGATTATGCGTAAGGAACACCTCAACTTCCCGGTAGTAATTTAAACAAATTGCTCGCTTTTAAGTGCATGCGCACCCGTTATCTTACAAGGTACAAGGAACAATTCATCTACTTCAATTCTGAACTCTAAATCTTAGATTTTAAGATCGATTCTACCTAATTTGTTGAATATAAAGTTGGATTTATAACTAGTAATCGTCGTGTCTTGTAATCCAGTGTTCCGATTATATCAATTACAGTTTCATCGGAGTCGATTTGGCAACGATTGTTGTTTGAATCGTTCTTTTTCTTCGATCTTGAGATCTTAATGCCATTCTTGTGAAGATACAGTTGTAATGACTTGATCGGATTTATCGATTTGTTGGTATTTAATCGTGAAATTGTTGGAAATCGGCTCTTTTTGATTAATTTTTGGTTATCGGGAAATTATATTGCTTGGCAAAGTTGTATATCTATTAATAAAAATGTTTAGCTATCAATCGTCCTAAGTTAAATACTAATAACGAGTCACTTTCTGCTTTTGGTCAATAGCTACATGAATTTCTGTAAATTATGCGATATAATTTTATTTTTTACCCAAACTGTACCTACGACCCCAGATGACAGCTAGGTTCTTAAGCCATTATATCAAAATGGTATTTATAATTTATTGTTATTTTAATTGAGCACCACAATATACACATTTCGTGTACATATTGTACCCATCATGAACACATGTGCAAATATCCGGTCAAAACGACTACCATATTCCGTCTAGCACTAGTCTGGTCTGTAAGACTTTTTAATTACGTCTATTTTATGGTCTAATTATGTGTGCAAGTTTCAAGTCATAAAGTTCTCACGTGTATCAGATCTTTTGATTAGGTCTGGTGTCAATTTAAATTGTAAAGTTAATGCTAGTGGAAGTTGAAGATTTTGTTTACTCTGATTTAGCAATGATTTTCCTATCTGCATTTGTTTTCCACATTATATAGTTTCTAAATAAATATAATTAAAAAATCAATGAGCGGCTTAAAATACGGACTAAAAACATGACCAGAAGATATGAAATCAACCAACTTGTTTATCAATTTTCAAATCTCTGGACCCTGTCTTTAAGACATCGTTGGTCTTTTTCGACCGCTTATTTTCACGAAATATAAATCTCATTCGAATTCTTTACAACGCATTCAAATATTGAATGACGACACTAAATGGTGGCCATAAAGGGAAAATCGACTCAATATTCGATTTTTGCTTAATTCATAATATAAATCTTGATCTTTTTCGATAAGTGCAACCAATTTTTTTATCGATTCTATGTAGGTATTATTTTAAATGCAGGAACGCATAAGTCGCTTTTGTGAATTTTTTGTTGTCCAGGGACAGCGGTGATCACCTACCATCAGACTTTCTTGTACGTTGGCATCCCTATAAAAACAACCTGCATCTCAAAATCCGCTTAGACATTTAGACTGAAGACATAGCCATATACATACGCTTAAAATACATATCAAACGCCTTGTCTAAACACCAAACAATTCGCACGTAACAAAACCCGTCGTTACTCCATTTCTGGCTTCAAACAAAAGGTAAAATTGAAAAACAGAAGGCGTGAAATGCACACCCGATGTCCAACCCACGACCCGTCAAAGATTAAATGTGAATAAACGGCGATCTGCTGCCATCTTTGACGATGAAGGATTTATTGTTGCAACGCAAATTCCACGATGGCGCCTCGAGATTATTGTGTGGGTCTGTATGGGCACGGTGTATGGTTTAAGTTAGGGCGCTGATACTAATGCGATTGCTACTTGAAAAAGGCAAACTGTTGAGTTTCTTCCGGCACTTCTTCTCTGCAGGCCATTCACGTCGAAGTGCTGGTAGGTAAAAAAAATATATGACGTGCAAAAGAATTTCTATGTAAATCAAATTGCTAAATGAACTACAGGTAAAACTTTTCTGTAGGTAAATATGTTATAACGTGATTATTTTGGCGGCGTGCAGTCGCCTTGTCTATGGCACAAGAACACATCTTCGGCTAAAATGTCAGACCTCGTAACTCCATTTTGTTTTTCAAATGTAATTTTTATACTTTTGTGTCATTACATTTTATATAGTGTAAAATTGTTATATAAAGATCATTTGAAAAAATCGACTTACGAGGTTCGACACTTTAGCCGACGAGATGTATTTTGTCAGTGACTCTGCTTTGAAGGCATTTTCGTGGATCACCGAAGGATAAAGGCTCCTAGGTCACATCTATGTATTAAGTAGGCAGAATTTCTTTTTAAATCACATTGCAAAAATAAATACCACAAAGGAATTGAGGTATTATCATCAAACGCATAATCCAAGTTGGAACCCCAATAATTAAAGGGTTATATATATATACAGGGTTGCTCTTAACAGACCCGATCCCTGCTTACATCGCAAGTTTGCAGTCCTCCTTAGAATGAGATTGAATAATCTTTTAAGTATTCCGCGATAGGCCGTGTCGAGTTCGTTTGAGCTTCTAAGTATGAACATGATAGCATCGAGCAATGGCTGGCTAATATTTGTAACTAGCGGGAATTCATTGATATGCAAAAAGGCACGTTGTTTAAACTGTTTGGTAATGAAGGTTATGATCATTATTAGTCTCATTGAGGCAAGCGCGGATCCAGGGGGAGGTCACAGGGGTCATGACCCCCCCCCCCCTGAGCAGGTTCCAGGACTATAGTGGACCACTAATTGAACATAAATTTTCATTTAAACTTGACCACTTGACTTGACCACGACTATGTGACCCCCCCCTGGCGCTGTGTGACCCTTCCCTGGCGCCAAAGCTGGATCCGCCCTTTGAGGTTGTTAAAATGTTATCAAAATATTACCTATGGTTCGGATTTATTGACTATGGGAAGTGTTATTGTCTATGACTTATGTTGTCTATGAGTGTTCTTTATGAATAAAAATCTCTCAGTTCGAAACCGTCAACCAACGACTTTTATTAGGTTATGGGCCCAGGCAGATTTCGCAAAGAAAATTAAGTTTCCAGTTTAATTTCGTTATTAGTTTGATAGTGTCATTAGTTTGATAGTGAGTGACTATAAAAAATGGCATCAAGTCTCATTTCGAGTGTACCAAAATTAAAGGGTCGCGAAAACTATGACGACTGGGCGTTCGCCGTGCAGAACTTGCTAGTTTTGGAGGACACGGATAAGTTCATCAAGCAAGAAGCACCCGCGACAGATGCAGCTCAGACAGTAGCAGACGCCAGAGCTCGTGCAAAATTGATCCTGACGATCGACGCATCATTGTTCGTGCACATTAAGGAGACGAGAACAACAAAGCAGTTATGGACAAAACTGAAATCTCTTTTTGATGATTCGGGTTTTTCAAGAAGAATTACTTTGTTACGTCATTTAATCAGCATCAGACTAGAGAATTGTGAAAATATGACCAGTTACGTGACGCAAATTGTAGAAACTTCGCAACGATTATGCGGTACTGGATTCGCAATAAACGATGATTGGGTTGGGTCATTGTTATTAGCTGGATTACCAGATAAGTTTATGCCAATGATTATGGCAATCGAGCATTCCGGGATTCAGATAACGGCAGATTCCATAAAAACAAAATTGTTGGATATGGAAAATGGCGACTCGGAAATGAATCGGAATGACTCGGCTTTGATTGCACGAAGTTGGCCGAAGAAGAAACAAGGTAAAGTTAGCAACTTTAATAAACAATATGGCGGACCGACTCCGAATATCTATGCTCCGAGTACGTCAGTGTCAAACTCCAATGACAGAACTGTCAAAACAATAACATGCTATAAATGCAAACAATCTGGACATTATTTGTCTCAATGTCCGTATAAAAACAATAAAACGGAAAAGAAAAAGCAATCAAATGCATTCAGTGTTGGTTTCCTCAGCGGTAACTTTAATAAGTGCGACTGGTATGTTGATTCTGGAGCCAGCTCACACATGACTGCAAATGAAAGTTGGTTGACAAACAGAATGGATTCGACATGTTTAACAGAAATCACAGTAGCAAACAATACAACATTGCCTGTAATATGTGCCGGCGATGTAGAAGTCACGACGAGTTACGGTTACGAGATCACAGTGAAGAACGTATTGTGCGTACCGACACTTGCGACTAACCTTTTATCAGTTAGTGAATTGATAAAAAATGGAAATAGTGTTGTGTTTGAGCCCGGCCGATGCCTTATAAAAAACAGATTAGGCATTTTAGTTGCTGAGGCGGAGCTTGTCAACAATGTGTACAAGTTAACCTTACAAAATGAAACCTGTTTGTTATCATCATCAACAGCAGATGGCCAAACATGGCATAGACGGCTCGGACATTTAAATAGCACAGACATGAACAAAATGAAGCAAGGTTTAGTCAATGGCATGAACTACTCAGACAAGTTTGTGACAAGTAAGTCTAGTTGTCAAGTTTGCTGTGAAGGAAAACAGTCAAGATTACCATTTTCGATGGGTACACGAGCTACAGAAATCTTACAGATAGTGCATTCAGACATCTGTGGTCCGATGGAGTGCAAATCAATTGGTGGTGCAAGATATTTTTTGCTGTTTGTGGACGATTTCACCAGAATGACCTTTATATATTTTTTGAAGAACAAAAGTGACACACTATCTTGTTTCAAAGAGTTTAAGTCTATGGTGGAGAATTACCAGAATGCAAGGATAAAAATATTGCGCACCGATAATGGATGTGAGTATTGTAGCAATGTGTTTCAAGATTTTCTGAAGGATGAAGGGATAATTCACCAGAGAACTAATCCCTATACACCAGAACAGAACGGACTCAGTGAAAGAAGCAACCGGACCATTGTGGAGAGAGCGAGATGCTTACTTTTCGAAGCAGAACTAGAAAAGAAGTTTTGGGCGGAAGCTGCAAACACTGCGGTATACCTCAAGAACAGGTCTATAGCTTCAGGTATAGAAAAGACTCCATATGAGATGTGGTTTGGAAGGAAACCAGATTTGCAACATTTGCGTGTATTTGGGAGTCCGGTGATGGTGCATATCCCAAAAGAAAAAAGGACAAAGTGGGATAGAAAATCCACGAGGCACATACTTGTTGGTTTTTGTGACAATGTCAAGGGTTACCGAATATATGACCCAGTAAAAAACCAAGTATCTACAAGTAGGGATGTCATTATCCAAGAAAAGCCTAAGCGCCCAGAGACTGTGACTGTGCCTGTAGAGAGCACAGATTCAGTGGGGGAGGTTGCAAAGGAAGAACCAGAAGCTTGTGCAGAAGACGTGATCATAACTGAGACTAGTCCAGATCCACAGAATACAGAAAAAGCTTCAGATGTAACCACTACACCACTTCCAGAAGTAGCAGGCAAGCGACAGAGGAGGAAACCAGATAGATATGGTTTCGCTAATTTGTGTGCCACAGCAGGAGAAGATGGAATGACATATGCAGAGGCCACTAGTGGGCCTGAGCGACTGATGTGGCTGCAGGCTGTGGCAGAGGAGCTGCAGTCATTTGAAGACCATCAAGTATGGGAAGTTGTCGATACTCCCAGCAATGCTAGTGTAGTGAAGTGTAAGTGGGTGTTCAGAAAGAAATTTGACTCTGACAATAAAGTGAGATATCGTGCGCGCCTTGTGGCCAAAGGTTTTACCCAGAAGGCTGGTATTGATTACCAAGAGACCTTCAGTCCAGTGATTAGACATTCAACATTACGTTTGTTGTTTGCTATAAGTGTTCAGTTAGGCATGGATATCACTCATCTAGATGTGAAAACAGCTTTTCTTAATGGTGATCTAAAAGAAAGCATTTTTTTCAATTTACCTGAAGGTTTTCCAGTAAATAATTCAAATAAAGTGTTAAAGTTGAGAAAAGCTGTTTACGGACTAAAACAATCATCACTAGCATGGTATAGAAAAGTTGAGGAAACATTATGTAAAGCAGGATTCAAGAAATGTAAATTAGAACCCTGTGTATTTATTAAAAACCATAGTGATAATAGGAAAATTATAGTTGGATTGTACGTCGATGATTTTCTTGTCCTATCTAATTGTAAGTCTGAATCTGATGATTTGATTACCACATTGAGCCAAATATTTGAAATTAAGAACTTAGGTCAAGTTAAAAATTTTTTGGGAATGAGAGTTAACATCAACAAGAATAAGAATGTAATTACTTTAGATCAAGAAAATTATATCAACCAGTTACTTGAAAAGTTTGATATGTCTGATTGTAATACAATAGATACTCCTATGGAATATAAATTTAATTTAGAAAAATCAGAAGTTTGTGATGATAATATCCCATATCAAAGGTTGATTGGTAGCTTAATGTACTTAGCAGTGTTGACTAGACCAGATATAGCCTACTCTGTAAGTTATTTATCTCAATTTAATAACTGTTATTCGCATGTTCATTATAATTACGCTAAGAGAATTTTGAGATATTTATGTAAGACTAAAAAATATTCCTTAAAGTATTCCCAAGAAAAAGCAGACGAGCTTATTGGCTATGTTGATGCTGACTGGGGATCATGTACTTTAGATAGGAAATCTTACACTGGGTTTTGTTTCACTAAGTCAGGCGCTGCAATTTCTTGGGAGAGTAAGAAACAGAAAACTGTTGCTCTTAGTAGTTGTGAGGCAGAGTATATGGCACTGTCTGAAGCGTCCCGAGAGTTAATATATTTACAAAGATTAGAATCTGAACTAATTGGTTTTTGTAATAAAATTGTAATATTTAATGACAGTCAGAGCGCATTAAAGTTGGCAAATAGTGATGCATCACATAAAAGGTCCAAGCATATTGATGTAAGGTACCATTTTATTCGAGAAGTCTTAAGAAATGAAATAATTGAAACCAAATATTTGCCAACAGCTGAAATGCCCGCTGATTTGCTCACCAAAAGTTTGCCAGGTGTTAAACATTATAAGTTCATGAATGATCTTGGAATTGTTAACTTGGAATAGTTAAGAGAGAGAGTGTAATTGTTTTATTTTGTTATTATTGAAATTTTGAATTTGTAGTTGTGTTGTTTTACCTCTCTGCTATATAACTAAATGTTTTGATATTTTGATAAAGTGGGGGTGTTAAAATGTTATCAAAATATTACCTATGGTTCGGATTTATTGACTATGGGAAGTGTTATTGTCTATGACTTATGTTGTCTATGAGTGTTCTTTATGAATAAAAATCTCTCGTTATTAGAGGTATTACTACTAATAGAGTAGACACTAAGAAGAAATATATTTTTATACGCACTGATGTCCATGGTAACAGTTGCCGTCTATTGTACTATTTTTTTACGCGAAATTACCGCCTTGTGTTTTAAAATCATGATGACAGGACGAAAATAAAATAAGTGGCGTGTCATTTCATGCCTGGTCATTTTGTCAAGTTGCCGCTAATCATCTTATTGGTTACTCGCTCGGGTTTCGTCAAAACCGACATAAAAATGAATAAAATGATGAACAATAAAAACAATTTGTCTAAATAAGCCTCTATGCCACTCATTTATTCTCACTCATTGAATAAATACAGGTTAAGGTATAGGAAAAAACTCGAATAAAATCGCTTAATTCTGTTTACAGTTGGAAACCGTTTCCATATATCTTAATAATACATTAAGACTTGGGCGGAACGGACAATATACATTTATAATATAATTCCATTGCTATTTAAATTTTTATCAATACTATTTATTAAACTGATGGTGGCATAAATAACAACCGTTTAAAAACGCCGATTCGATAGACTCCCATTTCCCTAATTCAAAGTGATGTACAGATATAATTTATCAAAATAACTATATATAAGCCGAGTATTAGTAGAGGATTATTTATCATGTTGAAGATTACTTATCAATAACAAGTGCTACTTAGTTCATGGATTGCTTAAAGTTTTATACAGGGTGAGCAAACGGTATATTAAAAAATGTTTTGTCGGTAGATATCTTGTTCATGTGTTGCATTTATAATATGTTGTGTGTGTATCAATTTGGCTTTATAAACATCAGCAATTGGTTTTTTGATTTCTTCAGTTATTATATAGGACATCGTTCATGGTTTAAAATTATTAGTATATAATTTTAAGGTGCTAAAACACATATGTTAAGACAAACTGCAAGTAAGTTAAAATACCTAAATTAGACAAATAAATAAATACTTAATAAAGAAATTCATTGGATTTACACACCACTTGCCTAGCCCCAAACTAAGTTCGAAGCTTGTACTATGGAAGCTAGAGAACGGAAAGACATAGATATAAATACATAGATAGTTGTATTTAAATACTTTTTATGAACATCTATAACTCGAGTACAAATGTCGATATTTTCTTACCCAACGATCAAAAGAGCAATAAGTTAAGAATTTCCATAAAATACTTATAATTTAATTTTTGTTACTTATTTAATTTATAGATTAATAAAGTCTGAACAAAAATTTAACTAAAATGTATACACCCTGTATAACAATATTTAGTATTGAAATTCCGGCCTGTCTTTTGATGTGGACCGTTAACGAGCCGGTTCCCATGCATCGTGTTACCGCGTCAAAACTGATCAAACACTTCCACGGATGTACTTTACGTCATTGATCGCTAATTACTGCATTGACGGCTGTTGGGTAATGTCATTGTCATTTTTGACATGTACAGTCAAGTCGAAGATTTTTGAATTTAGCAGTGTTTTGTATTTTGGACGAAATTATATTTTTATTTCGCTTATGAGGGATTTTTTTAAATCATCTAAGATTTTTAAGTCATCTTAGATAACTTTAAAAAAACCCTTATCTAGATTACATCATTGTTATTATCAAATCAAATTAACTGTATCATATAATTATACCTTTCCATATTATGTGTTCAAATAGGCAAAAATCAATATTCATGATTGTTTAGAAATATTGCTTTTACTGTTTACTTTTTCCTGACTGTACCTATTATACAGATTTGTTAGAATCTTTTTGATAATGACACGAGATAGAGATAAATTTATTATGAAAGATGAAGTGCTGTCGAATTGTATGTTTATTGACTCGACAGAAACGTGTAATTTGTTCGATAAGATGCGATTGGTTTCTAACAAGCTCAGTGATTACCTTTTTATATGAAATCAAAAGATATTATCAAGATGGAATGAAAAAACAGTATTTGAAGCCTGCATACAATTTGTGCATTTGATAGATAAAAGTATTGTAAGGTAATGCAAAGGACTAACGGGAGATAGTTTAATAAATAAAATTAACTATCTCTAACTGTACTACACTTTCAATAGGGACTTCAAATGTACTGTAAATCCAAGCAAACCAAAGTATAATAAAACTTGTATGCGTAGATCGATAAATCCATCTAGATAGTTTACCAAAAAAAAACCTGAAAATCGGGCATAAGAAGGTCCAATTAGGTTTTGAAAACTTTATGATCAAAAACCGGTCAGATGCTGTGTGTTGATTTTATAAACGCACAAATACGTTGACAGTTGAAAGAGACATATGTATGTAAGTACATAGATCTAGGTATTAGTGTCCTGTATGTCAGGTTTTAAAGTTATGGCACCATTATAAAATGTGCATTGTATATCATGTCCTACACTATAGTCCTTTTAATGTAAGATGATCTGTGTGAAAGGTGAACTTCTTATATGAAATTAAACTTTATTTCAAGGCAATAGGATTAACGAGTTGTTCATAATATTTTCTGTTGGATCTTATTACTTTGGAATAGTGTCGATTTTTTTTGGAGGCATAATGTAGTCAAGTTTAATTCCCAGTTTCAAATTATATAAAAAAACAACGTTTTTTAGGAAGCACATTTGCGAATCGACTCGTGGCTAATACTATTGGAAGTTCTACTATACTCTACCTCTCTTACCTATCTTTGTAACAAGCAAACCAAGATCGCTTTCAAATCAAGAAGTAAAATCATTATCGAGTACTACGTATCTGTCTTGTTCCTATCAAGAGTGAAGTAAAGAACAAGATATATAATAAGTCTCAACGCCGTATTCAAATACATAGATAACAGCTATGATTAATTGGGTTTTCTTAATAAATATTGATACAGAACTGTGACGCTCATAAATTGGAAACCTGTTAGACTAGAAAAGCAGCTTTTTTATTCCGAGAGAAATATTTAGTTTGAATAAAGAATTTCTTCGCGAATTAACACTTTATAACCGTTTTGTTGTCTCTTTTAGTGAGTAAGGTCGCCAAAGCTCAGTTGTGGGGGTATAGATTTTCTAAGGCAGGCACGTTCGTGGTTTCTTGATGTCCATCTATGCGGTGATCATTTACCATCGGTGTCGTTTGCACATTTCTCACTCTTAAAGTAAAGTATCAGCCTATTAATGTCCCACTGCAGGGGAGAAGCCTCCATCATTTGAAATCATGTTTTCGTGACAAAGATGGCTTAATCACCACGCATGCCAAATGCGGATTGGTGATCACAAACCCGGGCTGTGATCGGAAAAAACGATACAAATTTGCACGACCCGGGAATCGAAAAGGACTTCGTGACCCCGGCCCGGTACTGAAACCACTGGACCGACGAGTCGTTATCACTCTTGCTCGTATTAATAAATCGCTTTCAACTCTGAGGTCGATCTTGAGAAGCTGTTTTATATGAAAACAGCTCAGAGTTGAGAGCGATTTATTAATACGAGCCTAACATTACATTATGTGACCACTTACCATAAGGTGACTCCTTATTTACTTGTTTTAACATAAAAAAGACAGCAATCTAGCTCCGGTCTTCCCTAGCCGATTGCGTAGTCGGGCCTCGCCAACCAAGCTCTGCCCGATATAGAAGTGTTGATTGAAAACTATCAGGGTTCCGAAAACGTCGTATGTTAATATTAACACTTGGCTGCGGAGCGGAACGTCTATTAGGCAATTATGGCTTTATTATACAAAGAATGCGGGAACAACATAATATTTGGACAACTTGCACTACTTAATGCACTTTTTAGACGGGTTGAAATAAAGCTGTGAGTCGACTGGCAGATGAGGTGAACTGGAAATACTTTTGTTTTTTGTTATTGATTTATTGAATGCTAACTAATTTGAGAGGCTCGATTTCGCGTAGTGACAACTTAAGTTTGCATTAAAATCTAACTTCAAATTTTATTTGGACCTGCGATTAAAACTTATTACAGCACTAGCCAAAACTAATAACCGGTAAATATCAAGATAATACTTTAAATGTAAAAGTTTGTTTGTTTCGGTGTTTGTCGGTCAATCACGCTGAAACTGCAGAAACAGGAATCTTGATAACGCGGGCAAAGCCGCGGGTGAAAAGTAGTATCAAAATTATGAACGGTTAAAATACGTTGTAATTCATGGTCATTGGCAGATTAGCACCAAACATTTTAATATTCATTATTATTTACCATAGACTAAATATGGACATGGAAAAGATGTAAAAATATTTATAAGGGAAAAATTTTAATGAACCCTGTAAAGACTCACTTCTGGAAGTGATGACAGGAATTTATGATTTTTCATACGCTCTGTACAGTTTATTTTGAATCTTATGTTTAGGGGATAAGAGTGATTTTTAGAAGACGTTGGGATTGCCATACATAATGCAGTATGCATGTCAGATGGTTGCATCGAAGCATCTTAAAATCACAGCTTAGTTATAAGCAGTAACGCAACTCTACTGATTCACTCCAAGATATTTTATTAGTATAACTAATCATATTTACAGATTATGTAGTGTTATAGTAATAACGAAAAATTTATATATTGTTGATAACAGAAGTAAATAAATTCTCACATTAAAATATTGAATAATACGGTCTGTCATTCCAACTGTCCGTCATGCAGTTGATGAATAACAAAAGGGTTTATTGTTCTCATTTATGAAACTTAAAAAAACCACAAGTAGAGTCTTACTACTTTTTTTAATGAATGACTGATGAAGCATCCCTTTTCCTAGAAAGTAAATAAACCGACACTTTGTGAGCTGCCTCCTTTATTTAAAATAAAGCTAAAGATGCTGATGTTTGACACGTTCCCTCCTTCATATTACCTGGAACATAAAAGAGAAGCGTGAAGAGTATCATGCGGGCCGGTATGGCGATGCCAACGGATAGAATACCATTTTGGTACCACATCCGTTGTCATGGCAGTTAGGGCTCCTATCTTGCTTACCATCAGGCAGAGAGGAGCCATTGTACCGTGCTTATTAGTAAAAACAGGACTCGCCATATCGACGACCCTCTTGGTGTAATGGTCAAGAAGTTGCCTATTACGCAAGAGGTCGCGGGTTCGATCCCCGCACTGGACAAACATTTGTGTGCATGAACATGTCTGTTTGTCCTGGTCTGGGTGTTATATGTATCTACTAAAGTATATTTGTAATACCACTGTTGATTCTGATGTCTGTAACACAAGTGCTTAAGCTACTTAACACGGGGTCAGATCAATGTATGTGATGTTGTGAAATATTTCTTATTTATTTATTTATTTATTATATCGTTAAGTATTACTGTTCGCACTTCACCGCACTGTGGTCCCGATGGAGAGATTGGTCTCAGGTTGTTTAATACAGCAATTTACACGTGTTAACAGGCGGCCGCTTCCGTAGCCTGCGCGGGCGCAACGTCTTCATCTCACGGTATTTTAATAGCTTTTCCAACGAACATTGACGATGCAAAGGATTCGCTGAAAGTGACTCGGCGAATGGCTATCTGGGATGAAATCGTGAGGTAGGTAGAATATTATGCTTCTTCAGCATAGTATTCTCATCGCGATGTTCGGTTCCCAAGTCGTGCCAAATTGTTGATCACCACCATATTTGGCAAGTATGATAATAGCGTTGGAACTATCCTCTTTCAACACCTCGATTGTCAAGTGGTTTAAGTACTGGGACATGGTCTTGAGGTTCTGTGTTTGACTCCTCCTGAATCGTGCATTTGTGTTGGTTTTTCCGAAAACTCCCTTTGCTTGATCACCAATCCGCATTTGGCAAGCTTGCTCATAGCAGAGCATTTGTGTCGGTTTTTCGGAAAACACTTCTTGCTTGTGATCACCAATTCGCTTTTGGCAAGCTTGCTCCCAGCGTTGGGGACGTTAATAAACTGATGATGGTAATTAAGTGTGAGATTGATCTCAGGCTGTTTAATACAGCAATTTACACGTGTTAACAGGCGGCCGCTTCCGTAGCCTGCGCGGGTGCAACGTCTTCATCTCACGGTATTTTAATAGCTTTTCCGAAGAACATTGACGATGCAATGATTCGCTGAAAGTGACTCGGCGAATGGCTATCTGGGATGGAATCGTGATGAAGTCGGTATGGAATTGGGAGGAGCATAATATTCTACTTGTGCTTTTCAATGCGGCTTTACTTAGATACTTCACCAAGAATCATATGTGCAATCACCGATCACCATAACTCTTAATTTTTTTATAGTGAACTCTCTTATAAATCACTACATAGTATAGTCAAAGTCGCTTTCTCTGTCCCTTTGTATACTTAAATCTTTGAAACTACGCAACGGATTTTGATGCGGTTTTTTTTAATAGATAGAATGATTCAAGAGGAAGGTTTTTATGTATAACACATGCATAATATAGTAGAGAAACATTAATAAACTTAGTTGCAACCGTGCGAAGTCGGGGCGGGTCGCTAGTGTGATTATAAAAGGAACATATGACTGAAATTGTTCTTGCAATAACTTGCAACAAAAACCTAGAAATATCGCTATTTATCCGGGCTCTCCACTCAGCCTGAGCCTCGGCGACAAGAGATATACCTATTTGACATTACAACGGGACTAAACGCGATATTATTTTTTATAAGTACCTGAGTACTTACTGCTTGACTTTTCGGCTGCGATGCTGCAGCCGTGGTCACAAGCGAACTCACGAGTTCGTGTCAAATAATTATAATGCAACGCGAAAGTTTAGAGAGATATACCATCTTTAAACGTTGCCAAATAATATGAACTCAATAAAGAGTTGCCACTTACATTTTTTAAATGTTGATTACTGTTTTTCCATAATGTTACATTATTGTGTCGGTTACATTCGTTAATTAAATCAACTCTATTCAATCCTGTAATCCGACATTGAAACGTCATCACGTTTTAAATTGCTGCCTTTTAAGGGCAAAGAATACATTTCATTCGTGTAGGTAGAAAGTAACATTTAATATTTTTTGTAAAGTGTTGTGTTACGTTTTTTACCTAATTAGTGTTAATTTACCTGGTCATTACGCTGTTTTCAATAAATAGTCATGAAGTGAACATAGACATATTAGTTTTGGTCTTCTGTTTCATAGTTATAACGATAAATCCTTTTCTTAATCATTATGTGTTACGATTTGACATTGAACTTAGCGTAAATTCTATTATGAAACGATAAAAAAGTCCATTCAATACTTCTCTTTAAGAGCATTTTATCAATCTCAGTTTAAAAATACAAAACTCATTCTGATTAAGACATTGAAATGCCGTTTATATTTTTCTTAGTCGAGACTGATTGCGGATCGCAATGTTACTGCCAAAACCATTTTATTTACATCGTCCGTAAAGAACTTTAAATACGAAATTGGTTCTTATTTCAACGTGACAAGTGTGAAAATATTTTAAGTTAAATATTAGCGATTGTATCTGTTAATTTGTTATGTGGATATTAATCACATATGTCATCGTAAAAGCGGCTTATTAATTGAATAACGCACATGACATTTTGTATGCGATGCGATATCGACATTGTATTTGGGTTGAACGATCGGACAGCAGATAGGCGTATAGTGGAATCATCGCATCGATTAATTTAGATAATATGCGAAATTGGAGCAATTTATGTTATTATCTTGAATGTAACTTTAACACACTTAGACAGAATTGGTAAACAGCGTTTCTGCCAATAATATTGCTCGTATCGATCGGAATGACGTAAGTTTATTATTAAGTATGTTGTACTTTTGTTTGCGTGAAAACTGATTGTTCTAGAAACCAAATAACGGGCGTCTCCGTAAATATATTCGACAATAGATCAGGCGATAATGCTTTACGTACTTTCCGAGGGACGGGATTGTAAAGACATTGGCAAAATTTTAGCTATCAAGTTTAGTTAAAATAGGATGCCGGATAAAACTATTTTTTTAAAGTCACCTATTACAACCCAAAGTGTTCGCATGGAGCACACCAAATCAATTAAAACATTCTATTGTACTCAGAAAAAATATTATAATATGCATTTTGGTTCTGTAGTGTTACATGATGTTTACCCATCAGAACCAACTTGGGTTTCTAATAATGATAATTATATATCTTGTTTGAGACGAACTTCTTAGCTATCCATGGATTCTCCGTGCGGGTGCCGATGCCGGGTCGATCGCGTGGAACAGAGAGGAATGTCAGTTGGCGCCTGGGACTTGCGACCCAGCGTGTAGGTTTAAGGGGTCCCTTTATAGTATACTTACGATCACATTCACCTTAAAATCATAAAACCGCGATTTTTATGCGTTAAAAAGTAGTTTTGTTTCTAACCGTAATAGTAATTTCACTCCTAAACATACAATCAGTTAATTTTGCAATCAGGATCATTTAAATAACATGTCTGTTCTGTATTCTTGTATTCTTTGCCGCTTATTAGCACAGGTGCATCGACACGCGCAAACTGGTCGGGCCTGGTGCCGGCGTAGACTCACTTACCGAAAATGATGTACCGCCAAATTGTGTGCCGAAAAAATTATACCACCCCTACCATTTGTTTTCGAAGGACCGCGTGTGTACATCTCGAGTTCAGTGATGTATTAGTATAGGCTCACTGGAGTTTTATAGGATAGTATCAGCACCTAAAGATATGTAGACTCACTGCAGAGTATATAGCCTAGATATTTTCGTTAAATAATAGTAAAATAACAATAGTAGCTTAGCAACTAAGTACACTATGGTTAGCCTTATAGACTATCATAACCGAGAGTAAAATATTGATGTCTTTGGGGCTTGAGTTATTTCTAAGTGCTCTTATAAAGCCAAAATTAAATATATATATATATATATAAAAATGTAGTCGGGATAATATTTTCCATGGTTACGCGACTGACAGTCATGAAATAACTCGAACAGAATTAACAAAAGTTCCAGAAGCGAAATCTTAGTTGCGTCCAGCGGTACAGTACTGTCATTAAAATCGAAAATGTGAGGATCCCTCTACCGAAAAGGCAGCAGGGAATCCACCGGTCCCGATTACTTTTTACCAACGATTGTAGCCCGACCTTTGTAAATTGAGTTAGTGGAAAAAGAAATTTGTAACTTCATGTATTATTCATAACGCCAATTGAAATCATTGTCGACTCTGATTGAAAGAAATAGGGTTTAAATTTGATTATACCTTCTCGAGTTAGGGATGTGAAGATCAAAGATGCAATTGTAATTAGTGGCTTGAAATTTAATCGAAGGGAAAAACGGTTAATAAGAAGCGTGTAAATTGTTTTTGTTGCTTGTTTGCTAATTGATGGATTTAATACTTACATGATTAAAATGTTAAATATTGGATTAATGCGAATGATAACTCAAGTTTTATTATTAAATTAGTTTTCTAACTGGCTCTTTCTTTTATTTAATGGCAGAATCGGCAAACATTTTCGCGGGTTGGCTGATGGAAAGCAATCACAGCCGCTTATGGACATCTGCGCCACCAGAGGTATCGCCGATGCGTTGCCGACCTTTGAGACCATACCCTTCCCAACTGAGCTATATTTAAGTGCATTCTATAGTATTTTGAAGGGAAATTGTCTGGCGGCTCTGAGTACGCCAGTTCTTACGAACTCGATAAAATTGTGCACTATATTAAATCCTGCGGTAGGTAACATATCTTTTGTAATTGATTACAAGCTTAAAGATGCCTAAAGTCAGTCAAGGCATTAATGTGTTTTGCGTTTTTATTGCCGATAGTCACGTGTGATGTCTACTGGCATTCCACAGTTGACAACAACTAAGAGTTTACGAGATAACTCCTTGTTGTTTTTACGATGCCATCCTTCAGACTCCTTGGGTGTTTCGCATTCTTTGTTGGTTAGGTAACAATATATGTCTCATCATAAAATTTGTAACTAAATCATTATGATTTAAGAAGGTTCTTAGCAGTCATTATCGGCTTTCTAATACACAGCATAAATTAGAGCAGTGTAGAATGTTTTTAAGTGTTTAATGTGGTCTTCTATCTATTTGAAAATCGATGCAGGCATTGATTTATTTATCTGGTTATATAAACCAATTAATTAAATAGTCTCTCTGTTATATCCTGCTTCATAAAACATATTAATCATCTATACATTTATGAAATGTATATTGTACTGCTAACTATTATCGCATTAAACACTTCGATAGTTTTACTGCTGTTCGATTTATTGTGACAATAGGTAGTTAGAAGAGCGTACATCAAAACGCACATAAACTGAATCTCCACGTCATATTGGCTTCCGCGTTCCTTGTCCATTCTTGAGGACGTGAAATACTCCCGAGGATCAGGGGACAACTTGTTAACGAACCAATCTTGAAGTAAAGGGTTATAATGTCGGTATTGATGGCTCCGTTGGTCTATTGGTCAGAGACCCTGGCTACAAAACCAAGGGTCGCGGGTTCGAATCCCGCTACGGGAAAATGTTTATGTGATGAACATCGGCATTTTGTACTCGAATCATGGATGTTTTAAAACGTACTTAAGTATGTCTGTTCAAATTTCGAGCTTAGTTTGAGGCTAGGCAATTGGGAGGTTAGTCCAAAACATTTAGTCAAACCTTTTTTTTTACGTAAAACCATATTATTTATTCGTATTATCTTAAGTAATTTTAGAGACATAGGTTTGAAACTCACCTTTAGATACGGATTGCAAGGTTAGTTTCAACTTTCTAAAATTTCTAACCACGTATGACTACGCCTTAACCTAAACTGTATCTCAGGCAGGTCTTTATCACTAGCTCTCTTTGTAGGTCTGTCCGCGCGTCCATAAACTTAAGTCTAAGTAGTACTATAGTTTATTATGGTTTAAGTGTATTCCGTTCGTTTAGCCGATTTGCACGGTTTGGTGATAATGCGTTTACGCATGTGTAGGGTTGGCAGTTGTTGAGGATTTATCATGGCAGTTATTTTATTAGTCAATCGCGATATGTAAGACAGTGTGTCAACCTTCGTATGACACAAATATCCCTGCATGTATAAACAATTTAATCAAAATCTGTTCAGTAGTTTCAGCGCGATTGACAGACAGACATCCAAACTTTCACATTGATTGCATTAGAATGATTTGTGATGATGAGTCGGGAAGAAAAATTTCTATAACACACACTAATAATTTCTTTCGGCCCACAATTATACAGATGTGTGTGACTATATAAAAAGTAATTGGTACATTAAAATATATCAATTGTCTATAGAAAATTTTACCTACAATATACCTAACTAATTTTAGCGGCGGCTATCACTATCTTGTGCCACTGAAGACTCCCTCATTAGTGACAGTTGAATAAAGTCCTGAAACACCAACAAAGCCTTAAACCGACATGTACCTTACACTGTCCAAAAACCTCCAATGCAGCCCTACCCTTAACGAGTGTGACAGCCACTTTGATTTATGCCATGCCGATTGCGCCGCAGGTTTTGTTCTAAAATGATTTGTTGGACGTAATGGCTTCACTTTTGTGCAACACTCGTAAGAAGTGGCGGTTGCTGTTTCTTT
Source organism: Nomophila noctuella (assembly GCA_958496325.1). NCBI lineage: Eukaryota > Metazoa > Arthropoda > Insecta > Lepidoptera > Crambidae > Nomophila > Nomophila noctuella. Next base: position 2,659,322 of record OY292501.1, read on the forward strand.
TGGTGAGGAAGATTTATTCTCTGGACTTCTGCTGCTGATTGTACTTGTAGTGGATAGTTTTTACGTAGTGTTGTGCACAAATGACTTGTGATTTTCTTCTTGTTTATTTTACTTACTCTTTAAGTAGGTCCCTACCTCTCTTTCTTGAATGCATAGAATGAGAACCGAAGCAATGCAATTCTGTTTTATGTATGAAAAAAACAATGCAACTAGAAATGGTTGTATTTTTTGTTTGAAAGTTATCCAAACCTTCTTGTAGGGTATAAAACTTGACTCAGGCTAGACAATGATCTGTCATTGTTTTGGGATGGACGAATTTCCTAAGTACCACCACTCGTATTAAAATAATGATTTTTAACCTATGATGATATTTCAAGGTATGATTTTTAGGGTTCCGTAGCCAAATGGCAAAAAACGGAACCCTTATAGTTTCGTCATGTCTGTCTGTCTGTCTGTCTGTCTGTCCTGGCTCGTTCTCCGCCGTTTCTGAACCGATTGCCACGAAATTTGGTGGAGAGATGCATAGTGATAATTCAAGAATTGGTTTTTAAAATAATCGAAAAATAATTATTTTTTACCCCCCTCCCACACATCGAAAAGTAAATTCGAAAAAAAAAATTCAACTTACCCCATCGTGTGGGGTATCGTTAGAAAGGTATTTTTAAATATATTTTTAAATATAATAAAACTTGCCTGGAAACCATGTCGATCAAACACCCCAGTCTCGAGATATATTAATACAAAGTTAAAATTAGAGCGTCCCCCCCCCCCCCCCTTAACTTTTGAAATATTATTACAAAAATGTCCTGTATACCTCCAAGTAAGTACTTTCAACGAAAACTATAGCGAACTCTGTATCATACATAGTTATTTTTATATAACTCGACCAACTTATGACGTGCAGTTGCCCTTACTAAATGGTGTCTTAAGCGGTCGGGCCATCTTTTAGCTACGGAACCCTTTCATGGGCGTGTCCGACACGCTCTTGGCCGGTTTTTCAAAAGATTCACCAGTCCTCAGTGCCAGCGACATACTAATTTAAATTAAAACGTGTAAATATATCACTGTTTTTATAGGCATCGTTGAAACAAAAGTTTAATAAACACGTTCATTCTACTAATTGGATCAAGGAGACATTTATGATTGTCTTTATGAATAAATTAAGGATGTATCTTCCGAAAGATGGATGCGTCTGGTTGTTATCTAAGGATCTGATCTGTGATAGTTCTCTTTATTGGCTTTATAAATAAGGTTAATTGATACGTCCACGATTGAGGTGTGTTGACGAGTTTATTTGTAATAAAATATAAAATAAAAGGACAGGAGAGTTGCTAGGAAGGGTCGTTTGGATTCCTTGATGACCATCACATCTATTTGAAAATGCTTTTAGTGTACACAGATTTTGGCCTTATTAGGCTACTATTATTTGATAAAACTTTACGATAAGTTTAAATGATGACTATTAAAAATTAGCCTGACAATGATGTTTAAATTTAAATTATGAATAGGTTATGCCTCTCAGCTGTGTTTTAGTCTTTATAGAGACGATAAGGAGACCCATGATGGAATGAGCTAGTCCTTAAGAAGCATACTATCTCACACCTTTAAAAGTCCCTAAATTAAACTAAGATAGATAGATAGAAGAGAGATATAATACAGCAAATTTTAACATCGTCAATTATCTGGCTGTTACAAATATCAGAAATCACAAATACGAATTCTTGGCTTAACTCCGAATATTAACAGAGAACCTTTAGAATTGTTAAGGCGTCACTTTTACTATTAATTGCGACCTATTAGCCATTCCCTGTCAGAGTTAGTCAAAACAAACCATGTAATACATTATCAGAAGAGTCGATCTGATCCAAAAATGTAAAGCGTTTGTGTTATGCTAAACGAAGTCTACGACAACATAGGTTTGATACTCTTACATAAATTAACTGATTATAAACGAGTTTTAATGGCTGCTTTAAATCATCTAAAAATAAACTTGTCAACACTGTTTAAATATAGTAAATCTTCGTGATGATGAGTACAAGAATCCTCCAGATAGAATATATTTTTTAGTTTATCAGTATAGTAATAATGTGTTGTAGTTCTAATATTGTGGATTTGTGGGTGTTCTAGTACTTATATTATTATGATATAAACTCGCCCTGTCTCCTACTAAACTATTCTTCTACGTGTAGGTTAGGTTTAGGCACTAAATCTTGGAAATTTCCAAGATCAAGCGACCAGCAAGCAATTTAAGATCAATTGAACCGCTCATTAAAAAAAGGTAATCAATCGATCGTTTACCTCAATGCCCAGTGTTCCAGCGAATCGATCCAAAACAAATCGATTTTCCATCGCAGATGACAAACGAATACTTTCACCGGAACAATGGAGCATTGACAGGTCCCACAATGCCTGAGCGTTGAGTTACTGGGTTAATATGTTTAAGCGATGAGCTGAGCGAGCGGTGTGTTGATGAGCGGAGCGGTTTGAGAAAAACCAAATATGATGAGCTTCATACAAATAGGCACATCACTGGCGCACGCAAAACATGGAAAGAGGATAGGGAGCCCTTTGCCCTGCAGTGTGACACTACAGGCTCCTAATAATAATTATGACCTGAGCGAGCAGTTTAACAGTTTCTAAGCGGAGTGATTTGAGAAATTCCAACATTGATAACCTAACCTAAGTATAAGCGGTTTTAAGTCTGTTGATGATCGTATGAGCGTAAGAGGTTTGAAGGAATATAAATAATATAAAGTCAACTGGCAAAGCAGTCTTCGTCAGTTGATAAGCGGAGCGATTTCTAGAATTCCAATAATGATGCTTCATAAAGGAACCTTAGCTGATCATGACGCTATTATCACTTTTAAATGTTTGATGCTATAAGGACGTTAGGAATTCGAATAAAGAATCCAAATTTTGTAATTAGCTATTGATTTATTTGATATCGATTTGCACATCTGTGTTACGTCATTCAACATTTAACTTAATTACGATAAAAATTAAAAGAGTTTGAGTCAAGTCTTTATTTTACCACTTAATTATAATACATTCATTTGATTTATTACTTTTGGTCCTCGTTAACAGTTTTACTCAGGATATGTGTCTAATAATTCATTTTATCCATTTAAATATTTTATGTCTCTAATGTTAGATTTCGTAATTCGGCAAATAATGGCATATGAGAAATTTCTATTAATTCAATATAAATCATACCTCTATGTAGTTTATCTCATCGACTCTAAAAGTCACACTTTCTAGTGTATTTATAATTTGTGTCTTTCAATGCTTTTATAATTCTGAATCCTATAAACAATTAACAAACGACTACCACCTGTAGACCCACAATAAGATACATATATATATATATATATATATATATATATATATATATATATATATATATATATATATATATATATATATAGTTTAGTTAATGAGCGGTTAGCGCAAGTTCACGGTTGCAGTTAAAAGTTATGTATAGAAATGCACACTATATTATAAATCGGTTAAGTTGCTAAGTTTTAATCACAGCCCTTAAAAGCATTTTGTAAATCGTTAGAAAGAAACAAGAGAAATTTCAATTAACTTTAAAACGGTTTTAATTACCGCCTTTACAAACTGTTGAAAATAATGAAGAAAGCGGAAAACTATTTTCGCGCGACGCCATCGTCGCGGTAGTGAAGCTATTTAACTAGATAAATAAGTATTGTTATGGAAACTTTAATTAATAAATTAGTATTGTTATGAAACAAATGAATTGATTATTTATTTCGGTTTTATCCAACTAAAAGTCATTAAATATTTTATTTTAATTTTTCCGTTAAAATAATTATATTACCCGATCCTTCCCGCTCGCAGTAAAGCCACGTCTCCTTTACACTTCAAGTTGCACTTTCAATGCATTGTTGCATACGCTGTCGGGTTACGCAAGGCGTCTCAAGATATGTTTATTTGAATACAAGACCATTGTCCAGGGATAATTGTTTATTAAAATAGTATTTATGTTAGAGAGAGGAGGAGCTAACAGAATAGGTAGGTACATATGATGATGAGTTTCGAAGTTAACCTGCTCATAAGTAAAGAAACACACCAGACCGAAATACGCGACCGAAGTTTGGCGTGACTACACCTGCATGTATTTGAAATGATGAACGACACAACATGCCGAAATAACGTTGCGGTTTATCATTGCGTTATCTGCTTATAAGTAAAGAAACACAGCAGACCGAAATACGCGACCGAAGTTTGGCGTGACTACACCTGCATGTATTTGAAATGATGAACGACACAACATGCCGAAATAACGGTGCGTTATATCGTATAGAAAATGGATTGCAAGCGCAGTCAGGCCGAAATTTGGTCGCGGATTTTCGGCCTAGTGTATTTTTACACTATAACAAGCAAAGGATTCAGCCTTTTAGGTTTATTCGCTAGTTTTAAGACATTTGGGGATATTAAATGCGATTGTTGATGTCCATGGGCAACGGTGATCACTTCCATCAGGTGACCCTCTTGTACGTTTGCCTCCCTATAACATGTAAAAGTGCATGTCTGCCATCTAAATAAATTAATTGACTAAACCGGGAATCTTACACAAGCTCATACCAGATTGAACAAGTTTGCAGCTCCATCAAACCTTATCTACACCAATACTTTGTTTTTTATTACTTACCATTTGTTTTTATCACTTCTCCATCCTACCGTAAAGTCAGTTTCTTTTAATTTACACAATCAATTATAATGGTCGCCTGTTCACAACCTTGTTAGTTGTATCAAAAGGTTTACCAGTTCACTGCCTTTATTACTTTTTTACGTACTTTAGTTTATTGGGAATATAAACTGATTCTGTTATTGAGGAAATGAGCCGATTGATTTGTCTTACACGCACTTACCTTGTTTAGAATTATGGCTGCGTTCTCATAATCTGGTGTTTATGATGTACCTATAAAGATGCTTCGATAGTCTAGTGGTTTAAGTACCGAGCCGTGGTCTCGAAGCCCTGGGTCCGCTTTCCGGGTCGGGCAAATTTTGTGTTGATTTTTCTAAACACTGGTTTGTGGTCGCATTTGGCAAGCGTGGTGATTATGCCAAAAGCATCATTTAAAACGCAAACATGATTTAAAAAAATGGATTCCTTTTGCCCTTTAGTGGGACATTAATAAGCTGATACTTATACTCTAGTCTTAACACGATTAAATCTCTTGCCATTTCAAAATCATTCAATCCTATAATTAACATTCGTTTAAATGAAGCCGAGTACTACCGGCCGTTTTATCTGATCTGCTAACTGGTCGCTGATTAATCACCAGCACCATCCATCATTGAGATCATTTGTAGGGCCATGACGTGACCTAAATTAGTTCTAGATGAGACTAGGTGTTACCGTATAATAGTCGCCTTGACCGTGGTCTTGACTTGTTGGTTTAATTTGTTTGCGTCGAATGCAAATGAATAGTAGTGTCTATTGAAGGTTTGATGATAATTGTGATAAACGAGCTTCCTTGTCATCGTCAGCTTGTCATAGTCAACTCGGACGTCCCTCCCAATCTCAAAAGTTATCTCTATAAGCACCACGCTGGGCAGACGGTTTGGTGTCTTTTTTATGTGATTGGAAGGCAAACGAACAAGAGGGTCACCTGGTGGTAAGTGATCACCGCTGCCCATGGACGTCAAGAACTGCACAAGAGTCGCAAATGCGTGGCACCCCATAACCTCCCTGACTGAGCTCTTGCAACTTTACTCGCCAGCAGAAACATAGCACAACAGTTGCGAAAAGCTACTTCACTGTGGTATTCTGTAAGGTGGAGGTACTTCCCCAACCGAGCGGCTCATCCGAGTGGAAGTTCCACTAAGCTCTACCTCTCTTCGTGTCTGCAGATTATTATTATTATTATTATTATTAGCCCATATCGTCCCACTGCAGGGTCTGCAGATTGATGAACAAAAACCGGGAACGGTTTTTCCCGTTCCCATCGACATGTCCCTTTGTCGCTTCTTGCGACACCTGCATAAAAAGATAACGTTGTACTATTCTAGGCCGGCACTATTACAAAGTATCGGCTATGGAATGAATTATCATAATGAAGTGTTAATATTGACTCCAAAAATTGCTTTAAAATAATTCCCATAAATGGCGAAATCAATATTAGTTTTCAATCAAATGTTGCCATAACGGGAATGTCTACAATTTTGTTGAAAAATGTTTTTCCATGTCGCAAGACGGAAGTGTGTAAGTGTCCAATCTACATGGCGTAGTCAATTATTCAATTATATCAATATTTAATTAAGGAATGAAGTGATCGAGCGATGGACGCGTCGGCTCGTGAACGTGACGAATCAGTAATCTGGGAAGTGGGCGTAAAACCGAAACTATCGATAGGCGTAGTGGTGAAGGAAGAATAGCACAGAATATGCGAGGTTCATTAATTTTTAAAAAAAAAAAAAAAAAAAAATTCTGCCTGTAGCACAATTAAAACTAGATCTACTTTTCCGTATTTTATGCAACGACCTTGTCTACGAAAAACCTTAATCCTTATACATATAGCTTGGAACGCATCGTATAGCGGCTTTTGACAAAAATCACTGAAAGGCAAAGGTTGACTGGTAGAGAGGCATTAAGTTGAGACATTAATGAGTCATTAAGTTCGAATTTCCGAACTGTTGAACCCATATTTTGGTTTAACCTTTTGAACTCAGGCTACTAAATATTATGTACTTTGCGCAAAAATCATAGTATAACTAGGTACATTTAAGGATCCCTAAAAGAATACAATACCGTCATATTAGATGCCTATGCCAAAACCCGTACACCCACGATGTTATATCGATATGACAAATATGAAAAATGCCAACCTGTTGTGCCAATCATATAAATACTTAATTGGTTATCGATTCTTTAATGTTTTAGTTTTTTTTAAGAGACAGATTAAAAAGTTAAGACGTTCGTGTCAATTTCTACATTAAATATTCGTGATAGGCTTAAAATCTGTAATCAAGTTATGAATGTAATCTATCTATCTTCTTCTATACTTATAATAAATCTGTAGAGAGGTCAATTCTGTACATTAAATATATTTTCAAAATAACTATCAGGGGGTGATAAGTGATCGATACTGATGCCAAAAATGCAATCAGTAAAATTTTTGTCTGTCTGTCTGTCTGTCTGTCTGTCTGTCTGTATGTTCCTTATAGAAACAAAAACTACTGAACGGATTTTGACGAAACTTGGTACAATTATTCTTTATACTCCTGGGCATATTATAGGATACTTTTAATCACGCTACAATAAATAGGAGCAGAGTAGTGAAGGGAAATATTGGGAAAACGGGAGAATTTACTCCACTGTTTATGCTTCTGTCGCGTGTGCAGCTTTAATGGTTAAAGTTACATAAAAATCATGTATGACGGAAACATTCTTCATAAAATTGCCTAAAAAATATCGCTTAACAGCATATGTCTATCTTTCATGGTTGACTCACAATAACACGTGTAACTCCTGATGCAGGTTGGTTTGAACGCGCTAATCCAGTAACAACTGGTTCGAATTGACAAAATCTTTTGTATGGGATAGTCCACATACTATTTGTCGAGGAAGGCTTAAAGCTATCTATAGTAACACTGTGTACGGAAACGAAACCCATGCGGACGGAGTCGCTGGCGGCCGCTAGTTTAAAAATAATAATATAATGTTACTAGCGGCCGCCCGCAACTCCGTCCGCGTGCATTTCGATTTCCAATAGCCTAAAGCCTTCCTTGTCAAATGGACTATCCAACACAAAAATAATTTTTCAAATCGGTCCAGCAGTTCCTGAGATTAGCGCGTTCAAACAAACAAACAAACAAACAAACATACAAACAAACAAACTCTTCAGCTTTATATATTAGTATAGATAAATCAGAGGTAAGGTTAATTTTTAAAAAGGTCTCTCGTATTATAATAACAAATAATTTTGCAAATACAAATTGATTAATATATTTTTATTTTATAAAATAAGCTGATACTATTACGAACTTAACAATGAAAAATAAAATAACCTATCTATTTAGTTCAATACAGACACCATTTACTACCAACACAAGGTAACATTTTTCAAAAAGCACTGAGGAATGGGATTTTAATAACATACTTCAACGCTTCATCCAGTGATAATGAATGGGCACGAACACAGCAACAGATTATAAATTGTCGCGAAAATAGCCACAGATAATTAATTGGCGAAAATACGCCTCGATACCCAGTTGTAAGTAGCGGACCGTGATCTCAAATTCCTGAATTCGATTCCAAGATCGAGCATATGCGTCTTTTTTTTAAACACAGAGCGAGTTTATGATCACCAATCCGCATTTGGCAAGTGTGGTGACTAAGCCAAAACCCACTTTGTAACGAAAACATGATTTCAAGTGATGGAGGCTTTTGCCCTGCAGTGGGACATTCATAGGCTGATATATTTTATAGCCACAGATTATAAATTGGCGTGAATAAGTCACGTACAGATTACAGATGGCTGGATCATGATGACTGATAATTAAATGGGCATCTCATCAACAGATGAGACCACCTGGTAGGACTACAGGAATAATTTGTGTGGGAATTATAGTTTTACCTTTTTCGTACTAACCTATTTTCGTTCTACATCTCCATACTAATTATGATGATATGATTTTTATACAAATGTTACTAACGAGTATTTTGATAGTATGAAATATTCATATGCATGGTTAACAATATTTTGAGGTGCTTTAATATATTAATTTTCCGGTTGTAATCTTAATACAACGTTTGACATAGGTAGGTACTTTATTTTGCTCATATTATGTTCACTGCATTCTTCAGGCCCATATTTGAGTCTCACGTCAATGTCAGTTATTTAACATTTAAAAAAAGTTGTTCATTACAAGTACATATAAAGATGAAGACATTTTTCACCACTTAGACACATTTTAGGTACCTAAACATGATATATTAATAACACATTAATATTGTACATTTGCGTCATCGAATGCGATGCAAAACGTCAAATATCCCGCCCATTTCAAGTTTGTAACCGCCATATTTGGTTTCGTTCGGAAACTAGATGTCAAAGCTAGAACACAATGATCAAGGAATTAGTCAGATACGGTCGTAAATAAAGATAAAACATATTTGGAACGCTTTTGTGCGATTCTAACCGGTTTATTGTCCATTTAATGTGGTCTGCATAAATAAAATATTAATGAAGAGCATAAGCGTTTAGTATTCGATATTGGTGTCAGAAGAAACTAATTAGGAATTCATAGCATGTTAAGTAATAGGTGATAAGCCGTAAATGTTGTTTATGTATGCACAAGGTCAAGTTAATACGTTTTTATGATCATAATTAAATCTATGGATATATTTTATCGTGGCCTTAAATTGCTAGGAAACCTGTGTTATCGACTAATTACTAAACTTATGGGACTTGTTTTTTAATCCTTCTCTAACTACACTTCGACGTGAATAAGAATAAGAGTGTTTTGAATGATATATTTATTTATAAAAATTTATTGACAACACAAGTAAGGGTACAAAAGGCGGACTTAACGCTAAAAGCATTCTCTACCAGTCAACCTTTGGAAAAACGAAATGTTTGAATGCGGTAGTGAGCAAACTAAAACATAATTTTAAAGATAATTAAATTATAATAACAAAAGATAATTAGATAATAAACATACACAAATACAATCTAAAATAATAAATACATACATACATACACATAATCATGATCGTTCACATATTGTGAATCATCCGGTTTTTACATGTGTTTGTGGAAGTCCATGTCAGTCCGTGACACAGGAAGTATAGAAAGCGTAGGAAATCGGTCTGGACTCCGAAGCAATGGCCGAGGAAGCGACCGGGACAAACCCTAGGATGATGGTGATGTGGAACTACATCCTTTCAAACTAATAAGTAGAGCAGAATCACAATCATCATCATTATTATACTAGCGCTTCTCCCGTTTGCATCCACGGCCATAGCCTTCGAGCCCAGTTTAAGCTACGACTATGATCCTGAATTGACAAGTCTGGTAATTGTTAAAAAATACCTCAACAATCATAAAGACGAAATAAGAAATAAACATTGTGTTAATATTACTTAGAAATTCTTTAATAATTAAATAAATATTTCACAACATCACATACATACAATTACCAGTCCTCTTGGGAGAATTTAACAAAATCTGTTCAAGTGTAAAGCAATTCCCAAAAAACTTGCATTGATAATCACGCGTGAATTAAATGTGAGAAAGTTGTCTGCTATTCTAAAACCGACTTTAATGTAGAGCGTTGAAGTGTACTTTCCTTTCTCAAATTTGACCACCCAAGCGGTTCTCAGGCTGGTAGTTTAGCGCCTAACCGATAACATTGTAGACTTACTGATAAGTTATCACTAACACAGATTCGGGTTTTGCATTAAACGGTGTTGTTAAGTAATTCTCAAGCGTAAAATGGCTTAATTAATACGATAGAATAAAAGTCATTTAAATAAAGTCTTTATTAAAAATTAAAGCGATAACATTCGGACAATTAAGTAGCGCGATTAATTTAAAACTGGTAATTTCTGCAAACGATCTTGGGCCATGAAACAAAGTTAAGATCGTGCTTATAATATGTCGTGCACATACTTTATACTCACTCATACAATGATTGCATGATATCGAAAATATTGTTCCTAAAAACAGTTTTATTCAATCCGGTATTTGACTGACAGGTCAAATCACCTTCTTTTATTAAATGTCAAAAACGTAAATTTGTAGGAAAAACTGCATGGAATACAAAATTGTGACGTCACAATTTTGTTTTGTCAAATCAATACTCTTTTAGTTTCAATTAGGTGTAATAATTTGTTAAAAGCTCAAAAGTAACTATGGGATAAAACATTGTGCTTAATTTTGGATTTCATCTTTAATGTTGGTATATCATAATTTATTTCGTATGCAGTCAAATACCCAATTGAAATAGAAATGCTTGCCTATGAATGCCTTAACATTTGGGGATCACTTATTTCTAAAGATATGAAAAAGTTTTTCAAATTCAAATTCATTTATTTCTCTTGAGTTGTAAGTTCGACAAGTTATTTTATTTCTAACGTTAACAAGCGGCCGCCAGCGACTTGGTCCGCGTGGATTTCAAATCGGGAAAGGGTAACAGACCGACAGACAGATTTACTTTCGCATTCATAGTATTAGTAGGGATGAGATCTTTTTTTGCACGTAATATTTTTTGTTACTTACCAGCGTTTTGACGTGTATTATAAAACATAGCACAACAGTGACGATGTCATGTCACAATAGAGTATTGTGATCTTCTGAAGTATTTGCTGTTCTACATACTCGTATTTCGACATTCACAATGGCAAATCTGACTCCCAAACGCCTTCTCTTCACGGTTGTGGTTATTTAGGGCCGTCTGTCGCGCAATAATTTCCTAAAACAATTTTCAAAACAGCGAACCACGCTGCCTTGTTCTATAATTCAAATCCAACGACCGTTTATCAACTGAAAGGCGTGAAATTACCCTATCAAAACTTTCCCGGCTCCGAATCGTAAATCCGTTGACGGAGTTAACAAATATCGTAACACCATTGTGAGACAGTTGACGTCTTAGAATTAAATCGTTGGATATGCCATCGTCATACTTCAGGCCATTTGAGAATTGGCCCTTCAAAAATTTGAAGGGACAGTCATACATTGCGTTGTAAACATAGTAAAAAATTTTTTTTTGGTACACCAACAGCTTAACTTGCCTTCCGAAGTAAGGAGGAGCTCGAGATTCAATTTTTCAGTCAAACATCCGATGACTGGCCTCTGCAAAAGTTGCTTAACTTTGCAATCGCAGGCCGAGCGCGCTTACAATTGTGCCATCGAGCTCCTCCTCCTGTATATGTATGTATATAGTGCGGACACCGGAGATTACCTATTATTATAAGATTAGTTATAAGCAAGTAGCGATAAAATGTAAAGTTATTTGTACTGATGCTTATGTTGGCAATCCAAATAAATAAATAAATATAGTTGTCATCGTGTGCCACGTCAGTCAAAATATTACCATAATTTTCTGGTGTTGGGATATATCTATCTATTTAAATCTATGGTTGACGCATAAATGTTTGGTTTGATCGTGATTACTGTATCACTACTGTAGGTTACTCGGGATGACATTTATGGAGAAAGCTTTACGATAGCGATAAATATTTGTATTAAAATGAATTATGGTGGTGGATTTAGTTAAGACAGCTAATGGTCGATATTAATCGACTTGTATAAATTATTTTGTTAGCTGAATGACTGTATGACGTGACGAATGCCTTCAGTACCGAGAGCTATATCGTGTCATTTGTTTTACGATCGAAGAAGTGAGAGAACCACAAAATGCTACGCTAAAGCTTCTGCATACATCTACACTAAATAAAGTAGTGACTAATGTCGTATGTATAACTGCATGACCGACGGCAGTCGCTCCAATGTTTATAACCAGGCTGGTCAAATCAGGATCATGGTCGCAGCGTACCTTGAGGTTCCCAATTAAATTAAACGCAAGGCATAAGAGACTGCTGCCGCTTCAACCTTTCCCCAATCTATTTTGACAAACTTTGGATGAAGATGGCTTTTGCCTTAATCGCCACGCGTATCAAAAGCGGATTGGTGATATTTGAAACGAAAACACGATTTCAAATGATGGACGCCTTTGCCCTGCAGTAGGACATACGTAGGCTGACTTTATTCTGTCCAAAAAATATAGTACTGGTCAAATATCTCCAACAAAGCAAGATGGAGATTGCGCTCGTTAAACCGCATCAATTCAATAAATACCTTGCATATTCATTATCCCTATGGAAGCGTTAAGTAATGGTTCCGTACAGTATAAATCCCTTAAGAGCTTTCTGAGGTGACAGCATCCGCGAGACAGTAGTGAAATGGGTTAAGACAGTACGTCAATACGGACAGATCTTGTAGGGCTGGAGGAAATATTTAACGATTAGATTGTAACTATTTATAGATTAGATTAGATTAAATATAAAGCATAATTGTTACTATTTTTATTGAATCAATATAATAAATCGATAAAAAATAAAATGAATCTTGCCGGCACATTTCTTCATCGATTGTGTACATAGATAATTTTAGATTTTAATTGACCCGACGATTTCTTTTTTTCACTTGTTTTAATTCCTTTTAAATTACTACAGACATCGCTTGACATTCTAAAAAATCTCGTTATAAGGTAAAATCATAAGATTATGTACTATAACATTTCTTACATTTTATTTGAAAGTATTTAAAAAAAATATAAATTTGATAAAACCAAGTATGTATCAGCAAAATAAAAAGAAAAAAATTACTGAGTGAAAATCAAGGCCTTCATCAAGAAAATTTTGAAGTCATTATTTATTGCAATAAAGAATGCTTTAATTACACACATGAGCTAAAAAAGTAATAGGAGATAAAATAAAAGCAGTGGCCGTCCCTAGGTTCAAAGCGAGTGCTATAAATCGCAACGCACAGACAGATTATCTCTCCGCAAACACGAGATAAAGTGATGGATGCGAAGCATGTAGGCCACAGCTACGCCACCTGTAGCTAAGGATATACTGAAAAATATATTCGTAAGAGCTGTGGATTTTGCTAAATAAATAAAAAAAAATTGCTAACTTATTTATTCTTTATTGCAAAAAAGAGATAACTTAGTATTTTAAGATTTTAAGAGCGGTAGAGCATCGTGGAACTTGCACTCGAATGAGTACCATCACCTATAACAGAAAAAAAGTAAAGTAGCACTTCGTAACTGTTGTGCTATGTTTCTGCTGGTGAGTAAGGTCGCCCATAGCCCATAGTCAAAGATATTTTGAGATGATGTTTAAAATTCATGAGTTCTAGGGTCCCGTGTTAAATCGAAATTGAAATATTTATTTTTTTATGTTTTTATTTATTGTTAGTTGGTTATTTTAAATATTGAAAAAATAAAGTTGCCTATTGCAAATCAAGCTGTTTTACATTTAGCTTCTGTAGCAAAAAATATTACAATAACAGAAACAATTGCAACGTAATAGATTGTCGCTTACCTTTTTTTAAATCCTACTACTATTATAAAGGCGAAAGTTTGTATGTGTTGATGTATGGATGTTTGTTACTCTTTCACGTAAAAACTACTGAATGGATTTGAATGAAACTTTACCACAATATAGCTTATACATAAGAATAACACATAGGATATTGGAAATCGAAATCCACGCGCACGGAGTCGCGGGCGGCCGCTAGTTCTAAATATTTTTTGCACATTTTAGCGCACTTATAGTTTTAATTTCGGCATCCTAAGTACCAGAGGACATTTACAGATATGCTCACATTATTATCAACTGTTACTTAATATTTATTGTTAAGATTAGCATCATGACACATTAGAGATTAGCACAATTGAGATATCACACATAACAGTTCACGTGATGAAGTTAATGATAACAACTTAAATAATTAACACAAAGATAACTAAATAAAACTGATTCCTCGAATTAGCAATGCAGTAAATTCACATCTTTATGAACGCACGAAACCGACTACAATAAAACAATTACTTCTAACGAGAAAGAAAGTAAGTAAAAAGACTCGAGATTCGCCGAAACAAAATAGTCAGAACCATCAGCAAACATGTCATTTCTCACTTGATCGCGTTCGCTCGCGGCCGGATTCTGACAGTTTTATTACAATTGACAAGTGTATATTTACAGTATAGGAAATTTCAGCGAGGAATCCCTACCAATACTATAAATGTACAAGTAACTCTGTCTGCCTGTTGTCTGTCTGTTACCCTTTACCGCTTAAACCTCTCAACCGATTTTGATGCAATTTGGCGCTGATCTTTAGACTATGAGAAAGAACAAAGGGATCTGAAATCCACGCGGACGAAGTCGCTGGCGGCCCCTTATGTCACATAAAGAGTTCGTCATTTGAGCTGCAGAGATGTTTTAACATTTTTTTTGTCATCAAAGTAAATTTTGCCAAGTATTTCCAGTACTTTTTCGTTATGGGAAGTGTAAATTTTATGGTAGATACGTTATCAATCCAAAACAGTTCCATGGCATTATCAGTAACAATAATGATTTTGAATTCAAAAATAGAACATTCTTCTGGAGCATTTATGATTTACTTTATACCATGTTTTGACTCTAGTTCAAAAATATTAAGCGAATTAATTGGAAACCATTTAATGTAGTCGTTCGGTTGTCACTTTTACTGTTTACTAATAACGATCTAGTTTTGTTTTATTTAGTAACAAAATGTGTTTATATCAGACTACACTTAGTTACAGTGAAATTTATTCGTCCCAAGTCAATATATTACTTCACTGTAACCGTCCTACTATCAAAGTCGTCTCGCCCATAACTTCCAGCGACTTTATATGCAAAATTTATTCAAATCGCAACTGTTCGTAGTTTACATTCACATGTTGTCATTAGCCGCCCTAAAGTTTGGATTACATTTCCATCTAATATGGAAAAGTGACTTTTATCGCATCTGACAAGTTATGTGTCATTAATGATATCCGTATTTGCATGTCGAGCGATCAATTTTGACATTTAAGTGTTTTGAAAGCTAAGGTATTCATATTCTGTTTAATTTATGGTGTTATTTTGTCAAAAAATATGTTTAAAGCCTACTGAATATCGTCAAATTATGAACAAACACAATAGATATTAGCAAGTTTAGTCATCAAGCTCAAACCTATCTTTGAAACGAAAACATGATTTCAAATGATGGAGGCCTTTTTGGGCTGGTTTTTTTTTATACTCGATTCTTATTGCTTAAAAGTGTTTCATTCTCAAATTGTATATGGTATTAACCAATATCTTTTCCTTCCTAAGTTTTTTTAAAAAGTATTATCTACGAAAATTATTTAATGCAAACTTGCGCAACTTTCCCAGCCTTAACACAATCTTTATACGCAACAGCATTCTTAGCAATCCTATCTTCGGGGTGTCCGTTGAATTCTTCAATATCATTAGCCATAAAGACTACCGTAACCTGATCGACTTACGATGCGTCTGTCTGTCGCCTGTCTACCACTGTGCCATCTGATACCTCACCGTTCTCATTTTTTACACGGTAATCCGCTTTGACCACCCAATTTTTAACACCCTCCTCTTGAGCCGCTTTTTATTAATATAATTGATGATCGAGTGCGATTATAGATACCAAGTACTTGTACCTAACTGTTGCCACCTATGTGACCCTATTCGGCAATGTCGACATGCCCGAGTTAGTTCACTTTGAGCACCATATACATTATTTGATATTTATGGCAAACTAATATTGTTTTTATTTATTTAATTTTAAATGTACGATATATTAATTTTACAAACGGCGGAGTTAATTCCTCATGGCATTCTCTTCCAGTCAGCCTTAGGTGACTTAAATGAATAAATGGTCAAAGAGCCCAGAAACTCAAGTTTCGGGTACACAAAAATTGGGTGCTGTAAATGGACTACCTCTTTTTTACATCCAAGTCACTCGAGGAATAACCGAGACAAGCTAAGAATACTTGAATAGCATTAACCATATTCGTATAACATAGTAAAGGACTGGCATAGTTATGCGAATTGCACAGAATCACAGAAATACATAATTGAACATTAACTAAATACACTGGTAATATTTTGACTGGTATACGACTGTTTTGTAATAGCAGGCTACTATTTCGTGCTTGGTAACACAATAATTGATATTGCGTTCTGAATATAGATGTAAATGCTAATTTGTTAAGCTTTGGATATCATATTACGCTCATAGTTGGAAAAGTAGTTGTACATGTTTCACTTGTTTTTGAGCTAAGTACTTAAATAAAGGCCCGTTGGGCTAGTGGCTAGAGACCTTGGTCAAAAAAGCAAAGGCCGCGAGTTCAAATCCCGCTCGGGGCAAATGTTTGTGTGATAAAACATCGGCATTTGTACAAGTCAAGGATGTTTAATAAAGTATTGAAGTATTTATATCGGTTTCCTAGCTTGCATAGTACAAACTTTAAGCTTAGTTAGGGGCTAGGCAAGTGGCGTGTTATTCATGGAATGAATTTATATATGTTAATATGTATTATGGAACCTGAATAGTGAAAACAGTACTGTAATCGTACACGCACAGTTTATCATAAACAATATATGGCTCAATACCTTTCCAAACTGGATCTAACAACTCAGTTCAATTGAAACTAGGAGTGCACCAGTGAAAGCCCGAATGGCCGCCCACATTAGACTAATTAAATGAATATAAACAGCTAATTCTGTAATCTGCTCGCGTATCGTAAGAACATATATCAGAGCGCAGACATTGAATCAATTACTAGGTTTTGTTTAAGTGATAAGGGCTTAGCGATGGCTTTAGAAGATTTGAGGTAATAGGTCAATCAATGTCTAGAATAATGGTCAATATCGAACAAAATTCCCCATCTTCCATTCGAAATCCACATATTTTTTGGAACAACTTTAGTCCGTTATGAAATCGAATGTTAAAACAATCTGTAACTTAAAAATAAACATTTTGTTTTAAAGAAGCAGCTACAGCTTATTTTGTAGAAGCAAATTAAAAAAAATTGTGGATTTTTGGCATTATGAAAAATGGCCTATCGGTCACGTCTCACGTGCCAGCGTTTACAGTATTAGCGAGTTTTGTTGATCTGACAGTCAACTTTAGTTTATGCCCAAATCTAAACTAATATAATAAAGCTAAAGAGTTTGTTTGTTTGAACGCGCTTATCTCTGGGACCACTGGTCCGATATGAAAATTAATTTTGTGTAAGTGTTAGGAAGGCTATAGCACATACCTATGTATGTGGATACCGGAAACCACGCGGACGGAGTCGCGGCCGCTAGTTTTAAATATTTTTTACTATTATTTGATTGAATAATATCTCATCTATCCTTTCTCTCATCTAAATCTTGGTGCCAATTAAGCATTTCTGCAAGGGTCTTAAGCTTACTCTTCTTACTTATCATTATTATTACAACATGTTACTTTTAATAATTGCTGTACTCTTTTCTCTTATCATTATACCATATAAGTTTTTAACTTGTAAGAACTGGACGGATTAAACTTGCACCACACATCGCGTGTCCCGTGCGTAGGCGCAGCTTCCTGACAGCCGACAGAGGCGGCCTCTGAACGACACCAGTCGCAACTACAATGCTACTCGTGTTCCAGCTCGCTATTAGGACGTCTGCAGAACCGACTTAATAGACAACCGTGCTCGAAGATAACTAGAGATTTATGTCCATGAGTCACGGATGCTCAACGTCCATATCAAATATCTAGATGGAGATAAAGCACAGTTAGTGAAAGCTCGATGAAGGTTCTATTGTACAATTACAGATGTTAGTTTAGCGACTTTTCTATTACAGCCTCATTATTTTCTTGGGTAGGGCTGATTTCTCGCGTGAGACCAACGATTTCGTTGTCCATATTTATCTTTAATTGCCTCAACGAGTAGATTGGTGAATATTTTCTCCAATTTACTATTTTAATTGTTGGTCACTCATATACCTGTCGCTGATTGGAAGGCACTTTTACCATTGACGTTTTGAGTTGCATTTTATATTATGTTTTTCATGACCGCTAACTAATTCTTCGTCTCCAAATCAAAGAATTTCCTTTAATGCTCTATAACTGCAGCTGCATAAATTACAGAGTTCTGTTATTAACGCTGCAGTCACAATATTTTGGATCCTGCCTATTCTATTTCGATCGCGTCCACTGATCCTTTGCGCGTTAGGCCAAAATCCAAATGCAATTAAAATGTCAGCGGCAATCACGGCTCCAAAATCAATATTATTTGGAATCGATTCTAAATCCAGAGCCGGAGCTAAAGCGAGATAATTTTCAAACCGACCGCAAGTTTTGCCCAATTTGCGGACTGATTTATAACTTTGTTACATTTCCGCGCGCCCTGAATACCGGAATGTGTTCGTTTCTAACTAAACTCGTCAAACTCTGGAACCACTCAGAGTTTCAATGTTTATAGATTAAAGGTACGAGTAATTTATATGAGAGCACCTTTAATTTTACCGTCGCTTCACGTATGTAAGTTCAATGGTCTGAAGTACGGCGAGTCTCCGGCTAAAATGTAAGGTTGAATAAAAAATGTATGATTGTATTTCTCAACCCGAAAAACTAAATTTGGTAGACTTATGTTTTTAATCTTAAAATTTTCGCCAAAAGTTTTTGTCTTGCCTTGCGCCTAATTTCCCATTGGTTGTATGTTCTTAGTTGCAACTATGTACTAGCTGCAACTGTGAGAATAAGAAATGCACCTGTGCTAACTAATTCATACAGCCTTTCTTTCTAATATGTCTCGCTTAATTAGTTGATCTTGAATTAGCAGCTAAAACCGATTTGCTTTTGAGAACTAGGTAGATCGTTGTTTGCATTTGATGAGTGTTTGGGAGGATATAGCAATCGATTTGCACGCACAGATAGGTAATAATATGAATAGTCGATTCTTAGAAGATTTTACTCATGCGTCAAACCTTGTATTTCGGATATCGTTCACACAGAATGTTTGTTTGCACAAGTGCGCGGATCTACCAGCTGAGGCAAACAGTCTGGTGATCACGACAAAAATATGCGTAGGCTTCTCCATTGAAAATATATTAACCTGGTTAAACCGGTTTTATTTGAATTATTTCCTAGACCCGTCATCATTATTATAAACGGTAACTTACTAAAGACTCTCAGCGTATTCTGAACACATACTATTCAGAGCAAGGTTATTTCTTCTTGGATTTATTACATTTCTAACTTTACGAGCAGACTTAGTTAGCATTTTGCCGATTAAAATCCCGTTCACAAATTTTCAGCCCTCGACTTCTTTTTTAGCTGTCATCACAAAATGTGCGATGTGCAAGCCATTTTATACCACGAAGGAGGATGTAACACTATTCAAATATTCAATATATTTTCGAAAAACCAAGCTATTTTCGGAACCATGGTCGTAGAACATTTGAATACAATGATGGGGAATGCAGATCTATGCAGGATTTTCCCTATGCCGCAACCTTGGTACATTTTAGCTTTTGGATATATTTATTTGCACCACTAGTTTACCATTGTTCGGACCCTATTCACAAGCTTTGTTTATTTGCATGCAAATAACATTGTGAGACTTGAGAAGAAGTGTACTTAATAGTTTAGGAGTGAAGTAAGCAGATTCACTTCCTCCCTTACTTATTTTAGGCATGTCCCTGAAGAAACTTTTTCTTTCCAGATTTATTATGAAAGTCTTTTCGATATTTGTATACCCTTGATATAATTTTGACCCAGAACAATATTTAAGTCGGTTTTTAAATAAGGCACATTACCTAGACTGGCCTCTATAAACTTGTAGTCTTCTTGCTTTAGCTTTGTCTACAATAATAACTACACTCATAAAAAGCACTGCTCTTGGACCTTCAAAAACAATTAATTCTTAAAGGCACACGTAATAACTTCATACCTTACGCCCATAATCACGTGCAATAAAATCTTTTGATTAAGTCATGCCCGCAACATAGGATTCAATAAACATTCGTTATGAAGCGGCAAATGCGCCATCCCTTACGAGGTGGTCCACTTTGAGCACCCAATTTTTGAGCACCCGCACGGTGAGCACCTGGCCTAGTCCACTGTGAACACTTATTCATATCGCTTGTTCACGTTGAACTCAAGAGCGCGGGCGCGGCACGGCGCATTTGTTCCTCTCGCACGTTTTGAAGTAATAATTTGCATGATACGAGTATTTATCTGATGACGACCCGCTTGGTGTAATGGTCAAGAAGTTGACTATTAGACCAAGAGGTCGCGGGTTCGATCCCTGATACAAATACTTGTGTACATGAACATGTCTGTTTGTTGTATGTATCTATTTAAGCATATTTGTAATGTCATTGTTGTTTCTGATATCTTTCACACAAGTGCTTAACTTACTTAATATGAAGTCCGATTATTTAGTCATCAATAGGACTACCAAAAACATCAATAGGTGCTCAAAGTACTATGGCAGGTGCTCAACTTTTGGGTGCTCTAAAATTGGGAGCTCAAAGTGGACTACCTCTCCCGGCACCCTTTACGACGTCCATATAACATGACAATCGTATAATCTACCAATTACCCAGTTCGAGGTAACAATTAGTAGCGTAACCCAATAACCTTGAATCGTTGACGGCTTACGTGTCAAGGGATTGAGGTAGGTAATGTATACAGCACCTATAAAAATAGGGCCAGATAACAAGCGAATGCCGACGGTATGACAGATTTATTATTTTCATAAAAGTTGGTGGCCAGAGTCTTGTAACTGGTGATGATAATGGTGTATTTATAAACATTATCACCAGCTTTACATGACAGACTCGTAGATGTCTCTGGACGATACTTATCTTCTGACTGTGTTATTAAAGGCTTCAACCAATATACACATAGATAGCTGAAAGCTGAAATAAAACCTTAACGGCCTAATTTAGGGAAACTTAATCAAAAAATATTAGATTGAGCAGACTAAAAATTGATATTTTTAGTCTGCTCAATCTAATATTTTTTGCTGAAGAGGTCCAAAACAACATAATATTAATAAATCAAATAGCCGTTGGTAGCTAATTCGTAATGTTAAACTGTGATTAAAAGACATAAGAAAACAATAAAAACTCGTAGAAAATGTCCAATGGCGATTCTTTAAGATCATCATCATCATCCTCCTAGCTTTAGTCTAGTTATTCCAGTAAAGCGACTGCCATCAGACCTGCGTACTGCGTAACCCTTAGAGGGAACCAGACGGATTGGATCAAGGTTACACATTCAGATCTACAGAAACTATCTGCATGTGAAGGGTTATTTTTTAAGATATAAAGGTAGTAAAATATACTCGTAGTAAAATTTAATAATCGTAGAATAATGTAATAAAATAACAAAATGGTCCGCCCGCTGATTTCGTGGCCGCGCTGTAGTTATAAAAGGGTCGTATAACTGATTCCTTGAAAGGCCCCGTCACACTTGATATTAATGTTACGTAAACGGCGTGTACAAATATGATATTTTAATTAACCCATATACACTTCTTTGAAACAGAAAATTTGAATTTTTGAGGAAAGTAGGAGTGTGGAATTTCTCGTGTCTATGATATAAGAATGTTTGAGAGAAAGAGTTAGCTTGATGATTTTAATTGGATTCTTTAACTTCTGAAACTACTAATGCTTAACTAATTCTGCTCGTTTGTATAATACACGTAACTCTAGCGTTTATTTTATACTAGCTGACCAGACAGACTTCGTCCTGACAAAAAAGATTGTAATTCTGGCAAGGCTGTTTTTAGGGTTTTCCCGGCAATTATTATTCGATTTTTTCTTGATGTAAGAACCATGCTTGGACTTCAGCGAAAATTTTAAAATAAGAATTGGCCAAATTGGTCCATATATGCGATTACCAACACATTTTGCGATTCATTTTTATATTAAAGATTGTCGTTTGTAGTCATATTATTGTTTTCGCAGTAGTATAAGTATTTGAGCTACTTTGGAGACATACTCCTACCAAAATAGCTAACATGAAACAAAAATTAAAACTTTACTTTTGCTTTGATATGTTTTATGTTATAGCGAGGCAAACGAACAAGATGGTTAGTGATCGCTGCTGCCCATGGACATCAACAACCGCACAAGAGTGTAGATTCGTTGCCTGCTCTTATGGCGTTAATTAGTAGTAGTTGGGGAGGGTAGGGAGTAGGGACCCTCCCCAACTGAGATATTTTATGTTTCAAAGTCAAAGTTACTGTACCTTGTTTCATGTTTCATGGAGGTTGTTTTTCTCAATCAACTATGTAACACTGTTAGTCTCCTAGCTTTCCTGTCACGGCTAGACACAGGATGCTCTGGATCTCGTGCGTGCAGACATATGTGCATTCGGTCCATATTTAACTAGCTGACTTCAGCGGTGTAGAGGTGGTCTCCACGTTCTAATGAAGCGACTTTATGTTTTGCAAACTGCATGAAAAGAGTGAATGTTTGTTCGCGTTTGTTATGACGGTACGGTATTGTTCAGTCATGTGTGAAGATTTAAAGCATTTTGTTCGATAGGTGTTCTATTTGTTCTGGCCGTGAACTTTGTGTTCTGGTTATTGTGATTGGTACCTATACCAATTAATATACATACTTTTATGGATCTCTTTCTCAAGTAATATGTATTTTTTTAATCTTGCGAATTTTAGACCGCAAAATTTAAATATAGTTCATTGTACAAACATTGTTAAGAGTTGGACAATAATCGTAAATAAACTAAAAAAAAATATGTGATAGCAACTACCTACGGCTTCTTAGCTCAGTGTTCATAATTTGGTCTTTTAGTTTCATCAAAATCAAAGCATTATAGGGAAGCCCAACTTATTATTACTAGGAGGTAGCTAGGAGTACTTGAATATAAAAGTAATACTTATTCCTATAATTCACGGAACAGCACCCACGTCTCACCAAGAATCGAACCATGGAAACAGTGCGGTCGCGTCGCAGAAACCAGGCAATGGTGGCTGTTGTCAGTATCCCGCTGGTTAAGTAAGTCTTCTGTTTAATATATTATCCACGCTGTCTGACATGCGGCTAAGCGATGAGATTTAGCGGCAAAGATTTATAATATATACTATTATATATTCATCTTTACCGCTGTTTCTTATAGCTTTCCTGAATGTTTCAAAATTTTACTATATTATATAAAAAATGATGCATAAATACATATATAAATGTTATGTATGCCTAAAACGTCGTCTCCTGACAGCCCATCGCGACCAACGGTATTTCCCATGTGTAAAGTTCAGACTTCCTATTTTCACCGCATATTTTATATTCGTCCTGTATATTCGCTGTCCTCTCCGTGGTTTTAAGAAAAAAAAACCCTTTACGTTTAAACACTAAATAAGAAAGCAGAAATTGGATCTTTTCCAAATCCCCTTACCAGTAGTGATAGGTTGATAGGAATAGATAAAATAGGGAGAAATTTCTAGCACCAAGTTACCATGTTTTATAAATTCCACCGAATTATGAGAGTGAGGGAACATATCCACAACTTACAGCATGACATTTCGGCTGCTTTACTTACTGAACTTAAACTTTAAGTAAAACGCTCATCGCTTATATCTTGCTTGGCTAGACGAGTCGTCTTCCATTTTGCATTGTGTCGCGGCGCGGTGAACATTGCCGACACGGTTGCCTCGATGTCGCAAACCTTGTCTTATGCTAAATGCTTGCGTTTCTGCGTATTTGAAAACACGTGGTTTACATCTTGACGTCATTATTATTTTGCGAGTTTTTTTAATAAGATTTAAACAGTTAGATATGCCCGTTTGTTCATGCTTCGACCCGCTCTAACACAGATCATGTAATGTCGCCTAACATCGTATATTCCGTTTTCATGCAAAGAGTAACCTTAGTAACCGAAGAACGTCACTTGAGTAAAAATAATGCCATAGTTTTGGCGTGTTAGGGCAAATCTAAAGATTAAAATTAATTATTTTAATTAAATCGCTCATCGCCCATGCCTTGCTTGGCTAGACGCGTCGTCTTCCATTTTGCATTGTGTCGCGTGGCGGTGAACATCGCCGACACGGTTGCCTCGATGTCGCAAACCTTGTCTTATGCTAAATGCTTGCGTTTCTGCGGATTCGAAAACACGTGGTTTACATCTTGATGTCATTATTATTTTGCGAGGAAGTTTTCTAATTAGATTTAAATCGTTAGATTTGCCCTTGCTTTTCTTCAACACGCTTTAAATACTGTCACAGGCCTTGTAATGTCGCTTAACATCGTACATACAGTTGTCACGTAAAGAGTAACCTTAGTAAACAACGTAAGTAATTTCAATCAAAATTATGCCACAGTTTTGGCGTGTCAGGGCATATCTACAGATTTAAATCAAAGAATTCGCTCGCTCATGCCTTGCTTGACAAATGAATAAACAGACAAACAAACAAACAAACTCTTCAGCTTTTTATATTAGAATAGATAAGTATAGATTTAAATAAATCGCTCATCGCTCATGCCTTGCTTGGCTAGACGAGTCGTCTTCCATTTTGCATTGTGTCGCGGCGCGGTGAACATCGCCGACACGGTTGCCTCGATGTCGCAAACCTTGTCTTATGCTAAATGCCTGCGTTTCTGCGGATTCGAAAACATTCGAGAGTACACTAGTACATGTTGACGTCATCATTATTTTGCTAGGAAATGACCTTAAAGAAACTTTGAGGTTAGCTAGTTAGATTTTAGTTAACCACCAGTTTCTTCCTTCTTCTTTAACTTAGCTTTTACCCCGGTTACATACTTTGTGGATCCTAGGGTCCGCTGCGTTTTGATTGAGGGGACCAGGCAAGTTATTTGGAGCTATTCATCTCCGCTATCCTGACAAGGGAAGCTGGACAATTAATGGGTCATTGACGGAAAGGAACCAACGGCTTAAATAACTGCCTTCAGAAGCACGGAATTATCATTCTTATCAGACAATCTGGTGATAAGAGCCTGCAATGTCATAACCTTACTCTATTAATAGACATACAATTTTCAATTTAGCACTTAACACGCACCTTCATTATCCATTCACAATTATTACCAATGTAATTTGATCTCACTCCTCAATTACACTTAAATTGCAATCAGACTTACATTTGACAATGTTTTATGACATAAATCATAGCATCGCCATAGCAATTAAAATACGCAATTACGCATATAATGTATTTAAACGTTCTAAGTACTAAATAAGTTATTGCAAAAGAATGTACGAGTAATAAGTTGTCCGAAAAAGTAATTGCCCAAAATTAGGCCCAACGGGACCGAAGCTACTAATTATGGTGGGTAATTGCCCATCACGTGGTAACGGTGGGCCAATTATCATCAAATTAAAACTAGATGGCAATATTAGGAGCACCGTATATGTTTAGGGCTGGTCCAGAAGTTATAAATATACAAGAAACGTAGTATATAATGTAGTCATTCTATATAATGTTTTTAAAAGACGTGACTGCTCGCCTGTTTGAGGTAACTGGCGACCGGAGGTCTGGCAGTTATTTCGCTCAGCGTATCAGCCTGGCTGTACAAAGAGGGAATGCTGCCAGTATTTTGGGTACCTTGCCTCGAACAGGTGAGCTAGCTGAATTTTTTTATTTATAAGAGTATAATTGTGATGATTTTGTATTTGAAATTTGACAATAAAAATTAAAAAAAGTAAGAAATTTTGATCCCAATACTCATACGCAAACCTACTTTACAGGATTGTATTATAAGTGAGTAGTTTTAGAGTACAAGAAACTGTTTATTAATTTTCCTCTACAGGAAATTTATTGATTTGATTACCTTAAGTTAAAATCAATACAAAAATTACAATACATTTATATCAATAAGTAATCTTCGTCATGTGTATTTTCTACACTTAGGCAAACTTTTGATAAAGTGTAAATTATTCGCAATAACACTGAAAATAAATATTCAATTTATTTATAGATTTTTTTAAACATCAAAATACCGACAAAGAACATGTTTATTTCTTGTACTGTTTGCTATGTTTTCAGAAAGATTTACCTATTGATAAATTGAAATCATCAGCAGTAATTTTATACCAGTAAATTATTTTTGCATATGCACCGCGGCGTTCTTTTATTTCCAACTAGCGGCCCGCCCCGGCTTCGCCCGTGGTACTTGTCCACTATTTATACATAAAAACCTTCCTCATGAGTTACTCTATCTATGTAGATAGGTATGTGGATAGGTGTGTGTAGATAGGTTAAAAACTAAATTTAGTGACTGGGCCACAAAAGGTATTTATATAAGTAGGATAAGATTGTTTGAATTGTATGCTCAAAAGGCTTATTCAAACAATCCAGATTTAATAGATTATGTAAGAAAATATTCAAAATTGTTTAAAAAAGTGTGTATGGTGGCCAAGCGTATGTATTTAAAGCACAAAATACATACGTCTAAAAATGTAATTAAAGCTACTTGGAATATTATAAATAAGGAAACTTGTAGGAATAGATCTCATGATAGCAAGTTATGCTTAAAAATTAATGATAGGTTAATTAGTACAGATGCCGAAGTGGCTAAAGCCTTTGAGCACTTTTTTTCTGAAATTCCAGTCACGACTACTAGCTTATTAGACTCCTCACCGCATCTTGCTGAATGCCTCCTTAAATCAAAAGTACAAGAGTGCAAAGTTGTTTTTAGTTTCACGCATATTGATGAACTAGTTATAATTAAATCATTCAAAGAACTAAAGTTAAAAAAGACGGAAGATCTATGGGGTATCTCAATAGATATTTTAAAAACTATTATTATTGCCATTGCACCATATTTAGCATTAATATTTAATAAGAGCATTCAAATGGGTCAGTTTCCAAATCTTATGAAACATAGTAAAATAACCCCTTTATTTAAATCAGGAGAAAAGAGTGATCCGTCAAACTTCAGACCCATATCGATACTACCGGCACTCAGTAAAATTTTTGAAAAAATTGTATTTAATCAATTATTGTCACATTTTAATTCAAATTCTTTATTTAGTGAAAATCAGTACGGATTTACTAAAAACAAATCCACTACTGATGCAGGAGTTTCACTTGTAAAACATATTTTTGATGCGTGGGAGGCTAAGCAGGATGCGATAGGTATCTTTTGTGATTTGTCAAAAGCTTTTGACTGTGTAAGTCATGAAACCTTGCTGATGAAGCTACGGCATTATGGCGTCTCAGAGTTCGCTTTAAAGCTTTTAAAATCATACCTCACTGGCAGAGTTCAAAAGGTGAACATCAATGGAACTAACTCCGATGGCGCACCATTGATAATGGGAGTGCCCCAGGGCTCAATATTGGGACCACTCCTTTTTCTTATATATATTAATGATCTTCCTGCCTTTACAAATGGTCTATGTGAGACTGTGTTGTTTGCTGATGATACCTCTTTAGTTTTTAAGGTAGATAGACGTAAAACACAACTTGACGAAGTAAATAGCGCCCTCTCACAAGTCCATCATTGGTTTACAACGAATAACTTACTACTAAATCCTAAGAAAACAAAATGTATTAAATTCACAATGCCAAATGTGCCACAAGTTATTACAAATGTTGTAATGAATAATGAACATATTGATGTTGTCAAATCAACTGTATTTTTAGGTATAACTATAGATTCAAAATTACAATGGAGCCCCCATATTGTTGCTTTGGCTGGGAGACTAAGTTCTGCAGCATTTGCTGTAAGAAAAATACGACGCCTGACTGATATTGAAACGGCGAGATTGGTTTATTTCAGCTATTTTCATAGTGTTATGTCTTACGGTCTGTTATTGTGGGGATCGTCTGCTGATGTACAAACAATTTTTGTATTACAGAAAAGGGCGATCCGTGCAATATATGACCTTAAGCCGCGTGATTCACTCCGTGAGATATTCAAGGAGATTAATATTTTAACTACAGCGTCTCAATACATCTTTGACTGCATAATTTATATACGCAAGAACCTACATAACTTTTCTAGAAAAGATAACTTTCATAGCTTTAATACAAGAAATAAACATAAGCTTGCCGTTCCAAGCCTCAGGCTTCATAAGACTGGGAAGTCTTTTATTGGAATAAGTGTCAAAATATTTAATAAATTACCAGAAAATGTTATTGAATTTCCTAAACAAGAATTTAAGTTGTTTATTAAATCAACCTTGATGAAGAAAGGTTATTATAAAATAGATGATTATTTAAATGATAAATATGCATGGACATGTTAATCTGCTCAGCCGCACTTATTTTGTATTTATTTTTAAGTTATTTGACATAATTGTAAAATTGAAATTTATTTTTAAAAAAGGCAAAACTGTCTGAGTTTCTTGCGGCGTCTCTTCTCAGCAGGCCATTCACGTCGAGGCGCTGGTAGGGTAAAAAAAGTTTTGACGTGCAAAAGAATTTACTAAGTGGATCAAATTGCTAAATAAATCATTATTTCATTATTTCATTTCATATTATATTAAAAAAAACCGCATCAAAATCCGTTGCGTAGTTTTAAAGATTTAAGCGTTCATAGGGACACCATGACAGAAAAAAGCGACTTTGTTTTATACTATGTAGTGATAAGAGGCAACCCTGACAATCATTAAACATTTGTAAGTAAACCATTATCTCTTTAATAATACCGTCAATTACTTCCGATTGTTCGTCCTATTACATTTGACCACTGTTATTACGAATTTAACCACCCACTATAGTCTCATATCATGATAGGTCTGTAGGCCTTTTTGCACCTGTAAGCAATTTAGTCCATTCACCTTTTACGAAAATGTGAGTCTGGATACAAGCCTAGGGCACTTTTCACATTGTAAGATTTCCAGGATAAATCCTGGATAAATTCTTTATCAAACTTATTTATTGTAATTGTACAGAAAGTATAAATATGTAGTATTAAATGCTGACTCAGTTCTCTACCGGGCAACCTTTGTTTTCAGATTTTTTTAAGTCCAGTAACCTACTCGTATTTAAATGACATCATTTTTATCGTCAATTTCTTTTTGCCCTTAACAGACTCAGTTTAAGTTGGATCCTACATGGATAATACTTAGCGATAATTTTATTTTTTAGCACTGATGACTTCGATAAATAAATAAATCAAATAATACTACTGATGCAATGTTCTACAGTACCCAAATTACTTCCAACAATGATCATAATATGGTCAGGCCAGCGCATTTTTTCCGTACAACTTAAAAAGTACATATTATTATATATTTTAAACTCAAATCTTATTGTATCACAATAAGATAAGATGCATACAAATGCGCAAAACGCCAAATTCGGAGGCGTTCCCGATACTAACAAGCGATAATGCTTATGAGAAACGATTCACTACTACGAAGTGAGTCTTATCGCACCGCGATCTGAGTATTATCAGTCCTACGATCGCAGGTACGTTCCCACTTGGGACTGTTTTGATTCGGTGCAATCAGAGAACATTTTTTGAGGTGTAAAACCAAGTAATACTGGCATTCGAATGAACTTTTTGAGTGGGCCCCTCTACTTTACAAAAGACCACAGTTAAGTAGCATTTCGCCTATGCACAACTAATAAGCAATAATGCTTTTATGAGAAACGATACAAAAAGTCCAATTCCACCAAAGTTACGCGAAATCTTACTGAGTAGTTTTTAATCCTGTGATTTACCTAATGTATTCAATTTTATGTGGTTTTATTTTCAAGTCATTCTTTATAATGTTTATTAAAAAATTGGAGTCCCTAAAAACATATTTCCGTCAAAACACTAATTAGAACATCACCGCACAGGACGTCACCTCACATGCGCCCGCGCAGTTCAGTTCGCACGCGCAGAAAAACACAAAACAAATGTCATTATTAACGGCTTAATTGCCTCATTGCCGCGCTCGGGGCGTAAGGTCCTGCCTTCGATTTCCGGATTAGGCTTGGATTTAGTCTTCTAATATTAGAACGGTGTGAATGTGGTCGCTTTGAGGTATGAAGTCTGTTTATGGTCGTTTTGTATCTTGTGGTTAAGTTGTGTAGTGAAGGGTTTTAAATAACTTGTAAGTTATTAACTCAACTTCAGTAATGAGGTAAATATAAAAATACAAAAAAAATCTTTTACACGATGAAATTACTTTACATAAACGGTTGATATTCCAAATTACCATAAAAATATAATGTTTTTTTGCGAAAAAGATAATACCATAGAAATAGGTGTTAGTTAATCTTAAAATTCATAGTCAGTCTGCTGTAAACAGAGCTATAGGCAGCAGAAACGCAGGCCGAACGCAAATATTTGTGGATAACTAGCGAAGCACGTGGTTTCTAAACAGAGGCTAAGGCTGAGCACAAACCTATACACAATAATGCTTATTACATTAAATTATTACATTAAGTAATGACAAAATGAATATTCGACCTCCCAAAATCAATTTTGTACCAAATGTAGTATTATTTAAAAATATTATCTATTTCACCCGCGTCCCGGGGGAACTACTTCCCGTACCGGGATAAAATATAGCCTATGTTACTCTGGGTGAATGTAGCTTTCCAACAGTGAAAGAATTTTTCAAATCTGCCAAGTAGTTTCGGAGCCTATTCAATTCATACAAACAAACAAACAAACAAAAAATCAAATCTTTCCTCTTTATAATATTTGTATAGACTATCTTCAAATAAATTTAAAAACGCCAAGAATATATTTTTAAAAATGACCATATTTTCTGTGGAATTTCGTGGGATTCGAACCCGCATCCCTCGCAATCAGTGCGAGTGTTCCTACATAATTTGACGTACCCTTACTTGACCCGACGCTTCATATCCTATCCTTTCATTTATTTTTCCGCTAAGTCACCTTCATCTTTTTACGACTGTTAGACCAAGAGGTCGCGGGTTCGATCCGCGCAGAAGACAAACATTTGTAAGTCTGCATAAACATGTTTGTTTGTCGTGGTCTGGGTGTTAAATGTGTCTATTCAAGTAAATTTGTAAGACCAATGTTGATTTTAATATCTGTAACACAAGTGCATCTACTTAACAAAGTGTTTGATCCATGTAGGTTGCTCAAGTTGTGAAATCTGCACTATTTAAGTGCAATATCCGTCGTCGTCTGGCCTAAGGTCATCGCACCTGTTGCATAAGTGCTCACGTCAAACTCGATCAAGGTGATTCGTCATTCGAGCGAATGTGCAACGCGCGCGCAAAAACAACTATGTGCGCGTTATGTAACTGAATAAGATTCACTTGCGTTTTCAGGGCGATGAACTGATTTCAGTTTTCATATGAGAAGTATTAGGAAGTGCCTATTGTAGTTTTGGCAACGGCAGCTAATTTAGACTATTTGCGTTGCGCGCAGGTCGCAAATAAGAATAAGGTGTCTTTTTTGTTGCTCTAATTTATTTTATCTAATCAGGTATACGTACGTAGATAATTCCAAGAGACATTAAGTTCGCATTTTGATCCTTTTTCATAGAATAAAGATGAAATAAACAATAATATTCCAGAACATCACATACACAAAAAATATAATGATTATCTTTTTGCGTTAATCTTCAGTTCGTACCTAAATATTTCTTTAGTTTTATTTAAGAAAGCATGTGCGTAACTGTGTGGGCGCAAATATGTAGTTTCTATTGTATTTTGTTTTGTAAGTGTACCGATTCCAAATTTAAAATCAAACATTAAACTCTACTCGTACATACATTGAAGCGTGAAAGAAATTCTAATGTGACAAAAATGTTTTGACGATAGTGTGATTTCTCAATCCAATAATTTGTAAGACGATTTTTATAATTTATTTATTTATATATTTATTTAAACTTTATTGCACGTTATAAAAATTGTACAAAAGGCGGACTTAATGCCTCATGGCATTCTCTACCAGTCAACCTTAGGGTCAAACAGAAAGTGACTAGTAGGTAGGTAGTGCTATCATCTCTTTGATTTGTCAGTTTTAGTAAAAAAAGATGACGTTGGAGGATCAATTCCTCTCATTGGTGTCATTAGAAGCGTATAAGGGACATTCCGGGGGGGGGGGGATGGGCAGGAGTGTTCCCTGTGTTTTATCCTTCACAGAACTGCGGTTACCATCACGTCTGCCCTGGGTGGTTGGTATAGCTTCCTATCTATGAAAGGCGAGGATAATGATGATGATGTTCGTTTTGTTAAATCTGCTTTCCTTAAGATAATTAGAAAGTATTTGTTGAGTTAAACATCCAGAACTCATTAAGACAGTGTATAAGGATTTTAAGGCTGGCAACGCGTCTGCGACCCTTATAGAGTTGTTGATGTCCATGGGGCTGCCCATGGACATCAACTGAGCATATGACACTTTTGGTCTCTCTCTTACATAAAAAAATCTAGTTTATTGGATTAATTTGAATTCTCCCCTGGCAAAACGGGCAGGGTAACAACCATCACCATCCCCAGTCAAATAGTATATATCATTATTAATTTGTCTTCTACAAACCAGTCGGCCCCTTGATGGTATTAGACCAATGCATCAGGATAATTCCCCGGGCGGAGGATTTATCAAAATTACTTTGATTTATTGATCGAGGTAATACGGTGATGGCACGCGAAGTACAAATTGAATGCGTTTCGTTAATAAACTTGATTATTTATTGACTCAGTTGATGCGATGTTTTAGTGCATTGGTTTTTATTTACAGAGCAAACACTGGTTGGTGTTGATTAATATTGATTTTTGGATTTTTATAAGAAATATCTAAAGAGTGTGTATGTAAGTGTAGGTCGCACAATATATAGATTTATTTTAAATTGTATGTTTGTATTATGTACTTAATTTTATCGTTTATATTTTATTTACAGTTACTTAATAACTTTTAAATTTAAATATTGTGTTTACGCCAATACGCCAATTGATGAAAAATTTTATCTTATTATTCCAAAATTAAACACGGTAAAGTTTGTGACATTTTTATAAGCTGACGTCAGTAGTATATCCCGCTAACCCCTATTAGATCAAAAGCGAAATAATTATAACAACGAAAACATAAAATCAGATGAAAAAGCATCAACACAATATAAATTAGTTGTTATGTTATGCCTTAAAGTAACATCCAAAAAAATCAAAACACTAATTACAAAAATATGTCATCTTCACGCCGAATATGAAATAAACAACAGTCGTACCTCATTCGACCATTAGCATATCGCGGTTTTAACGATCCCGATTAATGCCAATTATAGTGACGTTTAGATGCAAGCAGGTGATAAGGCGATTTATCTGTGCAACCGGTTTGTGCAGAACCGAAATCGTGTTTGCAAATCGGTCACTTTGATCAAAAACCAGTCAAATTAGTCATCGACAGATTTAAATTCGCACAAATTCCGTAGATATCTTAATTTGTATCATAATCGTCTAGGTGATTTGATATAATGAATTTTTAAAAGATTAATAATTTTAATTTTATGCCTTAGAATTTAAACGATATCAAGTATAATGATTTATAAGAGGTAGAGCTTAGTGGGACTTCCACTCGGATGAGCCGCTCGTCTGTGGAAGTACATCCACCTTACAGAAACCACAGTGAAATGCACTTCGTAACTGTTTAGCTAAGTTTCTGCTGGTAAGTACTCTCAATAACATTTTAAAAAACCCCTCTACGCTGCAAGAAAGCCAGCTTGTAACTTATACATATCTCAAGGCATAGTATTATTGTTTACCGTAGTTTTTGGGCCGTTTGTGCTGCTCGGGTACTATCATCCCACTACCCAGCTAATCCATTCGGTTTCTTGCACCGTTTCTCTTGTTTGGCAATTGTCAGGCGAATGCCCAGTCCCAGTCCAATTAAACCATTCTCATCCATGATTTTATCCCGGTTACTTTCATTTTAGATACGCGATAGAGTACGCGCCGATTATGATCCCTATTTGACCAGGCTGGTTAATACATCTTGGTCCTTTTATACCACACTCCTAAAACGCATTGAGAAAACCTTTGCATTGAGAAGGTCCTTGTTGATAATTTTCCGGTCGTAAAAGGGCGTTTAGTGTAGTGTTTATCAGTTGTATGTCAATAAACGATGGGAACCCATTCTATGTGAGGACGTCGCTCTAAATTCGTTGGAACCTTTATTTTGGGCCTCGTAAAATATTTAATACCCTTAAGAAATTAGGCAGCTGTGACACGAGCGACAGCTAATGCGACAGAACTGATTCGGTTACATACAATTAATTTTTTTATTTTTTTTATCAATAAATTTTTATTTATTTAATTGATGTTGTTTGTAATGTTTATTCATAAGGTGTTTCTTTGATTTTATTTGACTTCTTGCATTTTAAGTATGGAAACTTTTTTCAATGACATCATTTAATTTTGTCATAATGTATCAAAATAAAAATCTTGTCAGATTTAAGAGCTACATTTAGCGATATGTTTTTTAACGAATAAAATACTGATTAATGACCCATTCATTCATGATTTTATTGCGAACGCAATATATAATATTCCTACATAAAGACTTAAATTAAAATTATTATTGACGATTTATAAGAGCGTCCCTGAAGCCTACACAAATAAATATAGTTTTTGTTACTTGTAAAATCTTGCGACTAATCGCATCATTTGTGTCCGGCCTTACCCCACCCTGTCGGCGAATCTCAGCGAAATTTCAGATTAGGCAGTAGTTAAAAAAGGTTTAATGTACAATTTGATGGGAGAGCCGGGTCGAGGTGTAGATAAATATGTAGTTAATCGTTATCCGTCCGTCTGTCGGTTTGTTTTAATGTCCCTCATGTCGATACTGTTGTTTAATGGCGAATTAATTTGAGTTTATGTCGGACTATTAATGGACTTATTAATTGGTTTGAAGTGTTGTGGAGTTTGCGTTTGGGTCCTGTGTTTGGGTTTATCGTGGGACGCTGTGGTATAATTGATTAGGGCATCTAATAGTTTCGCCATATAAATGATGGTGTTGAAGTGTCAAAGTGCTTGCATATCAATAAAATTGTAACAACACAACTGTAGAAAATGTGAACAATCGGGGCACGAACCATCAAGAATAATTTGTTTACCCATAAATAAATAATAATTAGATAGATGTACATAAATGTAGTAAATTTGTATTATAATATGTCCTTGATCATTAATTGGGCTGATAAACATTATTACTGTTTTATTTGTGTCTTTAAAGTTTAAAGCAGAATTATATCGCAGCTAACACAACTTAGAAATTTTAATCTAACCTTCAATAAAAAAATATTCTCGTCCTGAACTCATTATATTAATTAACCTCATACTAATCTATAACTCAAATATCCATCGTTATTCGAGTTATTCAATCCCGAATCCCAACGGAGCATCGAACCGAGGACTAATAACAATAAACTGTAGATCGATTAGGAACTATTTGTTTTACTTACAGGATGTTACACGCCGGTGAATCAAAAGGAATAACTGTGTATGTTGTTCGAAGATACAGGTTGTTCCAAAGGATTAATAAGTATAATATTATTTTTTGAACCGGAGCAATCAAATTGGTTTGATAAATATTTGATTCCTATTGTAAAATGTATATTAATTATTTATTTATATACAATGTAATTGAAATTGGTCCATAACCCAAAACGCGGAAGCTCTCGTAATGGCATAATAACATTGAGCCCATTTATGACTTAGCCGAGATAGTGCAGTGTAAAATTGATTTGTAAAAATAACCTCCCTATTTTTTAAGTCGGTTAATGAGGCACTTATGACTAAAAAGATGTCATCTTTTGATTCAACTAAAAAGTTTTAATGTTATTAGGGATTGCTGGAGCAAAGATGCATTAAATCTAGCTGAAGGCTAGCTACGTACTGTGCAGTAGATTTCACCGCTCACAGCTACAATATTAAAAAAAAACTTTGATATTATAAATGTGTCTCTTCGTACAGTTTTCACTTTAGCGTGTGCCAACCTATTTTTATAGGTAGCAGCCAAGTTACTTGGCACGTTTAGTCAGTGACGGACTGTAAGGATGGATTAACCCTAAATCAAATTAAGCAATTGCATAGGGCATCACGTCAGAGTAACTAGACGCCTACTACGTACTAACCAGAAGATGCACAAAAAAAGCACAAAATTCTAGTTGACATACGTATAGGGGGCCCACAGGCGTGGACTGCTTATGGCATCAAGTAGTTTTAATCCGTCACTGCGTACAGATAGTAAGAACGTCCTGTATACCGCCCACCTCGGGCTGAATGAAGGGTGGCGTAGTTTATGCTCCCGATATCGATTAGTCGTAATTTGTTCGCCCGCGCCGCTAACGGGCCGGTAGTAAACAAACTCCATTTTAATTTCTGATCTATTTGACCGATGATGTTAGGGTGGATAGGCCATTGACGCATAAAATATACTTTTAACCGACCTCAAAAAAGGAGGATCTCGGTTCGATTGTTTGTATGTATGTATGTTTTTTTTTGTTTGTCTACGATTAAACAAGCATCTTGGCAATATAGTTATTTTATATTTACTTAACATAGTGGAAAAACGGGCTTTGCAATTCAGAAAAAATAATTAGTTTATTCTGAATAAATAATGTGAACAATTAAATACTTAAACTATACATACCTTGACAGAATGTTCAAGAATTTACTGCACAAATTAAATTTCCTTATTTCGAATACAGTCACAGACATTTCAATAGACACGTGTTTCATATATAATTCATATAAATGTCAACAGAAGTTTCAATGTACTTTTTTGATCAGCACAAATATTTATTTCTTCACAAAAAGTGCATTGAAAAATTAACAAAAAGCAAAACGTATCTGTTCATAGTTGAAAATTTAAGACTATAAATAATTCCTCGAGTAATTTTGAAATCGGCTATTAACTAAGGCGCCATTTCATCGTTAGTATAAATTAGACACGAAATCTCAAGTAGGTGTCAATCACAGGTCGGCAAAAAGTAATCTAGAATCAGAGCTAGACATAATTACTAGTTGTAGATTCTATTTGAATTGGTTAAAGCTGTCTGGCTAGATGTAATCTTAAAATGGTTACAATATAATTACAAAACCAAATAAAAGTAATAAGATGAAACGAGAACATTGGTAGATGTTAAATTATTATTAGGTATTTTGAATAAATCGTGTATAATATTTTTTTTGTGTTAGGTTTTCGTAGAAAGAGTTTTAATTTTGACTAAATAAATAAAGTTGTTACTTCAAAATTTCTGAGTGCGGGTCGCACGTTCAGCATGAAGTCATATCCACAATATGCTAGCCTTACCCCAAACTCGCCTATTAAATCACAAGAACTTCAAATATTTGTATTCATTTGAACTATTTAACTATCTCGAGTGAGTTATATTGTTAATACACCCATAAACTCGGCTTTAGTCATATTGTATCGATGTTTAGTTGTTTAACTGACCACCCGGTAGCATCCTTAACATCCTTTGATATGACCAAAGCCGTGGCCGGAAAGAAAAAACAAATAATTGAATGAATGTACAGGTTTATTTAACCTGGTGACTTCCTTATGGTTTGATTAAAGGTTTAAAAGCAATATATGAGCAAGAAATGTAGTGTATTTTTTGACAAACAGATTTGATTGCAGGCTTCACCTACCGCTTAACATCAATAGCTCTATTGATGTTAAGCGGTACGTGAAGCCTATTCTTGTAGGGAATTAACTAGAAACCTTTGTATATTATTACAAGCAGCCGCCCGCGACTCCGTCCGCGTGGATTTCGGTTTCCGCACCCATAGTGTTTTGTATACTATAACTTAAAGCCGCCAAATGAACAAAATATTTTTTCAATTCGAACCAGTTGTTTCTAGGATTAGCGCGTTCAAACAAACAAACAAACTCTTCAGCTTTATTAAATTATAT
Organism: Nomophila noctuella; assembly: GCA_958496325.1. NCBI lineage: Eukaryota > Metazoa > Arthropoda > Insecta > Lepidoptera > Crambidae > Nomophila > Nomophila noctuella. Next base: position 2,697,678 of record OY292501.1, read on the forward strand.
AAGTATGGATTCATTGAAAAAAAATGCCGCATAATATTTTACACATCTTTTTTTATTTTTACAAACCATGTATGCACCGTGATTGATTAAGTTCTTCAAAGTCCAACCACTATCTATCTAATCAAATAAGATTGTATAAAGAACAATGGCGAACCTCCATACAACTTTTTTCAAGTATATTTTTTATGCGTCTTGATTTGAAAAAAATATCATAATATACTAATTTATCTACATATGCCACGCGTTTCCCTTACAAGACCAAGCAGATAATACTTTCTTCCACTTGCCACGATCCTTACACACTTTTATTACTTCAGCAACACCAATTTAATCATAACCACTCCGCTATTCCGGGTATTGGTTTGCTCATTACTCCAATTTCTTCGCAGTAAGTACTAATTGCCATACTAACTTCAGTTGCCAACCGTGCAATCGGTACAATTTCACCCATCACTTTGAATCGCGACGAATTCTCCGAAAGCGATATAATTTCGCCCCATTCATTTCTGCGAGGCCAAAAATTGCAGTGCGGAGTGTTAACGGCGTCTGTGGAAATGTACGGGGCGGACCAATAAGTCTGCCACACGCGCTTGTAAGCCTGGGAGAATATTAAAAGAATTTGAGGAGACTTCCTAATTTATTTAATTTTATTCATTTGTTATGGAAAAACTCCAACATAGATACAACTAACACTGCTAAAATATATATGCCTGTTGAATATACGACTTTTTACTTTAATTACTTGGGTTTTGCCAATCTTAAAACATGAGTTCGCAAGCTCATTTGCGCCCATTGAGGCATCAGACCTTATAGTGATTTTCTTTTTCTTATTAATGGTTTAAAATTGCAGAAAATAAGCTGATTTATGAGGCAAACGATAGGTGGCATCAAAGGAACCTTACCATTAATTAATAAATTGTTCCCGATTTCAGTTTTTTCTTAAACGACTTTAATTTTAATTCTTAGACTGTCTCCGCAGCATTCTTGCTACAAACCTATTCAAAACATGTCACTGGTCTTGTTAGGGTGCGGATACACGGGTGAAAGCAGAAATTCTCAGCTTTCAGAATGTTCGTAGTATCCTAACAAGGACTCTTGCCAATAACTTGGCATAATTGAATGACTAATTTGTTTGCTAATAAGGAAGTTATTAGTATTCGCACTGAACAGGATTTCTAGGCAGTGTTTTTGACGGCCTATTCCACTTTTTTTATGTGCGTTTCATGAATAAATTAGCTGATATGACGTCTGTATTTGTTACATGTACATGTTTCAAAGATTTCACGAATTTGCCTGTGCGCAGATGTCAGGGCGAACTATTATCATTTTACTGGCACATCATCATGTTACAAGTAAAACAATGTTTTTTGAGAACTATCTAAGCACAAAAGAGTCCATACATCTGGGATAGGTGACATATTCTGTTCCCATGAAACTAGAGCTCTCAGTCATATTTAATCAATTAAGCATCTTATAATTTTTAATAAGGATAACGTACTTAAATGCACGCATTTAAACACAGGTGATAAAAAAACATGTTAAAAAATACAAATGCTGGCGAGAGTTAACTGCATGAGTGACGTCAGAAGCCATTTTGGGTAGTAACTTAGTCTTATCCACGCAGAACCAACATTCAAATTACAACAAAATTTGTTTGCCAAGTGACATCCGAGTTGTTTATGGCCGAAATGCTGAAACAGCTGATAAGATGTCCAGGGTTCTTGCCACTCTTTTTTGTTACTACTCTTGACACCACCAATCTAAGCCTTATTGTCTAAGTCATAAAGGTCGGTGGTAGGTGATGCCAAATGCGAATTCGGATTTTTGTTTAAGCAGTTTGAATTACTGCGTGTTCCTAATGAGAGATTTTGTTTATTTATCGGCAGCACTGAGGAGTAGGGTTGACGGGACATGTTTGTGGTATTTTAAAGTGTTATACAAATAGCCAAAATGTATGTTAACTTTTCCGTTTCATAAAGGCCACTGGCGAATTTCGTCCTGTGCGTCTGTAGTAGTGTACATAAGAATGTCCCTGTCAGAGTCAAGGAAACAAGAAAGATGGTAATCTGATCTGATGGAAAATGATTACCTGTGCCATGCTATAGGCAACTTTATAAAAGTTGTGAATTGGCGTGGCCTTAAAACTCCATTTTCTTCCCAGTTATTATTCTCCAGTGGAAATGTAACTCGACAAAATAATATTTCGGCAGCTATCAACTATGTATTTCGCCGTGGTTATCACTGGAACATTCGCCGATACTCTCTCATACTCAAAACGCACTAGCTTAAGTAACTTACTTTGCCATCAAGTGTTGCCTTTTTAAACTAATGGTAACCCTAAAACGGCCGGGTTGCCTTTTCTCAAACCGTTTAAATCCTTATTAAAGACGTTTCGGAGATCGTAACTCGTCACGTGTCGGAGGGTTATCTGCAGGCCAATTGATTTCAGAATGTGATTCTTATTTCATACGTTGAAAGTGAAAAAGGTTTATGTTGATTTTATTCCATCTCTTGAAGAAGGATGTTATTGGTATTTTGGCCTGGTATTTTTTGGCATGTTGGTATTAAATTAGAGTACAACAATGTTGCAATTTTATGGAATATGGATGCAAACAATATTGTATGCTTAGAGACTTGTCTGTTATCTTCTTTGAGAAGACTGCGATAGTTGTGTCAAGTATAAAAGGTCCTTTGACAAAATTTATAGTGTTTTATTGGCAACTTTTATGTAATAATTAACAATAAAATGTTTTTAATTTTCTCGCCACAATTTAAGAAACTATAACATGTGCGAATGTTTGAAAGTAAATAACAACAATACTTCTGGTAAAGGTTAAACATATCATGAGAATTAAGTTTAAACAGAGCTTAAAATTGCTACGGTATCAAGTCCAAAGACTATATCCTCGCTAAATCCTACTACTATTATAAGGCGAAAGTTTGTAAGTATGGATGTATGGATGTTTGTTATTCTTTCACGTAAAAACGACTGAATGGATTTTAATGAAACTTTACCACAATATAGCTTATACATCAGAATAACACATAGGATATTGGAAATCGAAATCCACGCGGATGGAGTCGCGGGCGGCCGCTAGTAAACAAATAATTAATCCCAAGTAGCGTGTGACGTCAAAATATTAAGACTTGAATCCAGAACTGCATTTCAGAGACTTGCAATCCACTTGTCAAACTGACACAACAAAACTAACACAACAGGAACACGGCTCGTTGTCAAAACTGACAAGATCGGGAGTCAGGTTTCCTTCCTAAATCGAATCAACCGTGAATTAACCACAAAAAAGGTTTCAAGCTCACACGTCTAATTAATAAGATATATGAGACGATTTTAAATTGATTTTCGAACAGAATTGGATTTTTTAAGAGTTGTTTCTTTAAAAGTAACTTAAACGTTGTCCATTTTACTAAGCGACTATTGACAGCTCGACGATTGACAAAATTGGTGATGTCGTAAAGTATCTCAAATGTGGTACCATTCAGATTGTACTTAAATCATTTTTCGATTTTGGTACGTAAAAAAATTTGCTGCAAAAGATGCGAATTTGCTGGCTGACATTAGTTTTAAGGGGCAAACACTCCTAAACTATTTATTTAATCTATTTTTAATTGCATAACATTACAATATGTAGTACAAAAGTAAAACCAAAATATATTTATAGTTGTAAAAATCTGTTACAATAATTCAATAGAATGCACGTAAGGAAGGCTTGTTTAACCGCGTGTTTTGTTATCAAACATAGATAAGAGCTCGCTTCCTGCATTATGGAATTCCAACGTGTTGCTACTAAGTAAAGTAAAATAAAGTAAAGTATCAGCCTATTAATGTCCCACTACAGGGCAAAGGCCTCCATCATTTGAAATCATGTTTTCGTTACAAAGATGGGTTTTGGTTTAATCACCACGCTTGCCAAATGCGGGTTGGCGATCACAAACCCGGGCTGTGTTCAGAAAAATCAACACAATTTTTTACCCGACCCGGGAATCGAACCCCCTCGAGATCACGGCCCGGTACTTAAACCACTAGACCATCGAGGCTACTAAGTCAGTTAGTTAAACAAAGACAAACAAAGACAAGTAAACTTAGGCCTACTCTCCATTTTTTCGACCTCAGTCTGCAGACTTTGGTCTCTTTTTCTTTGAATTGATAACAATGTACGACCTAACATTTAAAAAAATTTGGAATTCGGCAGGTATGTATTTTTGACGCCAAAGAAACCGCATTTCCGCACAACTGTCGTAACAAATAAGAATTAACCTTGTCAGTTACATACGTTCTCTGCACATTTAAGATTGATGTTCGGACGACAATTAAAATGCAAGTGCGACACACATTTGCAAATATATTCCGGCGAGCTATGCGCTAATTGTTATCACCTAACCTTGAAGAGTGCGTGTCTCAATACTATTTCAGTATACACGAGATAAATGAGTTACGTCAAATACCTACTACTGCTACATACATAGATAGTGTAACAACTATTTTAATGCGTGACATGCTTCTGTTGTGCAGTGTTCAGAAACTGGATGGCGTAGTGGTTATCGCGCTCGGCAGGAGATTGGTAAATTAAGCAATTCTGGCAGAAACCAGTCATCGGAAGGGTTTCCGAAAAATCTCATCTTTAGTTCCTCCGTGCTTTGGTAGTGAGGGAATACGGAGTGCACCAGTGCTTGCGCACTCACTTGTGCTCTAATATATCCTGCGTACCTGATTGGTCGTAAGACCGGCCGCCATCAACTCTAATTGTGGCAATGTTGTCGGCTTATTATAATTTTCGTAACATAATTTCCAAAGTTGATGCTCAACCGGACCCTGTCGTACAACGTTTAAGATTCACGGACGACTTAATAACGCCTAATAAAATTATACAGCCCACGAAAAGTAAACATGAAAGCGAGAGTCGAATACCCCTCAATTTTCTGTTTCAAAATTTGATAACTTCATCTCATATAATAATAGTGTAGCGGCGGAAATTGCGACCAATCACGTGCGCCCGTTTGATTTCCGAACATATTTGCTCAGACGCCGCTCGACCGCCGTCGACGTCAGACGTGTGTTTAGCGTAATTCACTGAATAATTTGCCAAATTAGACGTCGTTGGCGATTTTTAAAATGTAATTTTTCCTTGAGCTTTCGAACGGCGAACTCCGAAGTGATAGTACTTGACCGTTTTATTGTCTTTTTTGTCTCCGGACCGGTAATAGCTTCCCGAGGGTCGCAACTCATGAATACAAAGGGCCTCAGGGAAGATTTTCACTTTTGTTTAGGCCGTGAAACTCAAACGGGTGGTTGAACTTTCACTCTTTTGCTAAGTCCAGTTTTATTACTGAAAACGACTGTTCTTTCATTAAAGAGAAAATATTACTGTTGAAGTTTTCTTTTAATCCAGATTTACTGAACAATTTTGATCTATTTCGTTTAGGCGTTAATGCGTATTATTATTATTTATCAACGTTTGAGATAAAAAGTGTTCCCGATGACAAGTACGTTATGCAGAATTATTTTTTCAAATTGAATTTATCATTATTAAATTAGTTGACACACGACTTCTTAAATTCTTTTAGCAACCCTGCTTTCAGTATTACCAAATTACATTCAGAGGTATTCAATTTTAAAGAGAATGCGTAAAATGGGATTACGCAATCTGTTTTAAAAAATCTTCAAAACTAAATTAAGCTTCATCGAAAGATTCGTCTTCACCCAGACAGGTTTCATTTCCACTTAAGGCATCCACATGTCCATTGTTTGTATTAGATTGCATTGTAATAAATACTTCGCGAAATGTTTGGAAGTTATCTGAGCTTTGTTTATCTCTCAATAATGGAGGTGGGGGGTAATTGGGGTCGCGTTGGGGCGTAATAAGTCAAACGCTCTGCCATTCACTTGGTGACTTGTTGATGATTAAAACTGTTGCAAAATTTATTTGTGCCATATAAGCAATTGTGTGTTGAACATTTGAATAATAATATCTGATTTTTAATCTATAATGTTGAATAATAGCTATTCAAACTTCAGTCCAGATTTTAGGATCCCCTGGCCTTGATGAGGCTTCAGCCTTATTATTCTTCTAATTATTGTTTAGTTCACGAATTTATTTTGAATTTCACAGATAAGTTTCTGATATCTGACCAATTCTTTGGTCCCACCAATAATCCTAGATGGAATGAAGACAAATATCTTTACTTGCATATTATTGATGTGATTTACTCTTTAAATTGTATATTTTGTTTTCAGTCTTTAAATCTATCATCAGTCGCTGTGAAACAAGTTCAAAGATATTTGCAATCTTTATTCTCTTACACGTCTCGTGATTTAAATTCAAGCAGAGTTATTGCTTCATCTAATGAAACAGCTCCGTTGTCCGTATGTGCGGTGCAAGTCGCTTGTGCACTGATATGACACACGTCCGTTCTGTGTTCTAGGATTAAGTTACAGTTTAGAGCTTGTACATTGTGTTGTTCGATTAGCGATTGACTTTGGTCTTTAACCTTCTAAGCTTATTTACTTAACTTAAATAATATTTTTAATTGATTTTTAATCATGCTGGTCATCTGGTAAAAAGATGTCTACCGCTATGTAATTAATATCGAAAGTAAAAACAAATTATGTACCTACTTTTGCCATCTACATAATTTTTTCAAACATCATAATTACACACGCACAAAAATCTAATTATACCATAACACTAATTTTGTAGATACCTGAGTATGTTCATAAGAGCTTCTTTTGGATAATCTGACAGACAGCTTATCAGACCTTAAAATTCTCAAGCAAAATACAGTGTAAATAAATCACGGACAGAAAACTCTCTGTGGCCTTCTGCAAGGTAGGTACTTCCCTTTAGCTTCAATCCCGCTACTCTCATGACTAAGTCCTCACAATGTAAGGTAACACAAGTCTTCTGCGTGCTTGCACGCGATCACTTTCTTTGGCTTTGTTAGACGAGATTCTATTAACGCACCGTCCGAGATTGTATCGTCTTGGCAATTTATTATATTAGTGCCTTCTTAAATACGATCTATTTATACGGACTTGTCTAGGGCACTCCTAATAAGGCTTATACAGGCTAAGGGTACAAATGTATTCTTTTTGTAAACTTCTTCTACTAATGGATTGCGTTTGGATGCTCTAAATTCACTGAGATTTAGTAGTACCGTAGTGTTGAGGATTACATTACTTATGAAGCAAGAAAGGTGGTTTTGTTTATTTCATGTGTATTCATAATGCCTAGGGCTTTTCTAATGATTTTAATTATTTACTTCGTTATCGCATTCCATATTGACCTTATTTTTTAATTATTATTTTAGACACGGTCTTCTCTGTCTGTGAATGTATGTGTCTGTATGTTAAAAAAAAACAATAACAAAACATCTTTTTATACCTTCAATCATTTTCTTTAAGACCTTTACTGGCTAGGTATTATTTCAAACGCGCTGTTCATAACTACCAACAAGAATCAAAAATCGTGTTATCCCGTGGGACTACGATATTATATCACCATGTTGCAGCGATCCTACTGCATAATAATTGTATTTTTGTCAGTGGGAAAGGTGTCCTCAGTTCATGAAATTGTGGAGAGAAGGTGTTTTAAGCGTTACGATAATTTTAAGGGACACCACGTGCATTATAAACAACTTGCTATTATTAATTGATGCATGCATAATACTCCAGCGCCGGCGCATATCTGTGACACAGATTATGTGACATTCTGCACATTACCCAGTTGCACTGAGCTACTTAAGTTTATCGATTCTGCTAATGCTATCGTCGCTCGAGGCGTCCTCTGTTTACTGCGTTTATATGCGTTTATCGACTGATGTATCTACTTGTTGGACATGATTATGTCATTAGTATTTAATGGTGCTCGTAATAGTATCAAAGTTTCAGCTGCGGTGGAAAGTTAATTAAATGCTCGGATATACTTCCTGTGGCGGATATTTTGAATAAAAACATAGTTATTCTGCCAGACTTCCTAAGCGAGTATCATCACACGAAGGTTTTTTGTATAATAATAATTCTACTTTAGAGATAATAAATGTTAAAAATCTATCAAGTTCATGTAGGTATTTTTCTGCTTAGATCTGACCAATATTTGTCTGTTGTTTTATTTTCTTCACAATTAAGGCTTTTTGATACACAATTAAGGCTATCTCATCCTTCAATCGATCAAAATATATCTAAACTTCAACTAGAACTATCATAGAAGATTGATGAAGATCACTATTTGAGTTGAATAGTTTGTTTTTGAAGTGGTGTTTGCTAAATTTGTCTTTTCTATGATATTGTTGTTGATATTGAGGTTGACAAATGGGAAATAGTTTCATCAAGATTTGCTGACAACTTAACATGTTTATTTGTACGATAAGTTTTAAAGGTTATTTCATTATTGTTTGGAATGGTACCTGAAGTTTACTTTCAAGACTCTTACGTATTCTTAATTCACGTAAGCTTCAGAGCGGAAGTTTAAAGAATCGTCTGGCATTAATTTTATAGGATTAACTTTAACTGAGATGGCATTTCTTATAGAGATGGCTCAACTAAATAATAGTATAAGAATTCATTCAAAACATCGCAACTTTTTAAAGCAATGGTATAGTTTATTCATCTTTTACAGTATCCTGATCAAAAATCTTTCTTTCACCTTGAGGCTAATTTCTTTAAAATATCTTATCATCGCCAAAAAGCAGTTGCGTAAGAGTCATTATCAACTGCCGTGATTGCTACGCGTCAGATTCGCGGGGTCATCGCCCCCTTATCACCGGAGGAAACATCTTTATCATCTACAATATGCACCAACTGTACCGTCTTACTAGCATTTTTAATTGTTCTACTAATCTCCTTATTTCAATAACGATAAGGTTTACTATCGCATGGAAATTTGTAATGGTAATGAAGTGACCATTTGTTAAAGGATCCCTTTCATCGGCCGCCGGATATGTGATACGCTTAAGAATTGTTTGTTGTGGAATTAAATATCTTGTAATTATTTCATAAAGTTATCATCTAAATGGTCTAAGAATACTTGCCGACGTCACTCTGCATGACAGCTGTGGTACAATCAGCCAAGAAAGTTGTATACCACATTTGACAAAATTCCACGTAAGTCTATTTACATATATAAAATGAACATAGTTGTGTAGTTTCCCTAAAGGCTTCACCTCCTTCTGGAGGTAGTGTGTACTATATTCCTACAAACTGTTCCCTCTTTCTAATGGTGATGTAGGTCTCCTAAGCATAGTTGGGGCTGGTTAATCAGAGAAAGGAGAAAAATTATGCATTCGCATTATTAAAAATGCTAGTGAACCTTCAACCAGCAACATAAAAATCAAATAAAACATCCTTTGTAAACAAAATATCACGCGAAAATCAACTTGCGGAATTCTACGCAGTTCAAGATAATAAAAGTTGTCACCCAGATATAAATATCTCGGAACCGATTGTGAGCTAGAACACTAGCTAGTATTTCGCATTTGAGTCTAGATTTTGGTGGAATGCCAACTTTATTTAAGTTTAGGTCAAAAACCTTGAGCACTAGACTAGCTGTCTAGTAGGAATTCTAAACTTAGGTATAGACATTTTTGAATGATTTGGTGGTGGATTTGATATCTGAAAGATTCCTTTAAATTCTGATCGGCATACACATTTTCATTAAATGTTTTTTTTTGTACCTTAATATACAAATGCTAAAAGTAAATTTTGACATTTGCCAAGTGTTAACAGCAAACCGATTAACCGATCTTTGAGCGGAAACAGACCCGGGAATTGAACTCATACTCCGTGATCCCGACAGGTATATTAATCAGTAGACTTACTAACCAGCCACGAAATTACAAATAGATATTTCAATTTTATCTATCTTCAGAGATTATAAAGTGGAAACCTTAGTGATATATTCATTATGTTATCTATTTCCTTACTAATTTGACCATAAACGTTATTCTCAGATTGGGAATAGAACCCTGGACTGTCCCTATGTTTATTCATGACTGTGTCACAATGGAATGAGGATGTTGAAACTGACACCATGTTAAGCATTGGAATAATTATAAATTATCATGATTAATTTTATTTATGTGATTGAGTTTACTTGTTATATTCAAATTAGTACGATATGACAATTAATCTGTTTCTAATAAGTGCCTTGTAACGATGAAATTATAATACAATCTGATTTTATGGAAGTACAGGAAATGTATGATTGAATAATAAGATAAGTGTAGGTTTTATTGTATTTAAATGTTAATTCAGACAATGTAATGCAAAGGCACTACCGACGACAGGTGTAACCCACCTCTACCTATTAGTAACAGACAAAAGATATTTAATTACGTAAAATTAAACAAAGAAGTATACATCGTTTGGACGAAACAGGGTTACTGATAAGGCGGTTAATACGAATATTTACGATTAACCAATCAATGATCTAACTCATGTACTAAATCATAACCACCATTGCAATTGCAATAAACATATTAAACAATATATTTCAAACTTTCAAAAATCTTTAGTAACCAGCGAATTTTGATTCATCGACCTGCAAGTGTAATGTTCGAAACTATTTTACGTAACAAAGCAGACGTTGCTAAAACAAAAAATAATATATGCCCGCCCATTATAAACATAACAGTTGCTCTTATTACGAATATTTATGTATTCATACTCGGCGGGCTGTTCAACTCTGGCAAGGCCTTGGTGAATGAGACGAAAATAGATAATGATAATAAGAGGGAAAGGGACGGAATAGTAGTAGATGAAGCGATGAAAGAAATTACCGGAATGATTTACGTGCTAAACACCGACGACTAACAGGTGTACAGTTTTTTATAAAAGTGCTGAGAATTAAACTATTGCAAGTTGAAAGGGATTGTAGTACTGACGTAGCTGTTTCATTGACATTTTGAGCCGTCAGATTAGTGGGCTGTAATTTTTTTATTTATATTATCTTCTTTAGTCACGTAGGCCTTCATTATTAATGGATTTTGCGATAAATTGATCTGAAAAATTTTCAAGTCGTATTTTCGCAATAAGATGTCCAGCTAGCCTATTTTCTAACTTTAAGGGTAGGAACACACCAAAGCAAGGATGTGTCGGTAGAGATAGCTTTTCCTATAATGAGTTGGCTAAACCAAATATTGGAACAATTCGTGTATCAGATAAAGAATTCATTAAAAACATAGCAACTTTTCCAAGCAATGACGGCAATGTTGAAATTGAAATATGTATATTCATCTACAATCACATATTTCAATTTCGACATTGCCTTTGATCGAACCCACCAATGAAATAAAGGAAGACTTAATGCCGAACACAACAAAGTAAATAATCTAGTCTAAAGAACGTCTGAGGATATATCTGGACCTCCCAAGGAACTATAATTAGTGCAGAAAATTTGCCAGGCGTGGCCATACTAGAAATGGGCAGGCCCGAAGTGAGGACTACGGAAGCGACGGACCGAAATAAGAACCCTTAGGCACACCATTTTACAAATATACTTAGAGTAGGTGGGTTTCGTATGATTTATGGACCTTGGTCATAGTATTTTAGATTTAGACTTGTAAATTGCTTTGGAGACTTGAAAAGTATGCGGACATATGAATTTCACTTTATCTCGTTGATGTTATGTAGATGTTGATGTTAGAGATTTGAGTATTTGTGCTTTCAATGTTTTAAAAAATCTTATTCATCCCCATACCCAAATCATCAATATTTTTTTATCAATATGTAAAACCACTATAATTTTTATATCATTGTTAATGATTTCTTTACTTTGTTACAGGTAAGTTCGTATGCAGTTGTCTCTATTACGCAGTTAAGAATTATTGGTAAGAAATCAAGTATTTGAAGTAATTCTGTTTGACTTTTTCCAGGCGACAACATTTTCTTTAATGAGAAAATGCATCAAGCCCTTTAAAACTTTAATATGTCTCTACGAAGCTAACGCTACCTCACTTGCCAACAGAGTAAGTTCAACTTTAACTATAGATAGAAAAATAATTTAACAATTCTTAATAGTGAAATTGATTGCATTATTTTGCAGAATATATAATTATAATTTGAATACTTGGCAATCATTGAAACAATATTTTAGGATCATCAGAATTATGATAATAGCTACTAAAGTTCATTCAACTTTAGTTAGCTATTATCATAATGATTAACGAGAAACGACATTCATTGGCTAAGCCCAAGGCAATTCATGTCTAAGAATATAAAAATCAAAAGGAAGCTAAGCCATTTCAAATTTATATTTCACGAAAGAACGCTTGTATTTGTAAACAATAGTTCATTTTTAAACTATCATGCCTCGAAAATAGCTATTAAAATTTAAAACAACGTACTGGTTCGGAGATGAAAAAAATTTGGTGAATACACTTTATTTTGAGCTATTGGAAGGGAGCTGTAAGTCTTTTGCCCTCAGTGAATCACCTTAAAGAATTCAGGTTGATTTAGATAACGTATCTATTTCAGTAATCTGTGATAGGTAAATGATGTAGGACGGCGAGAAAGAACAATAAACTTGTATTCAAGAGATCAATGCATTACCCAGAAAATACGCAAGTGATGCCGCTACTTGTGTTTGCAATTTAATCATACTTCTACAAATCTTAAAATTCATAAATATCTTTAAAAAAAACAGTTTTATTTTTAGTTTAGTAAATTCCCTTCCCGCATATGCCTTTTATCATGCTACATGCTATGAGAAACTTGAAGTGTAACTTTTCAGCGTTATGGCCAAGTTGGATTTTTTAAATACAAATCACTGTCTCTCATTTCCTTAGCCATCGTCTAATCTTATTAAAGGCGCTACAACAAACAATTCAATCATCGTGCCCCAAAAACCGCAGAAACCTGTGATATTTCACACGTCCCAGCGCCATATAAATGTGCAAAGAATGCACCGACATGTTAATAGTTACACAATGGATCCATTTGTGGACTCTACGTTGTGAGGTGGATTGTTCGCTCGCTTTCTGAATGATTCATTCATGTTTTGATGGGATGAATGAGATAATAGTGTGTGCATTTGTAAAATGTAACAGTTGAACTCTCGCAATTGTAGAATTAGTAAGGAGTTCATATGAATTAATAGCAAAGTGCAGTTAATATCAATTTAAAATTATGCCAAAGTTGTTTGTGCACTTGTAGGTATTATGGTTTAAATAATAAATTTTAGGTGACGCAAATATTCAGAGCATTAACTTTATTACATACACCTGTTATTCTTACATACAATAAAGATGGTATTTTAGTCTCTAAAATATTTTTTTATCTTCAATAGATAATGCTGTGTATTTTAATTATGTATTTTTGAGGTCAATGACTCAGAATTATAAATCATGTAATTAAAATTCCCAATCTAAAGGAACCCCACGTCCAACGGTGACAAAGTCCACAGTTGAACGTAGAGCTCCCTCAGATTTAAAAGACTGGTATAGATGGGAAAGTAATTTTCTCCTTTACTCTGAACTTTACCCCTCAAATTAAAATACCACATTAGTTGACAATAATATTCTCACTGAACTCATGAATGATGATAATTAGTCTAACAATTGCTCTGAACACGCGTGCGCTCGTGTTTGGCCGACATCGGCGTCATTCTGGAATCATAAAGTGTTTAAATTATAGGACCACACAGCTAGCCGGGATTAAACGTTAAGACGAAGTTGGGGCTTGATTCTAATGTTTTATTAAATTCAACATTATTTCGTATAATTTAAAATTATTCGTCTTTGAAGTTTGGCTTGTTTCATTTGTTTAATAGTTTGTTGGTCTGAATTAATGTTATTTCAATATTATCGTAAGTAAATTATTATTTTACCTATTTTGGCGTACTTCACGTACAAAATTACCACTATATTAACAATAAGAAAATTAGTATTTCTATTGAACAAGCCAATTTCTGATTTTGCTAGCAAAACTCCTGATCTCCATTTTAGAAGCAAAGGCAGTGCTTTTAACTCTCTTGTTGAGTTGTCATAGTGTTCAACGAAAGCATTTGTAACCATCAGGTGATAATGCTCTTTAACAAAAATTAATTGCACAAAAATGCTGTGAAAATTTGTGAAATTTTATAATACTCTTACTCATGAAATTCCCCTTAACATAAACTGTCGAAAACCGAATCTGGCAAGTCGCCAAAGCTGACAAATAAAACGCGAAAAAAATGGTGTTCTTGAACATAGTGAATCTGGTACAAATTGCGACCTGGCTCACGGGACGTAGTGATATTTGCTTTTACGTTGTCACCTGTTCTCTCAGTTAAGGCTTTTTTAGCAATGATCGACTAACGGTCGGGATAAAACGCCTTAATTCAAGATAAAGATGCGTAGCATCTTTATCTTGAACTACTACTACCTATTACAAAGGCGAAAGTTTGTATGTGTGGATGTATGGATGTGTGGATGTATGGATGTTTGTTACTCTTTCACGTAAAAACTACTGAATGGATTTGAATGAAACTTTACAACAATATAGCTTATACATCAGAATAACACATAGGATATTGGAAATCGAAATCTGCGCGGACGGAGTCGCGGGCGGCCGCTAGTTATTATATAAATTAGTAGCGCAGGCCAAGTTTATCATAGAAAACCATTGATATACAAAAGAAAACATACATATCTTACAAACTAGCATATCAAAAAGAAAACACTTCACTTCCCCGCTATACCAATGGTTACTACTTACTCTTTTTCTCCGACCTTTAAGATATAAACGGAATATTAAAATAAGACTTACAAGATATAGATTTTACTAAATTGTATTAATGATTAAACATTTATGTTAGTAAGTATTCACAAATTGCGCATGAGTCAATTTCATCTAAAATTATTTAGATTTGCAAATGAAAAGTCATTGATTTAATTTAAATTAAAAACGTAATAACCAATAACTCAAAGCGTCATATGACGCCGTACTTAGTGATTTCGCATTGTGATAGACGATATTTGGTGACAAACTGTGATAATTCGAGGCGCCCGCGCAGCCGCAACGCATTCGTGTCACCTAATTGTCCAACTTGCTGTGCGGACTTGAATGCATGGAGCTGCCGATATTTAGACGGTAGAGAAAATTTGACATTAAACTTTCGGTGTTTAAAAGTACAGTGTATCGAAGAAAAAGGTACTATGGTCCAGATCGCCTCAATGGCTTTTCGATGGTCTAATTGTTAAATACTGGGCCTTGGACACGAGGTCCTGAGTTCGATTCCCTGGTCGGGCATTTGTGTCGGTTTGCGATCACCAGTCTGCATAAAGCAAGCGTGGTGGTTAAGCTTAACCCAATCGAAAACGATTACATTACTTTATTCGGTGGCCTTTTTAAATAAAATTCATTACTTTAGACCCTCAAATCACATAATTAATTAAATTACGAATCAAAATATGTGTATATGATACTAGCGGCCCGCTACGTCCTTCCCTACGTTTCGTAAATGTAAAATCATTCTAGCGATTTTGTGCAAGCTTCACATAAACCATCTACTAAATAGTCCAAACAAACCCTAAACATTTGGTTTGGATTAGTGAGCCCGTTCTTGAGTTATTAAGTGACAACGAGAATGATTTTTATAAATTAAGTTGAAGATTAAAAAATCTATGTACAATCCGCTCCACAGTTTTGCATTCGGTATTATTGCAGCTACACGCATTCTAGTCGACCGCATGTTTGTGGCGCCGGTAACGCTACTCCGACACCACCGGAATTGTTTTTTGAACGTTGCATACTGCATAAGTGCATAGAAATTCACTTGCACATTAGACAATACGCTTGCACTATGAGGAAGAAATACCAATGCTTTTTATTTAAAATACATAGGTACATATTTACATCGGTTCATAATATTACGATTAGAAGAAACTAAAGAAATCTTTATTTTATGTTATAGCGCCTCTGCCATAAAAAAAATAATACAAGTTTTATAAATGTCCCATTATTACTCATAATATCTAGTAGACTAATGCCTCCGTGGTGTAGTGGTTAGAGCGCTGTGCTCAAAAACTACGAACTCGGAGGTCGTGGGTTCGAATCCCGCGGGGAACACTTTCACTTTGTGTTGGTTTTCCCAGTTTGGTTAGGACATTGCAGGCTTGAATCACCTGATTGTTCGACAAGAATGATGATTCCGTGCTTCGAAAGGCACGTTAAGCCGTTGGTCCCGACTATGATCCAACTGGTCTGGTTTCCCTTGTGGTTACGGAGGTCAGACGACAGTCGCTCCTTTGTAAAAACCAGCCATGTCAATTCAGGATCATAGTCGCAGCGTACCCTGGGATCCAAGGCAATGGCCGAAGATGCAACCGGGAGAGGCGCTAGGATGATGATGATGATCTAGTAGACTAATGTTAAAAGATTTTTAGGATCACAAGGAATGCGCGGCTTTAACAGTCAAGATTGCAAACAATATCAATATATGCCACTAAAACTATTGTTTATGTCATCTTGTGTTTATCTGTAAGATAATTTTATAGGCACATAAAATATAATTCTTCATAGAATCGTTTATTGGATCCTTGACACATAAATCCTATATGACTTTAAATGACTTAGAAAAAACCATGGACTGGTTACGAAAACATAACTTCAAGATCAAGTTGCTTTCATATTATCCTAAATAGGCCGCACCTAATAAGGCTTGTTAGCACTAAATAACACCTTTGAAAAAGTTTGTCAAGCAATATCTCCTTATAAAGATCTGTAATCGATACATTTTCGCACCTATCGATAATTATAATCGATTTGTATGGAAATCGAGTAATTATTCAATAATTACCGCGGGTAATAACTTAAGAGTATCTCAGTAGTACTTTATAAATGGGTAAAATGGCTGCTGTTAGGTTGCGATAAGAAATAAATATAGGAGAGGTTGCACATCATGAATCTCTACGATATAATAAGTATTACAGAATGAAGAATCGATACTAATCTATACTAATATAATAAAGCTGAAGAGTTTGTTTGTTTCAACGCGCTAAAATCTGGAATTACTGGTTCGAATTGAAAAATAGTTTTTGTTTTGGAAGTCCATTTGTTATATGTGTTTTGAGACCGAGTTCCACGCGGACGTAGTTGCGGGCGGCCGCTAGTCATAAATAAACTGAATCAATTCATTTAGAAGTTACAGACTTTGAATCGGACAAAATCGGTTGAATGATATCCGCAATTAATGGTTTAATCGATTCAATCATTTTTTTGGCACATTTAACAAGTTGTCGTTCACCTAGCCAAGTTCTGGCTGAAGCGACTAATCTTACGATCAATCAAATCAAATACATAGGATATGACAGAGTCACTAACTCTCATATTTCAGTGGGTCAGCAAAATGACACGAAAGTAGAAAGTTCAGACGAAGGGTCCAACGGATTTAATTTCGTAAGCAGTGAGCCCTTAGTCTATACTTACCAATACGTAAAGCTGAAGAGTTTGTTTGTTTGTTTGAACGCGCTTATAACAGAAACTACTAGTCCGATTTTAAAAAAAATGCGTTGGATAGTCCTTTTGACAAGGAAGGCTATAGTATCACTATGTGTGCGGAAACCGAAATTTTAGATATAGGTGAAAGAGATTTCATTTAAAACTATTTTAAATGTACTTTTCCACATCGGTTTGAAACCATTCCACAAACATGTCTATTTCCGTTCAATAAATTGAAAACTGCCCCATTCCAAGATTATAAACCACCATTATAAAACAAGTTATTACACTAACTAACTGACGAACGAAAACGAAAGTTAGATTCTAAATGACCGGGTTATTACCTAGATACGATCTAGGCTGAACACTAGATAGATAAGTTAGTAGTTTATCAAATCGATGGATCTGATAGTGAGAAACAGCCTATTAATGTCATATAAATTGAAGGCTCTTGCGGAAATTAAATACGCCATAAATAATATTTAGTTGAGAGATTTATAGTTAGACTTATAGGGGATATCAAAAAATTGCAGAATAAAAAATCAACACGAATAACAGGTTTTCAATGCAAAATTCAGTTTAAAAATCGTAAAGAGGCAAAGTGCAAACGCATCAATTCATAGTAAGTGGTCATCATCGGCTATTGAAGTTTTTTTAATATAAATAATGCCTCGGACTAACACACCATTTGCCTAGCCCCAAACTAAGCTCGAACCTGTTAAATTGGATGCTAGGGAACGGATCGACATACTTACTTAAATACTTTTTATTAACATCGATGACTCGATTACAATTGCCGATGTTAATCACACAAACATTTGCCCCTAGCGGGATTCGAACCCGAGACCCTTATTCTGTAGCCAGGGTCTCTGACCACTAGACCAACGGGCCCGTATCAATACAAAGGAAAATTTATCCTAACTATCTACAGTAAGTGGGTAGCAGCTGATTCACGTAACACTTTGTTTGTGTATCCCAGTACCCGATGCGAATCGCTTAATCGAACTAGCGGTATCTTCGGACTAAATGCGAGTGGGTACACCGTGTCCGATAAGTATTAATGCCACATTACATTTCAATTGGGAACGTATCTGTGTTTCTTATTTCTAATTCTATATCGAATTAGTGGCCCGGTACGTGCTTCGCTACATGTGGTAAGTGAAGATCAACTTTTGTGCAGACTTTACAAAAACAATCTACTGAAGGCTAAGAACATGCCACTTATTTTGTATATAGTGAGATATCGACCGCCCGTGACTCCGTCGGCGTCGTTTTCGGTTTCCACACAGTGAGGTACTCGTATATTCTGTAGCCTTCCTCGTCAAATGGACTATCAAACACAAAAATATTTTTCAAATCGGACCTGTAGTTCCTGAGATTAGCGCGTTCAAACAAACAAACAAATTCTTCAGCTTTATTGCATTATATGAAAGATAAAAAATAAAGATAAATCATACCAACACCGCCATAATAAAATACTTCCATAATCGCATCCATCAGTCTTTGCATACCGAATCTCAGCATCAAAATCGACCAAGATGCGATGTATAACTTAATCCCGAGACTTGACGAGCCATCACGCCCTTCACCGCTTGTTGATTCGCTATAAATACGCAAAAAGCGATCGTACATCATCCAGGGTATAAATAACACAAGACAGAGCTACCGGGACAGCCTGCTAACATTGAGGTATTACTACAACGTATAGAGGTGACATCTCGAACAAAAAATTTCTTACCCGAATTGTAGTCCATGGATACCAAAGTTGCCGTCTATTTTTCTTTTTTGACCATTTTTATAACCCAAAAATTCCGTGTTTTGTTTTAAAAGCATGTACAATCATTATATAAGATGATAAATCAAGATGGTGGCGTGTTATTTCATAGATAAAGACAAAAATATCACAAAATTATCCGCCCCCTTCCCTCCTAGTTGACGCATAATTTTTGTTCGCGATGTCCACTCTATAATCTCAATGCCTGCTAATGGCTTGTGGGATGGGCTGTAGTATCCTTTCTTGAAATATCAAAGTACTGGCCGCTCGTGACTCTATCCGTGTGGAATTGTATTCGGCATACAAAGTGTTATACTGTAGCTTAAAGCCTTCCTCGGCTAATGCACTATCCAAAGCAAAAATATTTTTACGATTCGAACCGGTAGTTGGTGAGATTAGCGCGTTCAAACAAACTGTTCAGCTTTATTATATAACTAGCAGCCGCCCGCGACTCCTTCCGCGTGGATTTCGATTTCCAATATCCTATGTGTTATTCTGATGTATAAGCTATATTGTGGTAAAGTTTCATTCTAATCCATTCAGTAGTTTTTACGTGAAAGAGTAACAAACATCCATACATCCATACTTACAAACGTTCGCCTTTATAATATTAGTAGGATAGTAGAATATGAGTATAGATAGAGTATACATTTAGATTAGAATGCCAGAACTTAGACGTAACAAATAAAGTATGTATAAAATAAAGTATTAGTAGTAAAGTAACTGTTTTCCTTGGTTCCTTCACGAGAAGAGTGAAGAAGTATCTTGCGGGCTGGTATGGCGATGCCAACGGATAGGATTTAGAGTCAGAGTGGAGCCAACTCAGCATTTATAAAAAAATAACTGAATCACAATCTCATATAAATTCGATTCAAATGTTGTTACTAAGTTACTTAGTAAGAATCACATCACTGAAGCGTTAAACAGCTCAAATCACATTTCAAATTAAGAGCAATCATGTCTGCCTGCGTACGAAAAAGTACAGTACGAACAAAAAAAATGACCATTATGACGTTTAATATAAACGCGTTCGTGTAGGCATTTTCCATGAAATATAAAAAAATACGACTTTTATTCATTAGTTATTTGGTCTCAAAAAAGTGTGTCTAATAAGATTTGAATTGAAACGTAATTTTTCTAAAATCATCCGCGCAGCCTCTATCTTCAAACATCATCGTCATACTTTCAATACGATCAACTAGTTTCGCACGTACTGTATGCAAAAAGTACATGATTTGAAATGTACAATGAGTGATAATTGGCTGAACTTCACACGTGTGAGCGGACTGAGTCATGTTTGCACAAATTGATTTTTTGCATAGCCACTACGAGTAATGTTAAAAAATGTAAAAAAGTCATTACACGATCAATTCTAGTAAAAGGAACGGCAGTGAAGTAAGTACACACCTTTAGATAAGAAGTTTAAATATTTTATGGAAAAATTCGGTTATGAAAAAGCTTTATTTATGTAACTAGCGGCCGCCCTCGACTTTGTCCGCGTTGATTTCGGTTTCCGCACCTAAATGGACAAATGGACTATTTAAGACGAAAATATTTTTTCTATTCGAACCAGTAGTTTAGAGCGTTGAAACAAACAAACCCATCAGCTTTATTATAATAGTACCTATACATAGATAATATTCATGTCAATATTTATTTTGCTATCGATTTATTATGTTTTGAGAAACAAAATATTAAATATGCAGTAACATGCAAAAATTAAAAAAAAAAATAACTGAAAAAAACTTTCTTTTATTGCAATATTTTATTTAATACGATAAACCCTACATACGAGTCTAATGTACTTGTAGTAACCTTACTGCTATTAAATAAGCTCTTTGTTTTAGAGTAAGGCGCTTTTAAATTCAGTCTTACTGTACTTTTTATTTTATTGGCCTCAATTTTGTAAGAAAAAATGGGTATTTTAGAGCCTAGCCTGATTTTTTATTTCACACAATCATTTCCTGTGTATAAAATGAAAGCTAGGTAACTACTGATCTAAGAAGTAAGGGTGAGACTCCACCAAAGCAAACATGTTTGCTGTGGAGCGGAGATGTGTGTAAGCAGCCAATAGGATTTTGGCCCTAACACGTGATCAATCACAGCTTGAAATTCTATTGGCTACTTCCGACACAGCACACAGCACACATATTAGCTTTGGTGGAGTCTCACCCTCAATCGTTATTGAAGTCTGCCGCTGCATATTAATATACATTAATTTTTCATTTGTTGGTGGCAAAATTAATAAAGCGTTTCCTTCTAACACTTCTTACTAACGTGACATACAAACACACATAAAAACATCAGGATGCTAATTAATTTCATTCTAAAACTCGACTGCCAGATTGTCAGCATTATTTTATGACGTTTTGCCAATTTGACTCATATTGAAACCAGCAATTAATAGGTAACAAGGAGCTGTTACCGTTGAACGGTAGATGATCATAAGGTTGGCCGTCATGGCCGAATACGACCGGAGGGGTATATTATTACTATTAATAGGTATAATTACATATACGATAATCAATTATTAATCTTGACATACCATCCAATACACAAATGTCATTTCAGCAATTGACACTTTATGATAACATTATTATCTGCCAAATAGCTACTTGTATTTTAATCCGAAACAAGTCGAGTATTAGCCGCAAATCTCTTAATCCATCATTGGAACGTCAGCAAAAAAGACACTGATACCCATATCGGTACATATGCCCCCGATAAAGAAAACCGTGGCATTATTTTGTTTGACACTAGCCTTCCTCCGCTCGCGGTTTCACCCGCGCGTAATTTAATTTTTCAAATATCCCCCCTTCCCCCCACATTTCCGGGATCAAAAGTACCCTATGTTCATCGGGGATAGTGTAGCTAGCCAACAGTGAAATAATTATTCTAATCGGTCCTGTAGTTTTTGGGTTTATTTGTTACATACTAAAATACAAAAATAAAAAATCTTTCCTCTTTATAATATTGGTGTAGATAGTGTAGAAGACAAACGTTCCAACACGCTGGCCCCTGAGAAAAGAAGCAACAGTCGCTTCAAATATTAGTGCCAATTTCAGAGCGTCTCTAACTATAGCGAAGGCAATTCGAACGGTTTAAATCTACGCTAATACCCAGATTGAGTCGTCTTTGATTTGATTTGTTTGCCGACTCGGGCTGATTAGTCGTTTTTGCTGACCGTACGGCGTGCTAATGTTATTAATACTGGCTAATTATAGTCGGAAAAAAGATCCGTGGGAGTTTTTGTGGAGATACTTAAAGTTTGATATGACTATTTTGTAGTTAAGAAAGGATTATGATTTGTTTATTATTAAGATGTGTTACCGTGTTGCTAATAAGTATAAAGATAAACTCGTATGTACGTAATATAGTCTTCTTGTAGGTATGTAACTTTTATCGAACGCAAAATTATTTGCAATATTTCTCAGTTTAATATTTTTTCATACTCTTACTAAGTAATACAGTTTCCTTCGTCTAGAAACAAATAAAAAAAAACTGATTGAGTAGTCGACCCTCAGGTTAATCAAAATCAATGGATGCAGCGAATAATTTGAAAATTATGCTATCCCTTTTTCCGATAGATAGTAAACACACGTACTCCTGCCGCTTGAACTGTCAAGTTTGATGACGTCATTAACGCTTGGCCTTCGACTTCTGTTGAGAGAGACTTAGAGAGAAACATACTTAAGTAAAAATTTTAGTAAATTTTTGACGTTTTAGTGGAGACTCTTAACCGTTTTGACATTGGGAGCATCCATGGTATTCACCTGAGAGTCGACCAGTCCCTAAAGTTGATCCAACTCATTCAGTTCCCACTTATATCAGGAACGTAAATGGCAAATGTCTTAAAACAGTCTTTGGCAGTTGACATGTCAATGACTCAAGTGACGGAAAAGCCTCAGATTAATGAATACCATAGGCACCGTGCGTAGCGATGACTCTGCCATCTTGTGACTCATATTCGAACTGACCAAGCTAAATGTCAATCTCAATGTCGGTAATTCTACTGTCAAACCACGGAAAACACCGTGCCTTATTCTGCCATCTAGTGACTCGAATCCGAACTGACCAAGGTAAATGTCAAATTTTACTGTCAAACCACAGAAAAAAAATCGGGATTTTAGCGCCCTCTATAGTTTCTGCACGGTGCCTATAGCTGCTCCTTATTTCACGTTTGAGTGTCTCCACCAATACGTCAAAATTTATTAACTAAACTTTTCACTTAAGTCTGTTTCTCTTTAAGGAAAAAAGGATAGCATTACTGTCAAATTATTAGTTACATCTATTGATATTCATTAATTTGGGCTTAAAATAGTCTCTGGCATGAATTGACATGTCAATGACTCAAGTGAAGGAAAAGCAAACAACTCACCAGTTTCGCAAACGGAGTTGTAAAACAGAAATAGATGGCGCTCGAGTCACACTCGCCCTATTTCCTCGCTACTGTTTAGATTCCGAAGTTATTCTTAACGATATTTGTTAAATTGTGCCCCGGTTCAACTATAAACATGTTTATTAAACGAAGGATTGTTTAAAGTTGGTTCTGAAATAGCATTACAAACATTTGCTAAATAAAGCTGGTATTTGTCCTAGTTTGGGTCGTAATTACTTGCGTACTACCTTTTATGGTAGTTAAGAGATTGGTTTATTCGGATGTCTCATCGGTCGTGTCAGACTATCTACTCTTAATATTTAATCGAGTAAAAAAAACAGTTTTAATCTTTATATTTGGTGTCAGGAACTTGACAGGTTTCATTACCGAAATGCATTTCATAACTTTGCACTTGTTTTTGCGTAGTTCTGGAACACAATCTTATCTTTTATACACTTTTACCCTTAGTAGAATCATCATCAACTATGTTTCTGCTGGTGAGTAAGGTTACCAGGGCTCAGTTTCGGAGGGTATGGTGTTTTCAAAAGGCAGGCAACGCATCTGCGACCCTTGTACGGTTGTTGATGTCCATGGGAAGCGGTGATCACTTACCATCAAGGGAACCGCTTGTTCGTTTGCCTCCCTATTATTAAAAAAAATGCAGGTTGGTCTACGTTCAGTCTAAAATAGTAAAGGAGACGATCCATTTTGGGCTTGATTGTGCATGGACAAATTTTGTACCAAAAAAACTGTACATTTTTGTTAATTAACCTCTATAAATAACAACGGAATAGGCTTTGGCCAAGTTAAGTTAATTGCATAATTATATATTTTTCATTATCAAACACACTTTATAAACGACATTGCACTATATTTTTTAATTTTTAACTGTCTTCAAAAACGCACCTAATAACATAACAGATTAAATAATCGATTAGAGAAAATCGATAAGCGGAGATTGAATAAAACGCATCATGTTTCAGTGTCTTTTTGCTAAGTTTTGGAGAACTACAATCATTTATTATTTGTAATATTCGTTATATCTTAATAATGATCTACTTTTTACGTCTTCATAATAAAGATAATAATAGAATCTAACAATTGATCGATTAAACGATCAGTATCAATTGAAATGGAGCCATTTTGGCACTGACCTATATCTTGTCTATATATAGATCAGTGCATTATGGTTTTACGTCATAAGTCAATGTCAGTCCTGTCACTTGATGTCACACCATATAGATACGGCAACGATTATGAATATTCATGCATGATTTTAACATATTTGGCCGTTGTATTCAGCTATTAAAATTGGGCAAATGTAATCTTTTGAAGTGTTCTAATTGGTGACCAATTTGTAGCCGTGCACATCCAGGCCCCCGTTTGTATGAGAAACGGATTTCTCCTTTTGCGTGTATAATAACTGAGTTTATCAGAAACGATATATGTAGTTAGCTTTGAAAACCTCTGCTAGTTATATCCTTTGCTCCTAATCCTATTCCAATAAACATCGCAAAACACTAAAACTAAACCGCTAACGCATCGCGTGCTCGGTAACGAGCCTGCCCGGGAGTCGAACGGGCGCTTAATTGCCGTGATCGCTGTCTATCGCCGCAATACGTCAGCCGTTGATTGCATGCCGCATTCCGCGCTGACGTGCATCTCGCATGCTACTGGTTGCATGCTTGCATAACGGCCGGTTGAGATGCAAGGGATATTGTGCATTTTATTCATTAAATGTTTTTTTTTCTGATTATGACTGATTGTTCTTGTGGTTAAAGGGGCGTGAAGTCGAGGCGCAGAATTCGATTATCGGGTGACGCAATAAATTTGATGGCATTTCCCGTACACAACACATGTTTGTGATCACTAAACTACATTTGGCAATCGTGGTGATTAAATCAAAATTTATATTTGTGACGATACATAAGTAGCCTGCCCGGGAGTCGAACGGGCGCTTAATTGCCGTGATCGCTGTCTGTCACACGTTGATTGCATGCCGCATGCCGCGCTGACGTGCATCTCGCATGCTACTGGTTGCATGCTTGCATAACGGCCGGGTTGAGATGCAAGGGATAATGTGCATTTCAACAATTCCGAAAGGTCCACAGATGTGTTGCCTGCCTTCAAAACCCCATACTCTCCCCGACTGTGCTCTGAAAAACACATTTCTCTGGAGATGGGTTGGAGGCAAGAGGAAAAATATCAACCCATTTGTTTCAACCCATTAAATATCCCGCTGCAGGGGAAACACCTTCTTAATGTGCAGGCGCATTTATGTGACCAACTGTTGACAGGCCCGTTGGTCGAGTGGCTAGAGACCCTGGCTACAAAACCAAGAGTCGCGGGTTCGAATCCCGCTAGGGGCAAATGTTTGTGTGATGAACATCGGCATTTGTACTCGAGTCATGGATGTTTATAAAAGTATTTAAGTATGTCTATCCGTTCCTTAGCTTCCATAGTACAAGCTTCGAGCTTAGTTTGGGGCTAGGCAATTTGGCTAGGAAAATTGGTGTGTTAGTCCAATGCATTTATTTATTTATATTTATTATGTAAAATGTCCATGTTTTCGTCACAAAGATGGGTTTTGGCTTAATCACACTTGCCAAATAAAGATACCACAAAAACGGACCGGTTAGCAAAAAAATTGCCCGACCGGGGAATCGCACCCAGGACCTGGAGACCACAACCCAACTTAAACTATTCTGTCGGTCGGGCGCCACCGTAGTGGTAAAATATAAATAGATCCAGTTTCCAATGGAAAGCTTTTAATTAATACTTCTACTTATCTGTTAGTTTTGATTCAAGTCCCGGAATCATAAAGAAAA
The DNA here is from genome assembly GCA_958496325.1 of Nomophila noctuella. NCBI lineage: Eukaryota > Metazoa > Arthropoda > Insecta > Lepidoptera > Crambidae > Nomophila > Nomophila noctuella. Next base: position 2,724,089 of record OY292501.1, read on the forward strand.
CAAGATCTGATCTGAGCTTGATAACCACTTGTAGTTTTATTACACAAGACTATATATTTTAGAGTTCAACTTGGTTAGAAAATGTTATTAATTTATTACCCGACTAAAAAGAAATGGTATAGAATAGTACCAAAAGAAGTTTAGCCTCTTTTTAATGCACGACGAAGTAATCCCTACTAATATTATCTGTCAGTCTGTCTGTTACGCTTTCCCGCTTAAACCTCTCAACCGATTTAGATAAAATTTGGCACTGACAATAATCTTTACACTCTGAGAAAGAGCATAGAGTGCCTTTTGTTGCAAGAGTTTTTGAAATGGTTTTAAAAATAAACAAAGAAAATTCATCTGATCTCAGTTGCCGCGGTTATTGAAACCAGCGCCTCTTGCAATCCGGGCAACCGCTCTGATTGTTAGAGGCGCTGGGTTCGATTCTCTGTGGTGTAAGGTCACTTCTAGTTCCTACATACAGAACCTTTTCCTACTTAGGTAACGGTTTACAGCTTAGGTTTAGGTTTCCGAACTGAGATACTGAACCTTTTACTACATCAGATAAATCACTACAGCATTGCTCCGCTCTCATTTACTAAGTATAAATTAATTAACCACCTTCAAGTGTAGATTAGACTTTATAATGTGTGCTTAGAGCGACCGCATCCGCGGTATCGACTATGTAAGCTGTTGCGTGAGGCTTAAGAAAGTCGATCGATGTAAGGAAAGCCGCAAGATTATGTATGTAGTTTATAAAAGTAGCTGTTATAGATATTATTAAAAAAAACTTAGGAAGAAAGAAATTTTATACAAAATGTGTCAATGCCTAAGCCCATCTTTGTAATGAAAACATGATTTCAAATGATGGAGGCCTTTGCATTGCTGTGGGACATTAATAGACGGATAATTTACTTTTTATAACTCTCATACTGCTCCCATGGTCCTATGGTTTGGCTTCTTTGTTGGTATGGAAGCGGGTTGGCAACCGTAGTATGGTAAATTATATACCGTATTTGCTTCTTATGACAGCTTTGTGAATAAAATAGGTTGGAATATTAGGCTGACACTTAACGGCACTACTGCCCTTCCCAATTGAGCTCTAAAGACCTTAGTCTCCGACAGAAACTTACAACACTTCCGTGAACTCTACTCAACATCCATTTTACACAAACCAAACAAATCGATCGCATAAAATTTGATCCATGTCTTTATCAGTCCTTGCCGTTAAATATGCTCAACCGTATTACTTGGGCATAAGGTGCAATATTGCATCATTGCACTTGACACAGTGAAACGGAGTCAGTGCATAAATCAGGTATCGCATGCTAGGACAGCATAAATTGAAAAGTGCGAACTATGTAAACAGCGCCGATCTACAACGTCACTTCAGATAGGGCTATCAAAAACTCATAGCTACAGAGGAATTTGACGTGCAAAAGAATTTATAATTAACCAATTTGCTAAATTAAACTCATAATTTTGGCTTCTGTGTTAACTTTTACAATAACATATAGCTTAGTGTTTTTTTTAATAAAATGGTAATAAATAAAATAATCACACGATATTAATTGTAAACAGTAGAATCATTGTATAATCTTAATATTCGAAAACTCATCAATGCATCTCTGGAGTGTAAAATTGTGTACATACGTATATGAATTTAAAAAAAAAAACTTGTGCTTGCTCATTCATTTGTCAACTGTCAGTTGATTGCTCGAAAAGGTTTGACCGAAGGAATCTAAATTCGGAAATAACTATTCCCATTGGTAACCCTTATCCGAAGTGTGATCGATAAACTGCCACTTGCAATTCATAACAAAACTAATGCGAGATATTTATTAGGTTCGCGCCGGCGCCGGTACTAAACAAACACGATACTCGCTCCGTGATCAATGCGGTGCAAGGTTTTTACTTAACTATTTACATACACGTGATAGACGACATTAGGTAAATAAATATACAGGCGCCATGTACGCTGTAGTTAATAATCTTCGTGATCAATGTAGTGCAACAAAATACACGACAGTAAGTAAATACAGGCGCCAGGTTAAGCTGTAGTTAATAATCCCAGCAGTAGTTACTTCCTATGTGATTGTGATATGCATAATGTTTATAGAAAAATAAATCATTGAGTTATTTTACACATCCCTCACAGTTCACACTTGTATCGTTTAAAATGTCAACGCAACGAATTGAACTCCGTCAAACCACTATTCGAAATAAAATTGGTATTAAAATAATACTCCACTACAAAATCTTACAGTACTATCGAAAAAACATAAAGATTTTTTTGTAATTAATTATCCAATCAAAAAGGCCTAATTTTTAAGTGGATACAATATTTGTATAAAAAAACCATTTACGATTTTCAAATCCTATTATTATTACTATTATAAAGGCGAAAGTTTGTATGTGTGGATGTATGGACGTGTGGATGTATGGATGTATGGATGTTTGTTACTCTTTCACGTAAAAACTACTGAATGGATTTGAATGAAACTTTACCACAATATAGCTTATACATCAGAATAACACATAGGATATTGGAAATCGAAATCCACGCGGACGGAGTCGCGGGCGGCCGCTAGTAACCGATATTTTCTTAATTGAACACAATTCTCTGCCTATCAATGGAGTTAGAATAACACCATATTACAAACACTGATTTGCAATGATAAATTGTTATTGGTCAATAACCATTAACTAGTAATTCTTAATCTCTAAGTGCCCGTTGAAATAATACATAGGATTTATGCAATAATAACATAATAATTTGCAATAACACCGGCTTATAGGTCGTTAAGAATGTTGTAGCCAGACGCATCGTAATCAGTAGGATTTGAATATTTATAATACAATTATGAATTTAACCTGTCTCTACAGGATGTATTTGTAGCAGGAATATAATTGGATATAATTATTATCAACTACCTACTTTATGTGTGCCGCTCAGTAATATTTCAATGTTAAAATCAATAAAAATCATATTAATATTTGGCAGTGTCTTCTGCCTGAATAAGAGATAATAGCTGTTACACATCGTACAATTGTAATTCACACAATAATTACACTGGTCAATAGATTGCCAATCGTGTACAACGATTTAATTTTATGAGAATTTACTCATAAAATGACACTAGAAACTATTGCGATATTAACACATTAACCAAGATGAAGTCAGGAATAAAACTTAAAATTTAACATTAATTATTGTGTAACTTTTTTAAACAAGCCAATCAGTATTTTAATTGTTTATTTTAAAATATCAAATTATCAAAAAGCCAATACAATACTAAGATTGAAAACATAAAAAAGATACACCATTTATTGATAATTTTACAAAAGCACCTTCGTAATCCTAATAAGGTGATCCAATTTTCACACCACGAGACAGCCGCAGGAGCATTTATTACTGTGATTAGAGCTGACGCCTCTGATCCGTAATAATTGCTCGTACGTGCAATTAAAATGCCTCCAGACTGTAATTGATAGGTCTAATTGAATTGCCACGCATGTCACTTTAACATTCATTTGTCGCTTGTATATGTGTATCAATGAATATATGTTTTTTTTAGTAGGTATGACGTAGAATCTGTTAGTGAGCTTGATGGTGGGTGATCACCGCAGGTCGTAGACATAATACCAGGAAAGAGTCACGGATGAGGGTGTCAGAGGTTATCAGAGGCAACTCATAGATCGAACAGTTTTCCAGGTGTTTTACCTACGTTTTCTTTTGACGTAAGAGTCTTCGCAAGAAAATGGGGAGGTACAAATACACTGCTATTAAGTAAAACTTTTGGTAAATTTTATTAATGCTGATGTATTTATAATATTCGAAAATATTTTGTAACTCATGACTTTTATTTATTTGTTTCAGGTAAGTATGCCGAATAATGCAGAGGTTGCTATTTTCAAGATAATCGCTGAAAGAGTAAGTTACTTCGGAGAACTTTGTTATTGAATAGCAAACCATTTAATTTTATTTTAGGATTCTTTACGTATAATGTGTAAGTGGTGGTTACAATAACTTCAGCAGTACCTAAAATTTATCTTGTCCAATGCCTATTTTTATTTTATTTATATAATGAAACATTGTAACAGCTTCAAAAAATAAACTAGGTAACAGCAACACAAAATCTACTTTTGTAAATCTTTATCAGTAGTTCCAACATGGAACTACTGGTAAGGAACCAACAAAATCACATTCTACACTCCATCTTCCACTCCACTTCCTCAAACCTTCGCCCTACAATTACCCAGTCATTACAAAATACTATGTCTCTGTAATCCTCCAACATTAACACCGTTCGGTCCATACAAGGCGAAAGGCGGCACTTTATCCGGAATCACGTTAAAAACCGTCGAAATGCAGCAAGTACCGTCATTTAGCCAGCAATCGACGGTGGACAACGTATTAATTTTGACCGCTCAGTTGCCAGAAAATGAGGCCATGAGAATAGCGTAAATTTTTACGTAAATTTCATTTACTATTGTATAATCAGCCTTTCAATGTTCCACTGCAGGCAAAGTCTCTTTCATTAAAAATGTTTTTTACAAAGATAGTCTTAGTTACCAAATGCAGATTGGTAATTGGTAACTTATATATAAAACTTAGGAGGAAGGCTTTACGCCATTGGAAATCGAAATCCACGCGGACGGAGTCGCGGGCGGACGCTAGTCACAAATGAATTTTATGTACTAATAAAAGTTAAAGTTAAAATATCTTCAGTACTTTCTTCTTATGGTTTAATATAAGTGTGGTATTCACTTGCTCGTACATTTTTAACACAATCAATTTGACATACTGTAATCAGCAACAAAATTATCCGTATTAATCTATCTAATATTAATAATTCCATCTTCATCTTCTAACCGTACAATCACTTCCTAGTACCTACTGTCACATATAAAGCATTCCTGACCTATTTCACTACCAGACATCCATTACTACCGGCAGTTCATTCATATAAAATAATTAACACAATTACGTTCATTTAGCTCAGTGCACAGAAGATTATATCTTGAATGAAAGGCAGACGTTTAGGCACCAGTTAGAAGGAATTCGCTTCCTGAACTATCCCGTACTAGTTCGTAATGGCGATGATTTCCTTAATTCAATTAAGTAATTATCTCTCGAGAACGCCCACTAACGCCAGTCAATTGTACAAATCTGAAACGTAATTTCCTTTTAAGTGCCCTAAATAAATACTCGCATCTTGCGAATTAAATCAGGGTTGGCTACAGCTTTCATTTAACTCTTTAAATTATTGAGTTTAATGTTTTAAATCAGATTGTAACTAGCATGTCCTCATTTGTGTACAGATAAGTCTTTAATTAAATTAATAACAGTTTATTTAGTTAAAAGCATCCTTTTTTTGTCGTTTGGCATATTTCACAACAATGTTTGCTTACTTTCAGGAGATATTATTGATCTTTAAATTTTGTTTTAGGCTGTTGATTTCAAGTTATAACCGTTGCAATATAAAGAAACGCGATATTTAAATGTATGGTGATTATAACATATCTATTAAATACACATATCAATTATGAGATTTTAGACGTAGGCGTTACATTTTATCACAATTGAATTATTTTATTTTTAAGCTACGATTAAACGCCAACAAATATTGCAAATTCAATATTATGAAATGCGCCGATTTTCGCACGTTTTATTGCTTCGCCTGCAAAAATTGTTGAATATATAACGGTCCTTGCGTTGGATGTATCACGGTAGCACCCCTATTTCTGATGAAGGTGATTTGCGCCCGCTCATTTCCTGGCCTCGCTAATGACCGCCTCGCATGCGCCTGCGCAGATTCGGAACTTATGATAAAGATCCTGTGACGTCACGGGATGGACTGTTTACTGTGCGTGTGGTGATCGTTTGCTTAAATAAATGACCCAATCGAGAGGGTGATTATTACTCTAAATTATGAAAACGTTGAGTTAAGGTAGAATCATCCAATCATATCATTAAAGTTGCGACTGTTAGTTTGATAAATGAAAAACTTATTATGATTTCTAAAATTATATTTATGTAAACCAAACACATTATCATATTTATGTTTTACTGATTCACAATTACAAGTCGTAATAGCAAATGCGCAATCGACGTTCATACACTGCAGTTTTTCTTTGTAGCTCAAAGTAATATGTAGGTATATCTTACTAAAGCAATAGGCACTTTCAGATATGCACGCCGACAACTTAAGCAGCTTAATGACAGCTAACCCATCTTCTTAACAGTAAAACCTGCCTCAAATTACCTAAAAACACGAAACACAAATGCTTAAGTCACAATTACACAGTTTTAATATGCTATAGCTCATTAAATTACATTATTAACAGCCTCTTGAATGAATACCTTCGGAGGAGGGCAAATATTTCCATCAAATCAAATATTTCCGTAATTAACGTGTTTCGTATAAATTATTATGCTAATTTATTCACAGTTTGAATTGAATTTAGGAATAGCAATCCAGCAGCGTTTTCAATCCAGCTGGATTCTTGCTGGATTGACCTGAATCCAGCTGGATCCAGCGCGGATCCAGCAAAACTTGGACCGAAAGTAAAAAAGCGAAATTTTAAGGCTTTTTCTAATTAAATTGACCTTCTTTTTACTATCTTTGAAATATTTCACTTATTTCACTCATCTATACTTATAACAAATCCGTGGAGAGGTCAATTCTGTACATGAAATACTTATATTTTCAAAATAACTATCAGAGGGTGATTAGTGATCGATACTGATGTCAAAATAGCCAACCAGTAACATTTTTGTCTGTCTGTCTGTCTGTCTTTATGTTTTTTATAGAAACAAAATCTACTCGACGGATTTTGACAAAACTTGGTACAATTAATCTTCATACTCCTGGGCAGATTATAGGACTTTTCATTCATCACGCTACAATCAATAGGAAAAGCGTAGTTATGGGAAACGTTTTGAAAACGGGAGAAATTACTCCAATTTTTAAGCGTCTGTCACGTGTGCAGTCTTAATAGTTAAAGTTATAAAGATATAATTTATGAAATATTCTACATAAAATTGCCTAGAAAATACCCCACTACATCATTATGTCTATGTTTTATGGGTGACTCACAATACACGTGTAACTTCTGATCTAGATTGGTTTGAACGCGCATCTCAGGAACTGCTGGTTCGAATTGACAAAATCTTTTGTGTTGGATAGTCTACTTACCATTTGTCGAGGAATTTTTTAAGCTATCTATAGTAAAGCTGAGTGCGAAAACCAAAACCCACGCGGACGGAGTCGCGAGCAGCTGCTAGTATCTTATATTTACTTGCTTTAGTTTGTTGATCATTTGAGATGAAAATAGTTTACATAAAATAAAACAATAAACTTAAATAACCTCATGATCGTAAAACGTCCTTTTGTTTATTTCCTATATTTCAGCACTATGCAAGCATTGCACTGTGGTAACGAGAGGGCTAATAGTTTGATATATATGATATAATACATATATCCTGCGTACTTGGCTAATCGTAAGATTGGCCGCCGTGGCCGAATTCGGCTAGGAGGAAAAACTATAAAAACCTATCTTTTTACAAATAGCACAGTTTTTCCAATGAAAATTGTGCATTTTAGCAATCTTGTTTAGTAGCAACAACATACACTTTTAAGTACCTAACTAAATAGTCCGCTGTTGGATATTATCAGCGTTGCCTTTCATGCGGCGTGAATGAGGTAATAAATTCAATATTTAGAGAGTAATTTGTATTAAAAGGTAAGTCGTGCTTTCTACCTTTTCAATTGATATTGAATTCGATCACGAAACAGTATTATACTAAATCTGATAGTGGGATACTTATGACCCTGATTCCGTTATAACGGCTGCTAAAAAATAGCCGAAACGTCGGACTCTAAGATTTAAAATTATACCGCGATACACCGTTTCAAATAAGTTTTATTTCATGAGCAACAGTCGTGTTTGTTGTAGATAAAAAGTATTCTTAAGAGGAAAAGTTCAATCAAAATCGCAATGACCAATCAAACAAACTATGTACTTATTTGGAATTTCATTCTCATTATACTGTTTGTCAGACTTAACAGTTACTTTCAACAATTATTCTTAGAATTAAAGGGCTAACAATTTCCCACAATTCCATGAATCTCTACACTAAGTAAACAGGTAACTTTACAGCCATTCCAAAGCACTAAAAACTTATACTAACTAATCTACTCTTTCTGACACAGAATACTTACACCATTCAAAACTAACGATAATAAAGTTGGAAAACATTTCAATGAGGTAAGTGCTTATTAAACGCGATAGAAGGCCTACTTTTGAAATTGAATACGTGCATTTACAAGGATGTTAAGCCTACATAGTAATAGTTAGCCGTGGGTTTATAGCAATTGAATTTAATCTATCTATACATATATATAAAGCTGAAGAGTTTGTTTGTATGTTTGTTGGTTTTTTTGTTTGAACGCGCTAATCTCAGGAAATACTGGACCGATTTGAAAAAATACTTTTTTGTTGGATAGTCCATTTGAAGAGGAAGGCTTTAGGCTATTGAAAATCGAAATCCACGCGGACGGAGTCGCGGGCGCCCGCTAGTTTAATGAATAAAGCGACTTACTAAACTTCACCAAATTATACACAACATACTCGTACTTAATATTATTTTGAAATTCACACACTGAATGTTATAGCGACCAAAATATGTTCAGAATATAAACTCCAAAAAACTGTTTCAATTTCGAGTTTGCATATTAGATGTGTAATTCTTCTCTATTTGCCTCGAAAGCATGTAAAGCTACTCATTTTGAGCTAGTTCTCAAACGGTTTTATTAAATTAAGTGGAGGCTGTCAATCGATTAAATATTCACCATGGGTACAAAAGGGTCGTAGATGCCTTACCTGCCTTGAAAACCTCATCAGATTTCCACCTCGCAAGAAAATTTGTGCACTTACTGATAAAAGTACTTAGTTACAATATAATAATTCTGCGTAGTTAGTAGAAAGACAATAACATCCTGAACTGTCAAATGTAGCACCTAATAAAAAATACCTGTTTTAAAGTAGTCTACCTAACCTACTTATCGTCTCACAATCATAATAAACAAGAATCTCATTATCACAAATAGGTTAATATGCGTTTTCGTCTTGCTGATTTATGACCTGCATTACTCGCCTTCATTGCAACGCAAATGAACTTGAAAATTATTGCACTGTTAAGTTGCAACTTCAATGTACTTAGTAGTAGAGATGATACTTGACCTAGATATAAAAGATTCGGCCGCAATCTAAATGGTACTTTTGGTTGTTAAGGATTGAGAGAAAATGATCCGCATTCCGAGAGAATTGATTCCTTTCAGAATATCACAGTGAAGAAGCACTTTATGATTTTGTTATTGTTTTGATGTTTCTGGCAGTGAGCAAGGTCTCCTGAGCAATATGAGAGGGGTATATGGGTTTCTGGGTTTATAACCAGAGCTTGTCATGGACCGTGAAAAGTGGAAAACGGAGGGGGAGGCCTTTGCCCTCTTGTGAGATGATAAGGGCTGATAAAACATTTTATAGAACCACATATCTAAAACCTCATATTTGCGGGCTTTTGGCCAAGCAATGAACCCGTAAAGCGGAGATTTCGTTAGAAATGCATGAAAATAATAATTATGTGGATTTCAGAAGGTAGGCAACACATCTCTACTCGGGTGTAAAGAAAACCGCTAGAGTTTTGTTTTTAATCACACACGGCAATTGTAAAGGCGGTTGTTAAGCGTTCTTTAAGATAAGACTTACATCTATGAAAATTGTGTCAATTATTAATGCATTTATTTTAATTGTTAATTGATCAACTAGCCACCTCTCTAATTACAAAGGCATCCGATAATAAATCGACGCCCCGCCATTTAATTATTATGCTAATACAACCGTTAAGTCGCTCTGTCGGTTTGTATCAACCATCTACTGCGCCTCGTAAGCCAGTTGTATATGAGGAATGACCAGGATTCATCATTACTAGACATTCCGAGGGCGATTCAGCGTTTTATGAAGTAATTGTCAATAACATACAGAAATAGGTTTAAAATCCATGATATGATGGGTTTCCTTTGTACATTTATAATTTTTTCAGCTTTCAGACGAAAAACTCAGACATTAATTTAAGCTTTAAAATACGGCTAACTAGCTACTACTTAATAACATCACTAAATATCAATCTCGTCTCTTAAGGATGACACGCTTGACAATTTAGATTACTATAAAATTCAATGAATATTACAACACTTAAAGACAAAAACAAATCGAAATATAAAGCTTTTTAAAAGGTACCAAAATCGTCAATAGTAAACAAAATAATTACTATAATAAATAAATTTGGTAAGTCGTAAGTTATTATGAAAACTGAAAATATTTCTGTCAAAGATTTCTAACTAGATTTCACTTGGAACATCTCACTATCAAACACAAGACAAGCCTTAATAGTAGCGTAATATTATTCCAATATAATACAATAACGACCCATTTAAATTTCTCTTCGCAATTAAACAGATATTGCATACTTTTCCTTGTGAATTTCTAATGTTGCATTTAATCACATAAAACAAACAAGACTGTTTTCGACGACCCACTTAGTGTAATGGTCAAGAAGTTGCCTGTTAGATAGAGAAGTCTCGTGTTCGATCCCCACACAGGACAAACATTTGTGTGCTTGAACATGTACATATTGTCCTGGTCTGTGCGTTATATGTATTCATTAAAGAAAGTATATTTGTATAAATAAAAAAGATCCTATTTAAGATGTCTATCCGTTCCCTACCATCCTTATTACAAGCTTTGAGTGTGGGGCTATGCAATTGTAGCGTTAGCATAGTACTTGCAAGGAATTTATTATTATTTTATTTATAACGTTAAACTGATCCAAGCTATAAAAGAATCATATTATGTTCCTGTCATTTAGCCTCCAAGCTATCGCTATTATCAATATATTAAAAAAAAACAACCACTTGGTTGCCTGTTTATGTGCCTGATGGTGAGGTAAGCAAAAGAGGAGGAAATACACACGCTGGTAAAGCATTCCATCGTTTAATTGTTCGGCAAAGAAATGTGTTGGGCACTTGCCCACAAACTTATATCTAAATAGGAAATAAGACAGACAAACATTTCTAACTGGATTCCACTCGGAACATGTACTATCTTGCCGATCTGCCCCGATCTACTCCGATCTCCGGCCTGAATAATCGTAAGCTAGTCCGATTCACAAAATCAATTCAATTATACCAACTCGACAATAATGAACTCAGTTATCTTTGGGCCAGATCAGGATCATTGCACTATTAAGGGCCCTCTTTACATTAGCAGGGTTGGCAACCATCTAATTTCGATGGTTTGCAACTAGTAAGTTTTAATAATGAAAATGTCCTGTTATAATCTTTGTGACTTGCGATGAACCTAGAATACAAGTTTTTTATTAATATTGGCTCTTCTCTGCCTGATGGTGAGGTAAGCAGAAGATGAGGAAATACACACGCTGGTAAAGCATTCCATCGTTTAATTGTTCGGCAAAGAAATGTGTTGCCGAACTTCTGAGTTCACGTACATATGTGAATACCACCATGTCAACTTATATTATTATGTATGAGACTCAATTGCCCCATTTATGACGATAAAATCAGTTACAAATATTTGCAAATTTCTTCAATCTTCTTAATAAGAATCGTCGTTGATCCATAAAAGTTAGTTAGATCTTAATAAGAAAAGTCTAGGCAATTTTTCGGATCCCACTACGTATAATGTGGCAAAAACTCTTTTATTTTGTGTAAATAGGCCTTATCCGCGACAGCCCTAAATATTAGCATAATCTGTGTTCTTGAACCCTACCATCTGCATTCAATTAAATCTTAAACTATTACGAAACTTCACGATATCCGAACTGATCTATGCAATTAAAGACTCTAATATAAACACGAACTAGGTATTGATTGAAATATCTATTGCATCGGAATTTGGGAGCTCAATCATTAATTATTGTGAATGTTAATTTATGAGTACCTTAAACGTATAAACAAACGGGATATTTGAGTTCAAGTTTATGTTTAGACTAGATAAAAGTGACGTGTTTGGTAATGCCGGATTTTATAGGAAATTCTTTGAAAATTAATTGATTTTCGACGGATTGAAATTTACCTAAAATAAACCAAATTATAACGAACCTTTTTATGTGTGAATTTTATCAAGAATTCTTATCGTGAGAGAAACAAGCTTCTTTTGTAGTTAAGAGGTGACCTATTCACTTGTGATTGTGACAAACTATTAGAGATAGTATCAGCTAGTTAAAATTCATAAAAAAAGTTGCTTTGTTGGGATATAAGTTAGGTAGGAGCATGGTAACGCAGTGGTTAACACGTACGGTCTGCAATTAAGGTTAAGCAACTCTCGCAAAGGTCGGCCATCGGATGGGTGGCCAAAACTTTTCCTCTTCGTGCTACAGCCTCCCTATTGCATAAAAAAAAGATGCACTAGGCAGAATTCCATTACGAGTATAATTAAATGAAATGAAATAATTAATTCAGAAAATTGATCGACATAGTAAATTCTTTTGCACCTCAAAACAATTTTCACCCTACCAACTGACCTCGACGTGAATGGGCTGCTTAGAAGAGACGTCGCAAGAAACTCAACAGTTTTACCTTTTGTTAATAAAGATGTCAATATTGCAATCATGTCATTTTTAATTACAAAATTAAGTATATATTCTCTTCTAATAATAAGTCAGCTCAAAAAGCAATTTTAATCTGTATTTAAGATAGTAACAACATAAATGTGATTTCCCGTAGTAGGAAGTCCATTAAGAAGGAAAGCCCCGCGCACGCGCTTTGACGTGTGGGCGTTATCTAATTTGCGGGACATTAGTTAGTTCCACAATTTAATTAATTAAAATAGCAATTTAGCTCAATTAGATCGCACCAGTCGATTCGAGAAGATTTATGAGATTTAATATAGAAGAAAAACAAATCCCAAAATATTTTTTTGTTATAACCATATGTTTTCTCATAACTATGAGTAAGAGTAGTACCTAAACTAGAGCATTTACTTAAGTCTTTATTTTAAAAGCAGTGAAATCAAATCAAAATAGTTTTTATTAAAAATACCAATTTCAAATGGCTTGATAAAGAGTACTACGCCAATGTTATGTCTTTATGACCTTGATCTTTAGCTTAAGACCAAAAATGTATTATCAAATAGTTATAAAAGACCCATACCTTCATTCAATCTATTTTACTGTAAAATAAAAATTACATTCCGTCATTTACGACAAAGCCACAATGCATTCTCCCATTGAATAGGCATAAACCGTTAAACTTTAAAAAACAAACACAAAAAAAATCGTGTAAAGAGTTTTAAATAGCTGGCAACACAGCCAACGGTCAAGATGAGCTTGGTCAAGGTCATAACCTTAGGTCGTAATGACCATAAGTATTGATGGTGACGGGACGGTTATTGCTACCCGGTGGTATAAATCACTCTCTATTTGAACAAATATAGCCTCTAGATTATTGGCTAGTTGAAACGGTGTTCTTGGCCTTGGGCTTGACTGTTAGATATATCGATTTATAATATCGACAAACGGTAGTGGATTGGTATTAATTGTGGAATATGAAGATATTGATATGAGATTATTAGGCGATACTGTCAACATTATTGGGCTTTGAAGGTTCAATTTACAATTGATTGGAGTCAACCATCGCTGACAAAAGTGACACACACTCAGTATACTAAATAATATAGCAGAACTTAGTAAACTAAACTTAACCCTACAGATTTAAAAATCTGTACAAAATAAATAAAACGTCTGTCTAATTTTCCTGTATTTAATCTTGATTACCTTTCTTGGACAATTTTAACAAAAACAAAGCTTGTTATTTATAAAAAGAAAACATATAGTGGAGTCAATGAATACATAAAACAGGCAATATTCGAAAGTCCTCAAGAACAGCTCCGATTTCGATGAATTTTTTTTTGTTAATTTTGTTTTTTTATATTATTCAAAATCAGAAACCTCCTAGAGCGGGGACGGAACTATTTATATTGTATAAACAATATCTACGATATATTTTATACACAAAAAATAATTCTTTTATACAATATCCATTAAAAACTTGTAAATATATTAATGAATGTTATAAACAATCTATATATATAAAACTCAAATCTATATATATAAAATAAAGCCCGATCTTATATATACAAAACTCAAAGGTGACTGACTGACATAGTGATCTCTCAACGCACAGCCCAAACCACTGGACGGATCGGGCTGAAATTTGGTATGCAGGTAGATGTTATGACGTAGGCATCCAGTAAGAAAGGATTGTGATCAATTCAACCCCCAAGGGGATGAAATAGGGAATGAACGTTTGTATGAAACTTTGTCAATTTTAAGCCGATCGAGCTGAAACTTTGCATACATATTAGTTATTATGATGTGAGCATCGCCTGAGAAATCATTTTGATAAATTGAACCTCTAAGGGGATAAAATAGGGGATGAAAGTTTGTATGAAACTTTGTCAATTTTGAGCCGATCGGGCTGAAACTTTGTATGCATCAAGTTATTATGACGTAGGCATTCCCCATGAACGATTTTGGTAAATTTCACTCATAGAGGGATTAAACGGGGGATGAAAGTTTGTATGAAACCCAAATACACGCGTCAAAATAATATTAAATTATTGTTAAAATCTTTTTTGTAACAACTATTTGTAACCATAAGATTATTTTATGGAGATTTTTCTACAAAAAAAAAGAGACCAAACTTAATTTTTTTATCCATATCGTTGATACTGTTAAAACACTATAAATAGTTCCGTCCCCGCTCTAAGAGGTTTCTGATTTTAAATAATATAAAAAAACAAAATTAACAAAAAAAAAATCATCAAAATCGGACCTGTTCTTGAGGACTTTCGAGTCAAATGCTTCATTGACTCCACTAATACATAACAAAGGTACAATTTCTGACAAATAATATAAATGTCTATGGGAAAACACTTTTACAAACGTTGGAACGTGACGATTTCGTGATGGTTCCAATTACCATCTCTTTGGCCCGTTGAGACATTGGGAATGTCCACAAGTTTATAGGTTAAAAGATTGTTTGACTATGCCATAAGTAGACCGTGCGAGTAATAATAAAAACGAAAATAACAAAGTTTACTTATCCATTGTCTTTTACATGGAACCATCTACTAGAAAATCACCGTCACATACTCGTAAGTATGTGTAAGATTATTTGGAAAATACCGCTAGAAATAATAATAAAATAAGTTATGATTGAAGTGCTTACTTCAATCATAACTTAACGTCTATTCATGAACAAATGTTGCAATTTTTGCGATGAACTTAAAAAATACTTGTGAAAGGACAGTTTTCTGAGGGGCCGTCAGAACGATATTCACGTCTAAATTCTAAATTTAAACAAATATGAGATGCGAAAGAAATAAGTAAGAATAAAATTAACTCATATTATTTCACAGTCATGCCTGCATAAATCGATATGGCATCAATTTGATACTGGTACTATGGAGATCCGATTTGCAGAAAAAGATAATCTTTTGATACATGCATGTCTTCATTCCATATTGCACCTATAAGTAGCGACTCCACTCTCTGTTATACTTTTAGTAGTGATCTTCTTATTTGATCGTCTTATTCAAAGGTAAGGGCTTGCAAGAGGTCTGCACGTGATAGGGATGCCCAAAAAAGTGTATTGTATCGATATATCGCATCGTAACTGTATCGAACTTCGTTGTATCGATACGCGATATTATCGCTTTCCTTTGTATCGATATATCGTATCGTAACCGTATCGTATGTCTTTCAATTAATATGTGATATAATGAGTATATATCGTACCAAGGGTTATCTTTTCAGTAGGTTTACTATATTACTATTTTTTTAAAGTAAAGTATCATTATGTGAATTTACTAACGGTGCCATTGGAAAAATTATGAAGTAAAAGTTTTGTTGCTCGAACTCGGACAAAATGAAAACGGAGAACATAATACTTACTAAACATTTATTAATCATATATTTTACGGTACTACAAAGTATTAATATTTATTTTAAATCGACCTCCAAGTCTAAACAAAAGTCGGCTGTTCTTGTTCCATAAACAATTTTGTCGACGTTATCTCTTATTACTAATACTAACAATATATACAATGACACTGTCTATTATGGTTTAGCGATGGTGTAATAGTAACTTTTAAAACTGTACAAATGAAACACCGACATACTTTAAAACGATACGTTAATGCGATATTTTTATAAGAGTGCGATATATCGAAGCGTATCGTATGGTCAAAATATCGCAACAAATATCGATATATCGTATAGTTCTGTATCGATATTCCGATATATCGTATCGTAACGGGCATCCTTAGCACGTGAACGATATGACATCAATTTGATGCGATAAACGCTATGATACATTTATCTCTTTACTAGACACTAGCGGCCACCCGCGACTTCGTCCATGTGGATTTCAGAATTATTTCGCAATAAAAGGTAGCCTCTGTTCTTTCTCATGGTCTAAAGATTGTGCCCAAATTGCACCAAAATTGGTTAAGAAGCTTAAGTGGGAAAGCGTAACAGATATACAGACAGACAGGGTTACTTTCGCTAGCGACCGCCCGCAAATTCGTTCGCAAGGATTTTGTTTTATCCCATAGGAACATTTAATCAGGATAAAAAGTATCCTTTTACATAAGTCAGCCCATATCCTTTCTGTATACCAAATTTCATCAAAATCCGTTAAGTAGTTTCAGCGTGATTGGCGGAGAAATAACCAAACAAAAAATAAGATAGGGAGTGTTCAAATAAGTAGCAATTGCACTCTGTTATACTTTTAGCAGTGATTTGATCGTCTTACTCAAAGCCTAGGGTTTGCAATAAGTCCTTCGGCGCCCATCGTATTACTGGATAACATATGACCTAGGATGAGCTTGCAAAGGTTGTTTTATCGACGACAGCCTGTAATAGCTATACCGTAAGCCAACATTTGATTTATAGTGCAGTTAATGCGTATGCACTTTGTCTGATATCTTTATACGCATGTTTTCGTCAATAACTTTGTTGGCGGGTTTATGTTGATTTAATGGCGTTATTTGCTTGTACTTTACTTGGTCAATGTTATCACTTTGGCTACCTCAATAGCTTTAAAAACAGGTGCCATCAGAGTCTTCAGTATTGTGAATAATATTTATTCTAAAATTTTAATAAGGATATCGGAATTAGCGAATTACAAATGCTTGTTTTATCTCAAATGAATGACGATTTTGTAGTGATTTTCCTCGAGTTATGATCGAGTGTTTATAGATTTTCGCAACAAAATTTGTTTTCCCCTAGCAGCAGCTTTTTTATACAGTATTCTCACAAATGTCTTAGACCACATACAGACTCTTTGATAAAATTAATGAATCATCACTCCTAACACAAAAACCCATTCAACTTTTACTGTTTCCCTAGCTTTCCTAGAGCGAATAAAGATTCGCTCTTAAAACAATAATAAAAATATCAAAGAAGTTTTATTGTGTACCTACCTGTTTTATGGAACCGATGCGATGGAATGGGCCTAGGAATTTTCCCGAAGGAACTGTTTGTTATTCTGGCAGTTAGCCAGAATAATCATATGACTGACAGATTATTAACCTCTACATCTGAATTCCATTATAAAGTGTAAAGTACGAAGACCGGTATGGTGTAATGTTTAAGGAATTGTTATAGTTGTCAAGAGGGCCGCAGGATCAATTTCCGCACAGGAAAAAAATGTATTGTTTATTTTATTGTAATGTAAAGCTTAACACAAATGCTTACGCTGCTTATCCGGCATCAAATCAATGTGTGTAATATGGTCTACATACAAACCATAGGTTTTGCGGCAAAAAGTATTCATTGAACAAATGAATAAAACTAAAATAACCACTTTGAGTCAACTCCGGAGATCGAACCCAAGACTTCAAAGACTTCAAAACAATATTTAACCAAAAGGTTCACACTTCCACCGACCCCTAAAATCCCTTTATCAGACATCATTATCTCTTAACGGCAGGCTCGTCCGTAAATTGCCTGTATCAACGGTTACATCTTAATAAATTATCATTTTTCTATAAGGCTCGGGCCTTCGGTTATTTATTCGGCCGCACCTTCCTTTGTGGCTCCGAAATTATCAGATGTCATAAGGACATAATTTTTAACTTTGAACTTGTCACCCCCTTTAACAAGTTCCGTAGGGCTGGCGATAGTGTAGGCTAGTCGACGTCACAGCAACATGTGTATTTTATGAGAGGTAGAGCTTAGTGGAACTTAAACTCGAATAAACCGCTCATCCCGGGAAGTACCTCCTTACCTTACAGAAGACCACAGTGAAGTAACTGTTGTGCTATGATTTTTCAGATGAGTAAGGTCGCCAGAGCTCCGTTAGGGAGGATCCATACCCTTCTCCTACGACCCCATGGTCTTAAGGCAGGCAACGCATCTGTGACCCTTGGGTGGTTGTTGATGTCCATGGGAAGCGGTGATCACTTGCCTAATGGTGATGATACGTGATCACCGATCAACCAACTAAAATAATATATTATATTTACACACACACACACACACATATTATCAAAATTAATAATGTAGGAAGTAGAAAAAGTAAGCTAAGAAGGTATGTGAAAATGTATTAAATAAATGTAAATAAATACTCATATAGTTTTAATTTTCTTCTGTGGCAGCCCTCACAAACAGAAGTCCTGATTCGTTCCGAATAATGTTGCTTATGAATTTATTCGTGGATGAAATCCTAACGGTAACAATTTGTATAAAAAGTATTTTAACATTGTTAATGGAATTATCATATTTTTAATCTCACGAACGCTCCTTTGACATTCTTTAAATCCTTTAAATGAAGTTGTAATCCACTCGTTAAATTGTTAAAATATATGTCTGATCTTATATTAAGTTTGTTATTACTAGTTTTACATTTTTAACTATTTCTGTTATAATTCTCAGGTACTTAATAGCATAACCACAAAGTTATTTCTCTACAAAACAAAAAAAAATAACCCATTGTATATCAAAGTAATTCAAACTGTAACTCAATTTTTTTCTTTTTAGGCTTTATAGAAGCACTTATTCATTGTCCGAAAATTGCAAAATAATACATTGATGACTCTACCACCGATTCGGAAAGCAGTTACTGGCTAGAAGAATCGGCAAGAAACTCTGAAGTTACTATTTTCAAATGCCATATTTTTTTATAATTGTACGTACCTATTTAACGGTTTTTCGTCACAACAAACGTGTTTATGTGTGAAGAAAACTCCCATGAACTTATCTAGAGTAAACTACTTCCTATCCAATCCTATTGAAATCACTAACTTACTTTTAAGTTAGTAAACCCCATACAAATATACCCAGAAGCTGGAATGGCTGCCAAGTTACTCTGAAAAAGTGTTAACACCGACCGGAACCGAAGCGAGAATCGATCCCACGACCTTCGGGGTTAAAGCCAAGTGGCAAAACCACTGTTTCACAGTGTTAATGTACAATATATCACGGATGTAGGTTTTGTTAACATAGCAATGTATAAATTACTAGCTAACCGTTTGTGCTAGAGAATGGTCTACTACAGAATCATCGGGAAAATTAGTTTTTTCTACAAAAATCTTCCGAAATCTAGTTAACCAGTTAATCAAAATGTTAAGTAGGTACTTTTGAAATCTTTTTGTAACAAACAAAACATTAAATGATTAATTTCTATATTGAATCGAACAAAATTTAAAAAATGTACCTATTGGTCCTAGACAGCAAATAAGGCCAGTAGCCTAAACGTTTTTTCAACATATTTCATATTTATTTATATTAATACTAGCGGCCGCCCACGACTCCGTCCGCGTGGATTTCGATTTCCAATAGCCTAAAACCTTCCTCGTCAAATGGACTATCCAACGCAAAAAGAATTTTTCAAATCGGACCAGTAAGTCCTGAGATGAGCGCGTTCAAACAAACAAACAAACAAACAAACAAACATACAAACAAACTCTTCAGCTTTATATATTAGTATAGATTTATATATAAGCAAACTATTCAACGTATCTCTCCACAGGTGGCCCTTTTAAATTTGGATTTTTTATACCAATAAATTCCTCCATTTAAACAAACAAGATTGTCTACCTTTCATCATAAATGATCATATTGTATGTTTTCATAGAACAGTATGACGCATACGGGAATGATATAATATTTTATCGCTGGATTCAAGGGCTCTGTTATATATTAGATGATCGTAAATATGTCTATTTGTTTCTCTTTGATCTGGCATTAACATATTAGCTTTTTATTGTAAGATTTATTTAAAGAAAATTAACTATGATTGATGTTTATTGCAGTTTATGTTTTAGTGTCGAAAAGTTTCAGGGCCATGGCTATCTATTTCTTTTGATGAGATGTAGAGCTTCGTAGAACTTCCACTCGAATGAGCCGCTCTTGTCTGGTGAAGTACCTCCATCTTACAGAAGACCACAGTTAAATAACACTTCGTAACTATTGTGTCTGTTGGTGAGTAAGGTCACCAGAGCTCCAGGGTCTTAAAGCTAAAGTATAGAATACCTCTGGTGTCGTGGATGTCCATGGGCGGCGGTGACTGCTTACTATCAGGAAATCCGCTGGCTCGTTTAGCCACCAATGCCTTAAAGAAGAAAGCTATACCTACATAAGTAGTAAAGATTTAGATTCCCGGGCAGGAGTTTTGTAAAATTTGTCTTGCAACGAACACATCAAATTAACTATCGAGATGCATGTACATCTGTTAGTTATCTTATGAACGTACTCTTAGTAACCGTTTCTTGAAGAATTGAGTAAGTATAACAAGTTACTTATTTACAAATTAAGTAATAATCTTACTTAACTTCGAAATTAAATCATAAATCTACTGTGTAATGTTTATTTAATACTATGAAGTAATCTTATTTACAGTCTTTTTCACAATTCGTAGATAAGTTTATGAGAAGCTGTCTACAATCATTCTACATCTTAGTACAAGATATTATGCAATTCGAAAGTGTCAATTCTATTATTCCCATACCAGGAAAGAGTGCAAAGTCAATAACCCAGTGAAAACTTGCGAGCCGGTTCAGCGGAATCAATTGTTATTGTTAGAGCTATTGTAAATACTGGCGATCGGTTCATTTAACGGAAGTCTATTCGCAATTAGAAGGCTGCACACTTGCGATTAATCGCATGAATTTTTAAATTTCCTTCAAGCGCGATCCGTCCCTTTCCCAAATAGTCTATTCAAAAATCGTAAATTTCGCAGTAAATAAGGTCCCTAGTTCAGTATTTACTAAGATAATAGAGAGTTTACTTAGTGAATAAATTGCTGCATAAATAATTCCATTTTATTTCATTTCATTTCATTTAACAAAGGGTTGAATAAACGCAATTGAAAACGCGAATATTAACAATATTTAGTAGCAATCCTATCAAAAAATCTCACAAGGTAAGTATATAAGTATATTAAGTCGGACAGCTATATTTTTAACCGAAAGACCAGAAGATACATGTTAACTAAAAATACTTTTAGATTTATTACTTTATAATATAATACTTATTTATAAGAGCCAGGGAAGAAGGTAAAAGTTTATAAACTAAGGAGGCCAATGCACTAATAGTCCAATTTCAGTAGGAGTGAACCATTGTTAGAAATAAAATTATACCTCACCTCATTTATCACTTTCGTCAATGCACATGAAATCTACTGTCATGAACTTCGGTAATATGAAAATATTTAGTGGGTAAACGAGCTTCTAAAAATATGAACATGCGTACCAGAAAAAAGTATATTTCGTCAGAGCACTAGTTCTTAAAATACATGGAATACACGTTTTTCTATGTACGCGCTTTGTCTGACTTTTGTCTTAACATGTATTACAAGAATTCTTTACGCTATTAATAGACTTTATGTTATTTTTCTAACATCTTCATAACGTAGAATTCGTTCAATTAGTTATCCATGAAACAATTCGTAAAATCTTCCTTCATAACCTCTATCAAATACATTATACATTTTGATAGATTTCATCAGTGTATTGTAAAAAAAACAAAATATGAAAACATTTTAGAGACCAGGATTACTTAACTACCCTGATTTAAGTAAACTTCAAGTCCTTTTATATTATCGAATAAACAATACCAAAAAAGGGAAAATTAGCATTTGAGACTTATTCAACGATATACCCTTTCCTGTTGTAAAGAATATCAATCGCGAATGTGTACAATCCAATAGGCTAAAATAGGAGCACAATTAACGCATATACAGGACGCTCCTAACGGTTATCTGCCCATAATACTTTAATCTTGAGCAGAGGCTCTTAAACTTGTTGTTGTTTTAAGTGAGACTTTAATTATAGTAAAATTTCTACTAGCAGTCAGAGGATATTTCATTTAATCTTAAAGCCTCTGTTGACGCTCTTCTTTGTCATGTTGGCAATCATGAGATTTGCCATTTTCTTCTCCATTGCATATAACTTCCAGTGTGCAGGTTTCTTCAAGATGTTTATCTTCACCTTAGAGCCGCACATCTTGAAGATTATTGAGGATAGGAAACTTTCACAAAAGCGTACTTCAAAAGTGGTGGTTTAAGGCCCGATCCCCTTATCCATCCATAGAGAAGGCCCTAGTCTCAGGGGGGGGGGGGCGTTAGGCTGTTTAATGATGATGATAATTTAACTTTCGATCCCGGGGGTTTAAAATGTATTTTGACCAAAGTGGTGTACCACTTTGGGCACCAGTGCCTCAAAGCTCAGACCTCAGGGCCCGCTAACTACCGCTGAGTCACTCGCACGGGAGCGCATATTAATGGCTCCATTACAATCCGCGGCTGCCTCTTGTAGCTCACTGCTGAGTTATAGCGCAACTAGGGCTTGTCTTGATTTCTCTTTGTTACGCTGCTATTGATATTTCAATTGGACTGAATAAGCAATATTTAATGGAATAGCTTCTTTTGATGACACAACACATTGGGGGCCATCCATAAAGTACGTCACACGTAAAGGGGGGGGAGGGGGTCGACAAAGTGTGACATGGTGTGACAAGGGGTGGGAAGGGTCCTAAGTTTCGTGACATCACATTTCAAAATCTAGAGGTACTAATCGCGTTGGATGAAAAACATGTTGACACCACAAATGTTCCTGACGTGAAAAACGAAGTGAACTGTGAAGTGACTGCCATGCCAGTTATAAATAATTTAAAGGACTGGGTTCAAAGTCCATGGACTGAAGATGATTGTTTCTTTTTCTTTATATTCATTAGTTTATTTTTTTGTTATTGTTTCAAATATTTGATACTATGTTGATTTCATAAAAAAGTACTTAATTAAAAATGGTAATAAAACTAATTTCGGAACTGCTGTTTTAATTTAATAATTTTTCGATGTTAAATTGCAAAACATGTGACGTCCCACTAGGGAGGGGGGGGTCTCAGAAATGTGACCACCTGTGACAAGGACGGGGGAGGGCTCAAAAACTCATGAAATTAGTGTGACGTACTTTATGGATGGCCCCTTGTCATCGGAAAAAATAAATAAAAGAACTGTGTGTTCCTTAGTTGGTGCGTGTGTTAGTTACCCATCAGGTGTGATTGTAGTAAAATTTATCGGAGCCATTTTAATTTAGTTCAATGAAAATCTTGCTAATGCTGTAATTTTAAATAATTCAAGAATTCGAACAAAATTTACTCCACAATTTCAGTCCTAAACTCTCTTTCAAGATCGTTGCTGTTGTCGCTGAAGCTATTTCTACTGCAAGCAATTTCAACACTAATTTCATAATGCAAATCTCTGCCAATATAATAAAGCTGAAGAGTTTGTTTGTTTGGTGGTTTAAACGCGCTAATCTCAGGAACTACTGGTCCGATTTGAAAAACTATTTTTGTGTTGGATAGTCCATTTGACAAGCAAGGCTATGTGTGCGGAAACCAAAAATCACGCGGACGGAGTCGCGGGCGGCCGCTAGTCTAAAATATAATATTATTAACGACAATAAAATCGTAGTACGCATGTTGCGTGATGCGTGTAACCGTTGCTTGGCGATTAGTAAACAAATTATTTAATTTAGTGGCTGCGTGGCTTACGTTAGCGGCACGCGTCGATGCGCAGGAGTCGATCGCACGCCGACTCATAGGAATTGATAGTTTATTGAAGAAGGTATGGTGGTATGTTTTTCTTCTGTGAGTAGAAACAATTTTGATTGGCAAATGTTGTGTTATAAGAATCTTTTTGCCAATAAATCTTGTTATTTTCAATTCATCATACTTTTAACCAGGTTATTATTTTCTGTACTTAATAATCTTACTTACTTACTTACTGCGATGGCGCAGCGACCCAAAGTGAGTCTTGGCCTCTAATAGCAGACGTCGCCACCTCGATCTGTCCTGCGCCACCTCCTGCCAGTTAATAATCTTAGTATTACCAAATTATCACGTTAAGAATTTAGAAGACGGGCTATGTAAATTTTGATATGAATTCAGTGAGGGTGGTAATTGGGCCATTTTTGACAAATTTCTGTACTGTACAGGAATATAGCCAAAATATTTCAATTTGTAGACGACGGCTTTATGTATTTTTTATCAGATGTTTTATTGCTAAGTTATACAAAATACGTCCTTATTTACGAGATATGAAAATGAACGACTTTTTTGCGGTGTTGTTATTTGAATAAAATTAGAAATAGAATCTTACGAACCAAACCAACATCAAAAGTATCTAAAACCACAACTCGCAGTATAATAGAGGTGTTGAACACTATGAGTGGGCGGGGATAATTTTAACCTCCCAGAGCCCTATGGGACCATTAGACACCCACTCATTACGCTCGTTTACTCATTAGTTGACTCACTTTTATCTGTTTCAATGAGACTGTTACTACCTAATGAAATGAACTAATGCCTACTAATGACTATCGATAAACTCGCCTCTTCATTTTGAATGAAAGATTCGATATGATGAAATTGGTTCCTGGGTTATTCGTCATTGGGATTTTCGGATACTGTGTCTTATATTCACGACTATATATTTAGGGTAGGCAGGATAAATTGAACATACTGATGCACAAAATGTTTTAACCCTGTATCATTATTTAGTCTTAAGCTCGTATTAATAAATCGCACTCAAATCTGAGCTCGAACTTGAGCGCGAACTTGAGGTGCTGTTTTGTATGAGAATGACATATCTGTAGTACGCACTCAAGATCGAGCTCCGAGTTGAGTGCGATTTATTAATACGAGCCTTAGAGTAAGACTTGAGAGTTAGAGCAGTATTAGATAAAGTAATTTTGGAACACAGAATTGTTATTACCAGACAGTTATTCACCAGACACAATAAAAACAGTTTTAGAAAGCAAATTAGTTATTTCAAAATATAATTTTGATAACCACCCAATTGGAATTGGATCGGTGCGGTGTAGTATAAACAATATCTGTTTGAGTTTGGCACTTCGTAAATAAGCATGACAATGCACGATCCATAATTATTTTATTTATCTGGTTGAATTGACAAGTACAAAACGACGTCACTGTTATTGTCAGTTTGTTTACTGATTTGATCGATACGATAAAGACAATTCAATTAAAAGGTAAAAATGATTATTTATTTTGCTTATAATAATGTGAGGAGCGCGATTTAATAAATGAAAAATTTAGGCCCTGCTCCACATATCTTGATATCCTGATCACGTCGAGGCGCTGGTAGGGCGAAAAATGTTTTGACGTGCAAAATAATTTACAAGTGAATCAAATTGCTGAATAAATTATATCATTTAATGGCATTCATTGATGAGGTGGAGCATTAAAGAATTAAATTCAAAATGTGTGCAATAACAATAACATAACCCATTTCGTAAACTTTAACTCCAAACATCTGACACTAAACGCATAAACACTTTCACTAGGACCTTACAAAGCGAAACCTGGTAACTCCGAACCGTGTTCAACATGTTGTACACATCCATAAAACCCGCCAACATAAAGCGAAAGGTTGGCATTAGATAAAATGTCGCCGCGACTTCCCATAAACAAGAGAAACCGCGGGAGACACTATCCAACATAAACCAATTATAATGACTAATAAAAATATCCAACCATTGGAACTAGCATATTTATTGCAAGCCAATAATTCAGTTAGCGCCATTGATAAAAATCTGTATTGAAATCAATTTATACGGACTTATAAAGTGATTTGTATCTCAATATGATATTTATTCGCAAGTCAAGATTCATTGTCGATATCAAAGGGATGTGTCTTGATTTGTTATTTCTAGGTAGGAGGGTTATCTTTAATAAAGGCTTTAACTTGTTTGCGTATTGGCTGAGTAATGACTAATATGAATTGACTCTTTGTACTCGTTCGGAGAAGTAGACGTGTTTTTATTTTACGAGTATCATTTAAGTATTGCAATAGTGATTTGTATTTTATAGTGCGGCGGCACAATATTATCATTTAAACGGCGCCATCGTTATTATTGATGGTATGAAGTATAATAAAGAAATTGAGTTGTACTAGGCAAGTTGTTTCGAATGCCGGGCCTATACAGATGCAAACAAGACTGATGATGGTTTAAATCAGGACACATACTACGAGCATAGCTACATATATCCTGTACCAACCTATATACACTTCTCATCAAAAAAATCGAAACACTTTCGTTTTTATTGTTTTTGTCCTTATTTTTTACAAAAGAGAATTAGTTCCATGAAAAAAAAAACATTATTGTGTAGCTGGCAGTTCGGTCATTACAGTAAGAAGAAAAAATCAAAATTCGAAATTAGAATTTCATTTGTTTATCCTATAAATGAAATTAATCACTGTTTTGAGACAAATGTGTATTTAGGGTTGGAGTACGTTTCTCGTTTAAAAACTAAAAATTAGCGCTTGCCTTTAAACTTTTTGTTTCTTATTTCATTTACTGTGACTTTGGGACGTCAGAAAAAACTTTTTTTTCTAAAACATATGGATACTTCGCCCGCAGAAGCCGCCCAAGTGGTGGCATTGCTGGATTCTGGACTTAGTCAGCGTGTTGTGGCTGCAAGATTGCATCTAAGCTTATCATCTGTTCATAGAGTCTACAAACGCTATCGGGAGACTGGTTCGTTCACGCGCCGTTCAGGATCTGGCAGGAATCGGGTCACTTCTGAGCGAGATGATCGATTTATTGTCACAACTTCTTTACGAAATCGACGCCTTAACGCTTTTCAACTGCAGCAGCAGCTTCGCGTTGTACGAAGAGTAGCTGTAAGTGACTCTACAAATAAGAAGAAGGTTGAAGGAACGCGGATTGGCACCGCATAAGCCAGCGAATGGGCCGAAATTAACTGCAGACCATCGAAGAGCGCGCCTTAACTTTGCACGCGAGCACCTAACTTGGTCATACCTTCAGTGGAGCAAAGTACTGTTTTCTGATGAGTGTAAAATTATGCTGTATGGTAACGACGGAAGGAACAAGGTCTACAGAAGAGATGGAGAACGCTTTGCACAATGCTGCATTGAAGAAAAGGTCAGCTATGGTGGCGGTTCGTGGACGGTTTGGGGAGGAATCAGCGCCGACGGTAAGACAGAACTTGTCTTTGTGTCTGGGCCACGGCTGCCTGCACTAAACTCTCATCGGTACATCGAACAGTGTCTTGAACCTCATGTGATGCCCTATGCACATTTTATTGGCAACGACTTCATATTCATGCACGACAATGCTAGAGCTCACACTGCGGGCGTCGTACGAGATTATCTTACCGAAGTCGGTATCTCCATTATGGTATGGCCAGCAAGAAGCCCGGACATGAATCCCATTGAACATCTATGGGATGAATTAAAGAGACGAATTCGAGCAAGAGATCCAGCCCCAGAAACACTTAGCCAGCTGCAAAATGCAATCCAAGAGGAATGGGACAATATACCACAACATGTGATCGTGACTCTCATCCGATCGATGAAGAACCGTATGGAAGCAGTAATAAGAGCTCGCGGAGGGAATACAAGTTATTAAATAAACGTTTCTTAATTTTTTTTTCATTTACGCGTGTTGTTTTACCCATTTCCTTCATATTCCAAACAGGGTTAAAATTACTCACTATACAAAATACGAAACCTATGAAGAATTAATTTGAATTTAGAACATTAACATTAGGATTTCAAAACCTCATACTACTCACTATTAAATTACATTTTACATTTATTCCTAAATATACACATTTTTCTGATAATCCTAATTAAATCATAAACTGCGAGGTGTTTCGATTTTTTTGATGAGAAGTGTATATCAATAGGTATGTAAAATTAGTGCAACAATTTGCTAGATAAACTTTCAAAGTCTTACTAGAGGTATCGCCGATGGTTGCCGGCCTTCAAGATACCCTTCCCAACTGAGCTCTGGAGACCTTACTCACCAGCAGAAACATAGCAAAGCAGTTACGAAGTGCTATTTCACTATGGTCTTTTGTAAGGTGGAGGTACATACTTCCCCAGACTAGCGACTCATTTGAGTGGAAGATCCACTTACTCTCTCTCTTATAATACTTATCTTCCATAATATAAGCTATCAGAATATTTTCCAGGAGTGATGAAACGGGATTCTACTCTCTTTTTTGGTAGCAAGAATCCGTGAAATCGTGACAATTAGTGAGTGCGTAAACCGTAGCGCCATCGTGTGGGGCCACCTGTCAACGTAATCCGCCCATCTTATGTCAACTTGACAGCAACTGTCAACACCGTCGAAACGGTAACAATAATTGGACGTGCTCGGCGGACCCTTAAATCATTTGATTGATATTATGGAGAACGAATTTTTTTAAATACGGTTCGGTTTTGAATAAAAATTAAAATTTTAAGTAGATTATTTTGTTTTTAGTCTAAACTTACTAGTCTAGTCTAATCCTAGATTTGATTCGAAGATCTTCGACCTTGCTCAAACGTGCTCAATCCTTATTTTGAAGAAGCCAGTATTATTAAGCTTATTCATGCTAAATACAAAGATGAAGTAAATTTATTTCTTAAAAATACTGCCTTTTTACTGTCCAAATAATAAACAAAAACCTTCATAATTTCAATGAAGTCATAGTGACAATGATGGACACTGCTTTAATCACCACACTTACCAAATGTCGATCATCAGATTTGTGTCCAAATTTTTTTTCTCGATCAGTAACTGAATTCACGACCTCAAGATCACGGTCAGATACTTCGTCAGACCACCAACGGGGCGTCAAGATATGTGACCATTGATCAAAATTATACGATGACGGATTTCCTAAACTATAACAAGCTAATAATTGACTTAATCTTTATGTTTTCTTATCAAAAGTTCCAGTAGGTAAACCCAGTGACCCGGTGACCGTATTTTTATCAAACGTTTCATTGTTTATTAATTAAGGAAGCATGATCTATTTAATTAAACTGCGGCCTTGAATTTTGTGGAACTTTATCGTAAAGAACACTAGAGTGTTGTGAATGAAGGATGATAGTTTATCTTTATAAGTAACAGTGTGTAATTAGACTTTTATGATGTATAATCTTAGATTGATATACTCCGTGGTTTGGTATTGGAATATTAAGATATTCCAACGACTAACAATACGTAAGAAAATCCTAAGGGATTTTCTTACGTATTGTCAGACAAAGTAATAGTAAATTATTTTACACTTCGTTACTGTTGTTCTATGTTCCTGCTGGTAAATGTGGTCGCCAGAGCTCAGTTGGGGAGGATATTAGGTCTTAGAGGCAGGCAACGCATCTTCGACCCTTGTGCGGTTGTTAATATCCATGGACATTGGGCAGCACTGATCACTTACCATTAGGTGACCCTCTTGTTCACAAGGGGTTGTTCTTGTTTACAAGGGGTTTACCAGGAGCTCGATCAGTGCGTAGCGTACTCGGGGGTATTATTATTATTACAAAGGGGTTCACAAGTGTCCAAATACGATGTAAAACTTATTAGTGTTTTCACTACGGTCGTGTCAGATTGCTGTACCTGCGACTTATAAAATTGGCTACCGTGGCCGAAAACGTCTAAGAGATTCCTTCTTTTTATCCAGGCATCCTCATCATCTCTTTTACCTTTTCTACATTACACATAGTCAATAATTCTATAAATCATAAACAGATAGAAAACATATGTGATAGCAGGTGATAAAAACCATCGTTAATATTGAAAGATACTCTATTCTTATTGCGATCACCCCATTTGTTTTATAGTGTGGAACTTAAATCCATCTATTTTGGGATTTGATGTCAGCAATTCACTTTTATTACCTCGGTCAAGTTGAGATTGTTATAGAAAGGGATTAAAGTTATAGGAAGGGATTAAAGTGCTGTCCAGGCAAATATTTCACCCCAAGTAATGGGTGATGTGTGTTTTTTCATGTTTTATTGGTGTCTTTATGGTGTTATCAATGGCGTTCTGGCGCCACACTTATTCAGGAAATCAATTCCATTACAATAATAGTTTACAATGCGCGTAAAATAAATGTGTACGATTGACCGTCTACTTGTAGTTATACGCTCGAAATAAATTGGTGCACGTTGTAGCTCCGTGAAGGTTTTTTTCTAGAAAGTACGAGAACGTTACGTCTAAACCACAAGAACTACAAATATTATACTAGGATGTATTCCAATATTTTTTTTGTTTACAGTGTGGTGATCAAACTACTTAACCATTACACAAATTTATACGTTTAAAGTTTGTAATATTAAGGTACACGGTAGAAGTACTAGTACGATTCATGTTTATTTAACACAAAATCCACAGAATAAGTTCATAGGTCACAATAGGTTGCTTCTTTTGTCAGTGATTTCACGAAGTAAGACGAAACAAGAGCGTAACGCAGCCGTGACATATCCATGACGTTCTCGAAGGCACGAATACCGATTTCTTGGGAAACTGTGACTATTGAACCGTTATGTATACAGAAACGTCTCTATTATTTGCACAATAATTTATTATAACATCTCGTTGGAATTGTGGAAGGAACTAGGCCGCGGGCTTGAAGTTCCGGGTTCGGATACCGTTTCGGGTAAAATGTGTGATGTAGGTTGATTTTGGTAACATTTATAAGTCTACTTAGAACAAGATTGCAGGTTCAATCCCAGATTGGAACGACCATTGAGTTCCCTTTTTTATCAATTTTTATCTGTTGGTTTTGTTTATTAAAACAGGCCCCAAAATTACTAGACTTAGTAAGGAGATTTGGTACACAAGTTGGTTTGATCTTTTCGAACTTTTACTCTACGCGAGCGAAGTCACTGTCGGTAGGCTAGTTTATATAAAACCAATATCATCTGTGTCTATTCTGATCTTCGCTATTGTTTTGTCGTCGCCACGAATGCAGTTAACAGTGATAAATGCACTATTCGACATTGCATTACTCATCTCGCACATCACCTTAAGACATATCGGTGACCTTACAGCCTGAGTAATTTGTCTCGTGTTTATTGATTGGTGTAGAATAAGTCATGTTTACTTATAGGTTATTATAATGTTTTAGAGGACTTTTGTCTAATTAATCACCATCATTATCATCATCATCAAGATGTGGTAGTTCTCTCTGGGCGTAGTTTTAAAACACTTTCTTTTGGAAATATCCAAAAGCCTATTTCCATCATATTTTATCACTATAATATACTAGCGGCCGCCGTTGTTTTCGGTTGCCACACACATAGTTATATACTATAGCCTATAATGCCTTCCTCGTGAAATTGACTATCCAACACAAAAATATGTTTTCAAATCGGACCATTAGTTCCTGAGATTAGAGCGTTGAAACAAACAAACAAACAAACATAGTCTACAGCTTTATTATATCAGTATAAATAAAGATAATTGAGTTTTCCCAAAAATCACATACCTACTTATAAATAAGCTGCTTTCTTATTTATTTGAATAATTCGTGCTTTGTCCTGTGCCTGACTACTAATATTACACACATAGTGTAATACCATATCTTAAAGCCTTCCTCGTCAACAAACAGTTTTTTTTTAATTCGAATCAGTAGTTTTCGATATAAGCGCATTCAAAACAAACTCTTCACTTTTATTATATTAGTATTAAATGGAGATAGCTCCATTTATAAATTTAGCATTACGCATTACTTTCATTCAAGTATCTTCCACTTAACCCAAAATAGGAGATGGAAATGTTTCCAAAGATAGTGACGAAAATCAAACAACATTATAAAATGAGTCACCATTATCACCATTTGTTGGTAATATTAGATTCCCAACAACCTTGCTGCCTTGCTAACACATTTAACTGTTACAGTTATCTTGTTTTGCTATAAAATTGTTACTTTATAGTCGGACGTTGAACTCTCAATCAGATGAAGGTAATATTTTAAGTTCATTATGTGTTTTCCGATTGTGTAAACGTCCTAATAATGATGGCACATTACAATTATGTGCTAATTTTATTCCTCTCGTGTGACCTATTTAGTAAATATAACCAATTATATATTTATGTTATACTGAAATTTTATCCTTAATTAAGATAATTAATTTACGACATCTCGACTCACATTATTCATTATTTTATCTATATCCGACATATTACCAGTACAAGTTAATATATTATTTAACTTAATCAATATGGGATATCTGCCAGGGCAATCTATCAGATTGTAATGTTGTTTTTATTGAACCAATCATAGGCCCCGACACACTCTGATTTTGCTCCACCGATTTTACTGTAGTTTCAAAATGTTGCCTGATCCAAGTATTATTTTCGATACACTTTAAATTAATCGCGAAAGATAACTTAAAATTTTGCAGGATATCAGGCAGCCGTGTAAACTTTGTGAAATGAAACATCAATATGTAATTTTGCGTTTACCATAAACAGCCCATTTAAAATAAATTTACTCGTATGCAATTGAATTTTGCGATCTTACTTATGCAGTCACTATTAAACAAAATATCAAGTTACCTACGGCTACCGCTAATAAGTTTAACACGCGGTAGGTACTTATGATAAACATTCAATATATTAGAAAGAGCTTTATTTAAGACACGACATTGGTAAATTCTATTAAAGCTGTTTAGAGGAGTCAGTTACTCCGGGTGAAATGGTGTAATAAAAGACCAAGGGAGAAAAAGATTTCGGGAGGATGTACTGTACAGCGGTGTTTTTATGAGTAACTACCGTTCACCATACTGCAGTCACCAAACCGCGTGCCCTGTGCGGACAACTTTGACAAATAGATGGAATAATTTGAGTGGCTTACTTAAGATTCCCCTAAAAACTGATTTTGGAAGCTACAGCAGCAATATTTATTTCAATATTCAGCATTTGTTTTTCCCTGATCAATTTACGTTTAGTAGTGTACAGATACCAGAAAACATTGAGCCAATATGTAAATAATATATGATGTATAATGATATAAAAAGCGCTTAAGGTGTCATTGGAAGTAACGTTTCCGATCACGTGATTCGTTTACCAGGCGGCTTTCGCCCTTAGATCATGATGGGTTGGCCGTTTGGTCCTCACAACTGTTTTGTATAGTTGCGTGCCATTGGTAGTACGGCACATGCGCAAACTCCATCAAGCTTGCTCCAGAAGTTTTCCGGGATTTATTTATTTATTATGACAGACCTGTTGGTCGAGTGGCTAGAGACCCTGGCTAGAAAACCAAAGGTCGCGGGTTCGAATCCCGCTAGGGGCAAATGTTTGTGTGATGAACATCGGCATTTGTACTCGAGTCATGGATGTTTATAAATGTATTTAAGTATGTCTATCCGTTCCCTAGCATCCATAGTACAAGCTTCGAGCTTAGTTTGGGGCTAGGCAATTGGTGTGTTAGTCCAATGAATTTATTTACTTAAACTTTATTGCACGACATAAAATTTGTACGGGGACTTAAGGCGGACTTAATCCCTAATGGAATTCTCTACCAGTCAACCTAAAGGCAAAACAGAAAGTGAATAGTAGGTAGGTAGTACGGTGGGCAATAAACAATAGCCCAAAAATAGTGCAAATACTGCTGACGCCAAGTTCTATCGCGCGTCACGCGGTACGTGAGCCGGCGCACGTCGGCGTCTGACGTCGAACAGAGGAAGGCCGAGCGACGACCTCGCGAATGTGATGTCACGTGACATCTGACACACTCACACGGCGCGCGGGAGTTGCGGACAGATAAGAGTAACCTATGTACGTTACCACATAAGCTGAGCTGCGCGGAGCTGAGCAGAGACGTGTAAAAATTGACCAATCACATTGCTCAAAATACATATCTCATCTCTGCTCTGATTCTGATTGGTCAATTTTTACACGTCTCTGCTCAGCTCCGCGCAGCTCAGCTTATGTGGAACCATTCAGTTTTCTTTCTGCTAGCTAGACAATACAAGTGGCGTGTTCAGCTGTAATCAGGGTGCAATTTGAATACTGTATTACTTTTAGATATTTGCAAAAACAAAATTATCATTGTAACTTTACTTAGTAATAATATATGAAGTAAATACTATTTTGTAAAGCAAAACTCATTAACGATTTGAATCATTAATTTTTAAGAAAATTGAGTCTTTGATATCTGTGACATGACTCAAACCAAATGCAGCGATGAAAACTCCCAACCAGAATATCAAAAATAAAAACACTATTAACTAAAAAAAATATATATGATTTACTGATAGTACATCTCAGTCATTTTGCCCTCTTAACGACACTCCATCATAGCTCAAAGTAAAACTTAATGTCGTTAATTAATGTCGCCAACACGCACTAACATGACCGTAAAGCATCTTCCTTGAAGCGATGTCGCCACTCTAATGCTCCCAGAAATATGCCTCTAATGAAATTATTACCAAAATATTCAATTAGAGTACGGCCAAGTTCTATTTTAATCAATAAATTATAGTCTAGTTGGACTCTGAGGAATACAAATCTTACTGAGTTACTGCCATAATATGGAAGTCATACTACAAGCGTGATGGCTAAAGGGCTAATTTAGGGACTATTTATTCCTACAAGCATTTTGTCCCGATAAAGTCAGGAGACTCAATGATTTAGATAGCAGTAAATCTAGTTTAATTAATACTTTTGACTACTTAAAGTAAAGAAACCAATTGGACCATAACTAAATGCATCACAAAATGACGGTGCAGATTACCTTGTTATGTTATTGTCATTGCTATGCAAGTGCTAAAAATGCATATAGGAAAGTCCATAAGAGCGTGGCGAGGTTCCAACCATCGACAGTCTGCCAAAAAATAAGTGTAATAATTAAACATTTTCACTCTTACACCCAAACTTGGGCCAGAGCACTACGTGCACCCGATAAAGAAAGATAAGGCCAAGACGGGCCCAGTATAAATAATAATTATGGTGAAAGTTGGCTGTCAAAATTAGACCGGCCACCGGGAGATTAGGACAGAAATATTTGGTCAGAAATTATTTGGGCAGACATTTCTTCCAAGTATCTTTATACGGGATTGAATATTAAAATTTAATCTTCCACCTGCCTTTGATTGTGAAATTAGTTTTGTTTTTAGACCGATAGTGCGACGGCCGTCTCGTAAACCAGAGATCGCCGGTTGGATCCCACACAGTACTATCATAATTATTTTTGTACGGCGCACTGTCTGTTCGTGTTTGCCTGGGTTTAAATTATTTATAATTTTATTTAGTAATGTCGGTCAGTTTTTTTTGTTTCCTCAGAACATTCATCTCTTTATAAATGTTTGGTATGTTACGTTATATTTGATTTATCAGATAATGTCATAATACTCGTAAAAGAATACCCCTCCGGCCGTTTCGACCATGGCGGCCAAGGAACCCAAGATATATAGTGATATATTTATAGTGCACAAGTGAGTGCGCACGCACAGGTGCACTCCATATTCCGTCACTCATAGTTTGGTGGTACAGCAATCTGACACGATCAGAGAGAGATCAGGCGCAGGACCTGTTAATAATACGGCTACTGTCTGACTTCACTTCACCAAGAAATTCCCATTTTCCAGTTACCGTCGTCTTAAGCTACTTTTATTGTATTTTTAGGCTTGAGGTTAGCCACCGACAGAGGCGTTAATTCACCTTATATCATAAGTCAAGAACGAGATGGAGGGAGTCGAAGGAGGCCTTTACCAAATTGGTCGAAGAAGGCTTGAGATGATGATGATAATGATTATAAGTCAGAAGAGACAGCCTCTTCAAGGAACCCAGTCCTTGCCAACTATTGACTATTAATTAAATGTTTCCCCCTTATTCAATCGTTAAAATAGAATTAGAACTTTCTAATTCATATTTTCTCGAGGCACAATCAATATCAACAGTCTTAACCGTTTCCTTATTAGAAATGTTAACAGGATCATGTGCCCAGTTATCCAAATTGGGAGTAGCTTGGTTAGCTGAATTAACTATTGTATTGTAATTGGTGTTATCATTACAACTATCTGCAAGCAGTTTGCATTACTAATCTACGTTTCCTGGTTTCATTGAATTTATTAACTTTTGTTTTTTGGTATAGCTAAACTGGCGTTGAATTCAAGTACACTTCTGTAACCCAAAATTAGCAACCCATACATGCCGTCTTAAATTGGCGTTAGGAGAAAGATTAAAAAAAACTACTAAAAATACTCTAAAGAAGTTAAACTGAAGTTTCTGCTACAAGTAGAACATTGTATTATATTGTATTTGTGTGCCACAAATAAAGAATTTGATTTGATTTGATTTGATTTGTAAGTTTACACATGTATGCATACTTCAAAGCATCAATATTATTTATGATCAATATGATTCGTATCATGTGGTATCATCCAGCAAACTTAATCATTCTGTTTAAGCGGAACTAACATACAATGATAATATGTTATGAGTTTCACTAGTAATTTTGCCATCTGATATAATGTAGCGAATGAGAGTTACAAATATTTTTAAAATCCTAAATATCACCTTTGCTATTTCACATTCATCAAATGGCGTTTAATGACAAATAAATTTTCCGATAACAATGTCTAATTAATTATTCATCAATAATTGTTTATTTGTCATTAGCGTTAGAACCTACCTCAACAGAAATGTGTTAATGTGGTTATTATTTTGTTAGATAAAACAGTCGAGGAATGTGTGAAAGATAATATCGTGTTGTTTTTAATTACTACCTCTAATTGACGTTGATTGACACCTTGGCGCCTTGGTTAATTATGTAACTAATGTCATAGATTTTTAAGGAAATTGACCGGTACAAGAAAATCTTTAATTTTTTCGTCAAATATCTACGTAGTCTATACAAATATTATAAAGAGGAAAGGTTTGATTTTTTGTTTGTTTGTTTGTATGAATTGAATAGGCTCCGAAACTACTTGGCAGATTTGAAAAATTCTTTCACTGTTGGAAAGCTACATTCACCCAGAGTAACATAGGCTATATTTTATCCCGGTACGGGAAGTAGTTCTCCCGGGACGCGGGTGAAACCGCGTGACGGGCCGCTATTCTAAAATAAAGATAAGTCTAAGATTTGGTTATGACATTATACACTCTAAAGTCTCGATATAACATACAGCCTCAATCATCAGTTACAAGGAAGTGAAGTCTGTGCATTTATCTCCCGTTTTGCTTAAACTTCATAATGCGCATCGATAGGCGGCTGAAACTGAAATTGGGCTAGAACCGAAAATGTTTTATACAACGTTATATCATCATCATCCAATTGTTGTCTACACTTCTGTGGTACTGACCTTCCCTATAGATAGATAGGGATATACAAAAATCCCTCTCTCTCCATAAGGATAAACCCTGTTATCCTACTACTATTATAAAGGCGAAAGTTTGTATGTATGGATGTATGGATGTTTGTTACTCTTTCACGTAAAAACTACTGAATGGATTTGAATGAAACTTTACCACAATATAGCTTATACATCAGAATAACACATAGAATATTGGAAATCGAAATCCACGCGGACGGAGCCGCGGGCGGCCGCTAGTTCAGTATATAGGTATTTTCTTGAGTAACACAATCATGTTTATCATATGGATGTAATTTATCTGAAATAAAATGATTTATTATTATTATTATTATCAATAAAATGCCTTTCATCTTAATATTTATTTACCCCTGAAAAAGCTTGGATGACGGATGACGGAAGTTAATCATACGTCATTGGGGGTTTACTGTGTAAACACCCATATTTATTTGACAGAAGTGTTCAGGCCTTTCAACACGTAACGCTCGGAAAATAGATGTTCAAGTAACTCAGGAAACAACTTCTCAGTTAGTATTTTACTCGCTAATTAGATAAATGCAAACAATTAGGCTCGTTAGCTCCCAGGCACGTCCGACCGCGTGTGTGGCCGTCGCGTGACTGAGCCCTATTACGCGCATGCGCCGCTTAACGCCATTTTGGATTTGCGGTGGCCTATGACAGATATTTATCTAGGTGCTAAGTACAAGGATTATATTATTACCCCGATTTCACTCACTCGGCAAATTTGCTGAATGCAAATTAGTAATTGCGGACGTTTACACAATTTGAAGTAGTTTGGGATCGCCGGAGTTGCTGTTGAGCAATGCATTTTTGTACGTACAGTTCGTATGGTTTTCCCAGATATGGTCCTTCGAGTCGGAAAAAAAACTAAGTAATATATTTTGGTAATTAAATTACCAAAATCAACTCGGAAGGGACCGCTTGCCTTAAATATGGCACCGAATATTTCCTTTTCCTCCCAAACAAAAATAAGGCGCCCCCTCGCTTTCCTTGTTTTCGTTCTAAGAAGGGAAATCACGCTACTGATTTCCTTAAGAGTAGCTAGCTGTGTGTGTTATTATACCACTTTTTAACCGACTTAAAAAGACGAGGAGGTTTCACGATTCCACAGATTTATACATATAGTATACCTACGTAAGATCGGGGTTTAATCCTGACGAATTGTTTTTTATAGCTGTTGGAAGTGTTATTACAATGCGTGTCCTGACGCTTGTAATAACACTTCCGACAGCTATATAAAAACAATTCGTTATTACAAGGTTTAAATTCGTCAGGATTAAACCCCGATCTTACGAGAACGATAACATGCTTACTTCGCCGTCTAGATGTCCATTAACTAAAATAAATCATACTAAGTATTTATATTATTATTTTTTCGTAATTCTCAGAATCAGCTTCAGTTTAATTAATCCAACTATATTTAACAAAAGCTAATACCTAGAGACATTACTTTCCATTCACCGCAAGCCGTTCGTATCCATTACAAGGGTATCGTATTCCGCCGACACAATCTAAATTAACCTCTAACCTTGCGCACTAAAATCTAATATCGTTAAACATTGTATTTATTGTGATGCCACAATCCCACAATAGATTATAGGCTTTGTTTGATATACTTTAAGGTGTATTATCGTGTGCCTTTGGGTGTTAGAGCTGTTCCCTAGTATTAAGTCGATGTCGAGTGTTTTATTTTCACTTAACGTTTGGGTGATGCGTGTTATTTGCGGGTGTCGGATCGACACTCTTGTAGCCATTTAGCGTTTTAAAACAATTTTCTTGTTATCGCCTCAGGGTGGAGGTAAGGGATGTACGATGGCTTATAAGTTTGTGATGTGCTCGTGTTTTTTGTGTAGAGAATTACAAGGTTATGATGAAATAATATTAAAAACATCAATGACAAATCAAATCAAAGTTTGATAAAGTTGAATTACTAAATCTAAATAAAGCGTATTTTGTGTTTTTTTTTAAGTTCATGAGTAAATATTAAAAATTAAATCACCATTCCTGACTTGGTTTAATTTTTAGCAAAAAAAAATTACATTATGATCGTTTTGTATTAAAAATTACTTTTCTAGTTTTGCTCTCGCATAAGGGATCAGGAAATTACTAAATATAAAAACTAAAATAAAACTATCGATAACCACACATCACTTCGCGTCAAAAGCCATCATTACCGGCCAGTCACCGAGGTGTGCGACTGTGGGCAAATTGCTCAAGCCGCTTCATTCACAGCTTCTTAACGTAACCATCAATAGTTTCATCGACAGGGTGCATCCCTAACACGCGGTCTCGGGACACGATTAAAAGGAACGATTGGAAATATCGTTAGGGAGGAAGCAATTAGCAAAGATGATAGTTGGGATACTGTTGCACTGGGGTACTATGGGTTCTGTGTGATTGGTAAAGGCCTGGTTTAGTGTTGGTGAGGATCGTGAGTTCGAATCCAGCACAATTTTGGTTGAGTTGATGAACCAGTAGGTCACACTTTAAAATGGTGTGCCAAAGATTCACTACAAATATTTTTGGAATGGAGCTAATTATAAATAAAAAACTTATCATAACATCACAAAATACCTACGTTAATCTGACGCCGTGTTAAGTAGCTTAAGCAAGCTTGTGTTACAGACATCAGAATTGGTATTAAAAATATACTAAAATAGACACATAGAACTCCTACACCGGGACAAACAGACATGTTTGTCCTGTGCGGGGATCGAACCTGCGAACTCTTAGTCTAATAGTCAACTTTTTGACCACTACACCAAGCGGCTCGTCGTAACTGCCTCCGTGGTGTAGTGGTTAGAGCGCTGCGCTCAAAACTACGAACTCGGAGGTCGTGGGTTCGAATCCCGCGGAGAACACTTTCACTTTGTGTTGGTTTTCCCAGTTTGGTTAGGACATTGCAGGCTTGAATCACCTGATTGTCCGATAAGAATGATGATTCCGTGCTTCGGAAGGCACGTTAAGCCGTTGGTCCCGACTATGGTCCAACTGGTCTGGTTTCCCTTGTGGTTACGGAGGTCAGACGACAGTCGCTCCATTGTAATAACCAGGCATGTCAATTCGGGATCATAGTCGCAGCGTACCCTGGGCTCCAAGGCAATGGCCGAGGATGCAACCGGGAGAGGCGCTAGGATGATGATGATGATGACACCAAGCGGCTCGTCACGTTGCTAGTGCGATTTTTAAGCTTGGTTTCATATTGTCCCTTAAGGATAAGGAACCAAATAGGTATCCTGCTGTTAAAGGGCCGTAATAAATTAGTTATAATCGCTCTATTAGGAGATAGCAGGACAACTTTCTGTTGAGATTAAACCATTAGCTTATCGGCGGCGTTCTGTGAATCATCAGTCATTTCACTACTAGGAAATTTGCAGGAATTAGATTAGGTTACGGGAGAATTCGCGGGGATTTAGGACATTATTTTATTGTTACTTTTTACCAATTTTAAACAATTCCTGGCTGTTAAGACCTTCGGCATGTATGTGGCAGTGTTTGTATATATATTTTATTTAATGTGTACTGAGCGACTTGCTGGTATTATATCCGTATGGATTTCGATGTTCAATAGCCTAAAGCCTTCCTCGTCAAATCAACTATTCAACACAAAAATAATTTTTCAAATCGGTCCAGTCGTTCCTGAGATTAGCGCGTTCAAACAAACAAACAAACAAACAAACATACAAACAAACTCTTCAGCTTTATATATTAGTATAGATAAGTATTTGAAAAATGGAGAAGAAAAGCACTTTATTAAAAGCGCCAAAAACAAATATTTGAATTTTCAATAACGTGTATCATTTATTTAAACTAAACTTAAATTTTATGTAAATTATAAAGGGAAACGTGTATAATAGTATTTTTTTACTATTTTAAAAGCTCTATTCAAAGGTACTTAAGATGGTGGACACAATAAAGTAGTTAAACAGATATGTCCGGTCAGTCGTCTTTTATTACAGAGCTTTCGTCAAACAACATAAGTCTACGCTAGATTCTGTCCGTGATTTGCGCACAACAGTTGGTCACATAATTGCGCCTGCGCACCGGAGCCGCGGGCGCCGGCGCCGACACACGGCGCACGTGGTTACTGCATCCCATCGGACACTGTTGCACTGTAATAACAATATACCTTGTACTTACAGAGTATCATTAAAGGTATATATAAATAAATAAATGCCTTGGACTAACACACCAATGGCCTAGCCCCAAACTAAGCTAGAAGATTGTACTATGTAAGCTAGGGAACGGATATACATACTTAAATAATTTTATAAACATCCATGGCTCGAGTACAAATGCCGATGTTCATCACACAAACATTTGCCCCTAGCGGATTCGAACCTACGACCTTTGCCAGGGTCTTTGAACACTCGAGCAACGGGCCTGTCAACATGTTGGTCACATGATGCAGTAACCACGTGCGCCGACACACGGCGCACGTGGTTACACTGCATCCCATCGGACACTGTTGCACTGTAATAGCAATATACAAAGTACTTAAAGAATATCATGATATGTTGGTAGATATGGTGCGATTATTGTAAAAAATCTAACGGCCGCCCCGACTCTGTCTGCGTGGAATTCGGTTTCCGCACACATATAGTGTTATACGATAGCTTAAAGCTTTCCTCGACAGATGTACTATCCAACATAAAAAGATTATTTCAATTCTAACCAGTAGTTTCTGAGATTAGACGCTTAAAGGTCGACTGCTGAACCTCTACATCAAGTCGGTACATTGGTACCAAATCCTACTACTATTATAACGGCGAAAGTTTGTAAGTTTGTAAGTATGGATGTATGGATAGGCTATAGCTTTTGTTTGTTTGTTTGTTTGAACGCGCTAATCTCAGGAAGTACTGGACCAATTTGAAAAAATCTTTTGTGTTTTTTTGTTTTTTTGTTTTGTGTTGGATAGTCCATATGACGAATAAGGCTTTAGGCTATTGGAAATCTAAATCCACGCGGACGGAGTCGCGGGCGGCCGCTAGTCGCTCATTAAATTCGACATATCCAATAAAGCAC
Organism: Nomophila noctuella; assembly: GCA_958496325.1. Taxonomy (NCBI): domain Eukaryota; kingdom Metazoa; phylum Arthropoda; class Insecta; order Lepidoptera; family Crambidae; genus Nomophila; species Nomophila noctuella. Next base: position 2,766,847 of record OY292501.1, read on the forward strand.
CAACAAACAGCCTCCTTCTTTGGATGTCGCTATTTCAATTATAAATGAGTAACTGAGTATAAGTACCTGTATTATTAAGTCACCAGCATACTTACCACAAGTTATGAGTATGAGACATTTCCTCTAGACGGCTCTATTGCTGGACAATCGTACGTAGAATTTAAGGATGTAGCTGTGGGTGTAACAAATCGCCGTGGTTTATGGTCGCAGGGTCAGAGAAGGGTCTAAAGTGCTGCCTTAAGGAGGTATAGTTAGCATATTAAGTACCTGAGTACTAGGCTACATTATTTTAAATAGTAGTAAATTAGGAGCAGGTCGTTAATATTTCAAACTGACTTTAAATATTAAGTAGCTTGCGGATGAATTAAGATTCTGTAATGAGCGGAAATTGTTTAAAGGTTGATTGAAATGATCTCAAACTTTTGCTCACGCTACATCTGATTTGATATTTAATAAAAAACATAAGCCATTTTAAATGTAACTAAAGCATAATAAAATAAAGTACTTGGTTTTATGAAAGAGTAGATTTCTATTTGGTTCCGCGACGAAATTAAATTCTGAATAGAAAATTTAAACAGGAAAATAGTTAGCCAGGTAGGAACTATTCAATATTCATACATTTTCTTCATCTCCACAATTCAATTTTATTAATAACTTTCAAACAAGATCTCTTTTGCTGTCAGTACCACGTGTAACGTGTACCGCCTAGGCAATATCCTAGGACAGTTTAGTTTATCTGTTAATTAGCCCGCAGCAGATGGCTTAGCATCAGCTCATTAATAACAAATAAATCCTTGAGGACGATTGTTGCAGCCTACAGCGTGTTTCTGTGTTTTATTACGTCATATATATGATATCTCGCATAATACCTTTTTTGGTTCCTTGAGTTCTTGGTTTATTTGCTTTGAGTATTGGTCCAGAGAAAGTCAAGTTAAAATTAGGCTTCTAAATTAAATAACAGCTATATGACATTAGGAACAACTCTACAAAGACAACCGATATAAGACGACGCCGAAAATTATTAGAATTATTGATGAAAAATCGTAGGCCCTACTCCGTATCGTCTTCCTACGATGTGGTACCAAACTATGGTACACAAATAAATACAGGGTGTGAGAATTTTAACAGTGCTGCCAAAACTCTGCAAAAATTAAAAATATTCTGCGTAGTAAATAAATCTGGTAATAAACCTTGTTAGGACCAGTTTATTTGTCAACGATTCAACATAAAAATGTTTCGTCCTGTATAGCATTTATCCTCCAGGACTGCAGATCTCAATCCGGATTAGCTAAACCTCTTTACATCTGACTACGCTCTATTAATTAATATTACTAACCACTTTATTTTATTTCCCGCTCAATGACTATGATCTACTGGCGGCCATTTGCTTGTAAATGCGTTTCAAAATGGCGTTTGTTGTTGAACGGCGATCGTTATCTTCGACATTCATTACCTATTATGTTTGTAATAAATCATCGTATTTAATGAAGTTTATAACAATGAATAGTAATATTAATTTATTTGAGAAATGTAAGCATTTCAATGCATAAACGAATATTAATAATAATAAAATAAGTAATATTATAAACTTGTAGGTACTAAAACGCTCGTTATTGATCTTTATTACAGAGAATTAACACAGTTTTAAGCCAAGCAAAATAATTTAAGATTTATATTTGATGATGATGTTAACAATTTGCTAGAAAGCTTTTACATATCACAAGTGTGATAGATGATAATAAATATATTTTTTATTAAAAAAAAATGCATTCTCTCCTCTCAGATAAATTCCTCCGTCTATCTGACAGATAGTCTACGCATTAAGTATGAATATTAATTAGCAGCCTATTATACAAGCAATAAACATCCTTAAACGTTCCCTACATTAAACCCAATATGGCATCCACTTCCTCATTCCATCACGTTGTTTGAACCTAACCGTTTTGCGCTAAAACGTCACCTCTTTCACGAAGTATCCTCCATATATGGCGAAATCTCATAGCCTTACTATTTGCATGACAACTCACTACAATGTTAGGGACAAAGGACTAATAGGTTTCCAGATTTGGAATTTCAGTTACATAAAGCAAATAGCTACTCAATAAAAATTAACGGTAAAATCTTGTTTATCTTTCTTAAGTGTGGTCTTAACCTAAAGACGGGTATGTCGCAATCATCGAATAGAAGAAATTCCTTGGGTTAACACATCAAATGTCTAGCTCCGAGCAAAACTTAAAGCTACAATTATGTCTATGGATGCTGATTGTTCAGGAACGGATACACACTCTTCTTAAACATGTTATGTTACTTTAAACAGATTTTCTACTGAAGTCATGATGACTTCAGTACAAAATCCGTTTACTTTCACAACATAACCATTTAACTCCAGCGGAAATCAAATCCGTAGCCACGATTTTATGCTCAGGATCTCTAAACCACGGGGTCCGTCAATTATAGTGTCATAAAGTCAATGAATCTTTAGTAACTTTTAATGGTAATAATAATACATGTCCTAGTAGATGATGGAGTTCAATACCTCTACTAGGACATGTCTCATAGGAATATGTAGATCGTTTTATTCAACTACACTTCTCCTGAGACATGAGGTGTGTCTGCCTGTCCCATCACTTCTTTACTAACACAGCTATGTCTGTTTGTTGCAGCGATACTTCAACGTGCGACGTACAAAATTGGCCTCCTGACGATCCAGGGGGCAGCCACCTGCATGTACCTCTGCATGGATGCATGCGGGTATCAGTACGCACATGTAAGTAAATGACGCTTTGTTTAAATGGAATAATATAAGTATCAGTCTGGCTTGATGGTAATCGATGAATCTGCAATGGTCTTCAATGAATCCCATTTTTTTCATCGTCATCGTCATCATAGACATGGGCCTCTCCTAGGGTTCTCCATATTTTTTTATTATATTATGATATCAAGTGTTTAAAACTTCTTATACACTGGAAGTTGCCATTGAAACCTGAATTGATATCCTAAAAAAAACATTGACACCATAGGTTTTAAACCCACTCTAGAGCAAGGAGTCAATAACAAAATTAAATAGACAATTGTTGAACTAGTCTAATACCTACTCAAGTGGGAAGGGAAAAGTGAAACAAACCACGAAATTCAGCCGCTGTCGTAAATGAGATTGAACAAACAACAGTACATAACTATAACTTTTTTTCGATCTCCTTCTATGAAATACGAGTACAATTATTTTATTCAAAAATAAAAGACTAACTCTTATTTGCTAAAAAATCTGTTAAAAATATTTTTTATTTGAATTTAGAACCACGCAGTAGGTACCTCCAGTCCTTGTTTTGATCCCCCAAACAATAGACGAAATATTTAAATAACCGTGAATAATAAGTTATTTTCTCGATCGCCAGACGCGGAAACAAAGTGTAACGCTTCAAAGCGATCAAATAAACAGCGTTTCATCACTTTCTGCTCAGCGGGCGTCGTCGCCGACTCAACGTATACAGATCGGTCCAATAATAAACCAAAATTCGATAGGTTTTTACACTTTATTGTTTAATTTGATAGTTTTATCCAATAGCATAAGCTTTCAAAATCTTTAACCAAAGCTTAAGTCCAAAGTACACTGGCTACAGAGGTGCGATTCACTAAGCGCAAATGTCATAAAAGCCTTTGTGGCAGCGGCGATATAATCGGTAAAACTAGTATTTTTTGTGATGGAATTCACAATCAGGGATGTAACAGTATTGACAATCAACTGGAGTAATCATCTTTGTGTATTTAAATGGAAAACTGTGTATTAGAAACCTTTTACCGATTACATTGCCGCTGCGACCAAGGCTTTTATGACATTTGCGCTTAGGGAATCACACCTCTGACTACAAATACTACAATACAGTGAAGGCATATTAAAAATATGTAACTCCTTAACAACAATACAATAAACATAACAATCCAACTTTCTCCTTACACAAAACTGCCCTGATAGATCAATCATACGCCATTAATACAAAAAAAAACTTGTGAATCAAAGCAGCAATAGTGTTTCTTTCGAAATCGATGACACTTACTAATATTTCCTAAACAGTGATTTTGATTTTGCTACGCATATTGTAACTTTATCTCCATGCAATAGAGTGTAAATTTAATTTTTGTTTACGCACCTGCGGCTTTTTCAATTGGTCCTTTTATCAATGGAAAAGCTATTGTTAATTGAAATGTTTGACGTATGATCCATTTCGGAGGTGAGGTCGATATTCGTGCTGTGGGTGGTACAATAGTAACGATCTATTTAATTTATTACATTTTATCCATTTGTTACAAGATGTATGAAATCGTGGTGTAATAATATATTTTTATCGATAGCTTACTTCAGAACTGTTCCTAATAAAATCGATTGTTTAATTGATTTAAAAGTAAAGTTTAAGCATTATCTAAACTTAACAAATCACTTAAATCCATTTAAATATTGGTCTGGTGACCAATTACATTTAGAAGTTGGATCAAAGTATAAGTCAAAATCAACTGGCTTAAACGTTAACATCGTTGCTCAAACACTCACAGAAAAAAGTCAAAAGTGTAAACATGTGTAGGGTGAAAGAAAAACAAACTCATTCATTATTTCACTGCAATGGCTGCAATCCGTTGACATTGACAAATGGCGCGCTAAACGATTCTCGCGCCATTGATGTGTCATTTAGAACTGTCAAAAGGGTGCGTTCCATTTGTTTTAATAAAGTCATTCGATTGATGACTTTATAACTGCTATTTGCACTTTGTTATGATTTTTAAAGCTTTTAGTACAAAGCAAAAGTGATTTACTTCAGTATTATGTTTGATAAATATTTCATCGCACTTTTTATTTATTTGTTTCTTTAGATTTATTTTATTCCAGGAATGTTTTCGTATAATATTTTTTATTATGTTCTGTTGGATCTGATGGGATGTTTCGTATGGAATGCGATCAGTACATAAAATGAAAGCAGCATTACTCGTATTTTACTAATGTTTCAAACTGAGGTGCAGAAATATTTAGTTTCCATATAGTTTTTTTAAATTATAATATTAGTATAGTACATATAATATAAGTCTGTAGTTACTACCGTATTGCAATGCATTGCATATTTACCTACCGCGCTCTATCGTTGTTGTAACTAGCAAATATATCAATCCGAAATCCGAAAATGATGATACATTCATGTTTATTTTGAACTAGCGACTTCGTCCGCGTGGATTTAAGATCCCTTGTTTTCGTAATAAAGAGGTGTAGGCTTAGTCTCTCTCAAGGTATTAAGATTGTGCTAAATTTCATCAAAATCGGTCGGAGGTTTAAGCGGCAGAGCGTAACAGACAGACAGACAGAGTTACTTTGGCATTTTTAACATTAGTAAGGATTATAACATTTTAAATGTATCGACAATTTTTGTGTAATATACCATTAAGGTAGGCAAATATGTACGTCGACAACACGGGAAACAATCGCTGGTCGCTGATAGAGATCAGCCGCTGTGTTTGTTTGTCCACATAATTTGTCGCTTCAATTCGATGGGACCGCACTTTAGTATGGAGAAGGCTATACCTTTACAAAACAAGCAAACGTTAAAAAAATAATGTTCGAGTTTCAAATGTTTTAAGTGATCGTTTTCAGTAGGTATTGTAAATATTGTGCTTACTTATAAGTTTATTGACCATTTTATATTATTTTCTAACACTGGAACAACAGTCTCCTTAAATCACTTCGAGAGTTTTACAATTAAAATATATAAATACATGTATGAGTTACACTCTTGTGTCTCGTGTTAATATAAAATTAAATAAACAGAAGCGTTCCCGCATCCATACTTTGTTACCGCACCCTAAAACACTGGTTGTTATTATCGACCCACCTCATAGATCATCGGCTCACAACCCTCTGATCAATGTTGCCACCAAGCAAAAACAAACATTAAGACATAAATCCAATTCGGACCTACCAACGTTCAAGCGACGCTCGTTTAAAATATTTATGGCCAGGATTTGAACACTCACGGTTGTAATAAAAACTCTTTCGATAAAAAATTGCTTGAATATCGAACACGCAACGACACGCGAACTGTGATTTATAATTTCGATTTGATTAAAAATAATTTCGGCAATACATTGTATTATTTTAATGAATCTGCATACTTATATGGAATATCTGGCAGTAATACTTGGCAGTAATACTTTCATATGATAATGTACGTTTTTTTATTAAAAGTAAGTTCCTTATGTTGTAAGTATCTCAAAACATAAACGCAATATTCGTAGGCATTCAACGCATGATGTCCGTTTAGCTGAAGTATTGTAAACTTATCAAGCAGCAATTGAACAAGTTTTATTAGTGCTCTAGTAATTAAAGCTCACATATTTACAGTTAATGTTATCATGAGCAGCCGATTAGGTTTAAAACTGTTAAATATAAAAGCCTTTAAGGCTTGGTACAAAAATCTATCGTCTACTCAATGATGGAATCCTTAATCACCCTTCTCACTTACCTCCCATAACGGTTAAAAAAACCTTCACACTTAAACCGCCCCAAATCAAAACGGAATTCACGATTTGAAAAATGGAACGCAATTTGAAAATCGAACACGACACCCGCTAATCGCAAAGGCGGGAGTACACTTAAAACAACCAGTTTAAAAAGACCCGCGACTCCTTGTAAGTCGTACGAATTGAAGTATTTTTATCTGGTTCGTTAGTCGTCTCAGGGTGATCCCATTAAGGAGGCGCTATGGGGAGATAAGGATGTAGTGACACCATTAATCAGGAAGTTCTCGATTCATTAGAGCGAGCGCGAGAATCGATTTGTCATAGATGTGTGGCCGAGTGGTACTCCGATAGAGGGGTGATTGTGTTTTGCTCTTATTCGAAATTACGAAGTTTATTTGTAGAAGGAACAGGGAGCCAACGGTTACTATTGTTTTCTATTGAAATAATTGATGTTGTGAGTTGAATCATCGGAGAGACCCCAAAGGTAGAAAGATACAAATTATACAAAGGACACCTTGATTTAGTGTGCGTTTCCACATAAGCTGAGCTGCGCGGAGCTGAGCAGAGACGTGTAAAAATTTACCAATCAGAATCGGAGCGGAGATGACATGTGTATTTTGAGCAATGTGATTGATCCTTTTTTACGCGTCGCTGCTCAGCTCCGCGCAGCTTATGTGGAAACGCTCCCTTAGTCTCTTGAAAAAAGAGCTGAAGTTTTCTAAGCCACTTCAATTAAAATATTTTATTACTTGTTTCTGAATTGGTAAATAATGTCGATGAGCAAGTTTAAACAATTTATATATATGGTGGAAGTCTTTTAAGACCTAATTTAATCCCCTTAGTAATTCAGTCCAGATGACCAAAATCCTTCCACACGTTCTTTCCCGCCCGAGCTGACTCTTGAATAGTTTCCAGACATCCCGACAAAGCAAATTAAACAATGGGACGCTCCAGAGCACTCCAGGTATTCCAATTGCTTCACCCTCTCCCTTCGTCAACGGAGGGCATTGAGGAGGGAATTTGGGAGCATTCGTTAAAGTTGTTAAACCAGTGTTTAAGCTGACTTGCCTTGATTGATTTGCGATGTTCGGGTGCCGTTTTAGGGTATTTGAAAATTGCTGAGTCTATATACTATAATGCCTATAGGTTTGAAGGGAATGGCCGCGTTTTCTTCTTGCTATGTATGTAGTTCTAATCCATAAGCAGGTTTTCAGGAATGACTCATGTATGTTACATATTCAATTTTAAATAAATACATTTCAATTCAACCCTCATAGTCCAATCCAAGCACTCTCGCCTTCATTATCGTATGATAAATAAATAAATGATACCATATCGCGTGATTTTCACGTTGTTGGAAGTAGTCGCGTAATTTTTTTACAACATTAGAGCCCGTTTAGTCCATAAGACTCTTTATTGTCTCACATGTGTTGATTAAATCCTCTTTGTAAAATTCGGTTTGGAATCTATTTAACTACGTTTTCTTGTAACTGTATGTAACCGTTTATAACTGCCCTTCAATAAACCAATTTCAAAATTCCAACCTGTATAAAACTCTAATTATGTTTCAGTAAACATAACTCCTCGAAATACATTTATTATTAGACATACTTCTAGAATGTTAAAATAACCGGGTGTAGAACTAGTCTTGGATGGCGCGCATCCATCACTCGTATCTCTCGCGACGACACGAGACCTACCGATACCGGGTAAAGACAGACAGACACATGGACAAATATTTAAATAAGATCCTATATATATTACTAGCGGCCGCCCGCGACTCCGTCCGCGTGGATTTCTTTTTTTCGAAATAAAAAGTAGCCTATGTTCTGTCTCAGGGTCTAAAGATTGTCTGTACCAAATTTCATCAAAATCGGTTGCGAGGTTTAGAAGGGAAAGCGTAACAGACAGACAGACAGACAGACAGACAGACAGACAGACAGAGTTACTTTCGCATTTATAATATTAGTTGGGATTTTTTTCACTTATAACTGAATTAGAAACAACTATTTACGCTGGCAACGCATTTGCAACCCATGTGCGGTTGTTGATGTCCATGGGCAGCGGTGATCACTTACCATCAGGTGACCCGCTTGTTCGCTTGCCTCCCTATTATTTAAAAAAAATGCATGTTGGCGTACGTTCAGTCTAAAATAGTAAATTTTGCTCTTATTCGAAATTACGAAGTTTATTTGTAGAAGGATAACAGGGAGCCAACAGTTACTATTGTTTTCTATTGAAACAATTGGTGTCATGAGTTGAATCATCGGAGAGACCCCAAAGGTAAAACGATATAGTTAGCTTTGAAAACCTCTGCAGTATCCTTTGTTCCTAAACCTATTCCAATAAACATTTATTTCTCTTGTTCGTTTCAACATAATTTGACAGGCCCGTTGGTCGAGTGGCTAGAGACCCTGGCTACAAAACCAAGGGTCGCGGGTTCGAATCCCGCTAGGGGCAAATGTTTGTGTGATGAACATCGGCATTTGTACTCGAGTCATGGATATTTATAAAAGTATTTAAGTATGTCTATCCGTTCCCTAGCTTCCATAGTACAAGCTTCGAGCTTAGTTTGGGGCTAGGCAATTGGTGTGTTTGTCCAAGGCATTTATTTATTTATTTATTTTTATAAACTAATTATAATAGAACAAAAAAATGGTAGGTTCACGTAAGGCAAAGCTCGTTTAATACTGTTAAATTAAAAATCGTATATTTTTAGGGCAAGCTTATATAGGATAAATGTTTCATCGGATACTTCCCTCCCTCAGTAATCACTGAGATGTCGCTGAAAAATGTTTTACTCAACATATTTTTCTTTTAAGTTATGAGTTCTCAATGCATAGCATAGCAATAAATAATACATTACCCTTGATCAACTTTTCGACAATTTCTGACCAACAATAACTTCTAATAAGGTTACACGAAAAAACAAACAATTAAAATATAAAATCAAGAAAGAAAAAAACTTTCTTACAGAGATTAAAAAATATTTTTATCGTTGCAATGTAGTAGTAGTATAGTTTAATATAACATTGCAAGGCTAAGTGTGTCACAGGCTTTACGCTAGGCCTGGCTAACGGTTCCGTGGGAACTTGTCCAATCACTCTCCGGGGATGCTCCATACCTCATCATCCATTTCCTTCTTTGCACTAAGTACTAGATATATTATAAAAAACTAGCGGCCGCCCGCGACTCCGTCCGCGTGGATTTCGATTTCCAATAGCCTAAAGCCTTCCTCGTCAAATGGACTATCCAACACAAAAATAATATTTCCAATCGGTCCAGTAGTTCCTGAGATTAGCGCGTTCAAACAAACAAACAAACAAACATACAAATAAACTCTTCAGCTATATACTCTACTACTTCTATTAGTATATTTAGTATATTAGTATTAGTATAGATACGATGTGTATTTAAAGTCTTGGACGTCGGTCTTGTCTATGATCCAAGTGGTCTGGTTTCCCTTGTGAGGGTTACGGAGGTCAGACGACAATCGCTCCATCGTAATACCAGGCTGGGCAATTCAGGATCATAGTCGCAGCGTACCCTGGGCTCCGAGGCAATGGCCGAGTAGGCAACCGGGAGAGGCGCTAAGATGATGACGATGGGGGTGTGTGTGTGTGGGTGTTTAAAGAATCCTATGTAATCTAGTTAAAGATTCAACGATGGAATATCACTAACTCTAATAAATACGGCCACATCATCATCATCCTCAGACTTTTCTATTTGCTGAACAGTTTAATGATCACGAATCGTAGGTAAGAAGTCGTTTAAATCTGGTTCGGACACGGGAGGTTCAAACTTTAATTTAAAAAAATCCTATGACCCCTTGTGAATGTTAAGGAGTTGGTTGCAGATTCAATATCAGAAACTACTTAATTCATATTGAAATATTTTTTAACGTAAAACGAAAGAAGAAGAAAAAGAGAATGATAATAAATGAAGCTATTCTCGTAGCTTAAAGTAGAATGTTCGTAATGGGTCACAAAACGGTAAAAAAGGCAACCATTTAGTAATCAAAATACCAAGCTACCAATGACGAAAGAACAATAGTTTCAACCAAATTAAGCGCTTCTAGATAATGGCGGGAAAAGGATTAATATCCACAGATAGCAACAAACAAAATTTTAAAAGTTCAAATTCGAATTTAGAATAGAGGGGTTACCGCTCCACAGGCGCCGCGCCTCTTATGTGACTGGCCACAAAAAGTCAAGGATCTAAAAAAGCTATCAAAAAAATTAAGGATTTAGAAAAAAGTGTAAAACGGACCACAAAATAGACATAATTTATACTTGAATTAACGATCACATTGTGTGTTTTCGTTGTAATTTTTATTTACGATTGTTTACCCTATTTTATGTTTTAATATGACTGTTTATTTATGGCCTTTCGATTTTTATTGGGTGGATTCTGACCTTTTCGTAAGGGTTGTTTTAATTTATAGTGCTCTTTCTAGCGTTGTGATATTGTGGACTTTGAATGGGTTTCCTTTGTAAACAGAGATAAAGTGCTTTTTAAACTATTTTATTGTTCATAATAATTAATCCTTGATAGTTACATTAATTAATGATGTTACAAAATATCGTATTGTCCTTACGATGTTTTGTCCGTTTTTACTTACAGTAAACTCAAACGGAGCCTGAAAGAATTTCAAATCTATATTTGTACACGAATTACAAAAGATATTATGTAGAGCAACTCTTGTATAGATTATATCAAAGATATCGCGACAGATTTACACATGATAAAGTAAAACATCAGATGTATCTGCAAGCGATATATGACTGTTGATATTCAACCGAATAAAAATATAGAATTATTTCAGTTTTACTAAATTGGACGTCAGACTTAAGTTATCTGAAATAGTTCGGTAAGAACCAAGGGTCGCGGGTTCGAATTCTGCTAGGGGCAAATGTATGTGTGATAAACTCTAGTCATGGATGTTTATAAAAGTATTTAGGTATGATTATCGATTCCCTAGCATCCATAGTACAAGTTTCGATCTTAGTTTGGGGCTAGGCAATTGGTGTGTTTGTCGAAGGCATCTAATTACTTTTTATTTATTAAAATCATATTATTAAACTTTTTAGGGCCAATTTATTAGTTAGAACAAAATATTTCGGTCAATTAAAATATTTTTAGGACTCACAAATTTTCCTTTACCTGGGATACGAACATTCCGTAACATATAAACCATTATTAAGTCTTCCTCGACCTCGTTTGTTTCAAAAATCTCTGTTTAATAAACATTTCGGGCTATAAAAACACAATTTGTCGATACATTTCCCATCGATACGATCGAATACGTAATAACAAGAGTTCCCTTCGACATAAAATCCTATCGCGATCCAAAAAACCCCTGGTCACTCGTTAAAAATATCTGAGTACAGTACGTCGCTTTTTTTAAGCTATTACGAGCCTTTATTGCTATGACAATAAGATCTTTTTTATGTGTCGTTTAAGTGTAAGGCTATCACATATTTCACCTCGTTTTTATTGCTAGGACGAAAGGGACCGCGTCGTCGCCTAGATTACCAGATTATAATTCGATATAAATTTATTAATGATTAATAATGATATCGAATTTTTGAATATCATTTGGACTCGTTTCGGTGCCGTGGAGTGGGCAGAGGCATTCCTTGAAACATTCTTTGTAACGTGTTTGTGTACGTACCATCATCCAGCAATAATATTTGTACATTAACCCAGTCTTGTTATGTCGAATGCAATTATTATCTACTAAAGATTTTCCGAATTTAATATTAATATTGTGCAAATTACCAAATTCTACTACAAAAACCAAAGCCGTAACTAAACGGGGATAAGCGCGATTTTTTATTTTTTTTATTTTTTTATTTTATTATTGATAGGAAGACTAACAGCAAATAGAACAATATTTAAGGTATATAAAAACAACTATGCTAATAACAAGTCTCCACCTTTAGGTACTGTACAGTTGTAGTGTGGTAATAAAACACAAGGTATGTATGCAACGGTAGACGCTCCTGCTCGCCCGGCGGCCGGTACAAGAGTGCGCGGCGAGCTCCCGCTCTCCGCGCCCCCACCTCCGCACGCCGCGCCAGCAAGCGTGTCCACTATATTTATTAGCTATACATCACATCTACCTTTTACAATTAAATAAAACAAAACTCTATTAGTTATTTCCCAAGTACATCATTGTATCTGACACAACCAAGTTTCCTTAAATAATTTACACAGATCAACTATATATACTATAACTATATAAATCAACAATATAGATTGACATAAACATATCTATGATAAAGATAGCATAACTAATCGTCTACATCACGATTGTCAGAGAATTCACTAGAATCTCTCATAGTTCTATAATTTCCATTAGAAAATAATAATTACCTTCCACTTTCCTTCAACTTGTTTTAAATGTACGTTTTTTCCTCTTTATATGCACTCTGTTATTGTCATTTTCCAAATCTATTTATTTATATAAGTAAGTTAATTTATTTAATAAGTACAGCCAAAAAATATATATTGTTGCTAATAATAACAAAATACATATGAAGGAACCGTTCTGATATGCATCACAATAACTGCGTACATAAAACTTACTAGTAGGTACAGTAAATATATACAATGGGACAACTGAGTCGGAAGCACCCACCGGGCTATTTATCCGACAAATACATTTAAATTTAGAAAAGTTTTGACAATAAATATCAAGATCTACAATAATATTACTAACCTGATATTATACTCAGCCACAATCCTTGCCAAAGGGGGTTGAAGACCGAGTTTTGAATTTATTTTACTCAGATTCAGATTCGTTAATTGCAAGTCACAAGTTATTAAAGATGTTTAAATGTTATTAATTGTATTTGTGACTGTAGAGGAAATAATGTAAGAAGCAATAGCTTATATTGTTGTTTCTCTTTACAGGTATGTAAATAAGTTATTATTCTTAGCGTAAGTGTAAAATTAAGTGTAATTAGGTATGATTGTCATGCTCACAATAAATATCTCTTCACAGAGCAACATACGGAACTATTGTTTCATTAAATAAACAACCTATTACAATTATATGTAGAAAGTAAAGGTGACGCCCTGCAAGGGCACAACAAACGTGTGGGGCAACTATTGCCTTCTTTTTTTTTTTTTATAAATTAATATTATATTATATTATATTCATATTATATTATATTGCATTATGTACCTATGTATTATTATTCATTCAGCAGAGTTATCAATTATTGATAAATCTGTCATTAAAGAATTCTGAAATGTCATTAGCATTTATTTATTAGGATGCTTTAAGTTTTTTTTTTTTTTTTTTTAATAAAAAGGATAGGCTTTTCTATATTAATTAAGACGCTCATTATAAGGTTGACGATGGGAATTTCCGCTACACAGAAATGCCAAATGCTTGGTAAAAGCACGCTGAATGCTCTCCACTCTGCGAGTGTACGCTATAAAATGGACTCCAGATTCAGGAAGCAAATTCGAGATGCCTGCGCACTAAAGCGTTATTGAGTATATTATATTATTATTATTATTTTTTTTTTTTTTATTACTTGATGTGGAATCATTTTCCAGCGATAAGGGATATACAGATTGCATCGCACCAATCTACCTTTCTCCCAAGATCTTTTTGAATGAGGTTACTTTCCTCAAAATTAACAGATTTCTGTAAATTTTTAGGTCACCGGCAAATAAAAATGTTATGCAGTTTTTATATTTTGAAAGAGTGATCGATATCAAATCTCTAATGTGCTCTCTAATTAAAGAACAGATTAAAGACTTGAAGGCCTTTACTAAACAAGAAAGCGTTGATATAAGGCGGTAGTTATTTATACACATGTGGCGGGTCATTTCATTCTCTCTCTAAGATGGTTGAGTGAGGTGATGGCTGCCGCCACATACGTCATACTTGTGAACAGGTGCCACCTTTGGGGACTGGTCGACCAGGGCGCCTCCAGTCCAGAATAAATTAAGAATTTAATTTTCATTTTTTAATTTATTAGGTACACACAGTAGACTATGTATGACTCAGTGAAAGCAATTGCTGATGCATTATTGTTGCAAGTTTATTTTTATATTATTGCAATAATTTTGGCATTTAAAAAGAGCAACTGTCGAGTTTCTTGCCGATTCTACTCGGCAGAATAACAGTCATTACTAATAAAAGTCATTACATAACAGTTTATTTTTGATGACGATTCATAAGTGCTTATATTAAGCCCATTTGAATTGTGACATCCACTTCAGAGCCAGTGCTATTCGATGTCGTCTCTAGGTGTGATTAAGGTATTTAAGGAACCGTTTCTGTACTTTATCTTTTCCCGAAAGGGGGTTGATAACTCATTTGTTGAACCATTTAGGATGACTTCGTCTACTACGACGTCGTTGTTTTCCTGACTCAACATAAAATAAAGAAATCATTTGATCAAAATCTCCACAAGCCAAAAACTAGACCGGCCAAATTACACACTGTAACGCAGCCACAATGTTGCAATAGTCGGCTTTAAAAAAATTGGATAAAGATACACTGTCGTTGAACGGAGAAAATTTGATTTAGGGTAAGGCATGATAAACAAGAGGCTCGGATTAATCCCGTAGCACTTATTGATAGCATACCTGATGCTGCGGATTCGTAACCAACGCATAATGTATGCGACTGATAACTAGTCTAGATACTGTTCATCACTATTACTGATGTTATTGAGTTGATGAAGGCCATTAGAAGATAAAAAGCCGATTAAGTGTAACCCAAGTTGTACTTGTAATTAAGTGGCGTCATTACGTATCATCACTAGGCTCCCAGTGGATACCACCAAGGTTGCAGTCACAAACTACATACCTATTACAATATTTTCCGATCGGTATTGAGCAAGTTCCACAATGTTAAGAAAACGCTTTAAAGGTTCCAATTTTACTGGTGGAGGTACGAAGGTACTAGGTACACAACGCAAATAATAATATTTTATTTATAGTATTCCCAGTTTGAAACTGTAGTCTGACCCAAACGCTTTTAATATCGTCGTATTTTAAGTCTTGTTAGCGAGTAGACAGAATATTTTGGGACAGAGCTTAAAGAACACTCCCACCATCCATTTTAGAAAACACCACCAGAGCCAACACACACACGATCCCTACGATAGACTATTGTCCACGATTTCGTCTGTCGAGATGTTAACCACGTTTCAGTGAGTGCAATGGCATGGTAATTACAAAGCAAAATGCTATCAAACACTAATTTCGTTTTGGCCTCAAGACCATGGACATTTTGGTAGTACAACTTAGCATAAACACATCAAGCCCGACCTATGTGCAAAACGTTACCTTTTTGGCCTCCGGCATGGTGACATTTGTCGCCGTGCGGTATAACTTTAGGCCTCGTCGCGACCATTTTCAATTGTGGTGGCTAATAGTGGTATTAATTGTGACATGACTGTGGGACTATACTTTTAATCAAGGAGATTGTCCGCTTTTATAGGTACCGTTCTAATTAATAGAACTACCTCTTTGGACATTGTAGGTACCGTCCTATTTTCATAGAACTACCTCTTTGAACATTGTAGGTACAGTTCCGATTTTTATCGAACTACCTCTTTGAATATTGTCGGTACAGTTCCGATTTTCATCGAACTACCTCTTTGATATTGTCGGTACAGTTCCGATTTTCATCGAACTACCTCTTTGAATATTGGCGGTACAGTTCCGATTTTCATCGAACTACCTCTTTGAATATTGGCGGTACAGTTCCGATTTTCATCGAACTACCTCTTTGAATATTGTCGGTACAGTTCCGATTTTCATCGAACTACCTCTTTGATATTGTCGGTACAGTTCCGATTTTCATCGAACTACCTCTTTGAATATTGTCGGTACAGTTCCGATTTTCATCGAACTACCTCTTTGAATATTGGCGGTACAGTTCCGATTTTCATCGAACTACCTCTTTGAATATTGTCGGTACAGTTCCGATTTTCATCGAACTACCTCTTTGATATTGTCGGTACAGTTCCGATTTTCATCGAACTACCTCTTTGAATATTGTCGGTACAGTTCCGATTTTCATCGAACTACCTCTTTGAATATTGTCGGTACAGTTCCGATTTTCATCGAACTACCTCTTTGAACATTGTCGGTACAGTTCCGATTTTCATCGAACTACCTCTTTGAATATTGTCGGTACATGGTTTAGGTACCATTTGATTATTTAGACTACTTCTTAAGTGTTACTCTCAGTTGTTGTCAAAAGTAATATTAAACTTTATCATTAATTACACGAAACTTAAATATATTTTAAGTTTGGATAGTATCTTTAATCTTACTTTACGTTCGTTGATTAGACAGTGAAATTAGCGAACCGTTTGATGGTGGTTTGCACGGCGCAGCGCGAACACCTCACCAACTTTGCAATTTCTTTCTGCGACTTGCCTTGTTCATGGAGAACTTGTATTTTCACACAATTCTCTAAACAAATTTCACTTCTTTTTGGCATTTTTTTTTTATAAATTTTTCGTCAATCTAATAACTTAAACAGAAATGAAAGCTTGTTTACTCGTAAAAGATTCGAAATTATTTGAGACACCGACATAACATCTCAGGTGAGCCATTGTTCAATTGGTAAACATGTTTTGTGCATTTTTTAGGGTGCCTAATACTTTTGGCCAAGGGTGTATCTGTTATTTCAATAAGGTAACAGTACCTATATCTATGAAGGTCTTACTTTCACATTGTACACATAGGTACACACGCATTCATGTATAAATGTATTCGAATAAAATAACTATCATTCACGTGATAAAATATTCATTAAACATTTTACGACAATAATTAATTTTTTGTTCTATACTTGCGAGGAATCTTAACTTTTAGTTACTTTACTTAGTGTATAACGTTTAATATCGGGCGGGAGTAAAACGAACACCTGTGCGCGATTCCGGTCCGCGCGAACAAAAGAAACAGCATTCCATCCGATAAGCAAGCTTGTAGGTACCCAACCAAAATGCACATTTAATAAACGTATTAATTTTAAAATTATTTTGACAACAGACTGAGATAACTTGTAAGTAATTCTACTTTATTACGGTATAGGTAACAACCAGTGTCTGTAACCTGCCTTACTAATTAATTCATTATTACTGTAACTGTTTCACGGTAACATGAAATAGAAAACAGGTATCAGTCACTGATTTACCTCTAGTAGCACTTTGTGTTTTATTTAGCACAACAAAATTTATTAATTTCATACCTTGGTTATTTAGATCCTGGCAGGGTCGCCACTTGTACAGTTGTAGTGTGGTAATAAAACACAAGGTATGTATGCAACGGTAGACGCTCCTGCTCGCCCGGCGGCCGGTACAAGAGTGCGCGGCGAGCTCCCGCTCTCCGCGCCCCCACCTCCGCACGCCGCGCCAGCAAGCGTGTCCACTATATTTATTAGCTATACATCACAGGTACGACAATAAATCCTAGGCTCGTGGATGATACCTACACATGTTTAGATGGTACAAAAATAATCATTTTTTTTATTTGTGGAAGAAAAATGAAAAAAAAAATTATGCACTAATGAATAAGTCTAAAACATCATACAAATATACGGATAATGTAATCGCTAGCGTAATGATAGCAATGCACTCTCGCGTATTAGATACAACAAAAACACTTTATTGATAAATTATTCAATTTGATTTACAGCAAAAATCTTTTGCACATTTTTAAACAGGAAGACTGTCTGGCAATAAACCTTTAAAAACTTATCTAAGAACGCTGAAACTCTGCAACTGTTACTTCTACCGTTTTTCAGCTGACTTCAAACATTAAAATGGCCCATATTTGACGTTACATTAAACATTCAAGCCATGGAAACAACTCTGTCGCCTCCTGTTCCCGAGATGGGAACCTAATACGCTCGGTTTAAATTCCCATAAACTGTTCACGGCGACACCATATCGGTGATATTGGCTCGTAAACTTTTTATCGCTTCATTCCCTTTATTTTTACACCTTTGTTCTAGAATAGGTGACGATCTGATACGAATATTTTCGAGTCCATTGATGTGTGACGTGTGAATTTGAAAAAGTTTTTAACTTTTTTTTATTTTTGTCGCAACGGCATCGGAACGTTCCGAGATTCTTCGGACGAAAATATAAATAAGGAATAGCATTTTGAAGGGCAAGACGCTGGCTATCAAAATGAAAAAAATTCTATGCTTCACCAGAACTGTATTATGATAATAAGAATTTTACAAAAGTTGCATAATGTAGTCTTTGTTGTTCGAATATTTTAAACAAAGCATTAACAAATAACCCAATAAGATTAAGATCTCCGAACCGTTTGTGCGCCAATTATATCTTTAAAAAAATACACAAATACGGCCCATTTTTTATTGCCTGTTGCAATATCTGAACATCATAATCATGCATCTAAGCCATTAATCACTGACATTTAACTAAAACTTCCTATTTAGTCAGTTAATTATAGTAATATTCCAACAATGAGATCGGCTATTTGCCTATAATCATAGGCTGTTTGGTCGTAGTTTTTGCTATCTGTCCGAACCAGATTATTAATGTTCTTAAATAAATCTTCCAATTTTATTTCACGCGGCTTATTTTATTTATAATCAACTAAATACGTTAGTCTAGAACTTAGGACTTAAGTTATTGGCCTATAATTTAAATGTCATGGTTATCTGTCGCTCTAGAATATCTTCGTGAGATTTTTTCGTTAATTAATGTGCTACTCGCAAAAAAGGGTATTTTTAGTTAACGCCTTTTTATCTTCAGTGTCTATCTGAGACCATCACAATATAAATAAATAGTTTTACGTCCATTTCTCTAAATATAAAACATTCAATGAAAATAAATCACATAACAATTCGTCACTATAATTAGAATGATTGTTATGGGAACATTAAAATGGCGTTTCAACACATTAAAATATTTTACGAGCAAATTAAAAACTATTTTCATAAAAGAATTCTAATAAAATCAAATGAGCGGTCCATCACTCATCAATTTAAATTTGGAACCATTCGAACGGGCTGGCTTCGCCTTTTTTGTCATAAATTATCACTAGATTCACAGACAGGCAAAGGAATGCTAAATCTTCTGGATACAGCCTATTTTCAGGAAGGTTGACGGGATCTCATCAGAAAGGGGATAATACTGGGAACTGACGCGAGCCGATCACATCGATCTTTTAACCGATCGCATTTCTCGGAAACATGGCTGCCAGTCCTGTGAATGTGTCACGTATTGGATTTGTTTGGGCGCCGCCGACGGTCGCCATTTGCTTTTTTATTGCTCTTTAAAAAATAAGAACAGGATAAGATCAACTCTTTAAAGAACAGGTTAGGGAAACAAGTGTTCGATTTTTGATTTCTTTTTCGAGGATTCGTTTATGTAATAAAATCTGTTCTGTCTTCTCGTGTCACTTCTTGTTACTGGCTGTTCATTTATTTTTCTTTTTTGGAATTTTATGTTTATTGAATGGGGAAACTCGGTTGAGTAAATTGTAGGTAAGTATGTATATAGTTATAAGGCCAGGGGTTATATTGGCAATGGGAAAAGTTTGAGCACCTTTATAGGTACTTCTTTTTTTAATTTATCGAGGACTTCAAGTTCGCCAATGCTTTGGTGACCCCTCTAACACTGTAAATGTCTTTAAGAAACGGTAATGACTTACTTCGTCTGCCCCATATATGTAGATCACATAAAATATTCTGTATCTTTACTACTACTGTTTTAATCTCAACAGCTCTATATTCGAAGAGAAATTGTAAACTGCCAACACTGATTACTACTCAAATAAAACATTAGTTTCTATATCTATCAACTCAATAAACAATGTTGACTTAGATATCGATCCTAGCACATTTATTACTGAAATATATCAATTTCATTTATTAGAAGCGATGCCTGGACGTTTTCATTTGAAGATCTAACTGCCACCATGAATATTTTCCAACCGACAGCTAGAAGGGTGGATAAATCTGTCTGTTTGTAATTGACATGTTTACCGTCTCATAAATTAGTTGGGAAGGGTATAATATGACCGACTTTCTCATTTAGTTTCTCATTTAGTATTACGTTTCAATTGGTGTCGGTAGACGATCAATGTGCAGTCATAGTTATTGTGATATCCAATCTGTCTGGTTCCCCTCTATGGGTTACGAAGGTCTGATAGCAGTCGCTTCACTGTTATAAACAGACTCGCCAAATCCTGGATCATGCTCAAAGCGGACCCCGCAAAGAAACGGGATAAACGCTAGGAAGAAGAAGACCGTCTCATAAATTTTATTAATTTATAAAAGTGTTTAATATGAACGGCTTTCTCATTTAGTATTGCGTTTCAATTGGTATCAGTAGACGATCAATGTGCAATCATAGTTATTCTGCTGATATCTAACCGTGTTCAACAACAAATTCTCTTTTGGCT
The DNA here is from genome assembly GCA_958496325.1 of Nomophila noctuella. Classification (NCBI taxonomy): domain Eukaryota; kingdom Metazoa; phylum Arthropoda; class Insecta; order Lepidoptera; family Crambidae; genus Nomophila; species Nomophila noctuella. The sequence goes on from OY292501.1 coordinate 2,787,772, forward strand.
TCCAGTAGCCATCATTTCAAAGAAGACAGGTTTTCTATTATTTGAGGCCTTGTCTTGTAGTGGAATATTTTTAAATTTTTGTTTGTTATTTCATGACTCATACTCATGACTTACATTAATGAAATCAATAGTTTTAGGTACGCACCATAAGTAGTTTATTTCTATGTAAGTATTTTATTACATTCGTTGAGTAGGAACCGTAGTCGTTTATCTGTTTTGGCCACAGAAAATGTTCTAACGTAAAAACAGAGACATTTAATCAGAAAAACCAAAAGTGTTAAAAATGTCTATTATGACAATAGCGTACATGTCTTAAGGACACTAAAATTTTATCCCGTCATATTGAATCCTGTGACGTCCTGGACCATATCAATTTATTTTTACCCCATAAAGATCTATACGATAACCCTTCTAGTGGCGCATCCTTATCCATACCGATATCGATGAGCCCATTTATCGATACGAGTTATCTGTCGATAAGATCGCGGTGAAACATTTGACCTGCGGCTGACTTGATTTACAGTCGCGAATGCAAATAGTATGGGAAAAGGGAAACTGGATTCGCAGAGTCGTGACGCGATATACTTATTTAAAAGTCATCTTTGAGTTAAGGGTCGCCGGTTTGGATTCTGTTTAGGATATTCGTGTGAGGGATATTGTTTTTAGTTCTGTCATACAATAAGTACTCGCGGTATACTATAACTTGTACTGTTAGGTAGATAATGTAGATTCAGTTTATTTATGTACTGTCGAATATACTTAAATACTGTTTTCCGCATCAATATCCCATAATTGTTATACTTAAAAATGTATAAAATTTAATATTGAAAGATTTTAAGCGTTTGCGTTTCATCATAAACTAACGCTGAGTACCTAAACAGGAATTAACCGATATTTCCTTTCCTTTAGGGATATTTCCAAAGGGAAATGAGATTGTAATTTATACATTTATATCGCTAAAGGAAAGCCTTTAGCGATATCACGAGCGAAATGTTAAGCAGTAGCTAGCTAGATAATAAGGATGTACTTGATAATTAAACCTTTTCGACCTTTTTAGTTATTATTAGTTTAATCCAATAAAAAATACAATCTCATCGATATCTAAAGGACCTATCCAGCAACAGTCCCTATCCGTAATAGCCCAATTCACACCATCTCCTTCGCCCATTCGCCCACGATGATCGGAAGTGGGTCCTAGTGGCCCTAATGTCCCACAGATAAGACACCACTGAGCTCAGTTGCAACTTCATTATCTGCATTAATTGACCTATCAATAACAACGCCTAATTTGAATCCTTAAAGTGTTAATTTTCTTAAAACGTTCACTTAGAAAACTAGCCGTAAGGGCCATTTAAAAGTAGAGTAAAGTTTTAAGTGACAGTTACTGTCAGAGAACATTTGTGATGTAGGGTTGCCGCAACTAGTTTTATTATATGTCTTCTTTCTATAGGTATGTGAAAAATAAGATACCTATTCTGTATTATATCCTCTGGATAGTATTTGAAGAAAAATCTAGCAAATTGAATAAAGTAATTACACATTTTGCCTTTTCCGTAGTACCCTACGTCATAATAGTCGTTAAAAAATCGATGTCAAATATTATATTTTCCAATTAAAAAGCAATCATCGATCATCATTTCAACTGAGTCAACGTTACTTATGTTGCGCCTTAATATAATTTCTTGATATACGAATAAACTTTTCTCTTCGAGCATTTGAGGAAATGCTATATAGTAGGTACATACTCATAGATATATTCCTCTTTGATTATGTACTTCCTTTGTTCTTAAAAATGTTAGGCACCTTTATTTCTTTTTATTTGCACATACATATAACGGTCTCGGAAAGTGTTTTTAATAATAGACAGGAAAACGTTGCATTTAATTCATGAACAAAATGAAAATAATAATTCACCATCATGAAAAAAATCTATATTGAAATGACTCAGATTTTATCCAAAAACAATACCACGTTACCCTAACTTTGTCCAAACGAACAACCATTCTAAACGATGTCATTCCGCATAGTTCAGTCCGAGTTTATTCCCCGTAATTCAGGGACAAGGCCTCCTGCGGTCCAACGGCACAATGGCTAAACTAAACACCGCCATCTTTATACCCATCATGAATCCTTGACGTTCCATTCTACGCGCAATCAAGTTGTCTCCTGCGATTAACACTAGGCACAGTTATAAGAACTCCTTGGAGAATAAAATTAATTTTCGCACTCTAAGCCTGAGGCCTCGACTCTGTTGGCCGATTATGAAGTCGCATTTCGCTAATACGCCCAGCGGGGATGCGCCATGGGTGGCGCTCCCAACGATAGAAGCTCCATATAATTAGCGAACTAGGAAGCAGCGAAGGGGGTTACGGAGTAAAAGTTAATTTCGTCGTGTCGTTACGTTTAATGCCGCGTTTAATGAAATTTAAGAGATTCGCACCGCGGGGGAATGCTCGGAAACACTTCGTACCTGATGCTCGCAGGAATTCTAATCCGTTGCAGAAAATAATGTTTACGACATACAATTTAAATACGAAAGGTGTTTGCTGCGGACCGTTGTAGCTATAAATCAATGAAGTTCTGAAACTGTTGCTTGGATTTATTAATACTTTCGCTTGCGGGATTAACTCGAGGCTTGGTTTATTAATTGCAATCTGTAAGTACAGATGAGACATTCCCTGATGGCTAACTCGAGCGCGTTATAGCCGTCATAGATATTCATGGGCGTCTCGTGACGGAGCCTAAAGAAGTCCCTATAGCTCAAATTGGCGCTGTCATAAATCACGCTGGCAATATTTCTCACCCACAGCAGCGGGCAGCAAACTATCTCGGATTGAATTTAATGTCCTCGAATTGCTAATGTCCGACTCTTGGGACAATTTAAGAGGCATTAGACCCACCGGCGGTACACTTATACATATTTATGAATAAAATAGCCAATCTGTTTGTCCAGTAAGCTCACCTGGTTGTTAGAGCATAACGGGCCTGTCTTGAGGCAATGTTGTGGCTAAAAAGGGAACTTCCAATTTGAATTTTGCGATTGTCTGGCCTTTAGTGTTCGGAAATATGATGAGGCTTTTACAGAAATATATGACAATGGAGGAAAAGATAATATTACGGATCGTAATAACCGGGAACCGTAATAAAGTATGAACGGGTAATTCGTGTGGGTTGCAGACCCTTATTCAGGAGCCATTGTCATTCTATGATTCTGTTGTTCCAGACTGGCATCGACAGATAATTGAATGAAAAGTCTATTAACGTCCAATCTCTGTTAATAACGACCATCCAACTTTTATGATTAATTCTTATTTTCTCTATTGTTTCAGAAGTATCTCACGGACGACTGCGTGTTCGAAGAGCACATAGAAGAGAACAACTACAACACGTACTCGCGAGTACGTAACGGGAAGAAGACATACCTCGCGTTAAACAACCAGGGGAAAGCGCGGCGGACGCAGATCCCGGTGACGCGGCAGCTGGGCAACCTCTCCTGGTACGCCCTGACGCTCACCAGGAGATGGGAGGACCACGGCGTGAAACTCACGCAATGCGCAACGAGACGACATCACGGGAAGCTACGACGGCCGCCCAAGAAGCACACGACGAAGGTCTGCATGGCGACAGTCCACCGGCAGAACATGCGACAGAAACGAAAGCACAAGAAGGCTAACAATCCGAAGAAAAAGAGGCACCCCAAGGCGCGAAGAAGACACGGCAACGGGACGACGACGACCACCGAAGTGAGCTGGGACGAGTCGACGATGTCGACGATGTCGACCACGACGGACGTGGAGTTTTTTCGTTCGGCGACCGCGCAGGAGGCGGTCGGTCGCGCCTGAGCGCGCTCGTCGCCGTCGGGGCAGCCGTCGCGCTCGCTCACTAGCACGGTTCCACCCGCCTCTATGAATCTCTCTACCATTCCTGTTCAGATGCGTCCGCGGTACTAGTAGGGGGGCACAGGCGGGGATTTTGAAATAACACGAGCGTGTCAGAAAATTATATAGAAAGAATCCTTGCACCGCATAATGTACCTCAACCCAGTATGTACTGTCCATATGGTGGGGTGTGTTGAAAGGACCCGTGTGATCGGTAAACCATATGGAGGGTTCATATATGGTAGAGGTAATTTAAAGAGCGCAAGGATTCTCTCTATTTAATTTTCTGACATACTCGAGTCACTTCAAAAATCCCCGCTTGGGCTCCCCTACTATACGCTTAGCTACATCCACATGGCTGCAGGCTAAATATCTAGTCATTGAGTTCGTTCGTGTGAATAGCTTATCGATAGGAATGCGGTTCTCCCTCGATATGTTTATGTCCTATGTTAATCTGATTGATCGCGAAAGATATTCCTGTTATGCTTAGGAAGTGTTTCGGAGGATAAAAGTAATTTAACGTAACCCTTTCACTGTATATTTTCAATACTAGGTTTTAGCCTTTGCCTACGCGGTCTTGTTACAAACATACCTGGCATTTCAATAACATTGCTCTTTGTCGACTTCACCAGCTCTGAAGTCTGCTTTCCAGAAAGAGCTCTCCAATTGGATCAGCGTTCATTTCTCACTTATTTCATTGCCTTTTCTTTATTTGTAGTCATGTAATTACTTAATACTCAGTAATTAACGAGTCATTATGTTAAAAGCCTCAAGGCAGCTCGTAACAATAAAACAAATGATATTACTCTACCAAAGCTACTGAAATTATCTATCTCAATTTATATTCCTAGTTCGCTTTAAACGTAGACTTATCGGCAAATTCCAATTGTCTTAGCATAATGAGTAAGGAACTCGCGAAGACAAACCTTCAGAGGATTTTTAGGGTCCTACCAATGTTAACGGTCATTTTTAATGGTAATTATAAACTTTACCTCAATGTTAATAAGAACATCATTTACGTTATTAATTCCACTTTGGGACCCTTATTTCCTTAGAAGTTTTCTCTAAGCACGATTCTTAGTCATGTGATCTTAGTTACTGTTACTTAACATGAAATTATTATTGTAGATTTATTAAAATATTGTGTTTCGAAGTGTTCAGATTATCGTTATTGTAAGGTGGAACTGTGTTAGGAGTTGGCAAGTTATTGTCAGTGACAATCTTACTCACATAGAAAATTTTCTTGTGATTATTTCTACAAAGATCTACTAAATCGCGAATATAGTCTTAATTGGCTTTCGAATAGGACGTTTATTGCTTGGATCCAATTCAACAACAGTCAAATTGCGAACAGGAGTTTTCTAAAAGAGCAACAAAACTAAATAGCTGTATTGCTCTACTATCATTGATTATTTCTTCCACATCTGTTATTGTGTTTAGTGCCTTCTGATCTTAATGGACCGTATCATATGACCCCCTGTTTATTAGTGTATCATCCGCCTCCATTTCGTTCCCTCTGAGATTTCTATTTAATTAAGTATAAGTGATCCGTTAATGGACCGATAGGAGACCACGAGTTTCCGTTATAACTTAAATCCCATTTGCTGTCACCAAATATCTGTAAACGGTCAAATTATTCCGTGTTACAAAGTGCCTTCGCGGCCTTATTCAAATTGAGAAATGATCACTAATTCGTCTGATAATTTTGATATGGACACGAATTTTAATTCGGTGATTTGCTTAATTTTTCACCTTTTTCCTGTTGAAAACACACTCAACGCCTGTTGATTTAAGCTTAATGCCTCTTTCCGTCGATATGGCTGTATTCGATTTCCGAGTTTATTAAAGTGTTTTCTTTGTATAGTCATGCTGAGAGTACTTCATTCTAATATACTTATTTTTGTACCAAAACAACCATGTTAAATTTTTACAAAGTATAAAATTATATTCTGGGTTAGAAAAAGAGATTAAACGAGTAAGTTGGTCACTGACAATGATACCGAAACGCTATTGTACTTAGACGGATGTCGAGTTGTAATTTCTTAAGACAATGACTGAAAATAGGACTGAGTAATGTAGTTAATGTTGGTTTCGGTCTAGGCTATGATAGGATAAAGTGTAGCGCGGCGTGACGGCATGCTTCCGAACTCTATTATAAGTTAAACGGGCTTTTGGGACGAGTGGCTTTGTAAAACAATTGATCAAATGTTAAATTGTCTATTCAACGAGATGTGTTGCGTTATAACTAAAAAGTTCAAGAGCTTAGAGTGTAAATAATTGACATTTGTATACACATGGTGTACTAAGCTAAAAGTTTGTTCAAATCTCTACATTATTTTTGTTGGTTTCTGAAACTTCTAGCAAAATTCCACCAGTCAAATAAAAAAACATAGCGGATTAACTTTCGATTTGGATATATTGTTTATTTATATTGCCAAAAACTGAGAATTCATCTGTTATTTTCTGCTAAGTCGTAATCACATAAAGAAATAATAGCATCGTTCGGATTGTTCCTTTCTTCAGAATCAGTTACCAAATGGAATAGAAATGTTGTTACGGAATTTCCTGTCCATTCGCGTTCCTTCGATAGCGAATCGAATCTTCAAACTGATTCAGAGCTCTGCGATAGCAAATTATTCGATTACATGGGCTTGATTTTTTCGGAACGAATTTTTATGTCATTTTATATCACAGGTCAATAGACCATTAACTTGATGAAACGCTATATTTACCCTTCACGTGTGTAATGGCAAATTTTAACAAAGAAAATATTGTCTTACACTTTTGTGCACTTATTTTACAAGACGACAGTTGTTAAGTGGCAACAGTTATTACACGTCAAGCTTAAAACTTTTTGGTTATACCACGTAGGGAAGTTGACAAACCATTTGATCTCAACGAACTAATTACAGAGGCACTCGCACGCACCAGTCCTCTCGAAGTAGTGATAAACATAAACGGCGGAGAAGTGACTATTAGTAAGTAGTTCTAAAACGTGTATCTAATTTGTAAATTTATTTATTTTCCATAGAGAAAGTGTATTTTGTTAACGTTTTAGTTGATGTTTTTTATTCTCTGTCCCCTTTTAGTTCCACAGAATGTAGATATGTAGGATTTCATACGCTTGTACTTTTAGTGAGCCAATTTATTTGTATTATAATGTTAATTCAGCTCGATAACAATATGTGCGTTTAATGCAATTTGTAAAGTATGTATGGATGCACTTGCAATCATTGTGGTTTAGTGGATTTCTGTAATATTGTGAAGATGCGACTCTGGGCAGGATTTGTATATAGTTACTTAAGGAGTGTCTGAACAGTTTGCAACAAATACTTTTATTGCATTGTGTCATTGTTGCCTCCTGTTGCAATGACGCTATGTGATTGTACAAGCAAATAAGACCTTCAAATGTAATTCCACAATCCCACGATCGAAGTTTGAAACCGTACGTGGAAATTGCAGAACTGCCATTTCTTATCTGAAGTCAGCGGTTGTGCTTTCCAATCTCCGAAATACTGGAGTATTCCGATTTCAATGTACATTCTTGCTCGGAATCGTATCTTTACGAGAATTCTATTCAAGAACAACTTATGCGTAGATAGATATTATAGCATGAACCAACGGCGTCATTAGTGCAATGTTTTATTTTTCACAACCGTATACAAATGATGATCTAGACACTCTGGTCAATTGAAATTTTAATAGTTTAACTTACTTAGTTATAAAATTGTTTTTTTACCGGTTGATTACACAGAGTAAAAAGATTGTCAAGAGCATCGTTTTATTAAAAATTATGGTAATGAATTCGCTGATGACGTCCTCAGTTTTGTGAATAAATTCAGCAAGCTTTATGGATGTACCTACGTATGTTAGATGGATGATATTTTGAATTATTTATGTATGTATGTAACGTTTTAGTCTTCGACGAAAGCGGCTGTCGATTTGCACGAGCGAGCATTTACTCATCTTGTAAACTTTTTGTATCACTGTAAACTATGGCGTGCCAAATCTTCTGCCGTTTTCGTGAACAATAAATTATTGGAAACATCGTGACTCGTTATTATATTGTAAATTATACCGATTATGTTAGATTAGAAGCAGTATTTTGGTATTGTGAAAAGAGTTCTCCGTTACAGTATCTAGTTTTGTAGTTTTATATCGAATAGAGATTGTAAGAAATATCAACGCGTACCGTTATGTTTTCCCATCCAAGAGGTAACTTCACTGGCAGGCTATGTGTGATACGGTGCTGTGTTCGCAAATTCATTATTTCTTCCCAATCCGGAAACCCTTAAAGCTACTTATATTTTTGGAAAATATACCAATTCAATACATCCCGTTAAGTCTTGAAATATTTTCATCAAATCTGTAAATCAATCGAGAATTTTGTGAGTTTGCTAACAACGCTACCTGCAACCATAGACATTGAAGGTATTTTCGTAAAATATTCACGAAAGGAAACATATGGCCCGTCGTCGCCTCACCACTTTGATAATGAATTTGAATCTATCTTCAATGTCTATGCTACAACGAATGTGTAAAAATATGAATTGTACGTTTATGTTATGCACATGTGCCATACACCCGCTCGGGTTTCCTACCGATTCCATAGACATTACTTCTATTACATATTTTTCCATAACTAATTTCGATTGTAAGGGGAAGGCTTACGGAGACCAGGCTAAAAAATTTATTACCGATATAAATACGCACAAAGATGGATGGCATTTCGCAGGAGCGTGAATGTTCAAGCAATATTGTTGCAGTAATTTCTCTTAGGTGCTGCGATACACCTAGACATGCCTTTTGGCTTTACACCGTCGAAAAGTTTGAAAATGTCCTATTGTAAAATTAACATTGAGAGCACAAAAATTCAAATTAACATAATAACTGTCAATACATATTCATTAAGTTATATCTTAATATTTAAGCCTGTCTCCTGATACCTACTGCCCCAAAATATATATAAGAAGGACAAGAGGAGTCAAACAGTATTAATAAATTAATTTCGATACATTTACAATTATTGTCAAATAAATGAATTGTTATAACATTGTGAGACGTTCGCTTAGTGCATTTAATTATGTACGAAAAAAACTCGTTTTGTAAAAGTTTTGAATAATCTTTAGATGTTTCTAAAGTAGATTTTTAATCAACTTTTTACCTACCTACGTAGTCTCTTACCAAAAGATATTTCGGCGTTAAGCCACGCGGATAAAAGCAATCTAATGATTGAAACTTTTTAGACAATAACTTTTTACAGCCTCTTATACCGACAAATAAATAAAAATGATTCTATAAACGCTACATGTTGTTTCATTTTCATAATAATTAGGGCTATGTTAAGAGAAGAATAATAAACTAAAGCAGTAACGTCATTCTTATTTGAAAGTTCACAGCTTTTTTATCTCTGACCTAACCTAAAATTAAATAATTATTTCTTACGGATTTCTCGTAAAAAATCGTGAACAATCTGTGTTTTCCTTTTTGTTTGTTTGTAAAATGACAATACAACTTAAACCAATACGCTTGACCTGAATCCTGATATACCGAAAGAAAGTGAGAAGTAAGAGGTAAAATAACTGTGAACTTGCAAGAGGTTGACCCCTTTACACACGTCACTAGTGCTTATAGTTTTTTTTAGAACCTGTAAAGATCCACTTATTTTATTACCTAGGACTAGGAATTCATTATTTACTTATCAATAATACTAAGCAGGTAACTTACATTAAAAAGACTATCAACTTAAGAAATTACCGAAACAAATTATTATAATAGAAATAACGCTCAATCAAAACTATCAAGGGATTTTTACTACATTGTATTATATCATATCCGTAAATTAAAATATCCCGAATCCCGATCCTATCACATTATAGTACCGAGACGAGAAGCGATATGAAAAGTGTTGAATGGAACGCACTAGTCAATCGATTGTATTTTTCTTTAAGTTGGCAGCGTCGTGAAGTGACGTTTCATTGACCAATCATACACGCTTAGAGAGAGACAGGCTTATATGAAGCTTTTGTAGGTTAGAAAGAGACACAAGACTTTATCAAGTCAAACTAAATATGAACGGACAACAAGTGCATTACATAAAGTCCTTAATACAAAAGGAATAAAGCTCAAATTCATATAAAGTACGAAATATTATGTTTGCCGTGTTCGACGAGTCATCGAGTGAAGGTCGTTCGCATTGCTCGATGCCGAGATGCATTCGATCGCCATTTTGTGAACAAGTTGTCGTATTACCTTTCGATTCGATACGCACTCATAATCGTTTTAAAACATCAGTTTTTGGGCGGCAAATTATTCAGCTATCAATCGTGAATCGATAAAATAATCACCATGAAGAAATGTTCATCGGTAGTGTGGCGATTTTTTGATCGGATTGAAAACGAGAACCAAAGATGTTTTGCGGTGTTGTGCAAATTATGTGATACGCAATATAAGTTTTTCGGGAATACAACTAATCTCAGAGCGCATTTGATAAACAAGCACCCGCTTCAGTGGGAGTTATCGCAGAACGGGACATTTGAAGAGTCGAGTTTTCGAGTTGAGGACGATGAATCAAATCAATCGGCGACTGTATCTCCTAAACGAAGAAAGTACAAAACCTACAAAGACAAAAACGTACGTTATTCAGTATCAGTTGATAATGCAAGAAATTCAGCTGGAGGGCGAATCCCCAAAATTGAAATTCAAAGGGTATTTATTTATGATGTTATGTTTGGGTCGTATAGGTTATAGAAGTACTGCGACACGATTGATCATTGAATACTGATAACTGATGTTATCGATGTTCGATTTTGATTGATGACATTTACTTACTCAATTCGTTCAATTTAATTTGGAAAGTCACCCAGTACTATTGTGTTTTGGCTCTACTGTATTGCATTAAACTATGTAATTAAATTAAAGTATTCTCCACACAATCATCTTTACATGTAGTTTTGTATCTTTTATATGACCTACATATTGTTCAAATGAACGGGGTCTCCTAACACAATTCTAACACTACACTTAACTGGAGGGGACCTCGAGATAATATTGGTGATGAAAAGATATTGATTGAGTAATTAATTATAACCTATTTGTTACAAGTATTAAATATTTTCTCTCTATTCCAGGTTGATGTATTAGAAAGCAATTTAATTGATACTGAACAAAATGATGCTGAGGAAAGTGAAGCTACTTACAATTTAGTAAGGCAATTACATGACTCCAGAGCTTCGGACGAGGAGTGGCTAGAGGAAGATTATGGAACCAGCACGTATGAGCCAAAACGTAAGAGAATGTACAGAAAAATCAAGCGTGAAGTCCAGTCACCTACAAGGAGGAATTCCACATTCAAACCGACAGTGCAATATGACAAATCTCCGATAATCATTGACCAAAGTATTTCTAGGGATGAGTACTCAGTGTTTGGTGAATACGTTGCAAATAAACTGAGGAAGTTCAAGGCGCCTCGCACGAGAGGGAACTTACAACAGTTGATTACAACGATACTGTGGCAAGCTGAATATGGCACTTATGACAACGCAGATGCAGTGAAACGGGTGTTAATGTACACCACACAAGATCCAGAACAGACGCAGGAGATGGAGACACACATACAGACTGAGGAAGTTATTGAGCAAAGAGATGAAGAACCAAACCAAAGCATGGACTCGGAAAGCTTAGTTCCGATAAACTGATAGTGAAGTATATTCAAATATATAAAGACATTATTCTTAAAATAAATTTTAATATTAATTGTTACTTTTATGTTATTAGTAACAGACTAGTGCAAAAGGTTTTGGACCTGTTCCGAGTCATTTTTAGGTTAATGAAGGAGTGTGTTTGTTAATTCTTAATAATGGTGTATTCTGAAGAATGTTATTAAAAGGCTTCAATTTATAAAAGTCTTTTCTTGGGGTCAGTCTTGCATTATGGGTTTATTTTTTTATGTCAAGGATAACAACTTTTTCAAAACAATTATTTTTTAAATGTGCTCATTTAAAGATATTAAATTATACCAAATAGGAAGTTAATAAAATAATAATAATAAATTAATATTTTTGCACATATTTGTTTATTTAAGTTCTTCCATTAAGTTTCTTGTATGTAGTTTAAACACAATCATGATACTAGTCTAGACTAGAAGGAATATAGATCAGATTAATTCCATGACAAACATAAGTGTGCAAATCAAAAAATATATAAACTTAAATGAATTTACTAGTTCATTTACTTTATTCATACCCATTGGTATAATCAGAATTGCACAAAATAGAATGCATTGTCAGCGAAATGAAACGCAATGCGAATAATAGGCGGGAATTTAGGTCGGGAGTGGACTGAAACTCAGGATGCCGCTTAATTGCAGTTGTGCTTCCACAGGACATGGCTTATTTCATATTTACTAAACGAAATGATAATTGAGAGACGCATTTAATTATTTTAAGAAATGTTCATTTTCAATTTTGATCTGTAATTTTTGCAATAGGTAGGTAACTATTAACTTTGCCTAGTTTGATATCTTCTGATAATAATTTTATTATGAATAATCCCTTCTACATACTGGAGTTTACTCAACCAAGAAACATCATTCGTCGTCGTCTCTACGGTCTAGTGTCCTGGGTTCGATTAACGGGTAGCGGAAAAATTGTATTGGTTTTTCCAAACACAGCCCGGGTTTATGATCACCAACACGCTGTTAGTTAGCTAAAACCCATCTATGTAATGAAAATATGATTTTAAATGACGGAGGCATTTGCCCTGTAGTGGGGCATTATTGCAGTGGGACTTGGGAGTAGGCTAACTTTACTTAGGTATGGCTACCTTAGCGGCGGCATCTGTCATGTTTAAAAAGTTCTACGTTTCTAACTTTTCTAAATATTGAACATCAGTTCGCATTGTAAAAAAGGAGTGTAGTCTTAACAGTAATTTGTGAGTAAAGTTTGCGGAAGTATATTGATAACGGTACCTACCTTACCGTATAGGCCGCTATCAAAAATTACGTGTTCTCAAGTCTCATACATACCTACTTAATGCGTAATTATTACTTTACAGGCAAAGTTGTACATGGCTATGTGTGTACCTTCACATTTCCGTTAGTATACGAATAATGGCAAAATCCTACGATTTTTTTTCAGTAAGGTTGAAAAAACAAACTAAAGAGTTAATAAAAAGTGGATTTCTAAAAATTCGCGCATGCGTAGTTAGTTGACTGGTTGACGTTTACGTCGCTATCCGTCTCGCTCGCACATGTCAATCAGCTGTTCTGCCAACATGGCCTCGCTAGGACGTAGCTCGACAAAATTATTAAAAAATGTACAAATTTCGCCGGTTATCGCCCGAAATTATAGTAATGTGAAGTGTGGAAACGTATATAAGAATGTGCTGGCCACGTGTGCTTGTGTTTTCGGCGGCAGCTTGGTGTATTACGCGGCAAAAAGCTATGGAAACAGAAACACTGTCTACGCTCTCAAGGCAAAGGTAAGTCAGTGTTTTTACGACTTTACACGTTATTTTCGTCATGGAATCGTATTGTTTTTTGATAAACTTGTTAAATGATATGCGAATTCAGTGTTGTGTTAATGCAAGGGCGTAGTTATGTCATGTTAAACGTAAATCACGCAGCCGCAGTGCTTGTTTATAAATAGCACCGAAAAATTTTGACGTTTGTGTTGTGCGTTCAGAAACGTGTCGTTGATTCGATGATCAAGAAAAATATCAGATGATCAAGTTAGGAATTTATAAATAAAGGTAGCCTTTATGTTTTGCAAGGGATGATTTGTGTTTTACTTTTTCTTAGGCAATATTTTGATTCTACAATAGGGATGACTCATGCATCGCATTCGCAATATAATTACGATTTTAAATTTTACCCAGGCCCAGTAATTCGATTACTAATAAAGGAAGGTAGGTATGTAGGTACTTTATTAATGTTTCCATGAGAGATGAGTTATTTTAACTCGTATTCAATTTACATATTATTTTATCCTTCCTTGAATTATTATTTCCTTTATTGGCTCGTAATCAGTACTATTGTGCATAGGTTCGTACAAATATTTCAATTTCAGAACCTATGCTCATACAAATTCTGCCCTCAAGCATCCGTCCTGCATGAGGTAGCTTAACAGATTTGACGACGATCACTGTGTTTTTGTACCACCGCACTGATCTCTGTCGCGTTGTCATAACGCTTGCCTGGCAGTGATTCAGAGATGAATCCCAACTACGCAACCGATTTTGATGAAATTTGGTACAGACAATCTTTAGACCCTGAGACAGAACATAGGCTACTTTTTGACCCATTCCAACCTCCCACTTCCCCGAAATGAGGGGGTGGAAGTTTGTATGGAAAATCTAAACTACTTAAGTTAGACGCTTGAAATTTGGCATGCAGGTCCCTTAGTAAACTTGATGCTTAGTTGCAAAAGGATATTGCAAAATTCCCACGGGAACGGGAGTTAGCGGGAAAAAACATTCGTATAATGAAAACCGACATCCACGCGGACGAAGTCGCGGGCGGCCTCTAGTAATTAATAAACTTATTATAATTTTAAGACCGGTAGAGTTCAGTGGGACTTCCACTTGCGTTAGCCACTCGAAGACCACAGTGAAGTAGAACTTCGTAACTGTTGTGCTATGTTTCTGCTGGTTATTAAGGCCGCCAGAGCTCAGTAGGGGAGGGTATGTGGTCTTAAAGACATGCAACGCATCTGCGACCCTTGTGCGGTTGTTGATGTATGTAAGGTAACCCTCTTCACGTTCATTTACCTATAGGTTCGTATGCCACCCTATACCTAACATAAAAAAAGAATAGGTATTTACAATAGAAACTTAACCAGTTGGATTTACTTTTAGGTACTAATGTTCTCGAAACCCTACGTTTGATTCTCGGTTCTTAGAGCTTTTGCTGTTTGTATGTAAGTATTCGAGAAACCTTTGGGCAGGGAACCACAGGCTACTAAGCCTGTGGGTTGTAGGATGACGATTCTAGCCCCGCCCGATCCTATATACTTACTCCCTCCATACATTTCGAACATACAGTCATGGCAAGAGAACACAATAAAGAGGTTACTGTGTTCTGTAGTTCTGTCTTTAAATACGAACTCCTTTGTCCAAAAAAAGTAACGAGACACTCAGGAAGCCACGATGCCACCCCATAACTTACCCATAGGACTCCAGTAGATTAACACCACATTAACACCATTCGCTCGCGTTAATGTACACCGATTAATTTAATCAGTGCTTCATGAGAAAGGCTGTGATCACGCCCGCCCTTTTTGATTTGGAGAGATCCGTTGGTAGCTTTTAAAACCGAAATTGGCTGTCTTAAACCAGCTTATTTTTGGAACTAGCGGATGCCCGCGACTTCGAATTGAGTTTCCGCACACATAGTGTAATTCTAAAGCTTAAAGCCTTCTTCAACTAATGGAGTATCCTACGCAAAAAAAAATCGCAATTCGATCCAGTAGTTTCTGAGATTAGTAATCAAACAAACCACTCTTCAGCTTTATTATATGAGTAGGTATAGGGTATAGAATCTATACCGTATATACCGTATGTACGGGTATAATACTAATATCTATACTATAGATATTAGTACAGACAAGTATAGACTTCTTAAAAAACGCGTTGTTGAAATATGTTTCGAGATAGCAGCTGGCGTATCATTTCTACCGTAGAAGGTTTTGAGAACGAAAGCTGCCAGGCAAACTTTTCAATATAGGATTAAACTCTTAAATGAATTACCCAAGAGATTGAATTGAATAATATATTGAAAATGTCTGCAATTTATTATTTTAAGCGCGTTTATATAGCCAAATAACCATTATTCAGCGCAATTTAAGCAACAATTGATTTTAATAATGGGGCCATGCCATCCACGTCTCTTTTCGGACACAGCTTTTAGACTTTAAAGGCTGTGGTTGGAAGATACTGTACTTTGTTTTTATGCACAATAAGTATGGTGTTCACAATACTGTCAATTTAATAATGTATGCCTTGAATAGTTAGGTATATGGCCGAATATTCGGTATTCGCAAAATAATTCGCATCCTTCTGAGTAAGCAGACTTAGTATAAACCGCCATGTTTCATTTTTTCTCTCTACCTGATGGATGATGGAAAGCAAAAGGAGGGCCCTAATATTCATAACAATGTACCTATATGTGGCACCATCATAGAGACCTTTTCCATTGGCTTTGTCATACTGGCCCGCAGATACTTCTTCACGCTTCGCCGAAAAGGAATCCTAAGTATGTTTATTATATTTTAAAATAGACGGAACCAAATAGTTTTTACTCTATATCCTTTATAACACGTGTTAAAAGAGCTAATGAGCCTCCGGGTGGCGGGGTCCTAATAGGACAGCTGAGTAATTGCTCCAATGGAGCCCCAAGTACAAGTTTTGTTCGCTTTTTACTGATTACACTACAAAGGATAGGGAATTGGGGCGGCGATGAAGTATGCGGTGCACTTAATAATACAGAGTTGTTGTTATAGGAATGCTTAGGGGGTATAAAGTGGGTATTAACAGATGTGGTATGCAGTGAACTTGAATTATTTTTTCAAGACTTGAGTAACCACATAAACTACATACCTAACTAAAATATAATTACTAAGCCTCGTATTTTTATGACTAAAAAGAGCAGACACGGCTACAATGATTGTACTGGCTGATTTTGTACTTACGCACATAGCCCAGCCTATGACATTTTAATGTGCCAGCGCTTAAGAATTAGGATGTCTCTCTACATTTACAAACACTGAATACACGCATTTATTAACATCGCCATATTTTTAATCCTTAACCAGTGCAGAATGACATTAAAACATTCACTAACATGTCTTACAAGACGAGATAGAATTAAAACATCTTGTATCGATCGTGTCGATCGGTTTATTGATCCTGTGTCCACTTTTAATTCCTTTTAAGGTCGCAGGAGTTGTTGCGAATATCAGTGTTTATTCGATAATCGCTGTTTTAATCTGTGGTTTGTATCTAGGATGTCATCTGTGGTGCGTGGTGATCGAAGCGCGGGAGTATCACTTTGACGTTATCTGTACCACATCGACGATGATGGAGCGATTGGGTTGTTCCTTTTTTTTCTTAATTTAAATTGGCGACTGTAGAACATTCCTGCGGTTTCAACCTTTTTCGTCCGAAGTTCAGAACATTTAATAGAACATGAAAGACACGTCAGCATAGATAGATAATTTTATTGCTTAATAAATGATGTTTAATCTGGTCTCTCTGTCTGGTTCTCCTCTAAGGGGTACGAAGGTCTTATGGCAGTCGCTTCTCTGTTATAACCAGACTCGCCAAATCCTGGCTTATGGCCAAATCGGACCCCGCACAGAAACGGGATAAATGCTAAAAAACGCTAAAAACTTTTTCGGAAGAGAGTTCAGAACTTTTAATTATGCTTATCACCCAGATCGTAAAAGAGATTTGATTTGATTTGAATTTGATTGCACAAACGGCGACAAATATATCTAGTTTCTACTCGTACTAAATTAATCAGTTCTGGCTCTGTCCGAATATATTGATCTCGATTTTTGTAATACGTATGACTGATATTCTTAGCTTTGATTACTCACTGTTCAAAGTATCACGTGCAAATAAATCAAAACAATACGTTTTGCTACCTTGCTTAACAGGAAAATATTTAGTGTTATGAGTTAGAGCAATAAATAATTCATATCTGAACGATTCTTGCGGTGATCCTAGTTCCGCAGGCGTTCTTGAAGTGCGTACAAATTTGGTTCACCACTGAAACAATAGGCCTTATGAATCAGCTTATCAATGGCGTTAAGTTGTATGATACATCCTATATGTTCTATGCATAGGTATAGGGAACACGGTGATGCATACAGAAATTGTTCTAAGTCTCCACTTTTTTCCTAAGATTTTTAGGTAAAGCTAGCCAGGCTGAGTTTGAGAATGTGCAATGTTAATATGTTTTACAAGAGGCAATAGATAAATTGTACCTAATAAATTATTTAAATAGAACAAGTTAAATATTTTAAAAATATAACGTTATGGGTGAAGCAGAATATCACCTCATATGACATTAAAGTAAACATTGTCGCCATCATTGAGTCATATCAATATAGTAGATGACCCATTGACAACATGCTCGCTGTTCAATGATTCCAGTCGCGTCTCGCAAATTCTATCATTGCCTGCAATGGTCACTGGCGTCATCAGGTTGTGATCTCATTCCAGTTGAAGTCAGGATTAATCTTCGCTTAGGCTACTCACACATGCCAATAGTGTTTTTGAATTAATTCGAAATCAGAAAATCGGTTTGTAACATAAAAAGTGTGATGGAGCTTTCTCCACGGGGGAAGATGCTTCAACCCATTCCCAAATCCCAATTTGCTAAAATACTATTTAATAATCGTGTAAAACCTTATACTCGTATTCGTGCTAAAATCATGAATACACGTTACAATTATGGCAGACCTGCACACAATGAAATGTCACGCTTATACCTATATTTTCATCTGTGAAATAATAAATAATTAGAAACATTGTATAAAGAGTTAGACTAATACTCATTAAAGACTTTGTGAAATGGATTTTTCTGAATTACAGGCTAAATCAAAAATAATCAAAACCATTTCACACATGGTATCAGAAGCTAAGGTGAATTTTTTGAAGAATATTATGAAAGAATGTGCGAAAAGCCTTATAAAATAGGCGCAAACACAAACAGTCACGTATGTACAAATATCTATTGGGTCTTCCCTAGCACCATTGATGGCGGAGGTTAACGAACTAATAGACCAAATTGTGATTGAAAATGAAACTGAATAGGCCACTGTAGATCATCCTGGTTCAATCTATGGCAATCGGTTATGCAATCTTTAGTTATGATGTGTCATTCATAACTTATTGTGTTGATTAATTAACTATCGAATTATGATCATGTGAGTATTAAATCTTCTGTGATTCATTATTGAAAAGGAGAAGACGCTTCCGCTGTTAACTTTCATGAATGGAATCACACTTTTATTATGGTAACTATATGTACAAACATTCGAAAATTATGCAACCACACAAATGGATTAAATACAGTTTATGTCCTATCTACTGATAGATCTAGACGTTTGAGCTATTATAGATTAGTCAGCTCGATACAATGCTTTAGAGTAATTGTTCCCTTAACTGCCCGTAAAGATTGGACACCCAAATCAATTGATTTAGACCAGATCTAGGACAATTGATTTGGGTCCTTTGTCCTTATGAACATAACCAGTTATGTTTATGGGCTTATCAGCAGAACACTGTCTATTAAAAATGTTTGAAAAGTTGTTCGGACAAAACCAACACTTCCAATCGAATGAGCGGCTCGTCTGGGGAAGTACCTCCGTATTACAAAAGATCACAGTGAAGTAGCACTTCGCATCTATTGTGCTATAATTCTGCTGGAGAGTAAAGTCGCCATAGCTGAGTTGGGGAAGGTATGGGGTTTTTAAAGGCAGGCAACGCATCTGAGACCTTTGTACGGTTGTTGATGTCCATGGGCAGCGATCACTTACAATCAGGTGACCATCTTAGTCGTTTGCTCCCTATCACATAATAATAAAGGATCAAAATGTAAGAAAACTACAGTTTGAAATTCTGGCTCATATATCTCAAGCACGAATACATCAAAAGTCCCTAGAGTTTAATACTTCTAAACGAGGATCATCTCATAATGCTTAAATCTCCGTTGATCTATTTTCGATCCCAATCGGTAATGCATCCTTCGTTCAAAGTAATAGCTTGTTAAGGATATTGTCTACCCTCCGCCCCTAACAGATTTGTTTCAATGACCGACGTAACCTATTGTATGCGCCATTTCACCTTTTTTCCTTCCGAAGTCCTCTGCTTCGATTTGGAACCTCAAGTTAGGACGAAATAGAGTGTATTTTGGCTCGTTCTGATCTTAATCAGGCGTGTTCTCATGCGGTCCAACTGTGAACGTATTATGAAGTCACATGTATGCGGTTGATTGAAAAATTCCAAAAGAAGGGGATTATGTAGACGGTTTGTTTGTGACATCTCCGAGGGTTGATTCCCTTGCGATTTATGTGATGCGAGGCTATTTCCGGCGCTGGTGTGGTTTCCAATTTTGGACGTGTGGTAAAGATTGCTTGTTGTCGTAATGTTCTGTAATTGTTTTTAATTCTTCACCATTCCCATATGCTATGGAATTTGAAAATATTCCTATAAAAAGAATTTGAGCATTAATTAAAATTAGTTAGTATCTATTAACAATTAAACAAATAACAACAATTAACAATTAAAGCCGGAATCTGCAAGCTATCATGATATTTTGATTCTGATTATTACTAATCTGAGTTAAGGTATACCTAAGTAGTTTCAAATCCTACATCTGATATCTTTCCGATGAGAATATGAGTGATGTGTCAATTCACAAACACTATAGGCGTGATACAGTAAGATTCATTAGCAAATTACTTACGTTAATCGAATCAATTTCCTCTTCTTACCATCTTGATTAGCCTTAAAGAAAGTAAACGTAAGACCTTCTGTCCATCTTAATAAATCATTCACGTGTCAGTCCCTCTCCCCAACGGGCAGCAGTGTCGCGTCTAATTCGGCCGGTTCACGGGCGATTAGTTCATCGCTAATTGATTGTTCCTCGTCTGTTGGTAAGTGGCGGCTCCCATTAGTGTCAGGGGGTGGACTAGGATCTTATTTAGTTTGATTTATACTCGTAGGATCGTCTAGATCTGATTCTTATAGATGAATTTCTTACTATGCACGTAGCACTTTGTAATTGTGCAATGGTTCTGCTGGTGAGTCTAGTAAGTAAGGTGTCCTGAGCTCCGTTGAGAAGACTTTTAAAAGCCGGCACCTGCGACTGCGACCCATGGTTCATATCCGTAGGCAACAGTGATGATTTGCCATAAAATGAGCATCTTGCTTGTTTGCTTCCCTCTTATATATAAAAATTGCTGATTTTAAAAGTATATGTAACGTACGTAAAAGATATACAAGCCCAAGAATGCACGTAAAACAGTCCTCCTTACCACTCCAAGAGCAAACTAAAATATTTGTTAACTTCCCTATCCCTCTAACCACATCGTTTTGTATCCTACATTCATAAGAATCAAATCGTTTATCAGAACCATTCAAACACCCATTCCCACAACAAAACAAAGTAAACGTTTTTTAACCCCATTTGATGAAGAGCTACTTGACAAAAGAGTTTGACAACAAACAAGTGAAACGTATATGCCAACAAAAGTTGACCACGGAAATGGATCAATGGCCATCGTTGGTGGTCCGTTCTTCGAACACCCTTAATGTCTTTGAGGGACAATGTGGTGTAAGGGTTGTTACGATTTAAGGCTGACCTGTGAATGGTCGTCGATGTAAATCATTACCTCTGGTTTAATCGTGAGGTTGATATTATCGCGGGTATAGGGTGCTTTGTTACGGGCAAGATGCGAGCGAGGCTTTTCTTTTTTTAGTCAGGAGTTGCGTTTACCGGCGTGCAATGCTTCGATGGTAAAACAATCACAGTGAGTTGTCACGACTTTTGATGTATCGGTTCGAGAGAATTGAAATGTGAACTAAAAAAATCGGTAACATGTCAATTCGAATGACTGAACTTCATCTGTAGCATGTGCTATACTTTATATGGGCAAAGACTAAAATAAAGATTTTTATTTTATTTTATTTTAAAATTTTTAAGTAGACGTATTGATGATACTTGGTTTATAAATTATTTCACAAATTGAAAGATTTGCAGATAATTTTAATGAGAGATCTTATTGTCGCACGTCCTAAATTGACTTAATATATATTCTCTTTTGTGCTTAATTAGGTGTGAATAATTTGATTCAAATAGTAGAATCAACAAATTAACTTCTTTTATTATTTATCATTAAACGTATCTTTGCGGTTATTTCATAATTCATTAATTTTGTTATGACGTTTAGAGGTGTTGTTGTATAACGAGACGAATTACCCAGCGGCTGTTTATTAATGTCGATTTGTAATAGATTTAAGATTATACAAATCGCAAACATTGTATTGATGAAATAGTACATCACGTTTCGATATTAACGGCACTGCATAATCCACAAGTGTTGAACAATTATTATAGTTTCCTCGTGCGTTTCGAATTCAGATCGGGTCCCGGAACGGCAGTAAGGAAATTTTCAGGCGACAGATTGATTTATTTATTTGCTCGGTCGTAACTTGTACACTTGGACTAAACTTCGGATTACAAAGTAGGACCAAATCTTTGCGTAGAGCCAATGCATGGCTGCAACATTTGCAGTTGTGTTGACTTATGCCACAGTCTATTATAAGGCAGTGGAGGTCTTGTCCAATGTTTTATCGGACACATACAAAGAAAAAAAATTAGGTACGTTTGTCGTACATTGTATAAGTATGACCATGTGCCATTATTATCCCCTGCAACCTCTTTTAACTGCATATTCCTTTCAGACACGTCAAAGTGGCATAGTCTGATGGATTTTATGTTGCGTACATAACATAACGAGATTAAGGTCGTTAGATTTTTTCTTGTTCGCCAATATGTACGTATAAGTGGCGTTCAGGTACACTTCTACCCATGAATGTCAAAGAAAATTTTAATGTATGTACTTTGTTCACACCTACTTTTCAGACAGATTGCTGCCAATGTACACTTCTTGTTACTTTATCGTCATCGTTTTCTGCACTGCTCCAGGGTTCTAGTTTAGGGCACAATCCCAGAGAAAATTTTAATGTATGTACTTTATTCACACCCACTTTTCAGACAGATTGTTCCCAATGTACACTTACTTAACCGCTTGTTACTTTATCGTCTAAGTTTTCTGCACTGGTCCAGGGTTCTAGTTTAGGGCACAATCCCAGTAAGCACTTTGGCGGGGTTACAGTCGTAAATCTTATGACGCTTGGCACGAAGCAGCTTGCATTGTAGCTTTGTCAATGAGCGGCCAAGTTTATGTACAGAGTTTAACATGGCGTGAGATTAGTTTAGTCTTCAATTCTCAGGATGCTACACATAGCATGTTCATCGGGAAAAGTTTGTTGTTGGTTGATAGGGAATTGTATTCTTAACTAGCTGACCCGACAGACTTCGTCCTGTCAAAAAAAATGTAATCTGGCAGAGCTGTTTTTAGGGTTTTCCCGGCAATTATTCGATTTTTTCTCGCCGTAAGTACCATCCTTGGACTTCAACGAACATTTTTAAAACATCAGATTAAGCGGTTATCAGGTACACTCTGTTTTATAAAGATGAGGAAGTTACACTTAACTAATAATCATTCCATAAGAAGTGTCCTAAATGTACTGTCAAAATACGCGGGACGCTTTGAACCGTCCTTCATGTGCCATCTTGCCCCCTATTGATATTGGTCATCTGCCTACCTCATAAAACTCCTTGCTAAAAAGTCTTAGAGAGAAAAGAATGCAAAAATACCACTTGTTAGCCACGCAAGTGCTCCGTCAGCTAGTTTTATTTCCACAGTCCGTCCAAGATCGTACCTCGTGCTTTTTTCTTGTACGTAACACAATATGGACGTAGGCTAACACGCTTGAATCGTGTTCCAATCGAAATTATAGGAGGCTTAGTTTAGTTTTATTGGATCATGTTTGCTAACCGATTTGTGTTGTGTCCCGTATAATTTTGTGCGTTTTGTCATTTGTTTTAAATTAATACATATCTGTTCAAATATAGCAGGAATAACAACTCTGTTGTTACTACTCGAATGTCTGTTACTGACGAAATAAGATAGGAGATTATGGTTAGACTTTATGGAATTGGAATATATTTAATTACACGAGAGCTTAGGCTTTGGATTCAGTTAGATTCTCTTAGACATTAATGTTTCAGTTTATTCTGCGTTTGGATGATGTTATGACAAACAACATTTTTTGTTAGGTACCCGAGTCCCGAAAATCCAGGGTTCAATCATTGTAGAATTAATTTGGATAAAACAGAGTCAGAAATGTTAATCCGTGCAGCAGCTATGCAAGGTGGTTGTAAATGAGTAGACTTTAATTTTACTTTATGTGTTAAAGGGCGATGTAATCAATGAAGCGAATACAGGTGCTTGATTAATTAAGTGTAACTTCACACTTAGCAATAAAAAAACCAAAAAACAGCCTCGAACGAGTTTGTAAAATGCATCGAAAATAACCAAAGCAAACAAGACCTCAGTTATGCGAGGACTGCGGTCAGTCTATTTATTTGTTTATAGCTCATAAAACGCCCAGCCATTCAAATATTATGTTAAACTAAACAGAACTTGTCGCCACTAGATGTTCAATTTTCAATGACAGCCATAAATTAGCGGAATTAGCTGAAGGAATTTCCAATGTAGGTCATTTGGAATAGGGTTGAAAATTGTGTGGGTGGACACGGATGCTTCGAGAGGGTTGGTGGTTGGTGATTGACAAAAGAGATGGTTATCAGAAGACAATGCGTGTGGCTCAGGTCGACACGCTAGGGAACTATCGTATGGACTCGATCTGATAATGTATCGTTGAATGAATGAGTGGACGTGTTTGGAAATAATATTTGAAAAAAAACGAAAATACTGTGTGACTTTTACTCGGGAGGTACATACATACCTATTGTGGATCGGCAGATTACGGATAGTACAGTAACAAAACCTGTATCACAATGTAGTTTAAAACAAAGTCGTTTTCTTCTGTTTGTAACTCTGCATCTAACGTCTTCTTAAATCTTCAAAACAACGCAACCGATTTTCACGCGGTTTCTCTTATAAGAAATTGTGATTCAAGAAGAAGATTTCTGTGTATAATACATAAATAATCCTAGCGAAGCCGCGGCGGGTCGCTTGTTGCATTTATCGCATTCACATGGCGCCTTTTTCCTGAAACTAAGCAAATTGTGGCCTTCATAAGCCATAGGTACTTATATTGTTCGCATTTAATGATTTTAACAAGATACCTACAAATAATATACATAGATAGAGACAAACAGTTCATGCACGAAATTGTTTAAACGGTGTAGTGATCGATTAACAGTCGACTTCTAAACTATCACACCTTTGGTCGATAATTCGTATAATTGTTATCTAGCCTAAGCAATTATTTCTGTTGTTACTTCATTTGAATAATGGTTTAAATGAGCATTATGATTATTGGAGCAAAATTAACATGTTTAGGTACAAATTATTGAGTGTCAAATGGCATTTAAATAATGTAGATTTTATGTGTGATTATGATTAGTATTCTTAAGGTAATTATAATTGATTAAATTATCAGTATGCTATAATGTTGGCCACTTAAGCATTAAGATTTTACAACATGAATTAATTGCAATAGTCCAGTGGGTACTATATGTTTGATCGAATTAGATCTTACTACACTGACTATAATCGTGAGGCCAAAATAAGGAAGAATTAAGACATTAAAGAGGCAAATATTTAATTACTCAAACCATTAATAGAAAATAATAGAGCCGCCCGCGATGAAATTGTGTGGAAATTGCACTGGTTGTAATATATTTTGTTACTCTGACAGCCCAATAAGAGGAGAAAGGGAATTTGCCGTGGAAATTATTCACGTCGAAGTGACAACGATCTGTCATAATACCAACGTCGTTGGGATGTATTAAATACAGGAATTTAGCGGAAAAGATAAATAATAAAATACTGATCAAATGCCACCAGGACCAGCGTCACTCTTGTCGGTTTAAACTCTTCACTGAACTTAGGCAGGACCTTAATTTTATACGCTTTCGAATTAAGTGTCTCTTGTGCTCAAGATGTTTTTTGTTTTTGTTTAACAGTAGTCAGTTGGCGTCATGTGATAAAAATAATACTGTTGATCGGCTAGATAAATAGCTTAGCGTCTGCATTACTTCTTCACGAGTACCTAATTTTATTGTGAAAAGGCACGTGGCTTATGTAAGTTATCACCGCTGCCCATGGACATAAATCGCAGATGCGTCGCCTGCCTTAAAAAGCCCCATACTCTCCCCAACTGAGGTCTGGCGACCTTACTCACCAGCAGAAACATAGCACAACAGTTACGAAGTTCTACTTCACTGTGGTCTTCTGTAAGGTGAAGGTATTTCCCCAGCGGCTCATTCTAGTCGAAGTTCCAAAAGCTCTACCTCTCCAAGCTTCCTTAGATTTAGTACAAACAACGCTGCTGTCATAATACGCCGACAAGACAAGTATCGTCTAACTAGTAGTGTCTTATTACAAATCAGGTGAATCGCATTCTTTGACTACTTGTGGACTTGTTATTAATTATTAAGCAGCTTAACTAGTCGTTCTAATTACAGATTGCTTTTCTTAACGAATATATTAATTATTAAGTCTTACCTGCCGGATATTGTCTGTTGTAGTTAATCTTAAGTTTCACAGAACTCCTGATTCCTTGATTTCCCCGCAGCACAACCAACCGGATTGAGTCGTGGCAGATCGGATCGACGACAGTTGTAATGTAGAATGCAAATACTATCTGAATCTAGAATTCTAGATTTAGATACTTGAGGACAGGTTGTAAAGCGAACGATCGTAAAGTGTCCAGGGAAACGGAGTGTGCTGGTATTTTGTCAATTGTTGTACAATGTACGCATTGGAGTTGATTTCTCTCGATGCTTATTCAAACGCAGATTATCTTGGGATAAATTAACTTGTATTGGTTTAACAGCAATTCAATTGATTTTACAATTAAAATACGAATGATATTTTATTATTCATTCGTAGTGTAGCTTCGTTGTACTGTCACATTTTCATATCCTATTGTCAAGGTTACAACAATTATTGTCAAGTCCTTCTAATAATTCCTGAATGCAAAGCGCAAACAGGAAGGACATTATAACCATTATTTATAAAAGGAAAATAAACAAATATTATAATCAATACTAATCAAAAACGCGCAACCCCTTTCATGAAGGACAATAACAGGAAGCATTGGTACTCATAGTTGGAGGAGTCTTACATTTCTATCTTTACATTATTCTCTTGCGCGTGTCTAAACTAACAGAATCCAAGTTCGGTTTCTGACGCAACAGCCACAGAGATTCATCAATAAAAAATCGTACGTGACAATCGTAACAAGATCCAATGTTTCTCTATTGTTGACCAGGCGTCCAACACTCCTCATTAATTATGAATTAGAATTCGTCTGACACCCGCCCGCGAGTTAGTGTTCACTCTCGTTCTCAATTGACGAATGTGCCTGAATGAATTGGTCGAGTCACACTTCGGTGCAATTAAATAGTACGCAATTTATGTGCGTGGTTGGGTTTGACAGGCTGATTCATTGTGATATGGAAAACGTGGCTCGGTAGCATCATACGAATAGTTGACTAGAATACTAGATACTCTTGGCTTCTGTGAGCTTTTGTCAGTTGTCTGGAGATTGCATGGATCATTTATTCACTATTCATACTAGAGGAGATATTTTATCAAATCCAACAATAAATGTCCATTGAAGGGCAATGTCTTCCATCTTATTAGATTAGCCAAAACGATTCCGAACTGTAACTTAGCATTCTGAACAGAAACAGTCTGACAAATATTTTCGTGCAACCCAGAAGATGCCTATAGATGTTTATTGGTTTATCTTCATCCAAAGCAGTAAAGCACCTGTAAAATTGTGTCAAACGCTTCACAAACTGTTACCCCAAGGACGCTAAACATCACCAGACCGGTTATTCAATCCTCCCTCTGTAATTTCTAAAAGAAATTATCACCAGACCAGGTATTAAAAACAAGATTCTGTGATAAAGGAGCCTCTTAGTGTTAAACATCAGCCATCGATCATGTAAACTGCTGGATTATTGATTGTGATAGCTCTTTGGAAAGTTGAGGGTCTTTGACATTAGGATACCCGATGAAGAAATGTCAGAAGTTCTAGGATACGCTAAACTCAGTTAAGTAAATACTGTCTATTTAAAATGTCATATCTTAAATCTGAATCCTCAGGAGTTTCTTTTCTGAATCATAATAAGCAATAGCAAACATAGATTGTAGATTCCAGCAAACATGAAATCACAAAATGTTCTGTTTCATGACACATACAGCTACAGGTTTGACGTTTAAGTTCTTTGAGTGGTATCGGTCATTTCCTATCACGCTATATGACTTTGGGCCCTGAAATCCTACATTTAGCTATTTTGAGCGAAAACGCCTTTGTGCACATGATTTAACAGTAACTTTCAGACAAATTAGGAGACAAATCAAAACTATTTAGTTAGAAGTTAGTCACTACTATACAGCATCTCGTTAGAACAGGGCCCTAATATTCAAGTTCACAGCTGACCATTAGTTGCGGCGGCAATTACCGGCCATTAATAACGTGGTTTATGTCGCGGGTTCGCGGGACACAAATCAGGCCAGGAGCGAGAAGTTAACGAATCGTCAAAACAAATCACCGATGATTCGGTTCAGAAACCGGAAAGATACTTTGTTTGTAGGGCTGGCGATGATTTGCCTTCAGCCGTTTAGGAAACCTAACTTTGGAAACTGGTTTCCTATTAGTTTTTTTTATACTTATAAGTAACTGGTTTGTAAACAGCAGAATTCTGGCAGTGTCGTTCTGATATTTATAGCTCAAGAGCTACAACAAGGTTGTTGTAGCATTTTTTCTCACCTGCAGACCCTTCCAGCAGCAAAATTCCTCCATATGCTTAGATATCTAGCCCTTTTGAAACTGAAATATAACACACTGTATTTAGATATTTAACCTGTTATAAAGTAAAGTTAAAATGCGGATTAGTAAATGCCACTGATTGCGAAGTGCGTTCTAAAAGTTTTCACACGTGTTTTTCTAACTTCAAGCGTCTCAAACTTGAGGACGTTGTTAGAGAAATAAAGCAAGTTAATGACTCATTAATTTCGCTCTTCTAACATACATGTAAATTTTTTGTATGAAAAAATCCTGCTATTTTTGCGAAATGGCAGACAGATAACACAAGCAAATGGTGCTTGTCACTAAATCTGTAAAGTATCATTGTCGGACTTATCCCATATTACTGTGAAGACAGGCTTAAAAATAGCACTTACTCATTACACAGCCCAATTGGTGTCACCGCTATCGACGAGTTTAACACGTGTGGTAATGACAGCCCTAGCTAAATCATACACGCCAAGAAGACATTACCGTCAGTCAAATATAGCGATGTTATATTTTGAGTCGTATTTCAGAGGAAGCAAGCGTTACTAATATGGTTCTGGGAATGGACTTGACGGAAGGTAGTGTTGTTTGAAGCAAAACGCTGATTTATATGGAGCGGGATAGGGTTGGCAGTTAAGGATAGATCCTTGTTAAAATATTTTTCATCAAACTATAATTTTTAAATGAACTATATTAGCTTGTATGTGGCTATATGGGGAGGCTTACGTCCAGCTAATCAGACAATACAATATTTATCAAATTATATTTTGCTCAAAATATCACAAGCTCAGATAGATCACCAAGCATATTTTTATGTGCATTAACCGATCAATTCACATTTTCAACGTATTTCATATGTAGATGGGCCATTATCCACTAACTGGTAAATCGATGTCCTAAGCAATTAAAAGGTAGATAATTCTATTATATATATTTTTATTGTTGGGTTAGTACTAACATAAATTTGGTATTCTTGGTTTACCATCGCTTATTTAGAAATAAAATATAATAGTTTTCGAGAAAATAAATGTTCAACACCTCAAAAAACAGTCCTCTGTCATGTCCGATTTCCAGAATTACTAGCATTGATACATATATATTAAAAACTTTGCCATCCATAAAATTAATAAAAATCATTTAGTTTAATAAGTCTGTAAGCATCTTTTTTAACTATAAATTATTAGTCTATAATAGAAATTTATCCAAATAAAGAGGATCAAAGGCTGTCCTGAAATTTTTAAAACAGTCCTCTGTCAATAATTGAATCCAGTGTAAAATTAACTTCGGATATTGATCTGAAACATTACGATTGTAAAATAGAAAGCAACCGGTGTGTAGTTCTTTTGGTTGTTTAGCAAAACAGACTGCTGCCATTTTTTTCAGGGGCAGCACCACATTTGGTAGTGAACCACGCGTCTCGGCAGATAGTAGGAACAGTCCTCTGTCGAGTATTTGTTTTCCTATTTTAAGAGTTTTTTTTAATATTATTTGTTTATAATAGTTTATAAACAAGTATGTATTCAAATCTGTTTTTCAATTGTGATATGTTTTCTATTATTTTGTGTTATTTAGTTTTTTAGTGAAAAAAACAGTCCTCTGTGCAACAGTCCTCTGTCATGTCATTGCAAAGGACACTGGTTTTTTAAGTTTTTTACGGACTTACATGCTAGACAGCGCGTCAATCTGCATCAACGTTAATAATACATCGTTATTTTGTAGAGTAGTGAGGTAATAGATCGATAATAGAGGATTTTGAAAAAAAAAAAAACTAAAACTCCGGTCAAAAAAATGAAGAAGTTTTAGAACAAAAACGCTTGAGATATTTACAACTAAATATTCACAATCAAAATCAAGAAGAATTATTGAAAAAATGACAGAAAAAACAAAAAAAAAACAAAATTAAAAAGTTTCCAAAAAATTGCATACGGATATGAGTCATCGCGAGCATAAGGGTGGTAAAAGGACTTGGGAAGAGCACTGTTGCAAATTTCGCCAAAAAAAGAGCCATGACAGAAATAACGAATAATTTTAAGAAGGAAAATTCACCTGATTCTATTGGATCAATATAGGATGTATGGCGCCATTAAAATCGACAGAAATAAAATGAAGAACTCGTTAATTATTAAAGTCATCAATACATATCGTAACTGCTCATAAAAAATAAAAACTTTATTATTTTAACAAACAAAAATGCTAGTTTTTGTTCATAAAAACAGTCCTCTGTTTGGTTACAACAGTCCTCTGTCACAATTTTACACAAAACCCTCCAAAACTCAAAAACCGAGAGGAAAGTGCGTGGGCTTTTTTAATATATAAATAAGATATATTATTGCCTTACTTTGTAGTGACAGATATTCTCAATATTAAATAAAATTTGCTTAGGACAGTCTTGTATGGACGATTTTCCAGTTAGTGGATAATGGCCCAGATACATAGACATCAGCGGTATTACTGTGGTACATATAACAGACACGTGATCGAGGTTACATTGAATATTTTTACTCAATCAAACAAAAGTGCAAATTGGTAAAATTAAATGCCTTCTTTGGTATTGGAAGTTTGAATCTCATTTTAAAGCTTATGTTAATTCAATTTTTAATATTTATCTATGCCGCAACCCTGCTCCAGGGCGAGTCAGTCGATGTGCCCAATAAATCTCAATCAAGATCACAGATAGGATGTGATTGGTCCGCTGTGTCGGCGCCGGCGTCTCGATACTTACATAACTAGATTTGCGTTGTAATGAACTGATGCTTAGGGGTCCGTGGCCTAGTGGTACGGACCACGTCTCACATACGTGAAGTCTGTCGTTCAAATCTGGGTCCACACCTCTGGATTTTTCGAAATCTGTGTGTGGATTTGTGCCAAGCTCGGCGATGAGGGAAAACACCGCGAGGAAACCTGCACATTCAGATAGTTTCTGTCTTTAGTCCAGTTAGATCTGAATGTGTAACCATGAGCCAATCTGTCTGGTTCCCCTTTATGGGTTACAAAGGTCTGATAGCAGTCGCTTCATTGCAATTACCAGACTCGCCAAATCCTGGATCATGGTCAAAGCGAACCCCGCACAGAAACGGAATAAACGCTAGGAAGAAGAAGGCCTAGGGGTGCATGATGTGGTGCATCGTGTTTTAGGAATGTCTTCTTCAGCCTGTTGGAGTCTACTGCTGGGCATAGGCCTCCTTCAGATCCATTGAGGTATCTACGTATTAAGTAGACACCTCGAAGAAATATTTTCTTGTACGCACTGTTGTCCGTAATAAACAAGTTGCCGTCTTTTGTACTATTTTTATAAACGAAATGCGGTCTTGTGTTTAAGAAACATGTACAAATCATTACAGGAGAAAAATAAAGCTAGTGAAGTGTCATAGATGAAAAGACGGATTTTAGACCTATAAGAATTTCATTCAAAAGAATGGCAAAGTGGCTATATCTACTTATTTTTACTTAAATTAATAGTTAAGGTTGTCTCAGGCAGATGTCAGGCGGGATTCGAACAGCCATCTCTCGCTATACGGGTGTTTGCACTAACTGCTATGCTAACGAGACCTTACTTGAGCTGACGAGTTTTATCAAGGCTTATGCTCCTATGCTTAACTTTTTTACTCACAAAATCTATCGAAATCTGGAAACAATTTTCGAAGATCAGTTTTAATTTGATACGTTTTCTGTTAATCTGGTCGTTTGGATTGTTCCTCTTTTGTTTTATTACGTTTAATAATAAATTTAAATAGTTGACAAATAGATTAAAAGCACCCAGTGATCTATTACGTCTTGTAAGACATTACAATACAAATGATCTATTGTAAAGGCGATATTTACATAATAAATCAGTCCCGTAGATTAATGTGTGGAACTGTTGGACATATCGAGTCTTATCGATACAATACACATTACATGTTAATAAATCGTTTTACTTAGAACGATCGATCGATTTTTAACTACACAATAAATTAAGTTTTGCTGAGAAGCCTATCTGTATAAGGTGATTAGATAAAAAATGGTCCTGTTTTGTTATTTTTGGTCAAAAACTTGTATCATAACCTATCTAGGTATTTATTGAAGGTCGATAGGAATAACACTATAGCTCAAAACCTTTCTCGACAAATGAACTATTCAACAACACAATATTTTTTCAACTCGAACCAGTAGTTCCTGAGATTAGCGAGTTCGAACAAATAAAGAAACTCATCAGCTTTATTATATTACAGATAAAGTTGGTCTGGAAGTTGGTGGTGTAATCGTATTTTCGGAAAACATCATAATATAAAAACATATTTAAAATTATTATGTATATTATTTCTTATTCGAATTACTCAATAAGTTGCACAGAATATCTTTAGCAAAGTGTTTTGTCCTGGAAATGTAAAGAGTTTAAAGAATAAGCCTAGTCATAGCAATAACAATATAGTACGTAATCTGTGATCGCCTATGCATAATACATGAGATCGGAACAATAGTCATAGTAAACTTGAACTTAGTGCTGCACTGTATTTTATTATCATTTTAACATTTTAGTTGCAAGTTAGCTTCCTAGAATGTCATGACGTATACATTTGTAATACATAGTTTAGGAAATATGTGACAAAGGAGAGGTGTGTTTTAATACATGCATAACATTGTAGAGAAACACACGTCCGTGCGAAGCCGGGACGGGTCGCTAATTTATTGACGGGCCCGTTGGTCTACTGGTCAGAGACCCTGGCTACAAAACCGAGGGTCGTGGGTTCGAATCCCGCTAGGGGCAAATGTTTGTGTGATGAACATCGGCATTCGTACTCGAGTCATGGATGTTTATAAACGTATTTAAGTACATATGTCTATCCGTTCACTAGCTTCCATAGTACAAGCTTCGAGTTTAGTTTGGGGCTAGGCAATTGGTGTGTTAATAGGCATTTATTTATTTATTTTTATTTTTATTATACATCCTTCAACACTGGCTAGACGAATATTTCAAGCCGTCAAACCTAACCTTGAATCCCTAAACTCCTTTGAACCTACCCGATGTTTTGAGCGATTTATAACACGTCTTTTGTTTCTTGTTGTGTTTCGTCTTACGATCCCAAGGGCATGCCTTTTGCCCCATTTGAGTTTTGTCACGTCTCCTTGTAAGGAATGATTTGTGATCATCGCGGTATCATTTTACGTTCAGTAACTATGAAAATTAGTTCTCGTTATTTAATAGTAGAGACTGCTTTGTGTAGTGGTTTAGATATAAAGTCTAATGTGCACTGGTATTTGATGTTAACATGTAGCTAATATCCCTTCGGTCGTATTCGGCCATGGCGGCCGATCTAACGATCAGCCGGGTACGCAGGATATATTATAGTGCACAAGTGAATGCGCAAGCACAAGTGCACTCCCTATTCCGTCACTTTCATAATTCGGGCACAGCATTCCTCCGTGCTTCGGAAGGCAAGCTAAGCCGTTGGTCTTGCGCCCTATCTACGGGTCGTGTCAGATTTTTTCAAATGTACCATGATGAAGCATAGGTAGTATTCATTTGCAGAGTACTTAACTGATATTTCTAAGAAAACTTTGTTAAAGGCTACATCTAGTCCATCGCAAAAATAAATTTTAAATTAGAACTAGTTGTTTCTGAAATTAGTCTCGTTCTAACAAACAAACAAACTTTTTAGCCATATTATCCTCATTGCTAACAAAGTACGACAAAAAGTCCTTATTGCTCTACAATAGTAAAGACCCTGTATAAATATGAAGATGTAAGTGGCATCGGTGTCACTGGCTCTGAATTATGACAGCGGCGGGTCACGCGCGGTGCTGGACCTCCGACAAAGCGACTTGGTTTACCGACTTTAAAAAAAGAGGAGATGCTTGCGCAAATATTATTATATCATGCTAATCATTGTAATATTATAAATGTGAATGAAAGTTTGTTTGTTTGGATGCTTTTCCGTCAATCACGCTGAAACTACGGAACGGATTTGATAAAAGGTATACAGGCAGGATATGAAAAAAGAATACTTTTTATCCCGATTAAATGTTCCAATGGGATAAAACAGGAATTTGATAAAGCGGGCAAAGCCGCGGCTAAAAAATAATAGGTACCTAGCGGGAAAATGGTGTCTTTTATGGGTGATAATTTTAACTTAATTGGTTGGTCACTGTTCCACATCTTTCAAAAAGAACACTTTTCCACACGTGAACAGGCACTAAAATTATGTCATTGCCCGGTCTATTGCTAAGCGCTTCTTTTATGTTAAAGAGAGGCAAACGAACTGCTGTCAATTTTGATGACCAGTCAGTCAAAATTCATAGCATTCATTTTTTTTCAGATAAAAGGAAAGGAATCTTCAAAATAACTGTTTAGGTGCCCCATAACCGTCAAAGGATAAAAGCGGGGATTCCAAAGCTAACCTATTATTACCTCGGGCCGTCAAAACATGTCAAGCGTCAAACATGAACAATTGATCGATTGTTCTGTGGAACTAAAGCCACGCCTTGGTCCTTGGTCCTTGCTCCTTGATTAGCCTCTTGGTGCGAATTCCCAACTGTCACAAATAAAAGGAATCCTCATCAAAACTTGGATTGATTTCGTGTTGGCCGGTCTTTGTTCGAATAAATCCATCTCAATTAGGGCTGGGCAAAAAGTGGGTTGTGATGCCGCTTAAAATTAATCGCGATGTTGGCGTTCGTCAAAGTTGATTTGAAAGTTATTGTTCCCTTTCCCTTTCAGAAGGTTTGAAGTCACTTAGTTAATCCTAGATAATTTGGTGTTGCGAAATTGAGATAATTGTCAAAGAGAGCTTATTCATTTACACTTAACATTTTTCTTGAATATTTGATAAATTGATAAAGTTTTTCAGTTGAATGAAGGATGGATGTATTCATATAATTTCCTTTTGTTTGCTATCGCTGCGTTTCGCTCTTTCGCATTATAATAAGCAGCTACTGCGTTATCTTATACTAACAGAGGATTCTAATTTTCACATGAACAAAATAATTAAAATTCGCCATCCCTAAAAAGAAAAATATGTCAATAGAAGCAAGTGATCGCGACATGTTTCCAAAATGGCGGGCGCTTTGTTGCGCTGTCAAGCAAGTGATCGATCGATCACTCGCGCAGTATGAAGGGCGTGCGCCCGCGCACCTGCAGAATTTAGCGCAGCAACTGTCAAAACTTACTGCGTGATAAGTTCAAGGTCCTTTGGTCCGGTAACTGTAGGGGTTGCCCTTGTGGAGGTATTTTTCAATGCGACTGTAAATATTTTGATTTTTTTTGGATATTTTCAGGCTAAAATCAATAATGTCTGCTAGGCGATTTTCCGTAGGAATATAATTTTGCCTATAATTTTTTTAGTTTTACGTTTATTATACTGAGCTATCACTTGTATCGCTCAGCTAAATGACGCTCGTTTAGACGAAGACCTTGATTAATAAGTCCAGGCTTCATGTTATATCTGAAGTGTAAATGAGTCAAAATCTTGGTTCCAAGAGAATTCGCGCATTTGCCGCAATAAATGAGCAGTCTACTAACACAACTGATCGAATAAATAAATGGTCTTGATACAAAACTTACGGAAAGGTTTCATTAGCCAATAGCGCTTTGAAATCCCCATTTCACAACCACTATTGCTTAATAAATTACCATGAGCATTTTGTCTCCCAGTTCCCTGGTTTCTCAGACCTTCTAAGCATTCTCGGTATGCATCAGTAAGCGATGCGGCAGCTTCAGCGGCATTCGGGCTAGAATTCACACCACAGCATTTGTTGGCAAGGCCACACGCGAATGCGGCAGTTGTGTTATGCAAAAGTTTTATAAATATGTTCCTGGAGGTCTTACATAAAACTTTCAATAGAGATGTTAATGCCTTGGTCATATCGTTGAAATGAACATTTCATGAAATGGTCATGTCTTAACTTACTATTTATTTATTTACTTATAGTCAGTGCCGTAACTAGCCTTCTATGCGCCCGGTGCGAGCTTTCAAAACTGCGCCCCTAGTATCTACCAGTCTGGTCATTTCTGCGCCCCTCCAGGGTCTGCGCCCTGTGCCTGGGCACCGTTGGCACCGCCCTAGTTTCGGCACTGCTTATAGTGCAGTCATTAAAGCGAAAAATATGTTCCAACCTCCGAATTTTTTTACTGTGAACCGATTTGCATGAAAATTTGTAATTAGTTTCATTGTACCCTTAAATTCAAAAGTGAAAATGATTTGAACGCCGCAACTACCCCTGGAGTGGTTGCCACCCCATCTCGGGGGTGAGTATTCTTTTTAAAAAAAAACCTTAACCTACATCAATCAAACAAGTTTTCCGTCCCAAAAAATTGCTGATGATTTCACGATTTGATCAAACAGATTTGGCCATTTCATGAATTAATGTTCATTTCAACGATATGTCCACGACATAAACAACACAAGTCATTTAACATTCTTTTAGATGATACCGGTGACGGTTTGGCTTCAAAGGAAAATCGATGTGATTCTAAAGTAAAAGGACTATAGAAAATCATTAACAGCTTTGCCTTGAAATTAAGTTTAATTTCGTAAAAGAAAGTTATGTATATGTGTCAACCCCTATTGACACTAACTTTCTATTGTTGGTGTTATCTGGTTTACGTTTAGTTTATGAACGGAGGTAACTGTTTTAATACATGAGCTTTAAGCACTTGTTTTAAGTTATATTTGTCTATGCCTTCTACATTTAATTTTCCATTATTGTTATCACAAACGCCTGCGGTATTGCAATCTTTCATTTCAATAAATTCTAAATGTTGGTACTCAACGATGTTGGTAGTTCATGTCTTAGATGAATTATCTTGACTGTTGTTTATTATTGTAATGATGATTCGATGTGATTTCGGAGGCTTCTGACCTGTAATGCCATGTTAACAAGCTGGTGCATTTACCTTCACTTATATTAAACTAGCTTTTACCCCCGGCTTTCCACGCGTCGAGTTAGAACATCAAAATCCGTTCAGTTCTTTCCGCATCAATGACGATTATCAAGATTCCTGTGTTACCATATCATGGAAGCATACTCGTATAAGGAAAAAACGTCTAAACGGGCTAAGTCCCCTTCCTGTATTCCAAATTTCATTAAAGTTCAGCCGTTCAGCTTCTGGTTCAGTAGTTTGAGCGTGGGGTGACGGACAAACATCCAAACAAAGAACCTTCCACATTTATGAAATTAGTATGATTATTCGGCGAATGTTACGTAACATGTACTCGATCTAGAAAATGTTTGAAAGTACCTGAGACTGATAATTGCTCATGTAGCGCACGAATCGCCCACAGGCTGTTTGGTTTTATGGCATATTATGTTTACAAAACATAATTATTGTTATTAGCTTAGTGCCGGGTAGCATTAAATGGTTTTTACATTCCAATTTCCGCCATAGAACAACGTAAGATAAAATATTTCTAGACATTTTCAGAATTGCCTCGTATCGTGTCTCATAGATGTCCCAACCAACTAAAAGAATGAAAAGTGACCTGCGGTAGCGCTTTTATTGATAAATAAATATCTCGCAACAACACATACCTTGATCTTATTTGTACGTGATAAGTAGAAACACTTGTGATTCAAACAGACATTTTCATGCACACTAATGTTTGTCATGTACGGCGATCGAACCCGCGACCTCTCGGTCTTATTGTCAACTTCTTGACCACTACACCAAGCAGATTGTCCGCAGAATAAATGCGTATAACTTGCGTAACCTTCTCATGATTTGCTTATCAATTACAAACAAAGTTATTTACCACGTGCTATAAAGCTCACGAATGAACTCACGTTTGTGCAATTAGTTTCATCCCATATTCGTACTAAAATCAGGGATGAGCAAAAAATACAACCAAAGAACTGCACTGCAGAATGCTCACGATTGCATGTCTGTTTAAGGAATCCTCGTGAGGCAGATATCGTATTAGGATCTAACTTAGAGTTCCTAAACCTATAAAATATACAACATATAATTATGACATATATGTAAAGTCTAGACATGTTAAAAATTGGGAAATGGGATGGGGAAGTACCTCCACCTTAGAGAGGACCACAGTGAAGTAGCACTTCTTAACTGTTCTGCCATGTTTCCGCTGGTGAGTAAGGTCGCCAGAGCTCATTGATGGGCTCTGGCGACCTTAACTCCCCAGTTGGGGAAGGTATGAGGTCTTGGTAGTTTATTGACTCTTTCGACAATCGGTCTCTCAGCAAGATCTCAATATCCTGTGTTTAGTTCTTGGATCGAGCAAAATCAAAATAGCGTCTGCTAATGACGCTATGACTACTACATTACGTATCATCTTACATCTTAGTAATCCATCATCACTTATAAGTACCATATTTTGGTAGGACAAGCCAAAAATAATCTTTCAACAAATTATTATCCATTTTACGATTTCATTCACCGCATTTATGGTAATGTGCTCTCAAGTAACTCAAGTTGTAATGATATAAATAAAGTTTTCTTAGTCATCTAAAAGCAGTTTACCTCGAATTACATTTCGTATCTGTATTACCTGTACATGTTATCTGTGCCTGTACTGAACAAAATCTTATTTGTGCATTTAAACTCAACATAAAGTATCCTTGCAGTCGGCGTAGCTTGGCTGAATATGATGTTATTATGAGAACCAATTTGACTAGAAAACGGATCGATACCTGTTATGCCAAAAAGAGTAAAAAAATCAGTAAGTAAACCATTTAGCCGATTTCGGCCACGGCAGCCAATCTTGGTGTGCACTCCCTATTACCCCTCTCTTCTAAGCTCAGTGGGACAGCAATCTGACACGAACGTAGAGAGAC
Organism: Nomophila noctuella; assembly: GCA_958496325.1. Classification (NCBI taxonomy): domain Eukaryota; kingdom Metazoa; phylum Arthropoda; class Insecta; order Lepidoptera; family Crambidae; genus Nomophila; species Nomophila noctuella. The sequence goes on from OY292501.1 coordinate 2,827,053, forward strand.
CAAATGCAATCTCTGGAAATCAAGTGGTTAAACCCGTATATTGTCTCATGTCAACAAGGTCAAATATAATGCACAAAACGTTCAAAGGTGCGGACGTTGTAGAATCAAACTGCAATTTATATATCAGGAGCCATAAAACAATTTGCGAGTCGGCACTTCAAAAGGCAGAGTCAGGATGCGATTCAGCTAAACGGTTCGGGTATTTGAACTTGAACTTGAAGATTGTGTACAGTTAGTCATAAATGTAGTTTGATAACTCCCTGAAACAGTCTGAGAACCCAGAGGTCGTGAGATTGAGACCTACTTTGATCCTAGTTGGTAATAGGACTTTGAAGGTCGGTTAAAATGTTTAATGAAGACTTAAAGGTTTTAATTTGGCAGTGCATTAACGGAACCTATATTTAAATAGATATTAATAGCTAATCCCTTATAGCACCAAGAAAGCAAGTTAACGTTTTCCTTTGATTTAATTTAAATAAGATAACAATAGGAACTATTCCACTTTACCATCATATAAACCTTTCTTTCTTAATCTTATATTTGGGATCTCATACATCTACCTGTTTAGTACCGAAAGTGATAATATCGAATCTGAAATAAGTCCGACAGTGGCAAAAACCACGAGCCAGAGATCCACTGCACTAGAACCAAAATTTAAACCGTTAGTTTGTTAAAGGGGTGCTTTACACTGCAAGATAATATTATACTCCTATATAAATATCCTACGAGAATACCTACTCGTAAACCTACGTATGATAATCTGATCCCTTTGCCTGGTCTGATATTTATTACTAGAGTTATATTGAATAACGGAAAACTATAAATAATGAGTGAATTTTGAAAGTGAAATGTTTAAGAAAGTCATGTAGGTATGTATAAAGTATATGAACTCTGAACAAGGGTCGTATAAGTTTAATGATTTAAAATTAAATACACTTCACTTACGTCTTATAAAAGAAATATTATTATGTTTGAGACAAATCGTATCGCCGATTGTAAAGGGCCAAGTTGCCGAAATGAATTAGTAAATCGCTTTCGACATTGCCGATGCGTCCCGTCCGCGTGCAAAAAGATCGGCGACAATGCTTAATTTATTTATGAGAATCACCAGCCCCTCACAATGCCAGTTAGAACTGATCCCCGCGATAATCAATGTCAAAAAGGCGCCAAGTTCTTTCACTTTACTCACTCCGTTGGCAAGACCTGAAGTGGATCTTGATCCAAGTTCTTTTAGACAGTATAATAAGAAAAGGTGCGTTTTAGCAAAATGATTTTACGCGTAATAATGACCGATAAAAACAGGGTAGTTATTTTCTACGCACTACAACGGTATATTATCTAACTATGGATAAAAATAATACTTAGCCAAACAAAATCAATTGTTTAAGATTCACCTCACCAGCGATGAATTTTCATACATACTCAGCATGACTTGTTAGGTAGGAACATTTGTAAGGTTAGGTAGGTACATTCGTAGCACATGTTATTTTTGGTATTATTAATTTTAATTTATTTTTTATTTCTTTGTTCCAGGTAATGCATTTGATATAATCAATATTTCAAAAGGACGCTGATCTTCCAAGATAACGGTACCTATTTGATTTACACAGATCAGTATTAATATTTCCTTCGCTGGAATCTTCAGATGAATGCTACCAAGACTTCACTCTTAGTTAAGGTTTATTCGGTTTTGAAATATTTTACATGCAGACACATTTAGCAACACACAACTTGGCCTAAACACTACCTGATGATATATATCTTCGGATGGGTAAACAAAGATTGCTCCAACCTTAAGAAAGGATTGTCTTAGATTAATAAACGAGGGGAGAAAACAATTCTCAAAGATGAATCTTGTCCTTCAAATGTTGTTTATCAATTGGTATTTTAATGGCGTACTTTGTTTTTAAATGTTATTGTTTGGAAACGGGAGCTCAGAAGTGTACAAAAGGTTATTTTAATAAATATGGGATACCTTATCTTACATACATTTCAAATACTAGATTATTGAAACAATGTTTTTTGAATGTTTTGTGTCTTGTCTTGACGTAAAAAGGCGTTTGGTTGATTGGAAGACAATATACACCGCCCAGGATTTAAAAAATAAGTGTACGTATTATATAAAACCTATGATTCTGTCAGTCCCCGATAACAAAATGTTATTTCGAAACAGCATTTTCTTAAAACAAAAATGTACCTTGACATTTGTATTAAAAACCGTTCATTGAACCAATTAAATGTAATAAACCGATGACAAATACTAAACACCTGGCATTAAAACTGGAGCAAACCGTGATGAATAACAGACCACAATTACCGAAGAAACATCTGAGATTTATACAGCAATTACATTGATGTAGTTCTTATTAATAAATCTAATGTAACTACTTTGTATCTGAACGTGTTGCTCTAAGTTGTTCTTCTAGTCGAGGCGTTCCATTTTGAACACCAAGTTTTAGAGCACCAGCACATTCGGCACTTGGCCTAGTCCACTTCAAGCACCTATTGGTATTCTTGTCACTTTTAAATACTTGAATTTCAAATTTTATTTAATTATTTATTCACCAATTGAATCTACATGATTCATTATTTTGAACGTCAGATTCTCTTTTCACCCTATCTACCTACCTACCAGCGTCTGGGCCCTGGACGTAAATGGTCTGATGAAAAAAGACGCCGCAAGTAACCTAAAAGTCTTGTTTTTTTCTAATATGTAATTTACTTTAAGCACCGAACCAAATATATCAATAGAGCCTTAATGACTTGAGCTGGGGTGCTCTCTAAAACTAGATGCTCTAAGTGGAAGACTTCCAAGTCTTATTAATCAAACTGCGACGATACAATTTCCTGTTAAAATTGCAACTTTTTCGCCTTACGAAAATACCAGAGAAATTCCTTTAAGTCCAATTAAATGGGATACCTAGAACAGGCTAAGCGGCCTGTTTGCAGACATCTTAATGGCGGTATTAATAGGTAGTAAATCTTTTGTCTGTCTAACTGATAGATTAATGGGGTCGAAAATCCTTATTAATATTTAAATGTGCCAACAGTTTTATGCGTTCTGCCTTCAAACATTATTATAGACAGGCTTCTCGTCAGAAGCTTATTTTAGATAAATCCACCGAGAAGTGCTAGACAATCCTTAATTCTAGCAATATTGTTTAGTCCAACCAAGCGAACATTCGAGTCAACAGCTGATGTGTCCTTTTATTTTATTAGTGTTTTTTTTAATGAAATTTGTAACGCTAAACTGCCAATGCCGTGTAAGACACAGCTTTTTTGCGTACCGTAATTAATTTAGGATTTTAGCTGTCCCCATCTAAAGACCTTTTAATTAATTCATCACATGTATCAAGTGAAACGTACACAATCTAAGCTCCCTTATGTACCAGTTAAGCATTGGAACAGATTTCTTCATGAATAACATTATCAGAGGCAGCTCTGATTGCGACTATTTGCGTATTCATTTATACTAACACAACTAAACCAATTGCTGGTTAAGGGAAACATGGTTTCACTTGTTTTTCTTTGATAGCATCAATTACCATTGGGTTAGTTAGGTTAATAACCTTTTCTACAATACGTATATTACCAATTGCAATGTTAGGATGAGCAATTGAAATCAAAATGGAAACGACATGCATTAGACTTCTTACAATCAGCATGAACTGGCAACGTAAGTATATTACCTATTTTCTGACTATGAATCCGGTTACCTAATTATACTACAAGAGCTAGACTTCTTGCAATGGGTAACAGACATATTCGTTATATTTAATAATCAAATGGCAACGGTAGCTAAATTTCGAAGATATCTTAGAGCTGTACAGACTGACACAGTATATTATGAACTAAGACCATCTGTGCTACCTATTCTATTAAGCCACTGTCGACCGATACTTAAAGTTCTCAATAGAACTTTAAGTATCGGTTGCCATAGACTACTCAAGACTACTCCAATGAGTACCGGTACAAAGTTTTCTGTATTTGCATCACTCGGTGCAAGCAGATATACGACTATTATAATTGTCCCAAAGTTAATTAGGCCGGTACATTTGTACTTATTAAAGCCGCCCACCTACTCGATTCGTTAATATGTTAATTGCATGCCGCATCCTGTGATCACCCTTTTTGAAACAATTTGAATAACAACCCATTAAAGTTGCATGAGCGCAAAATTTACAGCATCGGCGAATTGTGAATATTGCCTCTCGCCTGGTGGGACCTCCTATCTAATGTTTCTAATTTTAAGGCGTGCATCATCATACTACGGTTATGTCATTACTGTTACAAATTGGTATGAATTTTGAGACCAGTAGATGAGAGTTGAGTTTGGATGGGATAAGAGATATAGAACATACAGAAAGCAAATCGGACATTCGCACAAATAATTTTGTACCCATTTCACTAAAGTTTAGTTCTAATGAAGCGTGACGGAAGCATTTTCGGATTTGTGTACTCTTTTGGTGGAGTATCCAACTTTTATTTTGGAGTCACCCAATAGATGACAACGGGAACAGGCGGTTCCATAAAAGTGTACACATGCAATATTCCGTTAAAATAAACTTTCACTCCAATTAATAAGACTAATTTTGAGAAAAACAAGACTTACGACAGTATCCTTCCCAGCCGTCTCCTTACAATTTCACATTGATCAGCTAAGTCGCGTTTCGCCGTCGTTTTCTATGTCCGGGGCCGGATAATTGGATTTATGGATAACTGTGATCGACACTGATTTTAACAGAATTGGTACAGCCCCCTGATATACTAGCGCGGAGCGCGAGCCCGCTAGTAATGTTAGTTTATTGACGGTCTTCTCACGGAGTTTGTTTAATAGGGATTTGATTTACATTCCGTTTGTATGAGTAAATATATCGAAAGGAATTAACTGCAAGAGATGAATTGAAAACGGAGGACATTGGTTGGAGTTAAGAGTTTAGAGTTCAAGTCTTGTCTTGGAACTGCTCTATTCACTTTAAGTAAAATATTTTTGATACTGGTTTTAAGAGAAGACCCGTAGCTACCTAAAATGTTGCAATAATTCAAAATGGACTAGCATTAAGCAGGTTTAGTTTGTAACTTTGGTTAAATTTTGTTTGTTAATAAATGTGCCATGGATTGATGGATAACTGTAATTGACAGTGATTTTAAATGCCTGATATACTATCTTTAAGCACGAGCCTGCTAATAATGTTAGTTTATTGACAGTCTTTTCACGGAGTTGGTTTTATAGGGATTTGCTTTATTGTACAAAACATTAGACAAAATTGCTAATCCTTTCAGATGAAAGGATTAGCAATTTTGTTATAAGCTAAAGGTGGATTGAAGACGTAGGAGTGTGGTGTGAGGTCAGAGACTCATTATTTATTACGCTGTGGAAGCTAAAAATTCTATAGAATTTGCTGCAACTTTCAGCGATCCAAACTTTTTGTTTGTAACTTTGTTTAAAATTAAGAAGCAAATGTTAGTACGTATCTAAATCATCCGTTTAAAAATGTGCGACATACGGCGATTTATTGATCAATTTTTGTCTCGCCAATTTGGAAAGTTCCTCACCCAACTCCATTGCAGTCTTCAAATAAAGCTATCAACATTCCCATAAAATCAAATTCGCATTATCAATTTGCTGCGATAGAGCCATCATCTCAAACGCTTACACAGATGGGCTCAAATAAAAACACGGCGTAAAACAAACAGTATGTTTTGCTAACAAAAACATAATGAGATGGCTGGACCACCTGTAATTTCCGTAGAAGCCCACCGGCCTAATGGTTGAATTAAGATAATATCTCTCTTTTGCAACTACATGAGCTATTAAGTTTTCAGAGTTCCGTAATGAATGTTTGCGTACGTATTTATGACCTATTGATTTTGACTTAATAAAAAAAGGTTTTTGAGATATTACAGAATACGGTTGAAAGTATTTATGAAAATAGTTACATATTGAATAATTGGCTCACTTTTTTATGTATTAGGATATGTTAAGTTTTATTTGTGATTCACTGATAACAAATTAACAATAATCGTATTTGTTGCAATCAGCGTCTTGTGTAATGAAACTTACAACATCCTATTCATTATCACAGGTTGGTAGGGGTTTAATTGCCACGTTTTATCATAACAAGATGTGTCAAAGCACCTTTTTAGAATCACGTAAACAAACTTCATAATCATACTGGTGACAGCCATTACATTATATTCAATATTGTAAAAGTCCTTAGCTCCTAGAATTATAAATGTCCTTGAAAATTATTCACACAGCATTTTTTACGAACCTTTTAATTCTAGCCATTCATCATAATTATGTCTATTTTTTCATACAAATAATCGATCTTTTGTATATCTATTAGCCCTTAATCACAAAGTCATATCATACCATTCATTAATATCATTTAAATGAGAGATAAGCTACCATCTGAAGTATTGTGATCTGTCAAAGTTGACAAGCAGGAGTACTTGTTAACAATGAAATTGTGTCTTTGACAACCAGAAGTACTTCAGAATAATCACGATTAGTTCGGTTACGGCAACTTGTCATAAAAGAGTTATCGGCGAGATAAGAACGAATCGTTCGGTGGCAAAAAATAATGAGCGAATACAAATTAGTCGGAAGCCCAGGGCGGTACAAGACCGAAAATGACTCCCATGTGACGTAGGGTCGCAACAAACTACTGATAAAAAGGTGATGTAAAAGATTGGTTCCTTAGATATTACATTGAATTAAAATATGTAAAAAATTTAATATGTGGGTGAGGCGTAAAAGTAATTATTGCGAAAACCAACTGATATTCTATCCGCTATGGGCTCGTGTGAAGAACATCACCATAATTATGAATAGTCGTCAGAGCTCAGTTGGGAAGGGTATGGGTTTTTCAAAGGCAGGCAACGCATCTGCGACCCTTGTACGGTTGTTGATGTCCATGAGCAGCCGTGATCACTTACCATCAGGTGCCTCGCTTGTTGGTTTGTCTCCCTATCACAAACATAAAAAACTAATAGCGAAAAGCAATTCTAATGTACTGACATTGACAGCCCTAACTCCAAGTTTACAACCACATGTTACGATTATTGGTCTCAAAGAGTTTATTTTTATGTGGCCCAGCGAATTCAGTGGGTGGCGCGAGGTCTGATTTGTGACGACGTTTGAACCAACAGTTGTACTCGTATATCACACAAGTGTTGCAGTAAAGCGCTGATTTTTAATTAATTTTAATAACTTACTGCAATAAAATTATTTATTGAAATTTCAAAATTAGAAATCAATTTAAACTGTAAAGTGACATGAGTCCGGCGGCTTTTGTCTAGAACATTTTAGTGATGTATCACGAAAACAGCTTTTATTGACAGTAAGTTTGAAGCGGAGCGGAGATGTGCCGTTAGTAGCCAATGGATTTCAATGCTGAGATGGTCACGTGTTAATGCCAAAATCTTATTGGCACATCTTACTTACCCTAAGACTGGTGCTTCACATTGTCTACCAAAATTTAAAGATCTATCAAGATTAGAATGTCTGATAACTTAAAATGTTTAAGCTAAATCTAAAATCCTTTCTTAAGTATTGCTTGCGTTTCACTGTTTTTCCTGCGATTTATTCCTAAATTGGGTAGGTCACTGTGTCATAAATCTTACCCAAAAATGCAACACTGCCAGCTTCACAACCTCAATTCCAAATCGTCAAAATGCCAGCCAATTCCGGTTATTAACGATCGGAGCCTAGTAACAGTTCGTTGTTTTGTACGAAGCATTAACCGCAGGAATAACAGTGTAACACCGGCAATTGTCTAAGCACCGTTATCCTACTACAAGAAACTTAAATCTGTCTGTACATAGGTTCCCTCTCTGGTGTGAGCTCTTAATTTATGTGATTGACACACTGGCACTGTTTTCACTAAGTTGTTTTTTTCTAGGGCTCTAGGGAGAGTATTAATTAAGAGAGATCTGGTGCAAACTGCGACAAGAAGTCTAAGAGTAACTAGTATATATGCTTCTTATTCATTACCAATGGTGAACTAGTAACGAGTGATTATTATGCTGCTCTGATACACTTTTATCTTTCTTAACATAGACATAGCATAATTTAATTTAATGTTTCCTATTTTTATGATTTGATTTTTATTGTTTCAATGTTTTTGTCGTATTTTTATTTTTGTTTTAATGTGATTATTTTTTGTATCTTGATAGTGTAATTTGATATATTTAAGCTTGTGTGCGTGTTGGTTTAACTGTAAGCCACAAGTGTTAGAATAAATAAATAAATAAATAAATAAATTAACATTAGGTTAAGATTCGATTAAATCTTTTTTATTTTTCAAGTGACCGATAGCCAACTCCGTGTGCTTTCATTGTTCCATATTATCTTTATATCTCTTCTCTTGCAAATTAGTCCCTAGAAAGAGCCTTCCTTCACCAAAGCGAAAGAATCCTGTTGTTAGAAAAAATTCCAATAAAGAGGCTTGTCTTCCTAGAAAATGTTATTGTTGGTTAAAACACCAGGCAGCTCATTCCTGTCGTCTAACCAACAATAACACCTAATAGGAAATCCTCAAACGCCTAACCAATAACAATGATAGACATTGAATTGCAACGAAGGACCGGAGCTATATCAATGTATGTGATGCTGTGAGATATTTTTTTTATTTATAAGAGAAGAGTTGCATACTGAAAATGGTCTACCTAGTTATTAATGGTTAGACCACCAGAAAACTTATTCAGGTGGTCTAACAATGAATAACATCTATTAGGAAATCCTCAACCGCCTTAACAACAATAATGATATGCATTGAATTGCAACAAAGGACTTCCACTGACGGAAAATTTCCCCAAATGCCACTTCTAGCTATTAATGGTTAGACCACCTGAATAAGCTTTCTGGTGGTCAAAACCATCAATAACACCTACTAGGAAATCCTCAAACGCCTCAGCAATAACAATGATAGACCAATCGAGGCCTAACAATAAATATCATTGATCGACGGTCTCATTGTTCTTTACGACCGCTCAATTTGCATTGGCACGGTTTGGTAAGTGTTATTTACGAGTTTCATTGATATTTACAACATGCCAAAAAATTTATTAACAGGGTTCAAGGTTTGTTCGCTTCTGACGTTGGTGGATGTGGTGGTTAGGATTTCAAGGGCTCCGTGATATATTCGGGACGCTTTGAAAGGGTCAATTTTGTGTTTTGGTGTACCTTAGCGGGTCTAAGTGGGCCTAGCGAGTTGGTTTTAATCTTTAAGCTAAAAAGATAAACTAAATTAATGAATAAAAACTAAACTGAGCTTATTATTAGGGTAGATATTGTCAATTTGCATTGACTATCAGTTTCAAATGTGATTGCAGTAAAGCATGGAAATGAGATATCGTGCCAAATCACTGACGATGTTAGATCGCAGTTTTTATCACTTTGCCTTTTGCATAACAGTACGTGCCCTTGACCAGTAAACACTTTTATAACCCTAGCTAGAAGTCATAGCCATTGAAGCTGTTTAAATGTCATAAATACAGTGAGAAGTATCCAGCTCATTGATCAATACTCGTTAGAGAACTTAAAGAGTGAGGTGTTGGTTGCTTCCGCTCATATGCTACTTGATAGGTCAAAAGTGTGGTTGTGTTGCCTGTTTTGAAAGTTATTGGTAGTAAAAGAAAGTCGTCATGTAATTTATTTTACAAACTTACAAGCATGATTTAAACATGGTCATGTTTTTCATATTATTTATCTAGTACAAGTTCCGAGTCTGCTCGGTAAAATACGTTGATGCTTTTAATACTGATTGTGGAAAGAATAATGCTGCTCATTCGCAAAATACAATCGTCAAACTTTTCGAACAAGTAGGAATTATCGATTTTACCAACCTGTCCTAAATTACTCCAACGCCTGGTCACTATATTTACGAGAAGCAGATTCGTTGTCCGGCTGTAAATCTGAGCCGAGATTTAAATAAGGCCCCCGTGAATCAATGAATCAACTCGTGTTGTAAAAACGCCGACTTTATATGACATATCTAATCATTTTTGAATAGGCGGAATGGATCAAATAGATACTTATGACAATATATGATCGTTCACTTTCATAAAAGTACAATTATGATGATAAACTGCTTCTAAAATTAAGTATATTTAGGCAGAACGAAGTTTGGTAGGTTGAAAACGGGTAAAGTTTTTATGGCTTAAAACTTGTCTATAATTTTCGGCAACATTATAATTTCTGCTAATAACAATGATTAAATATCATTAGATTTCGCTTTGGTTTTCCCGGAAATTTCAAGATTCTTGATGTTTTGATTGAGCTGTTAAGAACACTATTGTTTGTTGTAATAATTATAGGTTTCAATCACGATGAACGATCATAAAAAGATTTCTTAGAATGCCAACATTCGATGATAAAATTAAGATATCGTTTTGTTATTTATGTGAGAGTCTTCTATCTTATATATTTAGACTTGACTTATTTAAAATGAGTAGTAGGGATACGCGGGTTCTGGCGCAAGCGCCAGAGCCCCGCGAATCTGTTGCACCTATCCTAAAAAAAAGGAAATAGCCCCCCATTTGAGCTCATTTCTGGAGTCCGTTTTAGCGTAGAATGCGTGGTTCTGGAGTTATGCAAATCAATTAACTGTTATCTCATTGGCTTCCGGTGGTCTTGCACCCTCATTAGCGTTCCATTGTTCGCCTACTTCTTTTATCTATTGTACTTGGAACACCCTCATTACGGTTGAGTTATTGACAAATCGTATAAGAAAAAAAGGGAAAATCTCATGACATAAAACTTATTTGGTTCATTTTTTTTTTCCTCTTAAGCTGGCTCGACGGAGCCCCGCTTGGCGGGGCTACTATTTCTGAATGCAATGTTTAAAGTAACCTAACCCGAAGGGTCTGAAAGACCCCGCCATCCCCTTCGAACCTAACGGGTCGGTGTCGGGGTGTCCCAAGTCCCGAGCTCGCTTCGCTCGCTCTTGGATAATATTATATTCTTCTAATAACAATAGTTTTAGAGTAATAGAAACATTTGTCATCAATCAAACACAAACATTCATTTTTATTTCGAAATTTTATTACTTTTTCTACAAATGAGCGGAACATCCCTGAAACTTAAATAGCAAATACATTAAGCAATATTCACCACAAATCCTATCAACATTCCAGTCCCATCTCTTACAATTCCTTTTCAAAAACTGGAGATGATATCGCTCAGGTGTTCGTCCATATGAATCAAAATATTGACCGATGCCATTCGTATCGATATGTATAGCTTCCCAGTGAGTATCTGGTTTCTCGTCTGAATCCAAATTGCATATTATATAAGTTGGTACATGCGTATACATAGATAGTCTATTAGCAGCATAAACATTATTTTCTACACTTTGATGAATCTTTTACATATGTTTTTGTAATTATAGTGTATCCATGATATTACTGTTATCAGCAGATTATTTCAGTACCAATCTATTCAATGGTTGTCATAGGAATGTTCAATTAAAGTGATTTGTAAATATTAAATCGCATTATTTGTCACCAAACACGTTGCTGCCTGTTACGAAGCAATTTGCGATAACTTTGGTGGTACTATCAGTTTCGTTTTGTGAATATTTAATCGCATTCTTTTGTGAATCACAAGTCTAAGCCTGTTGCGAAGGAACACAAGTTTGTTGACTCATAGAGTTACAGTCAGTTTCGTTGTACTTAGGAATTTGCTTTAGATAAGAATGGTGTTATATAAAATTGAACAGTTGCAGTCATGCAGTCAGTCTATGGGACGATGGTGGAAAAAGGAAGTCGCAACCGATTGATAAATTTTTTGAAGTGGCACCCAAAATAAAAAGGGAGAAGCTGCTATCGTCGACTGCGGCACGAGCTGCTAGAGATGGCGTATCATACATCTCTACAAATTCTGACGACGGAGACCAAGCGACGCATCTCATAAAAATTGAAATGTATGATATGAAAAAACTATCCTAGATTCCAGTGATCACTGGAAGCACGCTACCACGAGGATTAAGTATTACGTAAAGAATAATAAGGATAGCCTCTACGACAACACAAACGGCCTCGTATACAATATAACAAAGACAATAGCAGAAAGTGATATTAAAAAATACTTTTTTAACTAAAACACTCATTAGTTGATTAGTAAATGTGATTCTGTTTACTTAAAGTACTTCTGTGTACTCATTAGATCCGAGGAGCTGTCGTCTTGTGATGCTGAGAGAAAATCAAGGGCAGAAGGAAGAGATGAGTGTGGTATACGTGTACAGAACACTTCATGGAAAAGTAAAACTACAAAGCTGATTGGAGAAGAAACAGTGAAGAATATGCAGTACCCAAGAGCTGGTTATCTATTTTTCAGTTCAAAATCTAGACGGTTGATCAGTTTCGAAAACTGGCCTCTCGTTATTCAGCAGAAGCCAGAAGATCTTGCAGAAGCCGGTTTCTTTTATACTGGCCATGGAGACTGGGCCAAGTGTTTCCATCGTGGTGGTGGTTTAAAAGATTGGGAAGATGACGATGATCCTTGGCAGCAGCATGTTCAGTGGTTTAGTCAGTGTGCTTATGTAAAGTTTAAACTCGAACAGTGTTTTGTACAAGATTAAATAGGGGAGGTTTATAAAAAAAAATAAAAAATAGTATATTGCATACAATTTGTTTTATTTATAATATTACATTTAGTTATACACACATAATGCATTAATAGTGCAGTCATTGAAGCGAAAAATAGGGCCAAACCTCCGAATTTTTTTACTGTGACCCGATTTGCATGAAATTTTTTGAATTAGGCTTGTCTTACCCTTAACTTCAAAAGTGAAAATGATCTGAACGCCGCCTTTTATTTTTAAGGGGTGTAAACAACCCTTGAGGAGAAAAAATTACATTGAGCCATTTTTTCGTATGAAAACATGTCTAATAGTATGTAGTGAAATTGTAAAGTGTATTTTAACACAAGCACCTCATATTGAAATCATTTTCAACCCCTTGAAAATCTTACAAACCTTTCAAACAACCCCTAAATTGAAAAAAATCACAAAAATATACTTTGGTATGGCATAAAAAGATGTCAGTAGAGAGTAAGATATCTATACTATATACTATAATATACTGTAGCTATATACCTATCTATAATTTAATATATAATATAAACATATATATATAAATCTATATCTAAAAAGGTCAAAGGTGACTGACTGATTACATAGTGATCTATCAATGCACAGCCCAAATCACTGTACGGATCGGGCTGAAATTTGGTATGCAGGTAGATGTAATGACGAAGGCATTCGCTAAGAAAGGATTTTGATTAATTCAACCCCCAAGGGGGTAAAATAGGGGATGAACGGTAGTCTGAAACTTTGTCAATTTTAAACCTATCGGGCTCATATTTTGCAAACATAAAGCTAATATAACGTAGGCATCGCCTAATCAATGAGATTGATAATTTTCAACCCCCAAGGGGGTAAAATAGGGGATGAACGGTAGTATGAAACTTTGTCAATTTTAAACCTATCAGGCTCATATTTTGCATACATAAAGCTACTATGACGTAGGCATCGCCTAAGCAATCATATTGATGAATTCCAACCCCCAAGGGGGTAAAATAGGGGATGAGCTTTAGTATGAAACTTTGTCAATTTTTAACCGATTGGGCTGAGACTTTGCATTCATAAAGATAATATGACGTAGGCATCCCCTTTTAAACATTATTTGAAAAATCTACTACTAACGGGAAAAATAGGTGATAAAGAAACCGAAATCCACGCGGACGAAGTTGCGGGCGCCCGCTAGTTACATAGAAGCTGAAGCGTTTGTGTCTTTGTTTGTTTGAACGCGCTAATCTCTGGATCTACTGGTCCGATTTGGAAAAATATGTTTGTGTTGGATAGTCTATTTGACGAGGATATATAATATAATACAGGTATATACATTATTTATTAATTATATAATATATGTATAGATGTTTTAAAGATATTTTAATTGTATAATATACAATACTTAAGTATATCATTTTGACCAAACTCGTAGGGTCTAGACAGCATTTGCAATGTAAGCGCAAAAAGTGAGGTTTTACGTTGTTTCACGTGGTTACACCCGCGTCCCGAGAGAACTACTTCCCGTAACGGGATAAAGTATAGCCTAGGTTACTTGGGGTGAATGTAGCTTTCCATTGGTCAAAGAATTTTTGAAATCGGTCCAGTAGTTTTTGAGTTTACTCGTTACATACAAAAATACAAATCTTTCTTCTTTACAGAGGGGGAGGAAATGGGAACCGTGCTTTAAAGCGAGCAAAGCCACGGGAAAAAGCTAGCATCATGTCTCTATATACACCTTACAATAATTTTGGTTCTCTCTTATACTGCGTTCTTTCACATTGCTCCAAATATTCACACGCCGAGAGTTGCAGTTACTAAGTAGAAAAAAAAATGTTTTGTTTTTGGACCATAACTCCTTCAATTTTCATGCTATCACAATTTTTTAAAAACCATTGTAAAGCTAATTAAGAGAGCTACAATAACCCGAATTGCAATATATTGTAAAAAACCTTTTTCTAAAACGGTGAAGAGTTTAAGGGCTTAAGAGAGGCTGTGATTGCTCTGCCACTCGCTCTATAAACAATCATATCTCCGTCAATTTTTTTTTGACAGAAAGAAAAATAACATCAAATTGTTTGTCAGAAAAATACCTTAATGTTTTATTCCTACATTTTTATATAAATCTGTCGCCTACTTTGAGATATCATGAAAAAAGGTGGGTATTTGAAAAATTTAATATTTAGACTTTTTTAGAAATCGTGACTTTTTTTTCAAAATATGTGTCCTAACCTAGCCAAACTGATACAATCTATAAAACTCTTCATAATAAAGTTAATTCTAGGCTGAATACGAATAATTTTAATTTTGGTGGAAATGGCACTTAAGAAGCCTATTGATTTAAAAGAAAATAACTTAAGATGCTCCACTTATTTGCAATACAGCTCACTTATTTTACGTGCAAAAGACTTTTATTAGTACTCGTTTGAAAGCTTATTTTAAGCACTACAAAGCTCTTTTTTATTAAAATGCATAAAATGCTTTTGCTCGCCTCTAGGTGTCAATAACCACATCAATAAAATTTTAGACGAAATAAAAAACGGCTTTGATCTTTAATATCTAGCTTAATATTGCTCTTAGAAAACTTTATAAACAACCAAATTGTTCATTTTTGTCCCTGCTACAATTTTGTTTTTATAAAATTTTCGAAAAAACGTATATTTTTGGAGATATTTGCAAAAAACCGATGAAAAACGTGAAAATATTGCAAATTTTCAATTGCCAATTACTTGAAAAGTATTGGATTTTTCGAAAAACTTTATAAATGATTTTTTGCTTAAAATTAGACCTTTTATCGATTTCCGAGGTTATTTTAATTAAAATGAAATTAACCCCCGAGAAGGGGTGGCAACCACCCCCAGGGTGGTTGCGGCGTTCAACGCTTTTTCACTTTTGAATGTTAGTGTAAGATAAGCCTAATTCCAAGATTTCATGCAAATCGGTTCACAGTAAAAAAAATCGGACCCAAAATGCTTCATTGCCTGCACTATAAGCATAACACAATTATATCTAAAACTCTACACACATTATAATCCTAACAGCTATAGTCTACAGTAACATTTCAATTTTTATCTATTTCAATAATATTATCAAACTCAGCATAAACAATACAGTTAATTGTCTGTATGTATCACATTCCACCTTATTGTTGTCCTCGTCATTGGTTTCAATTGATGATGTAGAAGCTCCTTCATCAAATTTTCCTTTCTTGGTAACCTTATTTTCATCAGTTGTGATAACTCGTTTTAAACCTCTTCCAACTTGTTGTTGACTGTAACAAAAATAGAAAATTATTAGACAAATCTTAAATGAAAACATGACTAAAATAATGTTTTTTATTGAGTTTATACTTCTAATACTTACATCAACGTTGTTTCAACCGTCAAACATTGATTATACAACTCATCATCATACAATGAATCGAACAGTTCACATTTTTCACACAAGTTTTCCATCTTTATAATAATGAAGAAAGTATGTAGCACAGTAAGTAACAGTTAAGTGTTTGTAGAGCAACTGATACCCAATTTCAAATAATGTCCGATATTTATAGTCTAGCGAAGGATTAGGAAAGTCATGTAAAATCTAATGAGTACACAGAAGTACTTTAAGTAAACAGAATCACATTTACTAATCCACTAATGAGTGTCATTGTTAAAAAAGTATTTTTTAACTTTATCACTTTCTGCTATTGTCTTTGTTATTTTGTATACGAGGCCGTTTGTGCGGTCGTAGAGGCTATCTTTATTATTATTTACGTTATATTTAATCCTCGTGGTAGCGTGCTTCCAGTGATCACTAGTTGGAATCTTGGATGGTTTTTTCATATCATACATTTCAATTTTTATGAGATGCGTCGCTTGGTCTCCGTCGTCAGAATTTGTAGAGATGTATGATATGCCATCTCTAGCAGCTCGTGCCGCAGTCGAAGATAGCAGCTTCTTCCTTTTTATTTTTGCTGCCACTTCAAAAAATTGATCAATCGGTTGCGATTTCCTTTTTCCACCATCGTCCCATAGACTGACTGCATGACTGCAACTGTTCGATCTTATATAACACCATTCTTATCTAAAGCAAATTCCTAAGTACAACGAAACTGACTGTAACTCTATGAGTCAACAAACTTGTGTGCGTTTGCAACAGTCTTAAACTAGTGATTCACAAAAGAATGCAATTAAATATTCACAAAACGAAACTGAGTGAGACTGAATAGATTGGTACTGTGATAATCTGCTGAGAACAGTCAAAGTCAAAGTCAAAGTAGTTTATTTTGCAATTTGATTTACAAAGAAATTCTTTTGCACGTCATATCTTTTTTTACCTACCAGCACTTCGACGTGAATGGCCTGCTGAGAAGAAGTGCCGCAAGAAACTCAACAGTTTGCCTTTTTTAAAAATAAATACAATTTGTATAAATAATTATTTACATGTCATCAAAATAATAAAATAGAAAAATCATGTCATTTAAAAACAAAACAAAAAAAAACATATAACTACAAATGTAATAAATTAATAAATTAGACAACCACATGCGCAGAGTGGTAAGAAATTGTCAGGCCCACAAATTCTTGTCGATATCATTTAAATAATCTTCAATTTTATAGTAACCTTTTCTCATTAAACAATTCTTAATTTTAATTTTAAATTTATGTAAAGGTAATTCAACAAGATTTTGTGGTACTTTGTTGAACATTTTTATGCTTAATCCTACAAAAGACCTTCCCGTTTTTTGAAGTCTGACACTTGGATAGGCAAGTCTGTGCTTATTTCTTGTATTGAATTTGTGAGTATCCGATTTTTTAAGAAAATGTTTATTATACTTTCGAATATATAAAATACAATCAAATATGTACTGAGAAGGTACTGTTAAAATATTAATTTCTTTGAATACATCTCTAAGTGAGTCACGAGGTCTAAGGTTGTAGATCGCACGGATAGCTCTTTTCTGCAATATAAAAATTGACTTAATGTCAGCAGCAGAGCCCCACAACAGTAGACCATATGACATAATACTATGAAAGTAACTGAAGTAAACCAGTCTCGCCGTTTCAATGTCAGTGACATATCTTATTTTTCTAACCGCGTAAGCAGCAGAGCTAAGTCTTCCTGCTAGTGCAGTTATGTGAGGACCCCATTGTAACTTGGAATCGATGGTGATTCCTAAAAATATGGTTGAATTGACAATTTCTAGTTTCGCATCATTCATAGTAATTTGTGTATTAATTTGCCTAACATTAGGCATCATAAATTTAACACATTTAGTTTTTTTAGCATTAAGTAACAAATTATTGGTACTGAACCATTGTGACACCTGCAAGAGAGCTCCGTTTACTTTGTCAAATGTTTTTTCGTTTCTCTCTGTTTTAAAAATGAGAGAAGTATCATCAGCAAACAAAACTATCTCACAGAGGTCCTTGGTAAAATATGGAAGATCATTTATATAGATAAGAAATAGCAAAGGTCCTAATATCGAACCTTGGGGCACGCCCATTTGCAGTTTAGCACCAGCAGAATTGGTGTTTTTGATATTGACTCGTTGTATCCTGTCAGTGAGGTACGACTCAATTAATTGTAAAGAAAAGTTGGAGACACCGTAATATTTTAATTTAATTAGTAATATTGAATGATCAACACAGTCAAATGCCTTTGACAAATCACAAAAAATACCTATCGCATTCTGTTTATTTTCCCATGCATCAAGTACATGTTTCATAAGTGCTATACCTGCATCGGTTGTACTCTTGTTTTTAGTAAAACCGAATTGTTTTGCATGAAGTAAATTATTTCTATTAAAATGTTCTAATAACTGATTAAAAATTATTTTTTCAAAAATTTTACTTAATGAGGGTAATATTGATATTGGTCTAAAATTTGATGGGTCACTTTTGTCGCCCGATTTAAACAAAGGTATTAATTTACTATATTTCATTAAATGATGAAATTTATTTTCATCAATGCATTTATTAAAAAGGTAAGCCAAATGAGGAGAAATTATTTCAATTATAGATTGTAAAATATCAGTTGATATTCCCCATAAGTCCTCAGTTTTCTTTTTATTGAGGTCTTTGAATGTTTTTAATATAGTAATTGGGGAGATGTGATCGAAACTAAATGTAGTCTTACATTGATCTACACAAGAAGCTAAGATGTTTTGAGCTTTTTGTGTACTAGAATTTAGCTTACTAGTGGTTGTTATAGGTATGTTTGAGAAAAAAGTTTCAAAGGCATTTGCTACTTCTATATCTGACTTTATAGTTTTATCGTTAATTTTAAGGGAGTAATCACTTTCATATGACTTGAACTTACATGTTTCTTTGTTAATTATATTCCAAGTAGCTTTTATTTTATTACTTGAGTTATTTATTTTATGTCTCAAGTAAATAGACTTGGCTTTATTGCAAACTTTCTTAAAAACTTTAGAATACATCTTAACATATTCAATCACTTTTGGATCTTTAGAATATGCTTTTAAACCATACAGCTCATACAGTTTATTCCTACTTTTATAAATACCTGGAGTAGCCCAGTCACTAAACTTAGTTTTAGGATTATTAACATTAACATGTATAGTCCTTTTAGGGAATACTCTATTAAATTCAGATGAAATTAAGTTAAGTAAATTTTCATAAAGAACATCTACATTATGGTTATTAAAAGAAATGTCGGGGAGTTTGTGAACTATTTTATCTTTAAATCTCTCTTTACGCCCCTCAGTGACAGGTCTACATATGATGTCAATAGATCTAGGAACAACACAGTTTTCAAATTGAACCTGTTGTCCGCAATGATCTGACTGTATACAATTTATATTTTTTTTATTAATTACCTTACTATTACAAAACACATTGTCTAAACAAGTTGCACTCGTTGGTGTGATCCTTGTAGGTTCATTAAATAAATTTAATAGATTGAATGAAGTAAACAGATTAATAAATCGACTACTTAGTTGTGAACCTTCAAGAATATTCACATTAAAATCTCCACAAACAATTACTTTTTTATTAGTCTTACAACTTTTTTTAAGAATTTCCTCCATTGAGGATTCGAATAAACTATAATCTGCCGAGGGCGGCCTATACACACATACTATTATATAATGCTCCAGCTCTGCACATGCTACTTCAATAGTTCGCTCAATTGAAAGTGCTGTTATATCTTTACGTTCTTTACATCTAAGATTATTATTTACTAACAAAAGTGACCCACCGCGGATAGCAGACTTTCTCATGAACGAGCTAATTACAGTAAAGTTGTCTATACTTATTAAACATTCATTTTGTCTTAACCAATGTTCGGTTAAACACAAGACGTGTATATTCATACTGTCTAAAAATAAGCCTATTTCTAGTTCTTTGCCAGAGAAGCCTTGAATATTTTGATGGACTAAATTAAAAAAAATACAAGACTTCTCCTTGGTCACTGGCTTGCTAGAGACATCCTCTATTGTCTTAAAAGTTAATTTAAATTACTTTGATTAACATCCAAAGTATCAAAATATATGTCAGGTCTATTTGGAACATGTTCCAAAGTCTTACACATTTTATTAAAAATGTCATTAATATTGTAAGCTAACAATGTAGCCAGTTGCTTTTTTAAACTATAAGGCAACGAAAAAGTATTGCCTGTTGTATACAACTTATTACTACGATTAAAATTATTGGTGTCAAAAAACACAAATTTGTCACTATGTCTACATGTCAAATTGTATAATAAAGTATTCAATAAGTGAATACAGTTATTTTGCTCAGATTTATAATGATTACAATATGGTATTGCACATAAAATTACTTTACCCACATCTGAATTTAATAAAGCAGAAAAATAACTTAAAATATCTTTTTTAGTAATATTCAGCCCATCCCCTAACATTAAAACTGCTATAGATTTTTTATCAAATGAACTCTGCTTAATGCAGAGTTCATTTGATTGTAATATCATGGATACACTAGAATTACAAAAACATATGAAAAAGATTCATCCCAGTCTAGAAAATAATGTTTATGCTGCTAATAGACTACCTATGTATACACATGTACCAACTTATAAAATATGCAATTTGGATTCAGACGAGAAACCAGGTTCTCACTGGGTAGCTATACATATCGATACGAATGGCATCGGTCGATATTTTGATTCATATGGACGGACACCTGAGCGATATCATCTCCAGTTTTTGAAAAGGAATTGTAAGAGATGGGACTGGAATGTGGATAGGATTTGTGGTGAGTATTGCTTAATGTATTTGCTATTTAAGTTTCAGGGATGTTCCGCTCATTTGTAGAAAAAGTTATAAAATTTCGAAATAAAAATGAATGTTTGTGTTTTATTCATGACTAATGTTTCTATTACTCTGAAACTATTGTTATTAGAAGAATATAATATTATCCAAGAGCGACCGAAGCGAGCTCGGGACTTGTGAGACCCCGACACGGACCCTTAGGGTTAGGTTACTTTAAACCTTGCATTCAGAATTAGGAGCCCGCTTAAGAGGAAGAAAAAAAATTGGACCAAATAAGTTTTATGTCATGAGATTTTCCCTTTTTTTCTTAAACGATTTGTCAATAACTCAACCGTAATGAGGGTGTTCCAAGTACATACAATAGATAAAAGAAGTAGGCGAACAATAGAACTCTAATGAGGGTGCTAGACCACCGGAAACCAATGAGATAACAGTTAACTGATTTGCATAACTCCAGAACCACGCATGCTACGCTAAAACGGACTGCAGAAATGAGCTCAAATGGGGGGCTATTTCCTTTTTAGGGTTCCGTAGCAAATTTTTTTTCATTGAACATATACGTGTGGGGTATCTATAGATAGGTCTTTAAAAATTATATTAAGGTTTCTAATATCACTTTTTTCTAAAGTGAATACTTTGCGTGACAGACCCTTCCAAAGTGGAAAAAAGTGTGTCCGCCCCCCTCGAACTTCTAAAATAAGAGGATGATAAAACTGAAATAAATATATAATGTACATTACCATAAAAACTACCAACGAAAATTGGTTCGAACGAAATCAATTCAGTAGTTTTTTTAATACGTCAAAAATAGAATTTGTACGGAACCCTTAGTGCGGGAGTCCGACTCGCACTTGGCCAATTTTTTTTTTAGGATTAGTGCAACAAATTCGCGGGGCTCTGGCGCTTGCGCCAGAACCCGCGTATCCCTACTACTCATTTTAAATAAGTCAAATCTAAATATATAAGATAGAAGACTCTCACATAAATAACAAAACGATATCTTAATTTTATCATCGAATGTTGGCATTCTAGTTATGTACTTGGTTTTGAGTCGTTATATTTCGGCTATAAAACTGTCGTGGTTGAAACACTTTTCAAGACAGATGAAATTATACAACAAAACTTAATCATCACGGTTCCTGGCCACGAAGTGAGAGTAACAAGACAATCCGTCATTTCACGAAAATAAATAACAACTCCTTGTTAACTGATTGATGTCTGCTTATAAATAAGTTCCATAATCACTAATCATAATTTATTTGATTTAAGGAGCAACCTTAACTATGAAGCATGTCCACAATTCACCCTGTCTACTGGGAGTAGCGTAAGTTAATTGCAATTATAACTAGAGGACAAATAATATCACGGTTATAACTAACAAATCCATTGATTATGTCTTACCTAGCGCCTGCTTTCAGAGCGTCGAGCCATTCCATAAAATGGATAGATAATCTGAGCTGTTATTGTATTACTGAGAGGGAGTATACTAGTTGTAAATTCATTTACCGAAGCCACTATTCTATTGCGAATCCAGTGGCAATTCTTTGCTTTGACGAAATATGAGCGATGGAATGCGTTACTAGTATACGTGCTTCCTCCTTACTACAAGTAAAACCTGGAATCCTATAAGAGAAGCGTAAAGAACTATCTTGCGGGCATTGTGGAGCCAATACCTTGCTTATGTAAAAATAAAGGTATAGCCGGTGGGTAACTAGGTCTTAGAGAATGCCTGGACAGTCATCGTAACCGTTTATTCCCGGTCTGTTTTCTCGATTTCAGGTTCTATAATAATGAAGATAACCTCCCCGTCGAGCCGCTCTTATGAATTGACCAGGTAATCTAACTTGTCATTGTATACTGGACAAATTGATAGTACTGGTGGTAAGGCTGCTTGGTTATCAGGGTATTAGAGAATGCCTAGCCTAGTATCTTTGTAGTATCGGTTTGCTGTCGGCTTTCTCCATTTAACCTTCAATAATTATGAAGATAACCCTCTAGAGTGCGACACTTCAAAACAAAGAAAGATTGGCTAATCATTAGTTATTTATTACGAGCACCGAGTGAGTTTAACGAAAGCTCAAGTCACAGGTCCATGTCGTGTCGTCGGTGCTAAGCACAGTTTTTTAGGAGTACCAATTTTGTTTTTGTTTTCTAGAAAAAAATATTAATAGAATCTATGATCATATCTATGAATATCCCACTGAAAAGCATAGGTTATTCACTTCCTATAAGAGGCAGGACTTAAAGAGAGCTGTATATTTATGGGCGATCAATAATCCCTTACCTGGAGGAGGCTTAAGCCAATTAACGTATTTACGTCCAGAATTGCAATCCAATGATGTTGAAAATGACAATATAACAAAAACGCTTGACCTCTGTCAGTTCAACCGTTTTTATACACTGTTTCCAAGACTGAGCTGCTATAACAATATAAAAAATATTAATAAACAAACAAACCCCACTTAAATTATAATTGAACAATAGGAGGTTGTGTGGTCGCGTCGGGCGATGATTTAGAAGTTTCCCGGCCCCTTAATTAGCAGTTCGCGTGGTTGGCTAATTAGCGAACAGATTGGACCCCAGGGGCGGCTTTGACGGGTTGGCGAACTACAAGTATAGACGATTGAGCTAAGGATCTATTTTGACAATCGTATTAGTAATGTCAACTAGGGAAAATCATGGTAATGTTTTATCATGGAGTTTTTCAATATAGAAATTCTGAACATGTATAAACATCTCTTTTAAAATTTACAGCCAATGAGTGATCCGAATCGAAATGCTTCCGAAACCGGTAGAATTAAATTCCTCTTTATTTTGTGTTTTGGTTCATGAATGAATATCATGACTCAAAATCTTAAAACATTGAAATGTCTTGTTACTGAATGCCAAGCCTAACTCAAAATTGGGCGTTTATAAGGTTCCACGGAAACAATATCATACTTTACGTTATAGAAACTGTAACTAATTTTGAAATAAATTTTAATATCGCGTGCGCCGTATTGTCGCGACAGTATTTATCGTCGTAATATCTCTTTAGTCCGCAATTATGAACACCAATTAGTTTGAATATCAGGTCGTTAGACTCGGCTTCCTCAATACTTGCCTGTTGCCTGCCTTTTATAGACTTAGTACAAGACAATGCTGGTCTAGATTTCTCTTAGACTTGAAGTAAACCAGTAATTTGTACTTGCGAAACATCGGGATGAGATCCAGTGAAAGTAATTAGATACCGTTTACAACTAGTGTTCAGACTGGAATCACTAGAAACTAGATATTAAATTCATGTCTGGTCTTGGTGTTCGGTGCGGGCTTATCGCGCATTCAAATCCTAGGAAATTAACAGTTTCTAGCTGGACTGTTGATGGGGCGTTATCTGAGGCCGATTGGCTAGGTACACCTTCAAGGGATACTGAGTTATCATCAAAAGGATATGGTTATTTAGAACTACCAAAGAAAAGTTGGATGGAATGTGTGAAGGATGATATGAGTGAAAGAGGTGTGAATGACGCGATTACGAATGATAGGCCGATATGGAAGAAGTCAACATATTGCGCTGATCCCAGATAAACTGGGAACAGGGCAGGCAAATGATGATGATGGTTAGAACTACCAAACGAAAGATAGTAAATTGTTATTGATAATAATCCACCTGTTCAAAATTGTGGCTAACGTCACTCTTATGTGGTTTCATAGATTTTTACAATACTAGAAATCCTCAAAACCATACCTACGAGGAGCAAAAGGTTTAACCACTTTTCTACAAAAGCGATCGGTTGTTTGTTTATCTAAGTCTTGTTATAACTAACTGTCCGAACCAATCATTACGCTGCCTAATAAAACAATTCCTTTCAATTCATTAGTACTACTTCTATTATGAATGGGAGAAATCAGACCGCTACACGTATCATAAAAATAGAAAACGACAAATCAAAGTAAAACCTTCCATTCCGTGTTATAAATACATCGGACGGACGTCAGACGGGGATTCGAACCGGCGACCCCCCGCCGCGTCGCTGTGAGCGATTCCGTTCACACTGTCGCACCTAATGTTTGTTTATGTTTTTGTTTGTTTATGTTTATGTTTACGGTGTATGGCCGTGTCGCATCCAGGATGTTTATGGCCGGTGGTGTCTAATTGGTGTTCCGTGGTGACTGTTCAAGAATGAGATGTCAGAGGTGACCGGGATGCATGGAAAATACGTAAAGGTTATAGTTTTACCTTCTTTTTTTTACTGTTAAAGAAGGAAGCAACTTATTTTTTTATTTGGCTCTGAAACGAATCTAGAAGTTAATTACGTTACACTTGGCCAGTTCATATAAACACATATTTTTGGATATGTTCTAGACATGTTTTTGCTCATAACATGTTGTGTTTATCATGTAAAAATGTGCTTACATTTACGCGGTTTTTTACTGGTGCAATGCTGATTTCCCCTATTAAATTACATAATTGCACATGCACATGCGTTGACAGACACACATTCAAAAACTTCCTTTTGAATCATTCTGCCTTATTAAATCCATTACATATATTTAAGGTCTAAGTATTCATAAAATAGCTTTAAAAATTCACGAATAAAGTATCCCAAGTATTTTTTAATATTTTCCTGGTGTTTCTCGTCGAAATTATCATGAAATGATCCATTCAAAACCTCATGACTGGAACGATTCGAGTCAATTCACTTCCCTGTTGAGGACATTTACATTTTAATGCGGGATAATAAAGCCATCATAACTGCCCTTATACCGTCATGTTACTAGTTCTCACTGTGCGCTAGTGAGGTGACTATCGATAGTACCGGTGGGGAAAACCGGTAAACAATATTTCATAGATACTCGTAAGTACTCGTATTTTTGTAAAGTTTTTCTTCTTTGGGTCTTGGCTTCGTATATGGTACAGTTTAAATAAATATTACTTCTACGAACTGTCTTTAGTTAAGGGGCGCTAAAGAGGTAAGAAAACTCTAAAAGTGCTTAATATTTTAATTAATAACTCATAAACTTATTACCCCAGTATCAGTCTAGTTCTAATTTTTTTTTTAAATACGTAGTCTATTTTTTTCTCTTTGAAAAAATAGATACCGGTATAACTACCGGTTCTCCCGATCTCATCCCTCCGGTAGCATCTTGATGTTCCTCTAAAGCACCACTCTCGATTTGCTTTTGTCTATAATTTGAATTTAGATGCTGGTTTATTCAAATTCGGGTCAGCATGTTTTGTTTGAGTTCTGTAGGAATATGAATATGGTACTGAGAAATGCTTATGATTCTGATGTCTTAAGAATAAAATGCAAGGTTGGAAACTTGGAAACTATTTTAAATGTCGTTGGAGTCTCGTTATATGTTGGCTAGGCCCACGCTTTTAGGAGTAAGGCATCAATTTGACAAGTGTTTGAATATTGTTGTTATTTCTTTAAAATATAGTTTAGTGCCTAAGTGTGAACTAATGAAAGTTTGTACTTTACCAATTTATCAATACTTCCTTTAGCTTCTCATGATCACACACAACATACCATTCATGAAATTTTTGCCACATTTATATGTATAAAGTCAAGTAAAATTAGAAATTTAACATGGTGGTATAATAAAACTATTAATGATATTAGTAATAATAGTTACTGAATTTATGGCTGCTACCAACAAATCAAACTTATTTGTAGGTAGAAAGCAAACCATATTAATTCTCAACTTAGGTCCGATACTTATTTATCCGAGACTAAGCTAGTCAGGTCCGATACTTATTTAGATAATGGTAAGCCAGATCCGATCTAGCCTAGCCGTCATAGAGACATTCTCCCGAGGTGCTCCTTGCAAGCGATGAATGTTATCACAATGGGGACATTATCAGTGAAAGCTGAACTAGCACAGGAGCTACGCAGATTATTTCGACGAAGCTTTTTTTATAAATAAATATTTTAATTACTATGTATTTGAAATCTGTGAGGTCGGGTGGCTTACACTCGTAACCCCGCCTTTAGAATCATGAGTCGTGGTGTCATAATTTCATGAATTAAATGTTTAATGTCTCTTTGCAGTGGATGGAACAGCAAAAGGCTGATATAATTTTTGACTGAAATTATATTCATCATCATCATTATCAGCCTATCGCAGTCCACTGCTGGACATAGGCCTCTCCTAAGGCTCTCCACTCAGCCCGATCCCCGATCGATCCCTATCCTAGCTCCTGCCAGCCATCTTTTGTAGATCGTCACTCCACCTTGCCTGAGGGCTTCCACCACTGCGCTTTTTTCGACACTTGCTGAAACACGGTATCCACTCAGAACTCGTTTACCCCAACGGTTGTCGGTTATGCGGCTTATATGACCAGCCGATTGCCACTTCAGCTTGCTAATCCGGTGAGTATTTCTATGGGCAAAATAAGTTTGGTTGTGTTCAAACAACGCGCAGCAATACGGTGTTGCCATTTAACAGTAATGCTCTCTTTAATTGTAATAAAAGTGATTCCTTTAGTCGACTCCATCGCTCTGTGCCGCAATGTCCATTGGAAAACGATTCGATTAGCAGCCGCGACCGAGCCCATTATCAGCCGTATCAGCGTATGATGTATGGCGGCGGACACGATTCACCAGTTATCCGATTATTGGAAGGAATGTGTGGTGGTCCGGTGTGTGAAGGATCGGACCTTTGCTATAGGATGCTGGTGTAATTTGGGGTAGATTGGTGAAGAATCGGTCCCTTAAAATTTGTAAAGGTGTGTGGTTTTGATGTTGATTTGTGAAGAAACTGATGCTCATGATAGTTCGTTTAAACTTCGGAATAAGATTATGACAATTTATTAATTCGATGCATATCTGATTCGCTGGCGCATTTAGTAGAAAAGTCATGAGTTTGAATTACTTTTAAGAGCCCACGAAACCTGCAATAGACACCGTATCATCAACGATATCATCTTTAATATTTTATTTGTTGAAAAGTCAACTAATTTTATAGTAGCCTTTTTTTAGTGTTATATTATTTCCCCTTTTAAAACAACACAAACACACACACACACACAAGGCAACAAAGCAATTTAAATATACCAATATCAATATGAATTTTTAATTGCTTTTACAAATCCATAAATAATCATTAAGTGCGAAATATACTATTTTTGTTTTAAACGCGGTACCATCGCAAGTAAAATATGAGATCGTAAATAATATCGCGTGAATTACCCAAAAACAATTAACATTTATGACGCAATAAACTATTTTTTTATCAGAATCAATTTTCAATTATGCTAATGCGAGTATCGATTCTGACGTGATCGGACATAAATCGTTTTATCGATATCTCGATATATCGATAACGTGGGTGTAACATCCGACACTAAAAGGTGGTTGTTTCACAGCTTTATGTCAACGCGTTAAGGTTCGAAATTGTGTAAAATTTCATTTGTTTTACATGTCGTGTGAAGTTATCAACAGATATTATGTAATAATGATGGATGTCATGTTTTTGGTAACATAATAAGTTGTTAATTAAAGCATGACTGGATAGCGGTGCATTTGCTTTATCATTTTGAATCACGCGACGTTGTGTAACCTCTTAATGTTGATTAGTAGATTTGAGCGCCTATCGAACAACATGAAACAGCCCTAACTAAACGAGAAACTAGGCATGTCGATAGCCAAATTGACAAAAATAAAAAAATATGTATCTCGATTTAGACTCATGTCGGATACACACCGCTGTACAAACTAATTTTGTAATGAACATTATGCATTATTTCACACAAAAACATACTTAAAGAACCGATGAAAATGACAATTATCATCGGTTCACCTTGATTGTATTTGACAGTCGACCAATAGTCGTATTAAATTAATGTATACCCCACCCTTCTGGTCAAAAAGTCCAGTCTATCAAAGTAGATCAAAAATACATTTTTGTATAAGGATGGTTCACAATTATTCATACGAAAAGGATATCAAACCTATCACGGGGCATTCCCAATGTCACAGGCTACGTGATCACAGCACGTAGATAAAGGTACACAATGCATTTGTAAATACAATGTAGGAAATGGCTGTCTGAAATGAGACCGCAAAGATATGGGCTGATGACGACTATGCTGATGATTTAGAGACGTTCCTAGAATTATAAGGTGTGAACGTGACAGATAACGAACATAAGTTTAGAACAATCACTAAGCATTTATCGTTAATTGTTAGATTTACATATATTTAGACTGCCATCCATCATGTTGCCCTTTTTCCACACTTCAATACACTATGTTCAAAAAATCCATCTCAAATGTATGCCTGTCTCGAAAATTAAGCTTTAACTTCCAACCATTAAACTAAATCGATCAAAAACATAAATACAATTATCCGTGCCTATAAGGATCGGGATGTTCCTTTAGAAGCCCAACGCTTCTTTGGCGAGGGAATGCGTTAACCGTTGATCGCCGAAACGATAATCAGGTTAAATACTAAACCGATGCCGATTGGCAATCAGTGTTGCCATTAAATATCGCGACCGGTGGGGAGGCGGCGGATTTGCTAAACTTACTGTGCTACTGGTTGAATCAAATATGATAAACTTTAATATTTGTTATCAGTAGTTCATGTTTGGATGTACCTGTCCTAAATAGCTTTTCATCATCATTTGCCTACCCAGTTCCCAGTTTATCTGGGGTCGGCGCAGTATGTCCTAAATAGATTTTATGGAAGATCATTTGAAATAAGCTCAATATTAAACACGGATGGGAGCTTATGTTATTGTATGACTTTTTTACATAGATACTCATGCAACGTAGAGAGTAGAAATATGCATATTATTTACTTTACTAGTTTTTACCCGAGGCTTTGCCCGGATTATCAAGACTTCTGTTTTATCCCACGGGAGCATATTATCGGGATAAAAAAACCTAATACAGGTGGTATACCAATATCTGTATCTGTACCTTATCAAAATCCGTTCAGTAGTTTCAGCGTGATTGACGGACAAAAATCCAAATAATAACTTCCACATTTATATTATTACTATGATACGAGTGTGTATTGTTTTATTTTTTTAATTTTTCTCATTTTTTTTATTTATTCACCTACACCTGTTTAGTTAAATATTAAATGTTTTATATTTCATTTCATATAAACGACTAAATGCCAATAAAAAGGTCTTTTTATTTTTATTTAACGTTTCTTTGCAGAGATAGTGTTTGTAAACGCGCAGCCAGCGGCAAAACACAAAGCTGATTAATTACTGGCAAAACGTTAATTGTGGGCCCTTACTTCTGTCTGTCGCTAATTCGTGTGACGGACGCGAGCCGAGTTTTCACACGTGGCGGTTTGGCCTTTTATTATCATAACGATTGTGTATGGGTAACTGCAGCAAACACTAGTTTTAAATCGTATTTGCTATTGCCTTTACTTAAACGCCTCGATGGTCTTGTGGTTGAAATACCGCGTCGTGATCTGGAGGTCCGGGGTTTAATTCCTGGGTCGGGTGATTTTTTTCTGAACACAGCCCAAGATTGTGATCGCCAACCATTCTCTATCCAATCACCGCATTTGGCATGCATGCGCGCTAGGGGCAAATGTTTATGTGCATTCATGCATCAGCATTTGTACTCAAGTCTTGTATGTTTAGAAAAGTATTTAAGTATGCTATCCATTCTCTAGCATCCATAGTACAAGCTTCGACCTTAGTTTGGGGTTAGGCAATTGGTGTGTTTGTGCAAACATTTTATTTATTTTATTTTATTAATAGGCTGCTACTTAACTTTACAACCCTAGCAACGAAGTGTTAAATCCCGGTTTAAACGCTCAATTTCCAGTCGTGATTGAGTCTAGCCAGTGCTGTGTTTATCCCGGGGCGGCGGGGACACTTAGGTTAATCTCCACCATACATCACCGGTAAACTTGCAATTTGCGATCCATACACGGCACACTCGCTAATTGAGACCTCTCGATAAACACCGGTTAATTGACCGCTCGCCAACCGATACTTTACGGTTTAATCACAGCCCTCGGGGTTGTAATTTTAGTTTAACGCGCTTTTGAGGTTATTTTTTTACGCCGTTCTAGTTTTGTAGATGATTTATGCGACTTTTGCGATGGTTTTTGAGTGATTGTAAAGTTGGTTTTGAGAAAATCGGTAAAGGAAGTTTTCAATGTTGCTTGGAATTTGGTCTTTGCGTTTTATTTTTTTTAGTATTTACTAAGCGATATGAAAAGAGTATTTTTAATTTGTGTTATCTTTTTTTACAGGTAAGTGAAAAAAAGCTGCCATAAACTTCAATCCATGACTGCGGTACGGTATGTTTAAATGGACTCACTAGCTAAATGCCAACTGCAGTACTTGGATAAAAACTTTAGCTTTTATCCAAGTAGTCTCTAAGAATTAAATTTAGTCTATTTAAACGAGTAGAAAACATTTTAAAACTTGAATTTCCTGCCAGCCGTTTTTCGACCATGGCGGCCGATCGTACGATCAACCAGATGAAACTTTACGTGATATTTTAATATGTACTAATAAGAATGCTAATTTTCTTCAAACATCCTCTAAACAGTTTATGTTGCTAGGAACTTTCTATGACTCTCTTCTATATTCATTGACCGAACTATCGTATGGACACAGGGTCCCATAAATGCCTATTCAAACACAGGGGCGTGCAGTGGCATGTATCATTATTAAACATTGTGAGCGGACACTAATATAATTCAGGGTAGGGTCGCGAAAACCCTGATTTACACTACTCGTTAAACTATGAAGGTCAGCAAACAAAAACCCTTTTTATTAGCAGATATAGTTTTTTGGATAGGTACTAAAGAGGACCATAACTCTTTTTATTAACAGGTATGGTTTTTACATGGCTACTAAAGAGGTAGAGCTAAGTGGAACTTCCACTCGAATGAGCCGCTCGTCTGGGGAAGTAAAAAGTTTTTACTAAAAACTAGTAAATAAGATGGAGACCATACAGAAGATCACAGTCAAGTAGCACTTCGTAACTTTTGTGCTATATTTCTGCTGCTGAGTAAGGTTGTCAGAGCTCAGATGGGGAGGGTATGGGGCTTTCAAAGGCAGGAAATGCATCTGCGACACTTGTGCGGTTGTTGATGTTGATGGGTAGCGGTGATCACTTACCATCAGGAGACCCTCCCGTTTGTTTCACTACACACAAACAATTACATTTACTTTAACATGTAAGTAACTTTTAGTTTAACCACACCGGGAAAACCTTACAGAGTAAAATAGTTCCCCGCAAGATTAGAACCCACACAACCTACGAAGTTTTAGAGCTCAGTGTTCTGAATACTATATCAAGGAGGCATTTCGTCATCATACTACATCACCATACGCTATCATATCCTATTTCAAATCATACTTACATTATAAGTGTGAAAGTTTGTTTGTTTGGTTGTTTGTCCGTCAATCACGCTGAAGATACTAAACGGATTTTGATGAAATTTAGTATACAGGCAGGGTATGAGCTCACTCGGGTGATAGGATACATTTTATCCCGATTAAATGCTCCCATGGGATCAAGGAGCTCCCAGGAATCTTGAAAACGCGTTATATGCGACATGAGGACCTTCAAAAAACGAGCGTACTCTCTTTTAAAAAGCCGGCAACACATCAACGATAATACCTCTGGTGTCGCGGATGTCCATGGGCGGCGGAGATTGCTTACCAACAGGCGACCCGCTAGCTCCTTTGCCGCCTATGCCATAAAAAAACTAGTAAATAAATAAAATATTAAATAAAATTGAGACAGCGACAAGGCCCAATTCAACTATTACGTGATTATTACACACTTGTCAGTCTGATCAGTAACCCTACCTTCCAATCCGTCGCTTATATTGAAACTTGGTAAGACAATCAAAGTCATTAATCGGAAACAAAAGATATTCTTGAACGCGTAATACTCGTAAATCGCGAAGAGTGCAATGAGCAAAGTGCAGTGCGTGACTGATGCGTTTGATGCATGCGGGGTCATGCGTTGCATTGAGAGGACTATTCGTAACTTCTGACTGTGTTTGTATTTCAGCATAAGCTAATCTTAATTAGTAGGTCGTAATATTTAAAATTAACCATACTTGGATTGACACACATAATGCGTAGCGCCAAACTAAGCTCGAAGCTTGTATTATATACTGATGTTCATCACACAAAAATTTGGGCCTAGCGGGATTCGAACCCGCGACCCTTGGTTTTGTACCCAGGGTCTACTTATGTCCACTACTATATGTCTAGTCTATCCCGAAGGTTTCATCCCATTGACACATTCATTTGTTTTCATAGGCACTCCTTATTGTATATTCGATATTTCATGTAATATTTACTAGGACATAATATGTAATAATATTTTATTAGGTTGCTTTTATAGCCACTCATATATGCCAGCCTCAAGCAGTTTCATTGGCTTTCACTGCCGATGTTCTTATCTGACAAAATAAGTATTGCCGTAGTGTAGAAGAAACACACTAAGCGGATAAAACGCGCTGAAGTTCGGTTGAAGTTCATTTCTATCCGATATTACGCTACGTAACATCGTCACAGTGTGTCATCCTCCATCCTTACTAATATTATAAATCGGAAAGTGAGTTTGCTTGTTTATTTGTTTGTTGGTTCCGCTTTCGCGCTGTAACAACTACTGAACCGATTGCTTTGAAATTTTGCATACGTAAAGTTAGTAGTCCGGATTTAATAATAGGGTACTTTTTATCCCGAAAAATAATGGTGTTCCCGAGGGAAAACGAAAATATTGTTAACAATATAACCGAATTCTATGCGGGTGAAGCTGCGGGCGGTAAACTAGTTTAAAATACATTGCGGGTTTTATCCCGCCGAACTTCGGTAGAGTTTTTTCGGCCTAATGTGTTTCTATACTTAGGGTGCGTCCACATCTGACGGAGCTCGAGAACCGTTCGCAAACTGTCCAATCGTCAGCCGATTTCAAGGTCTTGTACTAATAGATCTCATCTCAAAGCATAGTAAAACAGGGCGTAAGTGTGTAATTAATTAAAAGAAGACTGGCAGGAGTGGCGGCCCTCACAGTGGGGGGTAATTATAACCCGATTCGTAATAACAGGGTCTCGAGGGCCCCACGTCTTCATCGTCCAACTGACCTACATACGAATGTCAAATGGGTGGAGTGTAATGGAAGAGCTATCACCTTTCTTTATTAACTGCCTTTCTTTTTGACGGGAGAGTTTAGATGTTTAGTGTAGTTGTTGCTATTACGATTTGATGGTAATTTCCCGTAAGCATAATATTGTGTACTACACCACAAAAATGGTGCGTAAGAATATTTTGTTCCTACCACGATTGTCATAGATTAAAAAAATGACTTTAAAATATTAGAGAAACACAAGATCCCTACAGTTTTCATTAGCACTCGTGTTAGAAATACATACTTACATTATGATTTACCCTTGAAACTTTTCCCAATTTTCTTTTCTTTAAACATTTCCTGGACCACCAATTTTTTTTAAAGACCGACATAAACCAGTTTGGTTCTGCCGTGCTCGAATTTTAAGCGGGGTACAGAATAGCACATCATATTCATTTAAACAGATTTTGGAGCTGTCAAAAAATCATAGGAATGACTAAACGATTTCTTGTCGCTTAGCAATTTTATTCAAATTTATTTTTGATAGATATATGTTAGTTTCCATTTCCATATTCTCGTGACCAGAACATACTACTTGTACCTCTGCCTGTATACCCGTGGGCTCTTCCAGCAGTCGGTGTTGTAGAAGTGTCGCGAGGGCGAGCTCGTAACTCGCGCGCGACACCGCAGCGGCGTGGGCGCGCGAGCGAAGCGCGCGTGGTTCAGGGTTCAACCACTGGTCTAGATCTTAAAGTCGATGATTTAGTTGAACAAATAAATATCTCACAACATCACATACATTGATCCTCTGTTTTAAGTAGCTTTAGTACTAACTTGTTTTACACATATCAGAATCAACAGTGGTAAACAAATATGCATATTGGTAATTACCAGATCAGGCAAACAAACATGTTGATGCACACAAAAAATTGTGTTCATGTTTGTGCGCCTGTGCCTGCGCTCTGTGCGAACCCGCGATCTCTTGGTCTCGATCAGCTTCTTCAATTGACTTGCGGCTCGTCATATTTTTTTATGGTACTTTTCTAAGCCAAAACTCCCGTGCTCTGTAAACCTAGTGCAGAAACACACTATGCCTTAAATACGGAACCGAAATAAGTTAAAAAGCCATTACTTATTACTAGCCGTTTCAGTTGTGTTACAACTACCATGATCTCAAGTGAACCTTTGTTTTATCTGCAACTCGAACTTGACCAGCCCGACCCGACAACCCTAGTGCGGACAGGAACATGAGCTCGGATCGGGAATTATGACGTCGTGTATGTGTGCACGCCGTATAAATTTCGGCATTAAGATAGAGGATTAGGCCCGGTGATGTAAGGGACGACGACGCACTACCGATGTCGGTACATGATCTTTGCGGTTGCCGATAACGGAGCTCCTTGCTATGTGACTTTGAATGGATAGGGACATAGATAAATAAAGGGGTATTCAAACTTTATGGATAGGTTTTAGTGTGGGCCAAGTGCGTCGCCCGGACATGTCATGGGAAGTTTGATGATTTCAATGGAAAATAATGGAGGCTAAAAAATAGGTTGTAAAAATATAAGTAAGCTATATTTTTTAGGTGAAAACATTCTGATTATTTTGTTGCTCTACCTTAACTATGTCATGAGCGTCATCAAACTTAGGAGCGTAAAAGAAAGTAAGTTCCCTACATTTACCCCACAGTAGTAGTATATGCCTTATTGGCTTCTGTGGGACTCCTGGCAAATCCGTTATTATGCTTTTCATTATAAAGGACTGACAAGTGGTATTCAATTGTTAAAAATAGGATTTGTAAAGTTCATGTTAAAAATATATTCACATCAACGATGATAAACGAACGAAACGAAAAGCACAAGCTTTATGACATTTGCGCTTTTATGATTCTATACTACTGAGGATATTTACTAGATAGATTAGATACCCAACTTAGGTTACAGCCCGAACTGCCTAAGATGGATGACTAACAATCCCGTAGGTGTGGGTCACTCGCATCCACTAAACATCGACGCTAATAAATCCCCCGCACCATAATTTCAGTGATCGCGCTTAAATTGATCAACTGCGTCCATAAATATGTATGTAGTTGCGACCTGAGAGCGTCATTGTACATTGAAATATCAGTTCCTGGTGTGGATGTCGCCTTATTAGGGTGCATTGAATTATAGTAATACTATTTATTTGTTTAGCAATCAGTGTATATTACACGGGTGAACTTTGCGACTGAGACCATTGATTCGGGATTGCCGGCCCGGCATGGCTATCCACTGCCATGGAAGTTATATTTCGATCACGATGTAGTGGTTAAGTTAGCGGTACAATTTATCTGCTTTCGATGTTCGGCAATAAGATAATATGTAAATGGAAACGGTGTTGCTTGCATCCTAGATGCCTTGCATCGTTTTTTTTCCTTTTGTCTTTGCGTGGTAATCAAACATTGGCATGGGCAGACTCTCAGGATTTTCCGAGACAATCTGGTTGAAATTTATCGAATGTCTCAAAATTTTGCCCAGTAGATGACATAACGTTAATCGCCTCCTTTCTATAATAGAAAATATGTCCAAAATGCTTGCCTCGGTATACAAAGACGGCTTAAAATAGCCTTAATGTGCATGCCCTATAAAACCTAGCTAAAACGATAATAGTAAAACTCACAGCTACACAAAAGCCTTCTTCCGTCAAGACATTCCTGCCTCGGTAATTACGCTATCAAGGTTATATTTCGTCCGGCCATTTTCCCAGGCGTTAAGTGTTCAAATTCAGATGCCGGGACCGGTTGACCTGGCCACAGAGTGCAGTTTGCAGCCTCTGTGCTTGTGGATTTACGTGCATGGATTACCTATCTGCCACCTTGGGGTTATCACGCTTGCAGAGTAAGAAATGGCTGTAAGGAGCAACGGAACGTTGATACCTCAGGCGTTTCTCTGCGGAGGTAAAGGTTTTGATGCGGTGATTAATAATTGGAAACGGTGTTTGGTTATTGATTTTATAAGTGTTAATTGTATCTTCGACGGGTGGACTAAGGCACTCACGTTGTGGTTCAAAACCACGATCATATTTTTTTGTCTGGTTGTTGAGATTCCTCAGTATGTTTTGTGAATATTCATCGGGCCTCTACGTCTATGTCAGATGATTTATGGTGCAAGTCTATGAAGGCACCATTTTGTGAATATAGTCAATGAATAGTTACCTATCTGCCACCTTGGGGTTATCACGCTTGCAGAGTAAGGAATGGCTCTGAGCAGCAACGGTGTTGGTTCTACGATACCCCGGGCGTTTTGATGATTAATAATTGAAAACAGTTATTGGCAGTGTTGTGTGGTTATTGATTTTATAAGTGTTTATTGGTCTGTCTAGGGTGGATTAGGGCTTTCACGCTGTGGTTTTGAAATTGTCATTTATTCATTGTAGTGACGCTTTAGTTTTCTTACCGGTTTTAGGAGATCATAATTTTTTTTGTCCGGCCGTTTAGTTTATACTTCGTATGTTTTGTAAATATATTCTATGATTAATTACCTTTCTGCCACCTCGGGGTTATCAGGCTTGCAGAGTAAGTATTTTCCTAGGCGTTAAGTGTTCAAATTCAGATCTCGGGACTGGCTAGTAAGCTATGGCTGTAAGGAGCAACGGAACGTTGATACCTCAGGCGTTTCACTGCGGAGGTTCTGATGCGGTGATTAATAATTGCAAACGGTGTTTGGTTATTGATTTTATTAGTGTTTATTGTATCTTCTAGGGGTGGATTAGGGCTTTCACTTTGCGGTTCAAAACCACGATCATATTTTATTGTCTAGTTGTTGAGATTCCTCCGTATGTTTTGTGAATATAGTCAATGAATAATTACCTATCTGCCTCCTTGAGGTTATCATGCTTGCAGAGAAAGGAATTTCATTTGACTGAGGAGATTCATTTTCTCTCATTGGTCTTGCTATAGACTGTACTGCTTATGCTCATTTTTCTTGATGACGGAAATAAAAATAACATTTATTTATCAACATATTTCACCGAAAAATAATCGTTAAAATTGGCAACTTTTTCCAATTTTGTAATTCTAAGAACTTACATTATTTATATTTATATTTATACTAATATATAAAGCTGAATAGTTTGTTTGTTTGTTTGAACGCGCTAATCTCAGGAACTGCTGGTACGATTTGAAAAATCTTTTTGTGTTGGATAGTCCATTTGACGAGGAAGGCTTTAGTTAGGCTATTGGAAATTGAAATCCACGCGGACGGATTTGCGGGCGGCCGCTAGTGTTATAATATACTGACCGATTTTAATTCAAGATGGTTTTACTTTCATTCAGGCAATATTCTGCATCAGCTCCGTAGCATGATTGGCAGAAATAATTTCCTATCATATTAGGAAAAGGATAAAGGATTATAAAGGATATTTGCTCGATGCTCTACTCTAACTGAAATCTTACCTCTAGAATCTTTAGATTAAGCCGTAGCGCCCACTAGATTGTGATACCTTAAATGGATCGTAGTTTGATTCGGACAATTCAATTCCTGGTTTCTGCTCTAGATAAGTTACATTGAATCATTGTTTTACTGGAGCAGGAAGTAATTCCTTGCTCGCTGGGACTCAAGGTTGATTCCCGTGGGTCTACTTATCACGTGTCCCGTTGTGGGGCGAATGGCGAGATATCCATGTTTTTACGCGACATCGGCCGGAATTTCTATGGACTGCGATATTGTTTGAGTTTTGGAGCAATAACACTTGTTTCTGTTGGTAAGTAAGGACGCCAGAGCTCAGTTGTCAGTTGGCGAGGTTATGGGGTCTTAAAGGCAGGCAATGCATGTGTGACCCTTGTTTGGTTGTTGATGCCCATGGGCAGTGGTGATCACTTACCATCAGGTAATAGAACAAGAGTTCGTTTGCCTCACTATAACATTTTTAAATAACGGCGGCGACGATCGTAATCTGAATTACAAGTAGGTAGTGTGATCGTCTTGATAATCCAAAACAGTTGCCATCTGATGATTATATTAAGCTATTGTATTAGAAATTTAAAAAATAATAAACCAATGTATGTAATATTATATTTAATATGTACTGTCATCTCTTATTATAACTGTTTTATGTTCGTAGATCACGTGAAATCTCTTTAATTAAAATTAGTCTACTTTATCGACATATATCTACTAAGCTATCGTTAAAAAAATAACGCAATGACTATCAATTAATAAAAAAGTCTAATTAAAACATTCAATTTAAACGAATCCAATCAACCATTTAAGATTTCGGGAAACTTTCTACAGTGAATAAAGACAAGGGGGTAATCTGGTAATCTGAGGTGTTATTTGTCATCGAGATAGCGCCGCGGAGAGCGTCGGGTAATTACCGATGCACAGATAATGCGTGTGCGCCGATGGCCGATACCGCACCTAGAGCGATGGTGATAGTGTTGCCATGTGCTTGGGACATTGTCGGATAACTTAGGCTTATTCTATTCTTTTTGTCTAAAAGATAGCGCCGCGGAGAGCGTCGGGTAATTACCGATGCACAGATAATGCGTGTGCGCCGATGGCCGATACCGCACCTAGAGCGATGGTGATAGTGTTGCCATGTGCTTGGGACATTGTCGGATAACTTAGGCTTATTCTATTCTTTTTGTCTAAAAGATAGCGCCGCGGAGAGCGTCGGGTAATTACCGATGCACAGATAATGCGTGTGCGCCGATGGCCGATACCGCACCTAGAGCGATGGTGATAGTGTTGCCATGTGCTTGGGACATTGTCGGATAACTTAGGCTTATTCTATTCTTTTTGTATAAAAGATAGCGCCGCGGAGAGCGTCGGGTAATTACCGATGCACAGATAATGCGTGTGCGCCGATGGCCGATACCACACCTAGAGCGATGGTGATAGTGTTGCCATGTGCTTGGGACATTGTCGGATAACTTAGGCTTATTCTATTCTTTTTGTCTAAAAGATAGCGCCGCGGAGAGCGTCGGGTAATTACCGATGCACAGATAATGCGTGTGCGCCGATGGCCGATACCGCACCTAGAGCGATGGTGATAGTGTTGCCATGTGCTTGAGATATTTTAGGATAACTTAGGCTTATTCTATTCTTTTTGTCTTAAAGATAGCGCCGCGGAGAGCGTCGGGTAATTACCGATGCACAGATAATGCGTGTGCGCCGATGGCCGATACCGCACCTAGAGCGATGGTGATAGTGTTGCCATGTGCTTGGGACATTGTCGGATAACTTAGGCTTATTTTATAGCGTCCTAAGTAAGACTTCTATTATCAGCCCATTGTTGGAGTCCACTACTAGGCATAGGCCTCTCCAAGGCGTCTCTATTAAGGCCAGTCTTTCGTCCAACGATCTTGCGGAAATCATCTGTAAGATATTGGAAATCTATTGGAAAGCGTCGGATAGTTACCGATGCACAGAGTCAGTTAATGTGTCTGTGCCAATGGCCGATACCGCACCTAGAGCGGTGTTGATAGAGTTGCCATGTGCATGAGATATTTTAGGATAACTTAGGCGTATTCTATAGCGTCCTAACTAAGGCTTATTCTATTCTTTTTGTCTAAAAGATAGCGCCGCGGAGAGCGTCGGGTAATTACCGATGCACAGATAACGCGTGTGCGCCGATGGCCGATACCGCACCTAGAGCGGTGCCGATAGTGTTGCCATGTGCTTGAGATATTTTAGGATAACTTAGGCTTATTCTATAGCGTCCTAAGTAAGACTTCTATTATCAGCCTATTGTTGGAGTCCACTACTAGGCATAGGCCTCTCCAAGGCGTCTCTATTAAGGCCAGTCTTTCGTCCAACTATCTTGCGCAAATCATCTGAAAGATATTGAAAATCTATTGGAAAGCGTCGGATAGTTACCGATGCACAGAGTCAGTTAATGCGTCTGTGCCAATGGCCGATACCGCACCTAGAGCGCTGTTGATAGTGTTGCCATGTGCTTGGGACATTGTCGGATAACTTAGGCTTATTCTATAGCGTCCTAAGTAAGGCTTATTCTATTCTTTTTTGTCTATAAGATAGCGCCGCGAATAGCGTCGGGTAATTACCGATGCACAGATAACGCGTGTGCGCCGATGGCCGATACCGCACAATAGTGTTGCCATGTGCTAAACATATTGTAGGATAAATAACTTTGTTCTAAGGTGTTATTATCAATAGGAAGATAGTTACCAATCGATGTGCAATTATTATTTTTTACTAGCCGTCCGCCTGCGGTTTCACCCGTGCGTAATTTCTTTTGTAGCGAAAACATGATTTCAAACGATGGAGAGTGTATGGGGTCTTAAAGGCAGGCAACGCATCTGCGACCCTTGTGCGGGTGCTCTGCCCATGGGCAGCGATGATCACTTGCCATCAGGTAGGGGACCTTCGTGTTCGTTTGCCTCCTTATAATATGAAAAAAAAATTGAAGTTTCGTTTGCAAAGCTCCTGCTGTATTCCACTTAAGAAAGACTTAAAAAATTATATTCTAACATTTTTAACAAGCTCTGCTATGCGTGTATATTTTAACGTATTTATTTATCCTAATAAAGCCGTTCAACTTGGCGCACTTAGTGGGGTGCACCTGCCTAATCCTCGAATGGCGATCAGCTTTCACTTCCCTGGTGGCTGGGAAGACGGAGATCAGTCTTGATACTGATAGCGATGGAATGCGTCAGCGCCGGCGCATACAAACAGTCAAGGATCAAGATTGTTTTGTTATCTGTACGCAACGTTGTAGAAGTAAACTATCGTGATGAAACTCAGTATTTCAGATATCAACAATAGTCGAATGTATCGCATACATTGATTTGATTGTAGCCAGTAGCTTGTCGACGTACGTTTGATGACAAATTCATAAGTTATTAGAAGTTATTAGAGCAAATAGTATTGTTATTAATTCTTCTTCTCATCGTATATATTTAAATATAGCAATCATTGGAGCATCGTCTAAGATTTACATGTACATCGAAGTACCTACATATTGTTATGATATCTATGGATCAAATAAGCTGAAATACTTTTTAATGAAGTCCATAGAAAAAATACGTTTAATTGTAAGTATTTGAATTCTGTTAACATTAGGTTAAATATCCGAAACTCGGTTAAGAGATCAAAGAAAACATTCGATTCTGATACAAATAGTCGTAATCTCAATTTTACCATTATAACACTTTTAATCCCGTTACAATTACACAAGTACTAAAACACCTATTATCCAAATGAAATAAGAGACCATTGCATCGAGTAATTTTATCATAAACATTCTTCAACACCAGTGGCCGCCATCATCGTTGATTGAGTTACCACAATCTCTTTACATCACTAAAATTTCCAAAAACACCCCTCTCACTCTTCTCTAACAAAATCCACGTTGTGTAACAGAGACAGCGATAAACATAAGAAGCGACATACCGATACCAGATACCGATTTGATTAGAGATTTATAACTCATTGAGATAATGAAGGAACGATGAAAGCATCAGATGGCCCGTCTACTTGTAATATGATGTCGTAATCTGAATGTGATGGTGTGATTATTATAAAACAATGATGGAATGTCTCGGGGCGAGGTGTTACTTAATGAATTGAGATATTATGGGAAGGCGCATGCGTTAAAGTTGGTATTACAAGTAACACGTTCCTGGTTAAGTTAACTTTGAAGTAACGTTTGCGCAGGTTTGCCGGCTTTTTATCGAGACAGTTTTTTTTCATCATTATCATCATCATCAGCCTATCGCAGTCCACTGCTGGACATAGGCCTTTCTTAGGGCTCTCCAATTAGCCCGATCCTCGGCGACTCGCATCTAGCTCCTGCCAGCCATCTTGCGCAATTTTTTTTTCTCCGGAAAGTACTAATCACCTGGTTGATAAGAATGATGGTTCCATGCTCCGAAGCAATGGCCGAAGATGTAATCGGGAGAGGCGCTCGCTAGTATGATGATGATGAATATAGTCAACTTGTGTAAAAAAACTACTGTTAGTCTTCCTATGTCTTCCAGTTACAGCCCATACAAGTTGTATCGGCCAAACATTTATTTATTTATTTATTTTATGTTTTAACCTTTACTAGCGCCTATCGACATTACTTGTTTTCTTGTGCGTTCACATACATCTAAATCGTTAGATTTGCCCTCATCATACTTCGAAACTGGCACTAAATTAAATAATTAAATTCATTCTATTTAAATCTATGTGCGTTCCTCTAGGGATATAAATAGCAATACGAGTAAATCACGGTCAAACATCCAGATTAACTCGAAAACGCGGTCTTGTTCATGCTAATTTAATTCCCGAATAGCACAGTTATTTTATCAAAAATGTAACTTAT
Organism: Nomophila noctuella; assembly: GCA_958496325.1. Lineage (NCBI taxonomy): Eukaryota > Metazoa > Arthropoda > Insecta > Lepidoptera > Crambidae > Nomophila > Nomophila noctuella. Next base: position 2,870,236 of record OY292501.1, read on the forward strand.
TTTCCTCCCGTCTAGTCGGTTGGACAGACGGACAAGCGATTGATTTAGTGTATGCAGGCGACATTAATACGCGTACCAGAGTAATTAAACAATGCGCTACTGAAATATCACTGGGAGAAATGAACAAATTGAAAGTCCAAAGCATGAAAACACGAAAAAAACAGATCCTGTTGTTCCCACTTTTAACAAACTATTTATCAATTAAAACCGTGAAAAACGGTGATACAGAAGTAGACCACCTAATGGTAGGCTGCTCCACCTAAGTCCTGAAACCAGCTCAGGCGGGGTCATGGGGTCATGAACCTGACCTCTGGATCCGCAATTGCCTCAAACTTAACTTTAACTAGGTTGGGACTACTGAAAGATTTCTAGCTGGACCCTCAGAACTTCTCTTTTTAACCTTCGCATTACCAAAAAAAATTGGCCAAGTGCGAGTCGGACTCCCGCACTGAGGGTTCCGAACAAATTCTATTTTTGACGTATTAAAAAAACTACTGAATAGATTTCGTTCAAACCAATTTTCGTTGGTAGTTTTTATGGTAATGTATATTATATAATTGTTTCAATTTTATCATCCTCTTATTTTAGAAGTTAGAGGGGGGGGGACACACTTTTTTCCACTTTGGAAGGGTCTGTCACGCAAAGTATTCACTTTAGAAAAAAGTGATCTTAGAAACCTTAATATAACTTTTAAAGACCTATCCATAGATACCCCACACGTATATGTTCAATGAAAAAAAATATTTCGAGTTTCAGTTCTGACTATGGGGACCCCCCACTTTTTTTTATTTTTTTTCTATTTTCGTGTAAAAACCTTGTTGCGGTTCACAGAATACATCCACTCACTAAGTTGCAACAGTATAGTACTTATAGTTTCGGAAAAAAGTGGCTGTGACAGACTGGCGGACAGACAGACAGACAGACAGACAGACAGACAGACAGACAGACATGACGAATCTATAAGGGTTCCGTTTTTTTGCCATTTTGGCTACGGAACCCTAATAAGTGGTTGTTTTACATCTCCGGGGTGGTTAAAAAAGCTCCTGTTTTTTATGTCCCTTCTCCCTTAACCTTTCTTGATCTCCCCAGACAACCCGTATATTCAATTCGATGGTAGTGTTCAGTTATCTGCTAACCCTACGACCGAGACGCCACTCTGTCGTGTCTTGTCGTGAACCTTGTACTTTTATTTCTGTCCGCGATCCTCGGCTTTTGATCGTGATTTGTCGCCCTTATAATTGTCCGTGGGCGTTTAACGTCGCCCTAATTTACTTGCTCCTGATTATTATTTATAGATGCGTTTAACAAATTAAGCGATATCTTTGCGATTCTTGATATGTTGCCGAGATTGTGAATTTGTGGTATATGCGGGCGGAGACTTTTCGGCTTTCATGTTCATTAATGTTTAGTGATTCATTAACTGTTTAATTCCTGTGTTGGACAATTTTGGTTCGGGTTTGTCGAACGTCTCTCGTAATGATCAACTGGCTTTTGGCAAGCGTGGTATCGCTGTAGCGTTACCACTACTGATTTGATGTTTTATTCATGGTTTGACTACATAATTACCAACTTCACGACTAAAGTTTTCGGTTTAAACTATGATTTGTATGGTCGAACGAGGTACGAACAAAAAAAAGTTTCATCTCGCCCGATTGAGCATACAGATAGCAGTTTCACAGTTGACTGGTCCACATTAGAATAGATATTATTTATTTATTTTATTTATTTATTTATTTATTTAAAACCACCTTAATGTTATCATTACAAGCTAAAACTTAATGCGATAACATGGCTAAATACTAACTATACATCATATGCTTAAAAAATAAATTGGTAATAATACTTAACTTAACTTAATCTATATTTCTTATATATGTTATATTTACATTAATCAGTACATACTACGTATAACAAATTATAAATAAGAAAGTCCTTGCGAGTTCACTCATATTAAGCGATGAAAAAACATCTAACCTCTCATGGAGAACGTTCCCAATAGCGATTGTGCGGCTTAAGGGCGTTTTCGCGAGTAGATTGGTTCGAGCCGGCGGCACGAGCAGCAGCGGCGGGCGCCGGCGCCGCCACACGTAGCGGTCGGGCGCGCACAGGCGCAGGTGCCGCAGCACGCCGGGGTTGTGCGCCACGCCGCGCAGCAGCTTCACCACGTACAGCGCCAGAGCGAACTCTCGCCGCACCCTGAGCTCGTTGTACCCTACCATACCGAGGACGAACAGCGTTGGGGTACATAAGCGGGTACAATGGATTAATTATGTTTTAGTTTGCTCACTACCGCATTCAAACATTTCATTTTTCTAAAGGTTGACTGGTAGAGAATGCTTTTAGCGTTAAGTCCGCCTTTTGTACTTTACTTACTAGTGTGGTCAATAAAGTTTTTATAAATAAATAATAAATCGAAATGTTTGAAATTAGGACCCAATTCCCAGGCCTCCTAAGTCCGATATTTGCGTTCTGTCAAAGATACGAATAACTACAAACAGTCATGGTTAGTCCGCGGGCGAACCCCACGACCTATCTCATATAAGGTCATGCGAAGTGCGCCCTGCAGACGGGCGTAAAGACTTAGGTATTTACAATCCTTCCTTATGACAATAAATTTATACCTACTATATATCCATACTAATCTATAAAGCTGAAGAATTTATTTGTATTCGCCAATCTCAGGAACTAGTGGTTCGAGTTAAAAAAATTTTTTTGTGTTATTATAGTCCACCTCTCGAGGAAGGCTTTAAGCTATAGTATAAAACTATGTGTGCCAAAATGTGTACGGAAACCGAAATCCACGCGAAATAAATAAATATCTGACATCATCACATAATAATTATGTACATTGATCTCTGATTTTGTGGGAGGCAGCTTAATTATTGGTGTTACAGATATTACCTACTAATAGTCGAATCACAGTTATGGAGATGCATGATACAAACTAGAAACACAAACTAGTCCAAACAAACATGTTTAGTTCATGTATGCAATTTTTTGTCATAGACGGGGATTTAAAGACTTCAAAAACAAATTAATGTATGAGAAGTTCACACCAGATTAAATTAATATTGGAGAATTAAATCTATCCATTGCCTAGTTTCCACGGCACAATCGTGTCTCAGGTCTGGATAAGTAATGGGGCTGACAACGCGTGGTAATGTCCAGGGGTATTTATTGTCATAAGGAAGGATTGTAAATATCTAGGTCGTTACGTCTGGCCGTAGGGCACAAGCGGTAACCCTGTATGAGAAGGTCGCGCACGGTGCACTATAGCATCTATTAATTTTAGAATTCAAATATGGGACTAAGCAAGCCTGTGTGATGACACAATGAAGTCTCCATCTTCTAAAAGTGTTAGTCCTCGATACATGGACTATCCGACAAATATATTTTTTCAATTCGAACCAAAAGTTGCTAATTTTAGCAGTACAAACAAACAAGCAAAATCTGAGGAACTATTGGTCCCATTTGAAAAATCTTTTTGTGTTTGATATTCTATTTGACGAGGAAGGCTTTAGGCTATTGGATATTAAAATCCACGCGGACGGAGTCGTGGGCGGCTGCTATTATATTTGTAAAGATTCACATTTATTCGTAAATATTCTCTTGGCGAGAAAATTATTGACAACAATGAGTCGTGTTTGCATTGCTCTTAAGCAGTTTAGCGATGCTCTAGCAAATGGATGAGCAAATCTGAACTAGTGTTAGACAAAGACCTGTTGTCATGCGAGGTCGTTTGTTGAACTGTGAGTGGTAAACCTTTCCTATCGCCATTATGTAATAAGCTAGTTTTAGTGTTAAGCTATTTATGGAGCAGAGCTGTGTCGTCACCAGCTGTATTTCGACCTGAACTCGTGACCATCTTATCATTGACACCCTATTGACTTCTAACGTCCCATCTCCGCTCCGCTTCACTTCACACATCTCCGTATTGGTGGAGTCTCAGCCTTTTTTTATGTGAAAGGGAGGCAAACGAACGAGCGGATCACCTAATGGTAATTTGTCACCGCTGTCCATGGACATCAAACACCGCACAAGGGACGTAAATGCGTTGCCTGCCTTGAAGGCAGGCAGACCCTACACTCTCTTCACCCTCTGAGCTCTGGCGTACTTAATAAATACTCACCAGCAGAAACATAGCAAAACAGTTATGAAGTGCTATTTCACTATGATCTTCTGTAGGATGGTGGTACTTCCCCAGACGAGCGGCTTATTCGATTGGAAGTGCCACTAAGCTCTACCTCACTTACACACCCTCGCGATTTCACTTCTCAAGAAATAACTCAATCGTCAAAACACGTACTTATCAGTAGTCACACCCTGCCAACCGATATAACCCAATATAACTACTGCCTTGTCGAAGCAAATTGAAATGGGGTTAAGATTAGTGTATCGCCTATTGACGGCTGCCACACCTCACCGTATTTATAAATACGAGCTTAGGGAGCGATGGAACGGATAAATTGAAACAATATGGTATGGTTTATCTATGGGCCGGGGAGCATGCAATAAACTTGTCTTCTAACTAGGTAGGGTGAAATAATGGCATTTCTTAGAATAAATAAGTCGAATATTTTGGGTTTTCAGTGTTGTCTTTAATTTTATTATATTTTGTAAAATAATTTGCTGTGAATTTAATTAAATTCTAGTTTGGCAAAGCCTTTGACTAAATGTTGAATTGAATTAAATATAGAGATGGTCAGTAACACTAGCAACAATATCCATACTTTTTTAGACTGATTAATTAAACAATTCAAATATATAAGTTATAACACTGTATATATTAATTGTCTATCTCTTGCCTAACTTTTATCGCCATCTTAGCTTAGCGGAGGCCAAGACACACTTTGGGTCGTTGAGCCAAATAAGTTAGTAAGCTTAGCTGAAACAAGAAAAATTAAATATATAATCAAACCAGCTCCATAGCTAATTGAACCACACATAAGCTTGGCAGCACACGGTCAAAAAATATTACATAACAGTAAGTGTAAGTGTGTCAAGAGAAGGCCTACATACGCTGATAGTGGCCATAGATCACAGGCCAGTTAGGCCTGGCCTAATGACTGCTCCGTGCAGGACAAATTATGATTAGACTGGTCTGACGCCTTCTGCTGACTTAAAGAAGTACTGTTGGAACTCACTTTTTAGCGAACTTCATTCGATATATGTAGGTTCCACGATAGAAAAAAACACAGTGAAGAAACATTTTATAGTGTTGTGACAAGTTTATGTGAGTAAGTAAGGTCTCCAAAGCACAGCTAAGGCTCTCCTCAACTGTGATCTGGAGACAATTGATTGGACCAATCAACAACTCCATAACGGCAGATAGATACTTGGCCTACCTTTTAAACTCCATACTCTCCTCAACCTAGAACTGTAGGTCTTACCAACCTACAGAGTACTTAACCATCACGTGACAATGACAGGCCCGCTAGTTCGCCACCCACTTACAAAAAAAACTTACTTCTTGCAAATGATGTTATAGCTTATTATTTCATTTTCGACGCAAACGGTGATTTTCAGCTTAAATATGCACGATCGGAGATTTACTGTCCTTGGTCGTAAAGTGAGGACGCCAATAAACCTGCAGTTAGCCTAAGCGGGATTTACGAGATGTCGTAATAATGTGCATCGGTGGCGATTCAATCGGTTTTACGTGTACATCACAGCTACTCGTGCGTATTCGTATAAAATACGAGTGGATGTGATAAAGCTTCTGTCTTCTCTAATTGTTCTAACTGATTTAGAGATGTGTAGTTTGTATGTTTTGAAAGAATATCCTGGTGAGCCCTCAGAATCATTTTTGCCTGGGATAAATGTGCATAGAATTTACTTCATCAATCCTGATCCACATTTTTCTAATTGATGCAAATTAAATGACAGACAACACTCCAAGGTAACTACCATTGAGCGATAGGCAAAAGCCACGTAAGACCACCGCCAAGTAATAAGGTGACAATCAACAGTTTTAAAATTGACTTTATTGTCCCTTTGCTCTATATTTCTGTCAAGATCGTAGAAATTGCAGATACTGTGATTAATTTGCAATAAATTGTCGACTTGACATAAATCAATCTACCACGCGTCGATGGCAGTTATCTGTCGTGTTTCCATCATAAACTCCGCGTTAGCAGCGTCAGCCGGTGGTAAGGTGTAATCTAACGCCGGTTCACACCAAACACGGCGATCGTTTACACTGACTGATTGTGATGGCCGATTACTTGCCGTCTGAGCCTGTGTTAGGCCAAGGAGGCAAGAAGATAGTGGAGTTTCTTAAATATGCTGTCATCTGCCCAATTTAATAAAGAACTGCAGTGCAACGGAGCTAGAGCTAATAATTACGGCTGATTTCAGCTATGTTCATGACATCTGTCAGTTGAACTCCGACAGAGGATGGAAGCCTATTTTTAACGCTATTTGCTATGTATCTTGTATATCTATTAATCTCTCAAATTATATCCAACTGTAAATAAATCAATCTACCACGAGTCTATGGCAGTTATCTGTCGTGTTTTCATCATAAACTCCGCGTTTTGCGCGTCAGCCGGTGGTAAGGTGTAATCTAACGCCGGTTCACACCAAACACGGCGATCGTTTACACTGACGGATTGTACTTGCCGTCTGGGCCTGTGTTTGGTCGTGGAGTAGAGAAGACGGTGGAGTGTCTTTAATATTTTAGATAGAAGCTGTCATCTGCCCAATTCAATAAAGATATTTAATTCAACGAAGCTAGAGCTATTAATGACGGCTGATTTCAACTATATTTATGGCAGCCGTCAGTTGAACTGTGACAGAGGGAGGAAGCGTTTTTTCACGAATCTCTCTAAGGAAACATTCCTCAATATCCTTTTTGCTATGTATCTTATATCTCCATAATCACTCAATTTATATCAGATTGCAATTAAATCACGTATAACACTAAGGAAACATTACCCAATGTGCTTTTTGTTATCTTGTATATGTACATAATATGTATAAATCAGTCTTATTATTTATTTCAAATGACATAATTAAATTCCATTGCAAATAAATCAATCTACCACCAGTCGATGGCAGTCGGCTGTCGTGTTTCCATCATAAACTCCGCGTTAGCAGCGTCAGCCGGTGGTAAGGTGTAATCTAACGCCGGTTCACACCAAACACGGCGATCGTTTACACTGACGGATTGTGATGGCCGATTACTTGCCGTCTGGGCCTGTGTTAGGTCTTGGAGGAAGAAGATGGTGGAGTTTCTTAAATATGCTGTCATCTGCCCAATTAAGAACTGCAATGCAACGGAGCTAGAGCTAATAATTACGGCTGATTTCAGCTACATATGTTTATGACATCTGTCAGTTGAACTCCGACAGAGGATGGAAGCCTCTTTTTAACGCTATTTGCTATGTACACACATCAACAAAATCTAGGGATATCTTAATTGTGTATTATAAACTACGTTATATTGTTAATTCTATATTATATTAATATGAAGTTTATATATCGATTGAAAGGTATTTTATTCTTTTTTTATAAAAAAAATTATTTTTATAGAAAAACAAAAAAATGCCAAAAATTATTGCTAGTTCCCTCCGCATAGGAAAAGTGCATGAAAATGAAATTTGTTTTTTTGATATTTTACAAAAGAAAAGTGATGTTTTTTTTTTAATCTTTTTTATGAAACTTGTTGAGTGTTCTTTTAAGAGTATTGTAAAGGCTTCATTTGAGTTGAAATGAAATGTTGCGATCCGTGGACTTGTAAGAAAGTGTTTCCTTCGAACGCGTCATTGCCGAGGCCCTAACCACCAACCAAAACATGGTACCAAGGTTTTGGAGCAATTATCGTAGACTTGGGAACGTGATTGAACGGCACTAAACCAAAAATCGCATTACTACCCAGACACAGGATCTATTTTTCCAAAAGACTGCTAGAGGACGACCAAACATCACAGCGATGCGACTAGTAAAAAGGCTTCAGGAGGACCATCAGCTGTTGGAAAGCGACCAAACCGTGCAGAGGGGTTTGCATGAAGTGAGTCTTCGTGTTGGAGAACCGCTGCGTGTACGAGCATTGCGATGGGGCAATCGCGGTAAGCGTCTTTCTTGGGCTTAGGAAAATTTTCCATGGATTGACGACCCTTGGTCTGTGTTGCTGTAAACCGATGACTCCCGCTACAGATTTTATCCAGATTCAAGAAGAACACGCGTTTTGAGAACTCCTGACAGTATTAGCCGTCTTTGACACCCTTAGGAGGTCCACTTATACCAAGGCGGGACAATCATGGTTTTAGGAGGATTTTCTCTGGGTGAACGAACCCAGACCGTTTGTATCCAGTTCATCATGACTAAGCAAAAACATCTCAAAAAGGTAGTAAAATCTGTCATTGTCCTAAAAAAAGTCCAAATCATCCAGGAATTTATAACCATGAACGACAGTGCCAATTCCCATGCGGCGCGGTAGGTGCCGGCCGCTCTACGAGACTACGATATCCAAGTTTTGGATTGCCCTGCTCAGTCGTTCGGCTTAAATCCTATCAACCATGCGTGCGGCATGTTACATCAATGAGTTTTAAGACATTTCCCACCAAATTCCAAAACAGTACAACAACTTCACCATCACTTTGAAAGAGCATGGGGGTCTCATAACGCAACAAGACCTAAACAAATTAATTTTAAGCATTAACAATTGACACTGATGCTATAATAAACGTTAGAGGTGGCAACACTGATTGAATTAATAAAATTGTTTATTTGTATTAAATTTGATCATTTTAATTAAAAAAAACGCAGATTTTCTACCACACAAATTTACCTAGGGCGATAAAAAATTAATTATTTTTAAAAATAACAATTAAAATCACTTTTTTTTTATTTATTATTAAAAAGTATAAAATTCTCTATAACTTTTCCATTTACAGTATAAGCAAATTCCTAATAGTATTAAAGATATTTGATGATATGTAGATATCCCTAGATAATGTTGATGTGTGTATCTCCTATATCTATTAATCTCTCAAATCATATCCAACTGTAAATAAATCAATCTACCACGAGTCTATGGCAGTTATCTGTCGTGTTTCCATCATAAACTCCGCGTTAGCCGCGTCAGCCGGTGGTAAGGTGTAATCTAACGGCGGTTCACACCAAACACGGCGATCGTTTACACTGACGGATTGTGATGGCCGATTACTTGCCGTCTGGGCCTGTGTTAGGTCAAGGAGCCAAGAAAATGGAGGAGTTTTCTTAAAGATTTCGCGTAGGTACTTCAACCTTGAAGGCGGGAGCAGTCGACAGGTTGTAGTACCTACGCAAACAGATTATTTGCAACAAATTAAAATTGTAATACGGGACTGGTGATAAAGTGACACTCAAAATTTACTGGAAAAATTAAATAAAGATATGGATAGAAAATTGTGTTGTAAACTTGGCTTGTTACTACATTTTCACATTAACAACATTTCATGCACCAAAGACAACATTTTACATCCAGAATGATCGTAACTGAATCTCTCAGTGAATTAAGTCAGAGATAATTTTCTAATAAGTTTCGTGTTTGCGAAATTTATAGAAAATGCACCATCGTGCGGGATTCCTGGATGTTCATAAATTGACGCTACGCAACGCCCCGGGAGCAACAAGTTTTACGGGAATATTATGCCGTAGATGGAGGAACTAAATTTACTAACATTGAAAATTCATACGGAAAGATATTAAATTCACTGAATTTGTTAGAAACGAACTCTGGTAGCTCTGTTCAAATACAAGTTGAAGGAAGAATTCTCAAACTTACACACAATGTTCCTCAGAGAGGCGCTTATGAATCGTTAGGTTACAATTTTACAATGAACAAAATGAAATGATCTACCGCCGATATCGGAATGTTTCTCCTGTCCCATCTTTGTACCGAAACATGATTTCAAATGATGGAGGCCTTTGCCCTGCGGTGGGACATGAATAGGCTGATACTTTTACTTTACTTCTTCTATCAATCGTAATTATTAAAACAGGAATATGTTATTATGTCGCCGAAGATCGGGCCGAGTGGAGAGGCCTATGTCCAGCAGTGGACTGCGATAGGCTGTTGATGATGATGATAATGATGATGTTATTGTGTTTCTTACACACATTAAGATTTGCCTGATGTCGTATATTAATTTGCAGGAAGGATCTAAAATAACCACGTGCCAAAAAAAGGGTTCATCTAATTTCAAAATTATAAAAAATACCACATCCATCCAACAGTTCTCGTAGTTGTAGGCGCAAATGTATTTAGAGCGTAACTAGGGTGATTTATCGCACAATGCATAAACGTAGCAGTTATCTGTCTGTGGGTTAATGCGGCCATTTACAAGGTCCGGTGGCCGTCTGCGACTTGCTGAGATTTTTGCACGCAGGTCCTTAACGACTCGAGGTCCTGGGTTCGATTCTCGGGTCGGGGAAAATGTTGTGTTGATTTATCAGAACACATCCCTTTGACTGTTGGTGTGTGGTAGTTTGTGATCACTAAGCCGCATTTGTTCTCATACATATACATAAGTGGATATTGTAATCTTTTTTTGAGAATAACTTCTTAAGACTTATTTGGCAAGCGGCGTAATTAAGCCAAAACCTATCTTTGTAACGAGGTCATGTTTTAAAATGATTGGGCAAAAGATGATGTGTAGGCATGGAGACTTTATAGGCTTGAAATTTAAGTAGAATTTTTCTCATTAAAAATTATTAATGCCGCGTTGAAATCCTATACACTCACTGACATTCAATGTGAACCATACCGTGCCGAGCGTTAACAAATTAAAACAGCATATTTGTGTTTCATTAAACCAATAAGTATTGTCTTCAAGATCTTTACTCAAAGGGAAACCGAATACGCTTTCGCAAAGAAAAGTTAACGGCTGTCACTGTTTCGCGTGATCTGTTACGCATAAATAGCAGAAATGTCACATGACACGCCGCCCAGTAGGGTCTGCGACTGTGTGATCGGATAACACGATGCTTCTTAGGGGGTCTTAGAAAAACAAATGAGTTCCGAGTTGACTTTTAAGGAATTATGATTTTTTATCTACAGTAAGATTAAGAACGTTCCGGCCATTTTGGACGCAGCCAGTAACGCAGAATATATCAGAGTGCACAAGTGAGTGCGCAAGCACAGGTGCACTCCATATTCCCTCACTCTCATATGTACTTCGTTGGGACAGCAATTTGACACGACCGTAGAGAGATCTGGCGCAGGACTCACGGCTTAACGTGCCTTCCAAAGCGAGATGAGCTTACTGGAATTTCTACTTGTATGAGCCGCTTGTCCAGGGTTACTACCCAAGGCCAAACCTCCCCTTTACAAAAGAGTGATGACGCACTTGCGCATGCTATATTTCTGTGGGTGAATAACGCCTCCAAACCTTACAACTGAGCTCAGTTGCGGAGCATGGTGATGGGGATTTAGGGCAGTCAACGCATCTGCGCCTCTTGTGAATCGTTGATGTCCATGTGCAGCGATGAACACATTGTTTATCACCAACCATCCATCTAAGAGACTGTCTTCCACGTTTACCTACATCTTACATAAAATCTCTTAGCATCTTTGTCATAATAACACAAATGATTGGTCTTGCGGAACCCTGCAAAAATTAGCCACTTGAGGATTACCCCCCCAACTGAAGCTTTCATTGGCTGTCCACATCTTAACTGCATCCAAAGAAGTCGCCGTTTGTTTATCTTCATTAATATTTTTGGGAGAACTGGAAGAAAAAGTCGACTGAAGCCATCATTGGCTGCGAACATCAAATCTTTAAAAAAGAAGTCGCCAACCACATCGACCGTATCAAGTGTGTTTCACGCGTGTTATCCTTCGTTTATAACTTCATTCATATTTTTGGGAAATCTGGAAGAATAAGTCCACTGAAGCCATCATTGGCTGCGATCATCAAATCATCAAAAAGGAAGTCGCCACCCACAGCTGCCGTATCAACTGTGTTTCACGCGTGTTATCCTTTGTTTATAACTCCATTATATTTTTGGGAGAATAAGTCCACTGAAGCCATCATTGGCTGTGAACATCAAATCATCAAAAAAGTAGTCGCCAACCACATCGACCGTATCAAGTGTGTTTCACGCGTGTTATCCTTCGTTTATAACTTCATTCATATTTTTGTCCGTGCCGCGCAATAAATAAACTCTCGGCCTGGGGTCGCGGTAAACTCTCGCTCATAATGCCTGTATTTATCGTTCCCTGATCGCTTTATCATCGCTCGAGATCTTTTTATTGGAGTCTTTTTCTCGTTTTGTCGACCAGTAGATCAATGGCGCCCGCGCAAGCAATTTGTTCTAGATAAACCGTGAAGTTTAGCGTCGTTTTGTATCGGTTAACGTCGGATTTTGCTTGTGTTATGTAGTTAAAGGGTCTTAGACAGTTATCTATACGCTTTTATATTGACTATGAGGTTTCTTTCTGCAACATGAATGTTCCATGACAAAACTTGTACGGATTTTCTTTAATCTATTTCATCAACAATCTTCTGAAACTATGTTACTTCAACGATTATTTACTTTGTGGACTACCAAAATTGGGTAGTCGTATTACAAAATCGATGTTTTCTTGATAGTGCTGAAACTTCAACTTTCCCATGCCTACGTTATCTGTTTCATCATAAAGGAAACGCCGACTTAACAATCTTACTTGTCAAGAATCCTTTCCCAACTTTCACACTGTGTCTCAACAAGGCAATATAGTATTGAAAAACTAGTAAAGATTGTACAACGTGTCGTTTCCCCGATATCCTGCAAGCTCGCCATTAACCGCTTGATAGGCGATAAATCGGATAGGACCGATAAATCGGATAGGGCTGATAGCCATAATGGCGGCTTCAGTAATAGCTCGGCGATAGTTGGTACGATACAGATCGTCGCTAATGAAAGCGTAAGTGTTAAGTTTAGCACTGTTTCTCCAATGATTTATGTTGTGGGATCTGGGTGCAGCGAAGTTGGAAGGCATAAATTGTTCGGTGTGAGATCGTGATTTGACTTTGATAACTACTTATTCAATATCCATCGCTGTCGTTATTTTGATGTGGTCTTTCTTCGAACATTAGGATCAGATTGAATTAGAAACTGGCTTTTTTAAGTTTTACTGATATGACAGACAAAAGAAAACAGGTCCATTAAATTTTACAAACTGAAACAGCGAATACAATCACCTTCATCCTAGCTAGCGCATTCTTGGTCATAGCTTTGAAGCCCAGTGTAAGCGAATTCATTAACTGGGCGAAAAAAAGTCTCATTGCGCACGTAGTGATCTAAACTTTCACGTCGTCCCGAATTTTGACTTTAAAAATAGGTACAGAATACATATACTACACATAGAACAAATAGGTAATGATTTGTGGTAGGAGGTACATAAATATCACTATCTGCAACCGTGTCTATCAGCATAATGAAACATCACAATAGCTACACACATGTCCGAACATACAAGTATCTGTTTAGATAAATGCAATTAGCCGATCTCTCCATTCTCCACATGATAGTAGCTCGGAACAATTTCTCAAGAGCAGTTTTATCTAGAGTTTATCAGGTTGCGGGGACGTGCATCCGGCCTGGCTGCTAACTAAGTCACTGATAGCCAAATGGGGCATTACTAGGTCGCGTTCCTTCCGAAGTGAAGACTGGGACGAAGCAATTGGTACCTACATGATTCATTATATCTGTATATACAACACTTGTATAAAACTAAACTATGTCGATCCATATTTTCTTGAACTTATTTTGACATTCATGATTGTTTATTTTCAACCTCTCTCGATTCCCGCGTAACAATTTTAAGTGTTACCGTGAATTTCCTGCCTAACATCTTACGAGTGTTTCGTCGTTTGACATCACAAACTGTGTTCACCGCGGTGTCAATTGACTTTTTATACGCCCTTTCTCCACCTACCTAAAAGAAGATGATTTGACAGACAACACTTACTAAAAGAACAAGTTAAGCGACTGCTAAAATGTTCCACTATGACGGTTACGAAATCCTTTTCCTTTCTGCGTCGAATATGGTCCTATACGGCGTAAAAAGTGTTAGAATAAATTGTTACTAGATAACAAAATATCATACGACTAGCGCCATCTATTGGCATGTCACTGTAAACATATTATAATACTGTCAATGGTGTCATATGAATAAAGTTCAGTCTGTTGCCAACTACCACGCGTTTTCTTTATTTTAATAGGTTATGGGCCCAGACCCATTTGAAAAGTAAAAAGTGATTAGTGGTTATTGACTTTCGTTCGGTGAATAATTCGTGATATAAACAGTTTTAAAGACAAAGTTCAAAAATGTCGGGTAATTACTCCGTGAACGTCCCTAAATTAAAAGGACGAGAAAATTACGACGACTGGGCGTTTGCCGCCGAAAACTACATGATCCTGGAAGGCGTAGATGTGACCTGCACCAAAGAGCTAACGGAGGCTGAAAATAGGAAGGCGAGGGCAAAACTAATAATGACGATTGATCCGTCATTGTTCGTCCACATTAAAGCCGAAGTCACGGTGCAAGCATTGTGGGCCAAATTAAAATCGTTGTTCGACGACTCTGGCTTTACGCGCAAGATTACTCTCTTAAGAACTTTAATATCAATACGCTTAGAGAGTTGTGATAGTATGACCAGCTACGTTAATCAAATGGTGGAAACGGCTCAACGTTTAAAGGGCACCGGTTTTGAAATAAACGACGAATGGATCGGCTCTCTGTTGCTAGCGGGATTGCCAGAAAGATTTAGCCCAATGATCATGGCAATTGAGCACTCAGGATTGAAGATAAGCGCTGATGCTATAAAAACAAAATTATTAGACATGAGTTCGGAATTTGAGGTTAAGTCAGAAGGTGCGCTAATTGCACGCGGACAGCAGAAACGCCACCTACAGGCGCAAAGTGGCAGTAGCAAAAATGAATTATTACCTGTCAGCGAAAATTCCAATACAACGCAGAAAAAACAAATTCGTTGTTACCATTGCAAAAGGATTGGACATTTCAAGAGCCAGTGCCGCCTAATAAATAAGGACAGACAGAAACCAACTTCGAACGTGTTAAGTGCAGTTTTTCTAACGCGAGAGTTCAATCAAGACGACTGGTACGTCGACTCCGGCGCGAGTGCGCACATGGTGTCTAATAAGAACATGTTGACAAATATATCTTACGAACCGAAAGTCAAAGAAATAGTTGTTGCTGATCGCACGAAAGTCCCAGTGTTGTGCTCTGGAGATCTAAGATTTACTACTAGAGTGAAGAGAATCACACATGAAGTAGAATTGAAGAATGTTTTGTGCATTCCAACACTCACCACGAATTTGCTCTCAGTCAGCAGAATGATTGCAAATGGTAACAGAGTATCCTTCAACAAAGATGGCTGTTACATATACAATACTCAAAATGTTTGTATCGGTGAAGCTTGTTTGGAAAATGAAGTGTACAGATTAAACATTGACAAGTCAGAGCTGCCTCTAGCGGCAGTTGCACAGATCTCATGTAACACTTGGCACAGACGATTGGGTCATATTAATATGAATGACCTGGAGAAAATGAAGAACGGAGCTGTAAAAGGTGTCACTTACCAAGAGAAAGAGAATATAAGCAAATCAAGTTGTGTTGTTTGCTGCGAAGGCAAGCAAAGTAGGCTGCCTTTCTCTGCTAGTACCAGCACGAGCAGCAGAGTCCTAGAAGTGGTGCATACAGACCTGTGTGGCCCCATGGAGAAAAAATCACTCGGTTTAGCTAAATACTATTTGTTATTTATCGACGATAACAGCCGGATGTGTTTTGTTTACTTTCTAAAAGAGAAAAATGAAACTTTTAAGTACTTCCGAGAATTTAAACAACAAGTTGAGAATCAACAGTCAGAGAAGATTCAGATATTAAGATCTGACAATGGTGGAGAATTCTGCTCAGCGGAAATGGAAAGTTACTTAAAACATAATGGAATAATACATCAAAGAACAGTGGCCTACACGCCTGAACAAAATGGCTTGAGTGAGAGGTATAACAGGACAATTGTAGAAAAAGCTCGCTGTCTCCTCTATGATGCTTCATTAGATAAAAGCCTATGGGCAGAGGCTGTAAACACAGCAGTATATTTAAAAAATAGATCACCCGCAGCAGCCTTGCAGAATAATACTACCCCTTATGAGGTATGGAATGGCAGAAAACCTGATCTACAACATATTCGAGTATTTGGAAGCCCGGTTATGGTCCACATTCCAAAAGCGAAACGGAACAAATGGGACAAGAAATCACAAATGTTATATTTGGTTGGATACTCAGAAAACACCAAAGGTTATAGATTATATGACCAGAAGGCAAATAAAATAACTGTGGCACGGGATGTTGTGGTTATGGAGAGTGAAATAAAGAACACAGTAGAAGTTGTAGTTCAAGAGAGGAAACCAGACAAGGACATAGAAAAGAACACAAGTATTGAAGAGGAAAGTTCATTAAGCACAGAAGGCAATGAAAGATCAGACAGAGAAGAAGAAGATCCTACATATATACCCAGTGATTCATCGAGTGATCAAGATTGTGATGATAGGGAGTGCTTAACGACAGATGACGTGGTCGCTACTCAGAGTGATTCTGTCACTCAAAGAGAGAAGCGTGTTCGTCGGGCACCACAGAGGTACGGTTTTTCCAATATGTGTGTTGAAGACTTTACTAGTGAACAGATATCTATACAGGACGCTCTCTCAGGACCCAATAGTGAACATTGGCATAGGGCAATGCAAGAAGAGCTAAAATCTTTTAAGGACAATGACACGTGGGTCTTAGTGGATAGGCCAAGTGCGGGTACAGTGGTGAAAAACAAGTGGGTGTTCAAAGAAAAGTGTGACAGTAGTGGTAATGTGCGCTATAGAGCACGACTCGTCGCTAAGGGCTTCACCCAAATCAAAGGTATGGACTACAATGAAACATTTTCCCCTGTTGTGCGTTATTCTACCTTGAGACTACTTTTTGCCTTAAGTGTTCAACTAGACTTAAAAATGAACCATTTAGATGTACCAACAGCTTTCCTCAATGGAAACATTGATGAATGTGTATTTATGGAAATACCAGAAAATTCTAATTTTGAAAATTGTAAAAATAAAGTTTTAAAGTTAAAAAAGGCCATTTATGGACTAAAACAGTCAGCTAGGGCCTGGTACATAAAAGTAGAATCTTGTTTGTTAAAGTTAGGTTTCAATAAATCTGAGTATGAACCCTGCCTGTTCATCAAATGTCAAAATAATGTTAAAGTTTATGTGGCTATTTTTGTTGATGATTTTTTTGTTTTCTATAATTGTGATAATACTTACAAAGAATTGAGAAGTGTATTAGAGTCAGATTTCAAAATAAAAGACTTAGGTCAAATTAAAGATTGCCTTGGTATGAATGTAAATGTTAAAAATAATTGTGTAACTTTGAACCAAGAGAAGTATATTAATAATATTTTGAAAAGATTCAATATGATTGATTGCAAAACTTCAGATACTCCAATGGAAGTAAACTTAAAATTGGAAAAGGTTGTTAATGATAATTGTAGTAAGACTTATCCTTATCAACAATTAGTTGGATCACTTATGTATCTTTCAGTTCTCACACGGCCAGATATCTCTTATAGTGTTAGCTTCCTGAGCCAATATAATACATGTTTTAATGAGACACATTGGAAACATTTGAAAAGATTGTTAAGATACTTGCAAAGAACTAAACATTTTGGCTTAATTTTTAAGAAAAATTGTACTGATTTACATGGCTTTGTTGATGCTGACTGGGCATCTTGTAACATTGACAGAAGGTCTTATACCGGATATTGCTTTATATTGTCAGGTTGTGTAATAAGTTATGAGTCTCGAAAGCAAAGGACAGTCGCCCTGTCCAGTACCGAAGCAGAGTATATGGCACTTGCTGAGGCATGCAAAGAAGCAATATATTTGAAAAATGTAATGTCAGAACTCTGTATGTTTAATAAAAATAAACCTTTAAGTTTGTATAGTGATAATCAAAGTTCATTAAAATTGGCTTCTAATCCTGTGTACCACAAGCGTACTAAGCATATTGATGTACGCCATCATTTTGCTAGGGAGTGTGTCGTTAATAATAAAATAAAAGTTAGTTATGTGCCAACCTCTTCTATGCCAGCTGATATATTCACTAAAGCACTTTGTGCTAATAAACATTATAAATTCCTTGATCTCATGGGCATAGGGGAAGTAAATTAAAATAAATAATGTAGTTTGCAAAATTGTTTTCATTGTTGAAATACCTGTAAAATAGATATTAATATGAAACTGTAATTTGAGACTTTTGAGTTTATTGAGATATTTTGTTAAGAGAGGATGTTAGAATAAATTGTTACTAGATAACAAAATATCATACGACTAGCGCCATCTATTGGCATGTCACTGTAAACATATTATAATACTGTCAATGGTGTCATATGAATAAAGTTCAGTCTGTTGCCAACTACCACGCGTTTTCTTTATTTTAATAAAAAGACGGTATCATATCGTCTAGTAAGACGATCTAGCCAATTCCACGGCTACTTACACTTATAAATGATGCTTTCCACCCGGCGAGAAAGCCGCGTCGGTAATAAATATGAATAAATGGGCACTATGACGATCTCGTGATCCCGACGCAATGGAGGGCATATACAGTGATCTATCATGCGTGTTAGTGCGATGGAGACATGTACGTGGAAAATGGTACAAGGGCGACCAACAACTGAGAACGGATATGTCACTTATTTTTTAAAATGCGGTTCACGGAAGGTTCTCCA
Organism: Nomophila noctuella; assembly: GCA_958496325.1. Lineage (NCBI taxonomy): Eukaryota > Metazoa > Arthropoda > Insecta > Lepidoptera > Crambidae > Nomophila > Nomophila noctuella. Next base: position 2,889,006 of record OY292501.1, read on the forward strand.
AATAAATGGAGATGCAATTGTTTCTTGTATTTCCCCGACTCTAGACAAAACTACAGAAAATCTCACTTCATAATTTTTTAATGTATTTTTATATTATTGGGAGGCAAATTAAGAAGAAGATCACCTGATGGTAAGTGATCACCGCTGCCCATGGACATCAACATCCGCTTAAGGGTCGCAGATGCGTTGCCCGCCTTAAAGACCCCCATACCCTCCCCAATTTAGCTCTGGCGACCTTACTCACCAGCAGAAACATAGCATACAGTTACGAAGTGTTACTTTACTGTGGTCTTCTGTAAGGTGGTGGTACTTCTCCTGACGAGCGGATCATGCGAGTGTGTATAATAGATAAATGTGTGTAATAGATGTTACATATATGAAAAATTATATAATTTTTGTGTAGTAGAAATGTATTTATTGTGAAAAACGGCATTGTAACTAGTGATCTACCACTGGGACTTCATTGTTTGGTAATGAGACCCCAAAATTATTTAATTGTCAACTCATGTAACAATAAGGCAATCTCAAACATCGATTTGTGATTTGTCCCTCGTCCGAGTTTGGTACATTATTTTTTAATTCAATACCGTATACATATAATATGATACAATAATTTATTTTCACCGCAAAGCGTGTAACTTCTGGTCTCCCTACTCGAACTATGTTGGCCCATCTAGCTCTGAAAGCTGTATGTTAATATGGGCAAGGGCAACCTGTATAAGATTAAGTATTATTTACATATTTAGTCACTATTCCGTCTGTTTCTACGCTTTGTAACAATTTGTCACAATAACGGTTTAAACATTTGGAGTATTGACTAATTCTACTACATATAATGACGAAAATGCTTTTAGAACCATATTCTCGTACTAGGCGTCATTCTGTTTTAAGAAAAAGGTAGGTAAATCAAAGAAGACGAAATTATATACATGATAGTATTGAAAAATAAATTGAATTCTCATAACATTGTTTTATTTTAATTTTTTTTTTTTCGGTGTGTGTTTGTGTGTAATTTCTGCCTAACCAAATGTTATTACAATAAATCGACTATTCTAATGAAAAGAGAAGTGGCATCTGAACAGCTTCCAGATAATGTCTTTTATATTTTGCTATACCATATTTATTAGACACATTCTGACAAAGTTAGCTTTTAACTTGTCCGATGTAATGCGAAGTTCGGAGATAGCACTCACCATTATCTAATAATACATTCGCCCATTAAAGACCGGACAATCTTTGTGTGAACCCAGCGTGAGTTGAAACTCAAACATTAAACGTCCAGTCGAAGATAACCATTTCATTTTATACTAGCTTACGCGGACGGTTTTGCTGGCGGAGTTAGTAGGTACATATATCAAATGCAGAGTGCCTGTTTGTAAATAAAAACTTGGGTTTTCCTATGTATGTAAATGTTGTGTCTCCAAGATTTTGAAATAAGTCAACATTGTTTTTACAGCCACCAGATACATTATTGTTAATTTAGTGCTACTCGTAATATTCATTCCTCAAATTTTTAATGGTTAATATAATTAAAAAAAAAGATGATTTTAGGAATTAAAATTGAAGAAACAAAAAGCTTAAAAAGTGCTTAGGATTGTGTTATAAAAGTGTTGTCAACATTGCAAAATAGAAGACAGATCAACTTATACAGAAACTCCTATTATTGTTATTTTAGTATACCAATTTCAAATAAAAGCGCAAGATATCATGTTTAGGTGCAACCTGCATGCATAATTTTATACTCTTTGCCTATATTATTATTATTCTTTTGTTGTTGACACTTGTCAATTCATTGTAAATATCGATTGAGATATTACACGTTTTCTCAAGCAAAGGAATTTTCATTTGATAAAATACCAATAGCCACTACCATCATCTATTTCTAAACATGGTCCTTCGAGCCGGATATGAACCAGCGACCTTGGTGCTGCCTCCATTAATAGTGGTAATGGTTCTTCGGGAACATTACAGGAGACAGCACCAACAAATGTTGCTTTGACTACGTACTCGAGGGATGTCTCGGTGGAATCGTCAGATCACGATGTTCTACTGTCAACCGCTTTGATCAAAGTTTTTAATTGTCTAGGTCATGAACAGATTGTTAGAGTTTTATTGGATTGTGCCAGCTCATCTTGCATTATGACTGAAAGATTGCATAAACAACTTAATTTACCATGTGTTAATATAGATAAACCCATTTTTGGTATTAATAAAACTCAAACTCATACAGCTAAAATGTGTCGCGTGATAATTAATTCATTAAATGAAAGTTATTCTAGAAACGTCTTATGTTACGTGTTGCCATCAATTACAGATGATATTCCCAGTAGGTATATTAATATTTCGAATCTTCGAATTCCTGCTGACATTGTACTTGCCGATCCTCATTTTAATAGGCCATCTGAGATTGATATGATCATAGGTAGTGATGTTTTCTGGGATCTGTTAGGATCACAGAAGATTATGTTAGGAGATAATAAACCGATACTTTGGGAAACCAGACTAGGATGGTTAGTTTCCGGTCCTATCAACAGTGGCCATGTATCGACTCCAATAACTTGTAATTTTACGAAAGTTGATTCTTTAAGTCAGAACACAATTGATGATGATGACATTCAAACCATAATAAATCGGTTTTGGCAACTCGAAGAGATTGACCATAAGTCATCACACTCGGAAGAGGAAAAATTGTGTGAGGATCATTTTATTAAAGACACGACTCAGTGACGGTCGTTTCTGTGTTAGAATTCCTTTAAAGCAGCCTGTAGAGTTGTTAGGGAATTCATTACAAAGGTCAAAGTTATGTCTTTATTCATTAGAGCGTAGGTTTAGATCTCAGCCCATTTTTAAAGAAAGGTACATAGCGTTCTTGAGAGAATATCTTTCTCTAGGTCATATGTCTGAGTGTGAGTTACAGCCCGACTCGTCCTTTTATGTGATACCTCATCATGGCGTTCTTAGGGAAAGTAGTACCACTACAAAACTCAGAGTAGTTTTCAACGCCAGTAGCCCTACGACTTCAGGTATCTCGTTGAATAATATTCAGATGGTAGGACCTACGGTGCAGGACGATCTTCTATCCATACTTCTTAGGTTTCGTCTTTATAAATATGTGCTTTCAGCTGACGTTGAGAAGATGTATAGACAGATAGTCGTGCACCCTGATGACAGGCACCTACAGAGAATAATCTGGCGAGAGGATCCGTCGGAATCAATCAAAGCCTACGAGCTAAATACCATCACCTACGGTACAGCCAGTGCACCGTATTTGGCGACTCGGTGCTTGAAACAAATTGGTCTAAACTGCGCTGATCAAAAGATTGCTGACATTATTATTCACGACTTTTACGTTGATGACCTGCTTACAGGAACTAATTCCATCCAGGAAGCCTTCCAGATAAAGGAAGCGGTCACTTCAGAGTTAGCTTCTGCTGGCATGCCCCTCAGAAAGTGGAAGTCCAATGAACATCAGCTTATTTGTAGTAAGGATGATGAATCATTATTAGATTTGAACATTGGTTCACCAGCGGTGAGCAAAACTTTAGGCATCGAATGGCAAGCAAGTACTGATGAGCTTTGCCTTTCTATACAGTCATCAATTGACACAAGTTTGTCTAAACGAGCAATATTGTCAATCATTGGTCAAATATTTGACCCACTGGGACTTGTTTCTCCATGTGTAGCTCTATTAAAAATCTTTTTACAAAAGTTGTGGCTACATAAACTGTCATGGGACGAACAGTTACCAGATGACATTAAGGCGACTTGGTTGGACTTAATAAAAAGTCTGCCATCGTTAAATAAACTACGCCTTCCTCGCCAAGTTACTTGTGATGAGCCTGTTAGTTTAGAGTTTCATATATTTTCAGATGCCTCTTTAAGCGCATATGGAGCTGGTTTGTATATTAAAAGCGTTAACTTACATGGAGATTGTGTGGTCAATTTACTCATAGCTAAAAATAAAGTCGCTCCCTTAAAACCATCCACGATCCCCAGATTAGAGCTTTGCGGAGCCTTAGTTGCTGTAAGGTTGTATGAAAAAGTAAAGTCCGCGTTTCGTGCCAGTGTCAAACAGACGACGTTTTGGACCGACTCCACAATCGTCTTGGGATGGCTCAAAATGCTACCAAGCAAACTTCAGCCGTTTGTTCGAAACCGCGTGGCCGAAATATTGGAAAAATCTGTTAGTTGTACTTGGAAACACGTGCCCACTGATCAAAATCCTGCCGATTATGTCTCTCGAGGTCTTCACGGTAGCGATATTCAGAGTCTCGACTTGTGGTGGCACGGCCCTCAATTCCTTAAATTGGATTCTTCTCTATGGCCTACTAATCCAGTAAACGACACAGCACTCCCTGAAACTCGCCCAGATGTGTCGTTACACGTAAACCTTTCAACTCCAGTATCAATTATTGATTTTAACCGTTTCTCTAATTTTATGAGACTTAATCGTACGGTTGCTTATGTTTTACGATTCATTCAAAAGTGTCGCAAGCATCGGCCGCTGTCCGTTCATATAAATAGTGACGAGTTACGGAACGCATTATTTATATTAATTAAAATATCACAATCGCAGTCATTTTCAGAATATCAAATATTATTACGAAAACAAACATTACCCTCAAAAAGTCAGTTAAATAAATTAAATGTTTTCATTGATGAGAATGACTTAATGCGTGTTGGAGGTCGCTTAGCGAATTCAGAATTTAGTTATGATAAAAAATACCCTATTGTTTTACAGTCCACTCACTTATTTACTAAACTTTTATTTAAATATGAACATAAACGATTAATGCACGCAGGTCCACAGTTATTACTGGCCTGTATTAGAGAAGTCTATTGGCCCATTGGAGGTCGCAACCTGGCTAAACATACTTATCGTCAATGTGTTAGGTGTAACCGTTGTAAAGGGAAATTATATAATCCTATAATGGGAAACTTGCCTAAGCAGCGAATCCTACCAGGAGGACACCCATTCGAGTGTGTTGGTGTCGACTATGCTGGTCCTATTAGTTCTGCCAGTCGTCAAGGTAGAGGTTGCAAGATTGTCAAAGTTTATATTGCCATTTTCGTCTGCTTCACAACTAAAGCCGTACATATTGAATTAGTCGGTGACTTAACGAGTAACAGCTTCTTGTCCGCATTACGCAGATTTATGTCACGTAGAGGCAAGCCTCTACATATATATTCCGACAACGGCACTTCGTTTGTTGGTGCATATAATGAACTTGGGAAGTTCTTAAAACTTAATTGCAATTCATTAGCAGAAAGCGTAGCTAATGAAACCAATTTCCACTTTATTCCTCCTCACTCTCCCCACTTTGGCGGCTTATGGGAAGCAGGAGTTAAATCGATTAAGTTCCACTTAATCAGAGTATTGGGAAATTGTAATTTAACATACGAATAGCTGATCACTGTCCTGACACAAATTGAAGCGATCCTCAACTCACGACCGCTCACTCCACTGTCTACGGATCCAGATGATCTACAGCCACTGACTCCTGGTCATTTCATCATCGGAAGACCTCTTACGGCGTTGCCTACAAGGGATTACAAAAATTTTAGTCTGAGTCACTTAACACGATTCCAAAGACTTGAACAACTACGTCAACACTTTTGGTGCCGTTGGAGCAAAGAGTACATCAGTGAGCTCCAACAGAGAATAAAGTGGCGATCAAATGACTTCAATCTCAAGAAGGATACTCTTGTCATCATTAAAGAGGACAATCTTCCTCCACTAAAATGGAAAATGGGACGCATAATTGCCTTGTATCCAGGAGCAGATGGTATAAATAGAGTGGCAGACTTGAGGACGGCTAACGGAATATTGAAGCGAAGTTTCAGCAAGATCTGTCCACTTCTCGACCCTTCTGGTTGAAAGACGAGCTTTCAACGCGGGGGGGCATGTTTAGGTGCAACCTGCATGCATAATTTTATACTCTTTGCCTATATTATTATTATTCTTTTGTTGTTGACACTTGTCAATTCATTGTAAATATCGATTGAGATATTACACGTTTTCTCAAGCAAAGGAATTTTCATTTGATAAAATACCAATAGCCACTACCATCATCTATTTCTAAACATATCCAGTAGAGCTATGTTGACATTTCCCATAGGCACAGGCTTTTATATGTGATTTCCTTCACATCTGATACAAAGCGGACATTTCTAATGATACTTTACGGTGTTCCATAGCGGCCTCTGTATTTACTCGCGAGGTGGTCCACTTTGTGCCCCTGCAAGTTTAGCACCTATAGACGGGTATCCCCTCAACACACTCCACCGTATGGACATACTTGGTAGAGGTACATTAAAGGGTGCAAAGATGCTCCCTGTATAATTTTCCGACCAGCTAGAGTTACTTCAAAAATCCTAGCTTAGGGTCCCTTATCCCTTAGAGCTAAGTGGCATATTCACTCGAATGATCGTTCATGTTTGTGGATCACCTCGTTCCTTAGGTGATCCTCAGGTGACCCTCTTGTTCGTTTGCCTCACTTATATAAAAAAAAAACTTAAACTACGTATTGGCTATCTATATAAATAAGCCTACCAAAATATTAATCAGTGCTCAAAGTGGACTAGGCCAGGTGCTCAATTTGCGGGTGCTCTAAAATTAGGTGCACCAAGTGGACTACCTCTTACAAGCACGGTGCGCGGGCGCCGGTCGATGTAATGGCTAATGGCTACCAGTTTTAGTAGAATTATTGCCATACATCTCCCCTACGTGTGATTTAATAACACCTAACATTCTTTTAGTTTTTAAGAAAGTGGATTCTTTAAATTTGTTAATGTCGTGTAACTGCATGTGTAATAAGCTGTAATCTGTTGTAATAAATCTTGTTATGTCGGTTTGTGTTCGAATAATACTCTGTTGCAGTCCGAAGCCCTGTAATTCAAAGTACAATTAAATGACGACGTGTTATTAATTATTTAAGTATATTTGTATATCATTGTTGATTCTGATATCTGTAACGCAAGTGCTTAAGCTACTTAACACGGAGTCAGATCAAAGTAGGTATGTGATTTTGTGAAATTTTTATTTATTCATTATTTATTTAATTATGTAGAGGATGTCCTACAACTGTATATGGGACCGAACTTTCTAGGTTAAAACTGGTAAGAATACAACACTCTATGAATGGAACTATTAATAAACCTCCTTAAATCCGAAACGGGCTGAAAAACTAACCGATTATGAAAGTTGTTTTGCTAGAGAAAGATGGAAATAACTTGAACCACACGCGAGGTTCCCTTTAGGCGATGTTTTGATGTTTTGCTAACCTGAACTAGGAGTAGTTCCGTATATCGCGTTACATTGATGTTTATGTTGATACTAACTGTTGGAATTGGAATGTTAAGCGGGGTTTACACGGGTCGATTTTCGCCGTGCGGGTAGTCGCTTCACAAATCGTATCAACAAGCTGCATCGCTAGCCCATTTACACTGGTGAATAAAATCGCACGCGACTCGATCATTCCCTTCGAAAATGTTGAGAAGAATGCGACAGGCGATCATCTACAACTGATCGATTACATGGTCAATTTTAGTCACCAGCCGCATGCGGCCGGTCGCCGCGCGGTCGAAGTCGGATGCCACCCAACTTTGTGGCTTGCGATTTTAGTCACTTGGGACTTAGCCGAATTGACATTTAGACGGTCGATTTTCGCCGCGCGGCAAAAATCGTGCGGCTTTAGGCACCCGTGTAAACCCCGCATTACGAGCGTAGGTGGTTAATATCTCAATCGGCAGTAAATTGCTCGTCTCGATATTAATCATTAGAGTACATGAGTACAACTCTTTGCTTACGGAAATGTGCTAAATGTAACAAAAGGGGCGATGAACTTGAGAAGTAGGTACTCGTATGAATTTGCCATTAGTGAATCAACGTATATTTTTCTGGGTGTTTAGTTTAAATAAGTTGAACGACATTTGTACCGTCCAAACAAATCACAACTAGCATACTTTTTGTAAATTGCATTCTAAATATTAATTACCTGTATCATTAAATTATTAAAATAAAATAACAAGAAGAGATTTATCAGGTCCATTAAAAGTCTGGGTAGCTTAATTGGTAAGCGCGCTTGCCCAGATGATTGGAAGAGGTGCTTCAATCCCCTGCCTGAGATCTCATTCATTTTTCTATGTTTATAATTTTTAATATGTATACACTATCAACATATTTTTTTTAAAACAGATGAATGCCGATCCCTATTAGTAGGCAGATTAATCATCTGAGCTAAATGCAACGTGACTTAAAGTAAAGTTATGCAGTAAATCTGTTAACTTGAACGAGTAAGTTTAAGCTGAGTCTGTCAAAAACTATTTAGAGGGTTCGGGGTGCAACTTACACAAAAACTCGCTCGGTAAGTCAACCTTAGCCCCAGCTAATAGATTTATTGGTCGTCGCTTGCGCCGGGCTAATTTATCGGCATATTTGTGACAAAACGGCCATAAAGGGTTGACCGCCGCCATTTCGAAAGAAGGATTTATTGGCGCGATAAAAGAATTATTTGTTTCATTTGCTCTTGGGATCAATGGCGGTGTGCTCGTATGCATTGTAGTTCACGAAATGCACGTTATTTATTAGCCATTATAAAATGGGAGAGTACAATAGAATTGAACCATAATGAAACGTTGAAATATTGATATTGTTATGAGAATTGTTGGTGATTTAGATTTTTGTACAAAAAAGTGTTTTCTAAAAAAATACAAATTCTAGAAAAGTTCACATCCTTCAATGATCATAATCTAAATACAAATTAAATAGCTACACACAATAAAATCTGCATGTTTGTGTAAGTAAAAAGGTACCGGAGCGCGATCCCAACTCTTTGACGCAATAACCTGTGAATTTATCAACAGCAGATGCCTGTGCTGTGTTTCATGAGTTCTATTTTATGATATGCGAGTTTCCTATTGTTGCCAACTTCAATCATCATCATCATCATCATCCTCATCCTCACTCGGTGGCATACTTTTCCATTGCCTCGGAGCCCAGGGTATACTAAAAGTATCCTGAATTAACCAAGCTGGGTTATTACAATGACCAAAATGAATGTCCGGGGATAATGTCTGACTATCGCATGCGTCTGATTCTTTACAACCCTACATCGCGTAAGCAGAGTTCCCGCCGCGACTAAGCATATACACGACTTCACCAACACCGTGTAGTCAAGACCTCAGCCCGCAAGCTAGATCAACCGCTCAGCAGGAGTACTTCTTTCGTTTAGAGAATGGGTGATATCCCTATATGCCTGATACAGATTTATTCGTTTGTTTCCAGCCGGATGAGCTGGCCAAGTCGGTGAAGCTGACGTCACGCGAGCGGCGGTTCATCAAGTTCGCGAGCGTGGAGTACGGCGGCCAGCTGTACATGACCCCGCAGGACTTCCTCGAGTCCGTGGTGGAGCAGGAGCCGAGGCGTGAGTAGTCTGCCGCTGTCTGGACGAGAGCTGGTCAAGTCGGTGGAGCTGACGTCACGCGAGCGGCGGTTCATCAAGTTCGCGAGCGTGGAGTACGGCGGCCAGCTGTACATGACCCCGCAGGACTTCCTCGAGTCCGTGGTGGAGCAGGAGCCGAGGCGTGAGTAGTCTGCCGCTGTCTGGACGAGAGCTGGTCAAGTCGGTGGAGCTGACGTCACGCGAGCGGCGGTTCATCAAGTTCGCGAGCGTGGAGTACGGCGGCCAGCTGTACATGACCCCGCAGGACTTCCTCGAGTCCGTGGTGGAGCAGGAGCCGAGGCGTGAGTAGACCTGCAATTGCAAAGTGAAGCATTTTTCACAGAGGCCAGTCAACGGATGGGTGACCGAAAAAAAACATCTCTAGCTCCTTCGTGCGTCGGAAGGTACGATAAGCCGTTGGTTCTGCGCCAGATCTCTCTACGTGTCAGATGGCTGTCCCCACTAACTATGAGAGTAAGGGAATAGTGAGTGCACTTGTGCTTGCGCACACACTTGTGTACTATAATACATATATCCTGCGTACCTTGCTTTATCGTCAGATTGGCTGCCATGGCCTAAAAACGTATTATAAAGCCAGCCCCCTGGCAGTTCAGCTTACTAATCTGCGGGTGATGGTGAAGCTTTGTCGATGACTTTCGTTCTCTACCGGGCCACATCTTTTCAGTTCGCAGAGAAACTCCAGGCATACCTCTTTCTGTAGCCCGCTGAGGTTCCATAGTCTGCATCAGGCTGATAATGATGCTGCATTGTTATTTCCAGCTCGTCTGAAGCGGCGGGTGCTGACGCTGAAGGAGATCGAGTACCTGCGCGACCACACGCCGGCGCTCAAGAAGGGCTCCTCGCAGATGTTCCGCAGCATGAGGGATAAAGGTACCTTGGCGATCTTCTTCTAAAGCCGAGATAGGCAAATGAGTACAGTCACGTGTTAATAAGTGGAAGCCATTCCCCATTCAGGAGGTACGTCATCCTCCATTTAAATAAAATACATTGAAGACGTAGTCGCACCGAACTTCTGTCGCGTATTTTTTCGGTCCAGAGACACATTGGTGTCCATGGGCTTCCTCTTATTAACACGTTAATTTAAATTATGAAATAAAAAAGTAAGAAAACGGAGTAACAGACGCGTTGTTTTCTTTATAGATTTTATGACGCAAGAGAACGCATTTACGCCGTGACGCCATAATACTCGTCATGGGGTTTAGAGTGACTCTGTATGTTGAATAATTTGTATGTATTTTTTTACAGGCATCATATCATATACGGAGTATTTATTCCTGCTCTCAATTTTAACCAGTAAGTACATTCTTATAATTGCAAATCAGTATTTCATTGAATCGGTTCAAAATCCCCCTCATAAATGTCTCACAACATCACATGCATATCATTACATTAGCATCGACTTCTTCAAAATAATTGTGAGACGTATTTTGTTAAAATTATGAACAGTCTCACTAAAACTTGAATAATAACGAAACAAAGTTTAAATTCTTCTCTTTTTGACATCGTTACTTTTACGTGTAGACACAATTTGCGGAAAAAACGCGACCAAAGTTCGGCCGAAGTTATTTCGGCATGGTGACATCTTCTATTTAAATTAGATTGCAGACGTATTCTCGCCGATCTTCGGTCGCGTATTTTCGGCCTATTTTGTTCCTATACTAAAACTTAATAACCTCAAAACATTTTCCAGAGCCGGCGTCAGGGTTTCAAATAGCGTTCAACATGTTCGACACGGACGGTAACCAAAGAGTTGATAAGAACGAATTTCTAGTCGTAAGTATTGCCCGGCCTCGTATGATGGTTTACAAGGGGAAGTGATCAGATTGATCATTTATAACTGCATTACCAATATCATAAGCTGGTCGATTCAGGATCGTAGTCGCAGTGTACTCTAGAGAGGTGGAGCTTAGTGGAACTTCCACTCGAATGAGCCGCTCGTTTGGGGAAGTACCTCTACTTGTACGTTGGAGGAAGGTACTTCAATAACACAACATACAACTTCCATCAACCTAACTTGCTGTAACTGTAACTGTCTATTTAACTCATAGATTATATCGAGTCAAATAATTTATGATATTCTGGGCAAAAGACAAAAAATGCGGCCGAATTTTGTAAAAAAGAAATGAAATTCATATTATGTTGTTTATGAAAAAATGCAGTTTACGTGATAATCTGATCACTTCCTGTTGGTATCAATAGTTAGTTCAAAAGTAGCATGTAATTCGTATCATGCAGTAGCATAAATGACTAAGCATTTTGGTAATGATGGTGGTAGAAAAATTGTGGATTAATATGGTGTTTGGTTATTTATCCAAGATGTCAACATTTTTTACAAAAAAAACTTTCTTTTATTGTAAAATTTTTTGCAAATACAGATTTCATATTCCGATGTTAAATAATATTATATCCTTAGAAAATAGTACTCCCGAATGTTTTGCATTGCACACACCACATGCACATTTAACAAGAACCAACTGAACAACTTCATGGGACAAGGAACTAAGAATGCATTATATTTATTATATTATTTATTTTATATTTTTACCCTTTTTTATTTTTTTTATTTTTATTACTTTTCTTATTCCTAAGCATGTTTTATACCACACATACTTAGATTCAGCGTCTGCTCGGCGGAACTATGAAGGAGCGTAAAGACTTGGACGCCAAGAGTCGCGAGGCAGTGAGTTGAAATGAAATGAGTGCTTCTGTGAGGGATGTCTATGCGAAGACGTTATGGAGCATTTCGAATCTAACTATTAAAAATAGATAAAAGTTGGAGGACTTTTAATAAAACTAGAAAAACACAAAAAAAATATATTTTAATTAATTTTTAAGAGAGATTTGCCTTGTCCGCAGATATTGTGAATTTGCAATAAAATATTTTTATGTGGACATCAACATGATATTCTGTGATGTTTATTTTCTTAATGCTCTATGATACTGTTTTTTTTGTTAATTGATTAAATGAAGAACGATACCTTTAATGCCTATAAAATGTGCTGACAAAATTGTCTACATTAAAATGTTTATTTACAAAGTGTTAGTATTGATGCATGTTTATACATGTGGTTTAAAATTATTCAGTACCTAAGTACATATCCAATTTATAATTTAGCATGCTAAGATCTAGCGTAGTTAGATTCGAAATGTTCGCTTACCTTCGTTATAGAAGGTTGTGCCGTAATGCAGTTATGTCGAGACTTTTTTGTTTCTGGTTTGTCGAAATATGTCGTCCATCCGTTTTTGTGTTATGATATATTTTTCTGTTTGTATTGGTTTCTAGGAATTACTATTGTATTGGAGTGGAGTGGTTGAAATAAGTTACTGAAAGTCCGTGGTTCAATTTCCGGGACAAGGAAAGGTTATATTTTTTTGGTGGTCCCTAAAACACAAATGGCAAGAATGGTGACTACAGCTGTTGTTACTTATGTGTGATTGAGGATTATTATAGCCCTTAACTGAAGCAGTACCAATAATGGACTATATTGCAGTGTTGTTGCAGCAAACTTGTAAATTTTATGAATACAATTAGGTAGTCTATGAGAAATTAATTCTAGATACTTTGATTTGAAAGCGGCACAACCAAATCCTTCTGCTTCTTTTTGTTATTAATATATTATAATATATTTATAAATACTGTAATATACTAGGAACGTAACCTTCTGACACTATTAAATAAATTTAAATCTAAATTTCTACTATAATAATAATTTTATTAATTTTGTAATTATTTTAATTGAATATGATAGAAATATTTTTTACTTTGCCTATACTTTTTGATTATTTAATCTTATATGTGCTCACCGCCTGGCATTTTATAGCTACTAGCATTAGTATCTACAAGCGCGCTGAAGAGCCGGATGGGACAGAAAGAAAAGGTCTCTAAGCCGTCGACAGTAAGTTGAAAGTGCTGTGGCACTCGTCTGTGGAGTTTTCTGTCACTTATTCGTCTTTAGATTAGAGATGCTGTGATAATGATAATATTTTTGGTAATACAATTATTGTGCTTTATATATTTGTTTAAGAATGTCAAAAGTGCTCAAAATCATGCTTATGATCTGTTTCAAATGTGTATAATGTTATATTCGTTCGTTTATAATATTTTAATGAAAATGTTTTTGATTGTTTCATATTGTATAAACTTGTTCTTATACTTTTGTACGTAACTAAGGAAATATTAAAATATATTTGTGATGTTAATATTTGTAGCTTAGTTTAGTTGTGTAGCAATCAAATGTAATGTCCTCATCCTCTCTGAGAATTACTAGGCAAATAAATTAACTGACATAGTTAATTTATATATAGGAAATATCTATTGATTTTCACGTCCATATTATATGTTTATTTACACAATGATAAAATTTTACTAATCTACTGTCACACCATTTAATCATTTCCGCATGAATTAACAAAATTGTCGCTAAACACACTTACTTATTTTTTTTATCATTTATGTATTAACTTTTAACTACACTACACAAGATCTCAATGTTGGTTGTTTATAATTCAAATTGTATAAATTGAGTTATTCATATTGTGCTTATATTTGGTTTAACCTCTCAAGTCCCAGAGACACTAGACACAATAGATTATAATCTATTGTTGCATTCCCGGTATCGCAACTACGGGACTTAAAAGGTTAATTCCATTCAAAGACAAAATCCGGACTTTGCTTTTTCTTACAAATAAAATAAAACTAAAAACACAATAACTAAATATCTCAACGAAACCAGTCCTTATATTTCGTTTCTTAATTCAAGTATATTTTTTACATGCACTAAGTTTGTAAATTAAGGGACTGAAAGATTAAACCTTCATTTACGTGACACAGATGCAGGCTAGATTATTAAAGAGTCCTGCCTAATGTTGACGTCCATACTAAGTAGGTATCTTATCCAATACTCTTAGCGATAAAACGAACTTTTGCCATTTCTTTGCACTACAATATTTCAATACTCAGATCATTAAAATAACAGTGAATTTGATTATTTTATTCTTTATGAGCTCATAGATTATTATAATCTGATTTAGTTTTATTTTATGAGTTACAGTCGCGTAAACCTAAAAACATAACATACAATGATCCTCAGTAATGGCGGGTACAAATAAAGAATCAGGGGAGAGGCTTAAACAAAAAAGGTTCTGACTTGAAATAAGAAACGAAGTCTGTACAGTCATGAGCACCAACATGTATACAATCACATTCAAATATGAACCTTACTGCTTTGACATAAGAGTCGAGGTGTATGTAATGTGTATACAATACATGTAGGTGCACATGACTGTACACATATGTACATATATGCAGTTGCTACATTTATTAAACTTCGTAGATGGAGAAGATCTTCAGTTTCGCGTGGAAGGGCAAGCGCGGCATCAACGAGGAGGGGGAGGGGGTGATGGGCGCTGCGGGGGGCGAGGACAAGCCCCACGACACGTACGTGAACGACGAGCAAGGGCTGCAGAGGAGGCATAATGTCGACACTTTCCTGCAGGTGACAATTCAATAATAAGAGTACATATCCACATTTTTGATAGGAGGATGCAGAATTTACTCGCCATAGTTCAAGTTCACCAGACTCGCAGCCATCGTTCCATTGATCGTTTCATTGGGCCCGACCAGGGAGTGAGCAGTCCTTCTTCGAATATTTCCTATAGAATTCTGCATTAACTTCATTGTAACTACGTATAATTTGAACTACATGTAAACAGGAAAACCCGACGTTTCGGCTACTTTTCTGCAGTTGTGATCACGGATAAACTCCCTAATTCCATCCGTTTAAAAGTAGTTTTATAAGTATCACAAGAATAAGTCGCGTTAACCAAAAAAAACCTATGATAACATTATTCATTCTGATCAAAGTATTACTTTTTCTCAGGTCCATTTCTTTGGTAAGAAAGGCAAGGACGACCTCAAGTTCGAAGGGTTCAAGCAATTCATGGAGAACCTGCAGACTGAAGTGTTGGAGCTGGAGTTTCACGAATTTTCGAAAGGTATTTTCATTTTGGTGTTTAGCATCTATCTTACATTTAAGTTTACCTTATAATAAAATACTGGTTCTAATTGTTCAAAATTAGGGTTTTTCAGATAATTAAATCTCTAATCCTGCTGATTGGTCATACAGGAGGATCAGTAACTCGCTTCTCACGACCAATACTCATGCCTTGATTACCGCTATCTACACATTGACGGGAACTTTGGTCTAGTGTTCAGAGACCCTGGCTACGAGGGACGCGGGGTCGACTCCCGCTGACGACAAATGTTTGTGTGATGAACATCGGCATTTGTACTCGAGTCATGGATGTTTATAAAAGTGTTTAAGTACCTGTGTCTATCCGTTCTCTAGCATCCATAGTACAATCGACGAGCTTAGATTGGGGCCAGGCATTTGGTGTGATAGTCCAATGTTCTTTTATTAATTGTTTTCGCAATCCAGGTCACGAAACGATATGCGAAGTCGACTTCGCGAAGATTCTCCTGCGCTACACGTACCTGGACACGGACGAGTACGACATGTACCTGGACCGGCTGCTGGACCGCGTGAAGGAGGAGCGCGGGATCACCTTCGACGAGTTCAAGACCTTCTGCCAGTTCCTCAACAACCTCGAGGACTTCACCATCGCCATGCGCATGTACACGCTCGCCGACCATCCCATATCCAAAGGTAGGTTGAAGCTGTCACACTCATTTTAGCAAGGTAAGATAGCTGCTAGACTCTAACAAGCATAAAGCAAGCGTTCAAGTTGTGTTGTATCTGTGGAAGCTTTTCTGACACCATCCTCAATAGCCTAGTCATCAATAGCGTATATACACGCTGGCTGACCATCTTATATCGAAAGGTAGGTTGCTGGATCCTTTTTTCAATCTGAAGTGTCTAGCTATGTCTCAAGAATCATCAATCTTTCAACATCCCTATGTAAGTGTCTGGCTGCTTCTCTTTCCCTTCTCTTAGCGACTCAATAATCTTGTCATAGTTTCATTGCAACATCCGTGTGTAAGTGTCTAGCTTCTTCTCTTTCACAATCCTCAATAGCCTAGTCAGTTTCTATATGCTCGGTGGAGTTGGGTCTGATCCTCCTGCGCTATACTGATTGTTCCTCTCATAGTTTAAATGCATCCGTATACAGAAGTGTCCATGTGGATGATTCTCTGACACAATCCTCAGAAGCCTAGCTAGTCCAATATTATGTGCTCGGTGGACCTGAGTCTGATCCTTCTCCGCTACACGTACCTGGACACGGACGAGTACGACATGTACCTGGACCGGCTGCTGGACCGCGTGAAGGAGGAGCGCGGGATCACCTTCGACGAGTTCAAGACCTTCTGCCAGTTCCTCAACAACCTCGAGGACTTCACCATCGCCATGCGCATGTACACGCTGGCTGACCATCCCATATCCAAAGGTAGGTTGCTGTATCCTCTTGTCAATGTTAGTCCAACTAGGTAAAGTGGTTTGGTGCGAGAGAGACCAGCTCTTAGTAGTCGGCTGCCACATTCGTAATTGTAGCAGCCGGCTACCACTTTTGGAGCCAGAAGCTGTCACTCGCATTGATCCTAACTATCGCTTCTTTTGTTGCAACTCAAGACTCTAGTATCATAGCTTCAATGCTCAGGAGTTTGTTTCATCCAAATTTCTTATGGTAAAGTGTCTAGCTGTGTCTGTAAGTGTCTTAAGAATCATCAATCCCTTCTCTTAGCGACTCAATAATCTTGTCATAGTTTCATTGCAACATCCGTATGGAAGTATCTGGCTGCTTCTCTTTCACAATCCTCAATAGCCTGGTCCAATAATGTATGCTCAGTGGAATTGGGTCTGATCCTCCTGCGCTATACTGATTGTTCCTCTCATAGTTTAAATGCATCCGTATACAGAAGTGTCTATGTGGATGATTCTCTTTCACAATCTTCAATAGCTTAGTCCAATTCTATATGCTCGCTGGAGTTGGGTCTGATTCTCCTGCGCTACACGTACCTGGACACGGACGAGTACGACATGTACCTGGACCGGCTGCTGGACCGCGTGAAGGAGGAGCGCGGGATCACCTTCGACGAGTTCAAGACCTTCTGCCAGTTCCTCAACAACCTCGAGGACTTCACCATCGCCATGCGCATGTACACGCTGGCCGACCATCCCATATCCAAAGGTAGGTTGAAGCTGTTGCTGCCTTTCTCAGTCATCATCATCCTAGCGGTCGCTTCCTCGGCTATTGCCTCTGTGTCCAGGGTCGGCTGCTTTTCTCAGTATGGCAAGGTAAGTAATTAGCTGCTAGTCTCTTATTGGTCTTCTCTCACTTTTAGCTCAGTTATAGAAGGTAAGGGGTTGGCTGCTTGCCACATATTGGTCAGCTGCTAGTCTCTCAGTGATCGGCTGCCACGTAGTGGTCGACTGACACAGTCGTACTCGAAGAAGCTGGCTGCAACGTATATAGACAGCGGTGGCCTGCCACTTTCATTGTGTCTAACTATCACTTTTTTTTTGCTAGACTCTAGTATCATAGCTTCAATACTCAGGAGTTTGTTTCATCCATATTTCTTATGGTTAAGTGTCTAGCTGTGTCTGTAAGTGCCTCAAGAATCATCATTCCCTCCTCTGAGCGACAAAATATTCTTGTCATAGTTTCATTGCAACAACCGTTTGTAAGTATCTGGCTGCTTTAGTCTCATCTCATCCATGGGCGTACTCAGGTTCTGGGCCAGGGGGGGGCAAATCTTATTTTTATAAGCTAGGTGAGGTGGTTTTTAAAAATAAAAAAACTTAAATTAAAATAGATAAAATCTTTTTATATAAATTATTCTTATACAATGACTATTTTAAAAGTAATTTTCGTGGGTCTTCAGCAAAACGATTTAGGATGCCTTCCGTGAAAGAATAACTCATACTTGTAACAAATTCTCTGTGCACACTTAGCATACAATCTTTCTTCTGTCATAGTCGATCTAAGCCACGTTTTTACACGTCTAAGTGTACTAAACGACCTTTCAATCGTAGCAGTGGAATACGGCATTGCCAGCAAAATTTCTAGGGCTATCTTGACCTTCGGGTAAAAATAATCTGCTTCTTGTATTAACTCCACTATTCCAATATTTTCAAAATCCTGCTGCTGCTTATTTATCCAAAACGTTCGCCAAAGTTCGGCTTCAGACGTGATCCCTTCTAATTCATAAAAATCAGATACTTCCTCCATGCATTTTTGTAATTTAGGAACTGTAATTTTAATTATCTGAGTAGTAACAATGAAAGTGTAAGTTCTTTTTGTGTTAGATAGTCCGTTTGACGAGGAAGGCTTTAGGCTATTGGAAATCCACGCGGACGGAGACACGGGCGGCCGCTAGTAATAGATAAATTTTATCTATCAAAAACTTTGTATTTCATTCTAGTAAAAAGTAAAATGACATTTCTTATTTAAATAATTTGCTGTTGTTTTATTGAATTTTTTAAAACGTACTATTTTTTTTCTAGAATTCTTAGTAAAATACGATTTTCCCTAGTGTGTGATACGATCCTCTAGAAAATAAAGTTGGCGACAATGCAGCGCTGCCGTAGTAACTATTAAGTAATCTGTGGCGCTGCGCTGCTAGCGAGCTGTTATGGGTATGGGTAATGAACGCGCCGCGTAATATAGGGCTGATAAAATATTGTATTAATAATACAAACAAATGGCAAATAAATGATTTCTTAATTTTTATCGATAAAAGTACATGATAAGGTACTTAGTATGGACGTCAACATTATCCAGGGGGGGGGGGGCAGCTGCCCCCCCCTGCCCCTACCTGGGTACGCCCATGATCTCATCTCATAATCGCGTAGGAAGCTCCGTCGAAATCCTAAATTCTCATGTATGAATTTCACCATTAGCGGTTTTGGGGTAGCGCGCTATGGCGACGGCCCTGGGTGCCGGATAAAGGACCTTATAGTTTACTTAATCGTAGAGGGCGCTGTAGAAATCTCGACCAAGATAAAACCGGCACTGAAAGTGACATTTTGCCTTCCAGACGAGTTCCACCGCGCTGTGAAGATCTGCACGGGCATCTCGCAGTCGGAGCACCTCGTGACGACGGTGTTCGCCATCTTCGACGCGGACGGCGACGGCCTGCTCTCCTACAAGGAGTTCATAGCCATCATGAAGGACCGCCTGCATCGAGGGTTCAAGGTAATCCATCATTCAACTAACGGGATAATATTAAGGAAAAAAAGAACGAGAGAAAGAAAGAAATAAAAAAAAATATTGAGAAATATTAAAAAAGAAAGAAAGAAATAAAAATAATTAAATAAATAAAGAATGAAAGAAAGAAAGAAAATCCATTTATTGACAAAACACTCACAAAGTATTAAAGAGAGGTAGAGCTTATAGTCCAGTAATTTTAGCAATTTTGATCCACGATCTGCGGAATAATTCCTACTGAGCTGAATTTTTGTATTAACATTTATTATGATATTGTAATGATGATGTGAAAAATCGACATTGATATCGTGCCGGCTAAAAAAGTTATAGGGGTCCAAACGTCACGAAAATCAGTTTTTCGCAAATATCTCGCGATCTATTGCTCAGAGGTCAATAATGGTTTCTTACAAGTTGTTCGTCGTAAAATTGTCTACAAAAAATGTCTCTTGCAATTTTCTGTAGAATTAACCGTTTTTGAAATAGAGACTAGAATGCACTGACATATGGTATTGTATACCGTACGCCGCATACCAAGGCATAAACCCTATTGTTTGTTTTTTTCCCTTTTTTGGTTGTGTGTTTTTTGTTGGTATGATGTTCTACATATAGGAATATAAAGGACTTGTAATACTAGTACAGTAAGGAAAATAGGAATATCAGCTATAAAAAACTAAGTGGCAGTTTTTTTTGTCACTTTATAACTCAAGAACGGGCTCACCGATCCAAACCAAATTTTCAGGGTTTGTACAGACTATTTAGTAGATGTTTTATGTGAAGTTTGAACAAAATCGGTCGCTTCACTTTATACTTAGCTAAGCACGTACCGGGCCGCTAGTAATGATATAGATATGCTATGTCCAGTGACGTTTGAACCCCATAACTTTTTTAGCCGGCACGATATCAATGTCGATTTTTCACATTTTTATCATAATATCATAATAAAGGCGTATACAAAAATTCAGCCCACTAGGATTTTTTTCGCAAATCGTGGATCAAAATTGCTAAAATTCACATTGCATATCTATATCATTACTAGCGGCCCGGTACGTGCTTCGCGACCTATAAAGTGAAGCGACCGATTTTGTTCAAACTTCACATAAAACATATACTAAATAGTCTGTACAAACCCTGAAAATTTGGTTTGGATCGATGAGCCCGTTCTTGAGAAATAAAGAGACAAAAAACATTGCCACTTAGTTTTTTATAGTTGATATTCCTATTTTCCTGACTGTACTAGTATTACAAGTCCTTTATATTTCTATATGTAGATCATCATACTAACAAAAAACACAAAAACGAAAAAGGGAAAAAAACAAACAATAGGGTTTATGCCTTGGTATGCGCCGTAGGGTATACAATACCATATGTGAGTGCGTTCTAGTCTCTATTTTAAAAACGGTTAATTGTACAGAAATATGCAAGAGACCTTTTTTGTAGACAATTTTACGACGAACAACTTTTATGAAACCATTATTGATCTCTGAGTAATTGATCGCGCGATATTTGCGAAAAACTGATTTTCGTGACGTTTGGACCCCTATAACTTTTTTAGCCGGCACGATATCAATGTCGATTTTTCACATCATCATAACAATATCATAATAGAGGTGTATACAAAAATTCAGCTCACTAGGAATTATTCCGTAGATAAAATCTAAAATTCCTGGACTATTAGTGAAAATTCCACTCGAATCAGCCGCGCGCCTGGGGAAGTACCTTCACCTTACATAAGAACACAGTGAAGTAGCACTTAATTTCCAGTGTATTGAACACTGCGAAATTGAGAACAGAGCAGGCAAATGATGATGATGATTAATTTATCAATATTTTTCTTTTCAGTCATATGCAAAGAACGAGGGTTGGGAGGCTTTCAAGTCGTGCGTCAAGCAAGAGATGAAGAGTGCCGTTTAAAACCATTATTGCTAGTACACATGCCTTACCTGATGATAGCATGCCAAAAGCGCCCTTATACACATGTTGAGAGAGTCTATTTTCTAACCCCATGATTAAAAAACGCGGTGAACATAAGTACCTTACATTTTGTCAACTTAAAACTAATATTTGATTACAAACATTGAGGCTAGCAAGACCAAGACAAAAAAAAACAATTTTAAAAATAATTATGTTATTTGTCAGCTAATTAATTACACTACTAAATTAATTAATTTAACTACATTAGTGATGATATTTAACTGACTGATCTCAATGTGAGGATTAAAATTTTCGAAGGATTTATTTGTTATGTTTTCTATGGCTCACTTAATTCTAATTTCGGATTATAAGGCCTATGAAAAAGTCGGTCTGGCATGCTATCATCTGAAATGCGTTAGATGTTAGAATCAAGTCCTAAAAAAAAATTTGACTTTGCCATAGTTTATTTATTTTAGCAAATTAATAAATTGAGATTGTATGGCGTTGTTGTAATTCTACTGTTGTTAACTAATAGTGAAATTTTTTAATGCTCTATTATTTATAAATTACTCAGATTGTTTGAGCAACGAATAGTATTCCTTAAATAAACACGGTTTATAAAACTATAGTATTTCAGTTATAAATAAGTAAATCAGTACAAAAAAAAACATAATACTCTAAATATTCAAAGTTGGAACCAAAAAGTAGATTACACTTCATAACTTTGTAAAAAAAAAAACTTGCCATATTTTTAAAAATGGTTTAGTAAAAATATTTAGTGCTTAAGCTATGTATTTCAAAAAGTTTGGCCAATAGTGGGTGTTTTATTGCAAATCTATTTATCTAAATTGTGTGCCTAATTAATAAGTAAGTCAGCCACCAATTAGTTTTTGGATAGAATTAGTTTTTTTTCACAGCATTTTTAAAAAATATCCGTTTGCATTCGAATTATTAAATTATTGTGATTAACTTATTCTAAATGTTACTCTTTGCCTCTTTTTTTTGTACATCGCTTTGCTATACTAATAATCTTGTAGTATTCATGCATTTCATAATGTACCCCTGAATAAAGTAACCAGTGAGATCTTTCAGTCACTATAGTCCATTTCAGCTAAGATGATCCCAGTGAGTTTGCCATCAAACGAAAATAGACACTATTCTTAAGTATTAAGACCTTACGAAATAACATAAAAAAAACTCTTAGAACGTTTATTGCCTTGAAATAAAGTTTAATTTCGTATAAGAAGTAAGCTAAGTTCGCTAATTTGGCTAGTTTCGCTAAGATTATTAAGAATTAAGCTAAGATTATACAGGTTTACACCTGCCACAGGAATAATCTTAGCTGCAATTGACTATATCACTTCTAAGGGTTGTCAAATAGTGAGATTTTCCTTTTAGTTTATTTAGATGTCTTTACGCTTATTGTGTTTTTTCTAAGATAAACATTATATGAAGTTTTGTTACCTGTTGTGTTGATTAAATCAATAATTGTAATCATAGTGAATTAATCATTTGCTTATAAATGGTGCTTTAAAATGTTGTTTTCACCTTTTTATATTTAAAACTTATGGGTAAAATTTCAATAATAATAAACATTTTCTCTCATTGTCTACAAGTTTCGAAAAAATACTCTTTTAATATTATATCGATTAAGAAGAATTTTGTTTTTTAGACAGTAGGTAGGCCTTGTGTGGATTCTGAGAATAATAATTGTTACTTAATTGAAAATATATATTTAATTGCTCCCTAGTCATTTGATTGTAAGTGTACTAATATTTTGTTGTTACGGCCTTTTCACTAGCCATTTCATTCTCATTGATGAACCATAAAAATATTAGTTTAAAAATGTGCTGCCTAGTCTTTTGTGTTTTTTATGTACCATTTAAAGGTTTCTGGGCAGCTTTTGTATTTGATTAAATATGTTGTTGAGAGAAATGACTGGTGTTAAACAGGCCTCATAGTTACCAGTTGTATAATTTATGGATCATCGTATTGTTCTATTTATATAATATTTTTTATTGTAATCTAATCATTAAATATCTGAGGGAAATTCTGTATTTTTATTCTATATGCAAGTGTTATTTATTATTCCCCAATTTGTCAATGTTCAATTTTTTTTTGTTTAAACAGATAGGCACCGTGCGTAGCGATGACTCTGCCGTCTCGTGACTCATATTCAAAACTTTTACTCTCAATGTCGGTAATTCTACTGTCAAACCACGGAAAAACACGGTGCCTTATTTTGCCATCTTGAGACTCATATTCGAAACTTCTACGCTAAACGTCAAATTTTACTGTCAAACCACAGGAAAAAAAACGTGATTTTAGCGCCCTCTATAGTTTCTGCACGGTGCCTATAGTGTCCCTCTGCTGGGCATAGGTCTCCCCTAAATTCTGTTACCAAAATAATTTTAATTAAATTAAGAATGATGATGTGGGTAGACAAATAATAAAACAATATGCAAGATAAACTCACCTCAATTTAATGCTGGATAATACTAGGTAGATCTAGTATTCAATCCTAGTTACATAAAAAAGGCTCGTAGCAAATTATGGGGGCGACAGGGAATAACCGCAGCTTGCGATTTTCAAACAATTAGGTGCATAGATTTCAAAATCGTTTACAGTTAATCACCCCGCATTTTGAATATTTTTTTATGTATAACTATGTAAATTAAATAAATAAATAATCAAAGAAACTCAAAATTACTGGTGATGTCAACATTCCTATTGGTTTTTATAATGTAGGTAGATCTACAAATAGTCATAGTCGGGTTCGAGCCGAACGGTCAACCTTTTTGGACGACATCATCATCATAATCGTCATTCATCATCATCATCATGTCCATCGGATAGGTCTTGAATATCTAGTGGGGTTTTTTTAATAGGGGGGTCGAAAATTTCGTCAGATTTTACGTAGGACGCACCGTTTTCGAGATATTTCAAGATTTATAATATTTTGTTCTAACTTAATTAAATTAAAATCCTTTCCTAAATTCATTTTATTAAAAGAAGGAAAGATGTTGCGGGTGAACAAATATTAAAACAATATGCAAGATAAACTCGCCTCAAGCGCTGGATACATACACGGTAGATCTAGTACCTATTAAATCCTAGTCACATAAAAAAGGTACGTAGCAAATTATGGGGGCGACAGAATAACCGCAGCTTGCGATTTTCAAACAATTAGGTTCATAGATTTCAAAATCGTTTCCCCGCATTTTGTATATTTTTTTTATGCATAACTATGTAAATTAAATAAATAAATAATCAAAGAAACTCAAAATTACTGGTGATGACAACATTCCTATTGGTTTTTATAATGTAGGTAGATCTACAAATAGTCATAGTCTGGCTCGAGCCGAACGGTCAACCTTTTTGGACGACATCATCATCATCATCGTCATGCATCATCATCATCATGTCCATCGGATAGGTCCTGAATATCTAGTGGGGTTTTTTTAATAGGGGGGTCGAAAATTTCGTCAGATTTTACGTAGGACGCACCGTTTTCGAGATATTTCAAGATTTATAATATTTTGTTCTAACTTAATTAAATTAAAATCCCTTCCTAAATTCATTTTATTAGAAGAAGGAAAGATGTTGCGGGTATACAAATATTAAAACAATATGCAAGATAAACTCGCCTCAAGCGCTGGATACATATAAGGAAGATCTAGTATTTAATCCTAGTCACATAAAAAATAAAAAAACTACGTAGCAAATTATGGGGGCGACAGAATAACCGCAGCTTGCGATTTTCAAATAATTGGGTTCATAGATTTCAAAATCGTTTCCCCGCATTTTGTATATTTTTTTATGTATAACTATGTAAATTAAATAAATAAATAATCAAACAAACTCAAAATTACTGGTGATGTCAACATTCATATTTAATCCAGTCAAAATAGACAAAATTAAGACTCAAGGTTGCATTAATTCCCACACAGCTGGATTTTTGTGCAGGCCTTGAATACGTCATAACAAATGATATGTCAAAATTCCCCATCGATCCCGCTTGTGCGTTGTTTTTTATTCGTGGTCAAAGGGCCCAAATTCGCGTTTTTTTCTTAAATCTCTGAAACTAAAAGAGCTATCGAAAAATGGTTCAGGAAAAGTTTATAGATCGTAAAATGGTCTACCTAAAAGATCTCTACATTTTTCTTCTACAAAGCAGCGCTGTCGAGATATTGTGACTTTAAGCCGCAGGAAAGTCGTATTTTCGAGTAGCCCACATTATGCAATTACAATAAATTGGGTTGAGTAGTTTATCTGGTGCAGGTGGCAATTAAGTATGGATTGGCTCGAAACTATTATTTACCAATTTCCAGCCCCAATTTTCAGGATTTAGTTCATTGAAGTCAAAAAAGACAAAATGACGTATCAAGCTTGCATTCATTCCCAACAAGCGGGACTTTTGTGCAGGACTTGAATACGTCATTACAAATGATATGTCAAAAGTCCCCATCGATCCCGCTTGTGCGTTGTTTTTTATCTGTACTGAAAATCTTCGGATCCTATTCCTAACCTTTCTGGTAGTCAAACCTCAATGGTCCCCATAGAGACTTTTACTCATTAGATGAAATAGGATCGATTGGCGCGAAAAAAATTTTTGGAATTTTCAGTACAAATAGGTAATTTTTTTTTCATGCCAATCGATCCTATTATAAGTTAGGATTAAAAGACTTTAGGGGACCATTTGAGGTTTGAGTACTAGAAATGTCAGGAATCGCAAAAAACTTTTCCCATACATTTTGTACTGAAAATACCAAATTTTTTTTTCTCGCCAATTGATCCTATTTCATCTTAGGAGTAAAAGTCTCTATGGGGACCATTGAGGTTTGACTACCAGAAAGGTTAGGAATAGGATCCGAAGATTTTCAGTACAGATAAAAAACAACGCACAAGCGGGATCGATGGGGACTTTTGACATATCATTTGTAATGACGTATTCAAGTCCTGCACAAAAGTCCCGCTTGTTGGGAATGAATGCAAGCTTGATACGTCATTTTGTCTTTTTTGACTTCAATGAACTAAATCCTGAAAATTGGGGCTGGAAATTGGTAAATAATAGTTTCGAGCCAATCCATACTTAATTGCCACCTGCACCAGATAAACTACTCAACCCAATTTATTGTAATTGCATAATGTGGGCTACTCGAAAATACGACTTTCCTGCGGCTTAAAGTCACAATATCTCGACAGCGCTGCTTTGTAGAAGAAAAATGTAGAGATCTTTTAGGTAGACCATTTTACGATCTATAAACTTTTCCTGAACTATTTTTCGATAGCTCTTTTAGTTTCAGAGATTTAAGAAAAAAACGCGAATTTGGGCCCTTTGACCACGAATAAAAAACAACGCACAAGCGGGATCGATGGGGAATTTTGACATATCATTTGTAATGACGTATTCAAGGCCTGCACAAAAATCCAGCTGTGTGGGAATTAATGCAAACTAGAATGTCTATTTTGACCGGACTATATTGGTTTATATGATGTAGGTAGATCTACAAATAGTCATAGTCAGGCTCGAGCCGAACGGTCAACCTTTTTGGACGACATCATCATCATCATCGTCATTCATCACGATCATCATGTCCATCGGATAGGTCTTGAATATCTAGTGGGGTTTTTTTAATAGGGGGGTCGAAAATTTCGTCAGATTTTACGTAGGACGCACCGTTTTCGAGATATTTCAAGATTTATAATATTTTGTTCTAACTTAATTAAATTAAAATCCTTTCCTAAATTCATTTTATTAAAAGAAGGAAATATGTTGCGGGTAAACAAATATTAAAACAATATGCAAGATAAACTCGCCTCAAGCGCTGGATACATATAAGGTAGATCTAGTATTAAATCCTAGTCACATAAAAAAACTACGTAGCAAATTATGGGTGCGACAGAATAACCGCAGCTTGCGATTTTCAAATAATTTGGTTCATAGATTTCAAAATCGTTTCCCCGCATTTTGTATATTTTTTTTATGCATAACTATGTAAATTAAATAAATAAATAATCAAACAAACTCAAAATTACTGGTGATGTCAACATTCATATTGGTTTATATGATGTAGGTAGATCTACAAATAGTCATAGTCGAGTTCGAGCCGAACGGTCAACCTTTTTGGACGACATCATCATCATCATCGTCATTCATCACGATCATCATGTCCATCGGATAGGTCTTGAATATCTAGTGGGGTTTTTTTAATAGGGGGGTCGAAAATTTCGTCAGATTTTACGTAGGACGCACCGTTTTCGAGATATTTCAAGATTTATAATATTTTTTTGCATCTTAATTATTAAAGGTTTTTGCGTCACGAAGCCTTGAAGTGACTCCTTGACGAATGGATGAATGAAATTAAATACATGAGATAACTGATTTAATCCTTTAATCAGACATTTATTCAGTTTTGTTATTATTAATTTGAGACAAAAATATTTTTACATTAAAATACATTCAGAGAAGTGAGTTACACACTATGACATTTATGCCGTTTTGACATGTATCTAAAAAGATTGTTTCTTTTTTTATACATACATGTGTACAGTCATGAGCACTAACATGTATACAAACACATTGAAATATGAACTTTACTGCTTTGACATAAGAGTCGAGGTGTATACATGTTATTGCTTGTGCTGTACGGCAATGAATAAACAAGACGAGTTCAATAGGGCTCCCTTAATACTCATAATAGGCTATATATCGATCTATTTCAAAGATTTTGTTTGTGAATCGTATACCCGTAGTCTACGTCAGATAAATGCTTTATTTCTTTTTCTATGTTTTTGGTATCTACAGAACTATTGGGGAACCCTAATACAATCGCTTGAACGTCCATTTACATAAGCCTGGGTCACTGGTTCGACGGAACTACTCAACATAGTATATAGCCGCGTTCCCCATTTAAGATACAACGAAAGACTGACATTGATATATAAAATATAATATTATTTAAACAGTTTTCATTAACTTTTTCTCTCAACAACTTATGAGTAATATCCGAAATATTTAAGTACGTCTGAGTGTATTAAGTATAACACAGATGAATTTTGTACAGTACACAACCGTCTATTGAATACATTTTGATTGCTTCAACTGTTAACAATGTAACTTTAGATAATAAATAAATTAAAAGTACATAATGCAGACACACAATGAGTGGAGAATTTGATTCCCCACACAAGTCACCCTCATTTGTAAAAGTGACCAATTTGCTACCTAGTCAGTCATTAAAGGGGACGCAGCTTATAACAAAATAGCTGAACATTGATTCAGTCTTCATATTTGACAACCTTAAATGCTCAGCCACTTTCTACCGCACTTACTTAAGCCAACAGGGATCGAAAGATTATCAAGATTTTATTAAAAAGTTTTAGTAAAGGGACCACAAAAATAGGGTTTTAAATGCAGCTTTCTCCTATCACTGGAATCAAATATACACACAAAATATACTCATTGGCATGTTTACACATGTTAATAATTACTTTAAAATATTTATCTCCCTTTACCCTGGTAATATTTGATACTCGCCAAGACAGTTTTCATGTTAACTGTTGTAAATAATATCTATGTCATTACATAATATTTTTTTACAATCTTCTTGACAACAGGGCATAATAGTATGCTAAATCTACTAATATTAACATAATAAATATGAATGCACGACAGATATTCGATGCAAGTAAGTATCAACAAAGCACTTTACACAACTTGAACTTATGTATTGATTATTTTACAAAATAATCTACTAGATAGTTAACTTTGATAAAGAGGCAAAACAGTTGCCATATTCGATATCGAAATAATGAAAAGAATGACGAAATGAATTAAAAATATGTTTGACTCAGCTAGGAGAGAGAAATAGATCCTATTTAATAAAGAACAGGTTATTAAAATTTGCTTAGTCAACCCATCACATGTTTTAAATCTATAAAAACTCACAAAGAATGCCTCTCTTCTAATTTGCCGATCGGAAAAAACGGCCTTAATACTACTCTTAAGACTATTAAAAAAAATCTCTCTCCACGCTAAGACTATGTAATGATAACATTTTTATATTATCATTTAAAATTATAATTATAAGTAAAAATCCAATGAACTGCGTTCCAAACATGTTAGCAACTCAGGACGGAATAAAATTAATTCCCAATCTACGACTGCTTGACTACTGAGACGAGACGAAGTTAGCGAGTTATATTAACCGATAGGATACATCTTCAAGCTCTTATTATCTTCAGACAAAACAGTAATACGCGAAAAAAAAATTATGACATTTTAGACTTTCGCGTTGCATTACTATCATGATATTTGTTAACGGCACTGAACTAATTATTAAATCGCGAGATTTGAAATCATGTTTTCGTTACAAAGATGGGTATTGCCTTCAACACCACGCTTGGCAAATGCGGATTGGTTATCACAAGGCCGGGCTGTGTTCGGAAAAACCAACACAAATTTTGCCCGACCTGGGAGTCGAACCCAGGACCTCGAGGCCACGGCCCGGCCGGCACTTAAACCACTATACATCGAGGCGTATATTTAACAAAGATTATATTTACTAGTATTACCAAGTTAAATAATAAACATTACCGACTCATAACCACGCCTTTCAAAGCAAAAGACAATACACTCGCTAACCCGCCCCCTCTACGTCAATGAACAAACAACCTTAAAACCTTAATCCTAACGTCGCTAATCCAGCAATAACAAGCTTCGATAACCGTCGATCCCTTATGCTCAGTGGTTTAGCATCCCGGAGCTGCCACCAGGTTCATGTTGAGTCCGTTCTCGGTGGCGGTGGTCAGCCGGTGCCGCAGGACGAACGAGGCTACCACACGCGCCACCTGCAATCATACATTGTTATTATGATTAGAATCAACATAGCCTGTGATATAAACTCAGATTAATGAATACCATAGATGCTCCGAATGTCACGTTTGAGTGTCTCTAACAAAACGTCAAAATTCACTTATGCCTATAGGCACCGTGCAGAAACTATATAGGGCGCTAAAATCCCGATTTTTTTTCTGTGGTTTGACAGTAAAATTTGACATTTACCTTGAAAGTTTCGAATATGAGTCACTAGATGGCAAAATAAGGCACCGTGTTTTGCCGTGGTTTGACAGTAGAATTACCGAAATTGAGATTTAAAAGTTTTGAATATGATCACGAGATGGCAGAGTCATCGCTACGCACGGTGCCTATTTCTCTCTCAGTCTCTCTCAACAGAAGACGAGGGCCACGCGATAATGACGTCATCCCACTTGACAGTTTAGGCGGCAGGAGTACGTGTGTCTGCTGTCTTGCTCTATCACACGTGATTCATCACAAGGATAAAAAGGATAGCATAACTATAAAATTATTTGTTGCATCTATTCATATTCATTAATCCGAGGATGAATTATAGCGGACCCTGGACCCCGAGGCAATACCCGAGGAAGTGACCGGGACGACCGCTAGGATGATGATGATGATGATGTTGATTCATAGCCTGTGATAACTAGTGGTGGATATTTTAAAAGAAAATGTGTAATATACTTATCTTATTCTATTTGTTATATGTACATACAATTATGTACAGTTTTTTTTCCTGAATAAATAAATTTAATCAGCAGTTTTTTCAGGTCAGTGTTATAAAAATATGTATATTTTTTAACTTTGTAAGTAAAATTACAAGAGAACGCCACTATCAGAGGCGCCTTGGTGGCAAAGTGGAATGTTGACTGCTTCCAAAATTAATTATGAAGCAGGTATGTAGTTACCTCGTCAGGGGTGTCCTCGTGCACGGCGTGGCCACATCTCGTCAACACTTGCATTTGGAACTTGCCTGCAACAATAATAGGGTGTTTGACTGCATTCAAAATAAATTATGCCCAGATACCATTTTTTCCTAACTCATATGATTGATCATTTCCTTTATCCGATTTTTTATTATCTTTGATCACGGATTAGTAAAAAAAGGTGAGGACTCCGCGCCGCGATTTAGGATGCGTTTCCTCAAAGCTGGGCTGTGCGAAGCTGAGTAGAGACGTGTAAAAATTTACCAATCAGAATCGGAGCGGAGATGAGATGTGTATTTTGAGTAATGTGATTGGTCAATTTTACACGTCTCTGCGCAGCTCAGCTTATGTGGAAACGCTCCCTTACATAGCTTGGCACGGTTTTTCGTGCGTCACTTGATATGTAGGTGACGCGGAGTCCCTTTACTTTTTTTGAGGAGCTCGATGGCGCAGTGGTTAGCGCACTCGGCCTGCAGTTGCTAAAGTTAAGCAACGTTCGCAGATGCCAGTCATCGGATGGGTGACCGAAAAATTCATCTCGAGCTCCTCCGTGCTTCCGAAGGCACGTTAAGTCGGTGGTCCTGCGCCTGATCTCTCTCCGGTCGTGTCAGATTGCTGTCCCACCGAATAATGAGAGTGAGGGAATAGGGAGTGCACCTGTGCTTGCGCACCCACCTGTGCACTATAATATATCCTGCGTACCTGGCTGATTGCAAGACCGGCCGGCATGGCCGAATACGGCCGGAGGGTATTACTTATTTTACGAGTCCGCGTGTGGGCCGTACCTTGCATCTGCCCCACGGTGAGGTCTCTGTCGAGCCCGTCGATGGAGGCGAGCAGCAGCAGACGGGGCGCAGGAGCCGTCAGGAAGAGAGCGGAGAGGCCGCGGAACCAGCCCGCCCAGTGCGCCTCCGTGCGACAAAGCTCGATGCGCCAGCGGTACCCTCTGCCGGGACACATACACGTAAAGATAGATACACTAGCGGCCGCCCGCGACTCCGTCCGCGTGGATTTCGATTTCCAATATCCTATGTGTTATTCTGATGTATAAGCTATATTGTGGTAAAGTTTCATTCAAATCCATTCAGTAGTTTTTACGTGAAAGAGTAACAAACATCCATACATCCATACATCCACACATACAAACTTTCGCCTTTATAATAGTAGTAGGATACATACACGACACACTGAGACGAACGTCTTAGCTATCCATGGATTCTCCGTGCGGGTTCCGGGTCCATCGCGTGGAACAGAGAGGAATGTCAGTCGGCGCCTGGGACTTGCGACCCAGCGTGTAGGTTTAAGGGGCCGCTTTATAGTATAATAGCGGCCGCCCGCGACTCCGTCCGCGTGGATTTCTTTTTTTCGAAATAAAAAGTAGCCTATGTTCTGTCTCAGGGTCTAAAGATTGTCTGTACCAAAGAACAATGTCCAAAATAGCTCTGGCGTGTATCGTGATGTGAACTATACCAAAAAAAAGTAGATTTTTTTCTTAGTTAATTATCATCAAAAATAATTTTTAAAACAAGCTGGATAAAAAAACGCGATTTTATGTTTTTTTGCCCAAAACGACGTTCCAATGCTAAAAAATATGACTCTGAAGTAAACACACAGACAAACTACGTCCCGTTTCACAGATTATGAATAACACGTTCGGTCTAAAGTCGTTAATAAAATTAAAAATAATTTTGAATTAAGATTCTAGCTACACATCTATACTAATATATAAAGCTGAAGAGTTTGTTTGTATGTTTGTTTGTTTGTTTGTTTGTTTGTTTGAACGCGCTAATCTCAGGAACTACTGGTCCGATTTGAAAAATTATTTCAAATCGGACCAGTAGTTTTGCGTTGGATAGTCCATTTGACGAGGAAGGTTTTAGGCTATTGGAAATCGAAATCCGCGCGGACGGAGTCGCGGGCGGTCGCTAGTTATAAATAAATCTGCTATTTTATAATACTTACAATCAACTATTGAGAGAAAAATAAGTATAGAGTTCAAATGCTATGCGATTGGTTATGTGAAACGAAATGTTTTCTAATGACAAACTGTCATTTGTTGTTTGAACGTTTGCAGTTGTTTGTTTGCTTTCGCTACTTACGTATGTGCTTTTGTTTGTTTTCTGATACCTACGACTTTTGCATCCCTACGGACTCTGATACCCATCACTGACGATTACTGAGGCTTGCGTTATAGATTTTCAAGGTACAAAACATATTTGAGTACAATTCTATTATGGAACAATTCTAAAGCATACAACTGTTTGTGAAGTTGGAATAGATTGACAGCTGTCATAACCTCACACCTTACTTAACTTATTTGAATTAATAACATCTTTTCCGACAACCAAAAAGGTAAAATGGAAAGCTTTTTATTTTATTGATAACAATAACGATTGTTTACAACAATAATTAGATTTATACACGTGTTTCCGTTAAAAAGTTTTCTTGTATGGGCCTATGGGCGTTGTTCATTCATCAAACTCGGTTGCGAGGTTTAAGCGGGAAAGCGTAACAGACAGACAGACAGACAGAGTTACTTTCGCATTTATAATATTAGTTAGGACTAACGATCACCTCCACCGATGACATTCCTCTCCCATATACAACCAGGGTTCGCCGAACCACCGTATTAATCTGTTACAGCTTAAATAGGTTACTGTTATATATCGATGAAATGTAATGTTGCAACACTGACTTTCAACGACTCTCCGATTATTGATTTACATTATTCACGTAAACTAAATGAATGTCTCGTGCCCAATTATCCCTCTACCGTTCTTGCAATAGGCTCGAATTTGATCGGTGAAGCCTTTCTTTTACCCGAACATGCAGTTCTCGCGCAAACAAGGAGCCAGTCATTAACCATGAAATGTATTTTTTTGGAATATTTTAATAGACGAGGTGGCGACAACATCATTGTCGGTAGACTCGTCCTCATCAGCGATGGAGTCAGCTCGCGCCAGGGAGGGTTATCTCACGATACCCTCAGTGAGACAGCTAAGTGAAACATCTTTATCGGCTTGGCACAGTCCACCGCTTATTGTAAGCTTCCTGAAATTTTCCCCAGTTAACTTGATCCTCACTACTCTTAATGATATTCATAGACGAAAGATTCACTTGTTTTCCTCATGCGGGCGCACGAAGACCGCATCATCAGCTTTCGCTGTAGGTGAAGTAGCTGACGGCGAGGTGACTGCTGGTTCGGTAGCTGACGGTGAGGTGACCGGTGAGGGAGTAGCCACGTCAGCGGGCTCGAGTCAGCTCGCGCTAGGGAGTGTCAACTCACGATACCCTCAGAGTCAGCGTGATGCAACATCATCATTGGCTTGACATAGTCCATCGCTAGATGTAAGCTACCTCGAATGTTCCACATATATTGTAGACAAAAGACTCTCACTTGTTCTCCTCATGCGGGCGCACGAAGACCGCATCATCAGCCTTAGTGGGTGAGGTGACCGGCTCAGCAGCTGACGGTGAGGTGACTGCTGGTTCGGTTGCTGACGGTGAGGTGGCAGGAGCAGCCACGTCAGCATCAGGGTCAGCAGGCTCGTCCTCCTCGGCGATGGAGTCAGCTCGCGCCAAGGGTAAGACTTCGCAGTCGGACTCGTCGTCGGGAGGAGCTTCCTCGAGCTCGCGAGTGGCCAGGAGACCTGTCTCGCAGCTGAAATATACACGTGTGAGCATTGATGTACAAAAACCCAAGATACACAATCAACGTCTCAAAATCGTACCCAAAAAATAAGTGCAAAATGCACTTATTTCAAACAGTCTTGCGTCACCCGAGTCATGGCAATTTTGAACATTCCCTTGTGAAAACAATCTTAACTAATATAAATAAGGTTTAATTTGCCTATTGTTAGCAATGAGTCATTGAGTGGAGGGGCTAGGCTATATAAGGCGCGTCGCCCGGGTAGTCTGACTCACTCTGCTGCCAGGCATCGGACCGACCGGACGTATTGTCGTTGCTGCGTGGTGATATTTTTCAAACGTTTTATTATTTTCTTTGCCTTATTTTGTGTTTCTAATAAAATTGTGCTTATTTTGTTTTCCTGTTAAATTATTGTGATTTTAGCTAAATAAATTGTTATTTTTTTTAAAGACTTTCACTTCTGATTTTCTATATCAGAAGTGGGATTAGTAAATTCATTCCCACATATTTCCAATTTGAAGTTGTGTTGTCGTTGATTTAAATCCATCGTCATTTAGTTTTTCTTATCTAAAAATTATCTCTTGCATTTTGTGGCCTCTTATTTACGTTGTTTTCTAAATAATGGACAGGTCAAGTCGCTCCGAATATCGTAGCGATCGTAAAAACCGTTCGCGTGAGTCGTGCAGCCGTCGCTCTCGCGACAGGCGCTCTCGTGAGCGGCGTTCCCGCAACCGCTCACGGACACGGACGCCGGCGACGCCATGCGAGCGACGTGGCCGCAGCCGCAGCCGTAGCCGTCGGTATTGCAGTATGGGGCAATCTACGTCTGTAGGTCTCCGTAATGCCGAGCCGTTCGAAGCCATCTTATCACGTTTGGAGGCCCTGGAGCGGCGCTCTCGCGATCCTGTGTCGCCTGTCAGCCGAGGGACGGAGCAGATCGTAGAGGCGATTCAATCGTTGAAAAACGTGAGTTCACAAAGTTACTATGTCTCTAATTTTGACCCCAGTATTCATGACGTTGAGGTATGGTGTGCCGAGGTTGATAGGGCTAAAGTTTTAAATCGCTGGGACGATTCCGAGTGTCTGTCACGCATTGGTAATTGTTTGAAGGGCGACGCAAAGTCGTGGCTTAACGAGTGGGTGACAGATGATCGGTCCTGGACTAATTTTAAAAATGATTTTAAACCATTGTGTATCAAACGTATTGATTCTGCTGGCATACTTTATGACGTCATGTCTACAAATTCTGATAAGTTTAATACGTATGCCGACTATGCCAGAAAATCTTTATTGCGTTTGCTTATTGTTAGAGGTCTTAGTGATGATCTTATTACAGAAATTGTTTTGAGAGGAATTAATGACCCTCATGTTAAGGCAACGGCCACAAACGCTAACTTGAAACCTAATGATCTGGTCAATTTCTTATCTACATTTACAAAGCCGGTAAAGACTTCTTACAATGAGCCTCGCTCTTTTCTCCCCTTTGTGTCTGATAAGAACAATGATATGTTTCATAGTAAAAAGCAACCACGGCCTATGGGCCCTGGGTGTTTTGTGTGTGGTGATACTACTCACAAACAAAATGAATGTCCCAAGAAACCTAAACCCTTTACGAGTAGTACTGATAATAATGTAAAAAGGGATAACAAGATTGACAAAACCATGACCTCTTGCACTTATTGTAAAAAACCTGGCCATGACATTTCTTCGTGCTTTGCGAAACGACGTGTCAATCAGCAAAAATAATTATGAGTAACGTTTAGACGCATCTCGTTATGTAAAGCTTAACGACGTTCTGTATTTTCGGTTATATCACGAAACAGCGAACTACGCAGACATCAGCTTTGAACTTGTTAAAAGGCTACGAGAATGCTACCCTGGCTATTCGAGCCCTAGTGCGTGATGTCGAAATGATGCCTTCGAGTTCAAGTCTCGTAGGTTGGCGGGAAATGGTTAGGCATGGGACGGCCGAGCGGCTGTTGCAAAACCAGTCTAATCAAGACGCATATTATGTTAACGAGGGCAGGAACCCTCCTCGTGTGTTTCAGAAGGATGACCTGGTGTATGTTATCAAGTACGCTCAATCTCGAGGGAAGTTGGGCCGTGGCATGCGCGGCCCATATCGAGTCGTGCGTGTTATGAGCGTCGTTGTGAGCTGCGCTTGGTTGCTGGCGCGTACGGGAAGACCACATACGCTGCTGCCCAGTGTATGGCGCCTTGGAGGGGTGAATGGACCCCTGTGGCTTGCTCTGCCTTCTTCAAGGCTGAGTCGGCGATGTTGTCTGGTTCTTAACGAACCCTCATTAGTGATTTAGATCACTCTCTGGTTTCTGATTGGACGGGATCGACAGATCCTACCAATCCTCTTGTGGTTTGGCCTAGCTCCTTGGGAGTCAGTGCCTTTGGTGGTCTGGTCACTGAAGGGTGGGATGGCTTCACGGCGCCCACCTGTGACCCTCTCTAGCCACGGGGTGATGGATTGCGAATTCCCTGGGAAATAAAGCGTCCATCCCTCGTGTCTCTCGCATGGCTAATTGTGTTATTGTCGTTATGTCTGTGTCAAAGTTGTGACTTGGAATTCCAATTCGTAATTGACATGAAATGAATGAATTATAGTTGCAACGGTATGGTTACGGGTTAACAAAGCTAACAATAACTAACACCTAACATGTAAGGCCATTGGCGTTTAACTGGTTGTGCTGCTTTTACTTGGCATTTACAGCAAGTGAAGTAGAGGACGAAAACCTCGAGGCACCTGGGCGGGACCTTCCTGCCTGTCGACCTGGACACTCCAGAGCAACCCCAGGACCAGGTCAACGAATCTGGATGGACCTTCTTCGCTGCACAACCTGCCCGAGTTGGAGCTCAGCGACTCGGATGGTGACCAGTAAACTGATACCTGACGAGGGCGTCAGGGTGTCAGGAGAGGCCGTGTTAGCAATGAGTCATTGAGTGGAGGGGCTAGGCTATATAAGGCGCGTCGCCCGGGTAGTCTGACTCACTCTGCTGCCAGGCATCGGACCGACCGGACGTATTGTCGTTGCTGCGTGGTGATATTTTTCAAACGTTTTATTATTTTCTTTGCCTTATTTTGTGTTTCTAATAAAATTGTGCTTATTTTGTTTTCCTGTTAAATTATTGTGATTTTAGCTAAATAAATTGTTATTTTTTTTAAAGACTTTCACTTCTGATTTTCTATACTATAATAATTTTCACAGTTTGACTTTGAGTTTTTGGTGACAGTATTGACTGTTACTTTTGTTCGAGACTGTGCATCTTGGGTTTTTGTATATCAATGCGTGTGAGTTGTGAGCTGGGGTGCGATTCAATAAGTTCAAATGTCATAATCTCACGGCTGTGTAATCGTTGATAATGTCAAATTACTAGTAAATTACGACTGTCGCCGATGACACAGCGTTGAGATTTTGATATTTGCGCTTAAAGAATTACACCTCTGATATTTCAATAGTTAACATGCAACTCACAACTAAACTTATGGCTCACCCATATATAGGGGTTATGACTTAAAAGACAGAAAGATTTGACTTGTTTTTTTGCAAAAAAGTAACCTCTTACATTTTGGTAGGACACATCTGTACCGTTCATTTAAAGTTGACCGGGCGAATCTACCCATGCACATTAATAAAAGTTAACAATTTGGCGCGCAGACCAATTTTTATGCAGCCGAGATGTCCCACAACCCATATGGAGTATGAAGTTACACGTTTATAATTTAAGTTGATATAAATGTGAATATGATACTGTGTTTTTTTTTTTAATTACTGAGTACAGTATTTGTATTCCCTGAAAATCTGTTA
The DNA here is from genome assembly GCA_958496325.1 of Nomophila noctuella. Classification (NCBI taxonomy): domain Eukaryota; kingdom Metazoa; phylum Arthropoda; class Insecta; order Lepidoptera; family Crambidae; genus Nomophila; species Nomophila noctuella. Next base: position 2,927,801 of record OY292501.1, read on the forward strand.
AAAAGAAAACATTTATTATAAAACTGGCATTGAATAATTTCTTAGTTTAGGAATGACTGATAACATGCGAACTTACTTTACAATTTGGCTTGGCATCGACACTCTTGCTGACGCAACGTTCCGCACTTGACCACTTCGGACACTGAAATTGTCAATTCATAAAGTAATGTCAAAAAGTACTACTCATATTTTCCACTCTTCCCGCCTTTTCGGGTGAAACAGGAACTCCAGTTTAATAGTAGTAATTTAACATCGTAAATTGATAGTAGATATGTAGGAACTCACACATTAATGATTAAATGGGTATAACAAGCGGCCGCCCGCAACTTCGTCCGCGTGGATTTCAGATTGCTTTTACGCAATAAAATGTAGCCTATGTCCTTTATCAGGGTCTAAAGATCGTCTGTGCCAAATTTCATCAAAATCGGTTGGGAGGTTTAAGCGGAAAAGCGTAGCAGACAAACAGGCAGAGTTCCTTTCGCAATTATATTACTAGGGATTATATTATAGAAAGTAGGTATAGTATAACTTCTATAATATTAGTTGGGATATCTCATACCACCACTCGATGGCGTGTCGGATGCTCTTGAAGTGCGTGGGCCGCCCGCGCAGGAAGCTCTGCATGCTCGCCAGCGCGTCCATCGCCGTGCCTGATGAAACCAAAACGACAACAAATTACAATCATATCACAAGAGTAGCAAGGAAATAAATGAAAAGTTAAGATAAAAATTGATTTTCTGTTACTTATGCACATAAAATTTATATTATAATTAAGATCCTACAATCCGCATCCACAGCGTAATACGCATCTGCATCTGCATTAGCGAAAGTCAAAATTTTTGCACCCCTAACTACCCTGATGAAAAGTTACTCTTATTGTACAATAATTTACAGAAAACACAACTTATTAAAAGACGACCCGCTTGGTGTAGTGGTCAAGAAGTAGACAATTAATAATAATAATAATACCCTCCTAGCCGAATTCGGCCACGGCGGCCAATCTATTTATATATTATAGTGCACAAGTGCGTGCGTAAGCACAGGTGCACTCCCTATTCCCTCACTCTCATAATTCGGTGGGACAGCAGTCTGACACGACCGTAGAGAGATCAGGCAGATTTAAAGTTGACAATTACACCCACCTTCGACGACATCAATAACGACCAGCCCCTGCACGGCGGGGTGCAGGGTCTCCAGATGCGCGGCGCGGACGGCTATGGCGCCGCCCAGCGAGTGCCCCACCAGCACCAGCGGCGGCAGCTCCGGACCGAACAACTTGCGCACCACACGCTCCACGTCACTGGGAAGGAACATGGAGAATATGAGTGTACGGACAAGGTAACAGTTTTCTTTTGTCTAGGTCAGTGTGAGCATTTCCGCATCAACGTGCCATCTTTTCCAAAAAAATTTTAAATGAGGACACTGACGCCATCTAAAAATTTTAAACTTACTGATTATTTGGATAATAATTCATTGGTTCACTCTCGTAATACTTTAATATTTTTTTTCACATGTTTTATGATCGTATACGTGCTCAAAATAATGTGTTGCGTGCCGTCAATGGCACGCGTGCCATTGGTTCGCCTACCCTGGTCTAGGTCATCACGCGCAATGGCCCACCTTAGAGGCTAAGTGCGAAAAACTCCCCGGTTAACCTAAACCTAAACCTATGAGTGTCTGTATGTGAAAAGGGACGCAATGTGGGACCTATGTCAGTCAGAGAAATGAAAACGATAAATAATTAGTTGTAAACATTAAAAAATATGTTTTAGTAACAGTTATGTTTCTATCACAATGATGATGATGAACGAAATTGCATAAAACTTTCCCTGTAAGAACCGTAACAAACAGGATGCAATGATTTTTAGTACAAAATGTATGGGAAATCTTTCTTGCAATTACGAGATTCCTCCTGTGGAAACGAAAAATCGAAGCTGTATTTTATTTGCACGGATTTTGAGCCATCTTCTTTGTAGTCATTTCAATATTCATCCCTTGCCTGGTAATTCAGGTTTTTACTGGTAACACTAATTACAGACGTGTATTAAATACCTGCATATCCATTCTTCTAAGACTATGTAAAAGATACTTACGCAACCAACGTTTCTGAGCTCATATCATCTGGATCTTTGGCCTTTGTTTCACCGTGGCCCCGTATATCCATTGATATCACCTGACAGTGAATCATGTCTGTGATTTCTTCCTGTAAATAAGAATAATATTGATGTCACAGAAAAGTTCATACGTAGTTTGTTTTTCTTACTTGACCTATTTAGTTTAATTAATCTTAATTTTTAAATTTCAATCTACTTTTTATTAGGAAAGTAACTTACACTGTAAAACTTACTATTCACCGCATATAGATTATGTACATAGAAAGTTACTCATTTATTATCAAAGACAGTATGGTTTATTATATTTTAAAAAGTAATTTTTAGTTAAAAGTGTCAAGTTATTTTTATTCCAAAGCTATTATTTAGTTAGCCAGAACATTGTAATTACAATATGTTATGTAGGAAAGTATTGCGTAAAATAATAAATATTTACTTACTGTAAACAGAGCCCAGCTTAAGCCGGAATAACCTCCACCATGAAGTGTGATGATCCTCGGCCTGCTTGGATGATCAGGTTCAGCCGACAGGTACACTCGGAATGTGCCTCCCTCTGTCTCCACATCCTCATATCTTTCAAAGAACTTTTTCCACGACTCAGGTTGATAGTTCCTACAGCGACTTTGTCCAAATGGAGCCATTTTCCTAAAATCACATTTTGAAAAGTACATAAAAAAAAAAATTTGGAGATACAATCTAACTCATTATTACAGATTTTACTTCTAATAGACGAAAAACTGGTAGTTAATATTATTTAAGAAGTTAAAAAAGAAACAAGAAAACAAATGAACAGATTTTTTCTTACAATTTTAATTATGCATCAATTTTATCCATTTCATGTATGATGCCAACAATAACTGACAATTCTTGTTTAAAACACAGAGTAGATGGAAAATCTACCTGAAATAAGTTAGTTTTTATATCAAATGTTAATATTAAAAAAAATACTTTGCTGAATAAGCTACACTACATATAAAAAATTACATGTTATTTTTGTTTATAGATATTTTATTCTGATCCTATGTCTTGCTACAAATCACGCCCAATAGCTTATAATAAAGACTGGACAAGCCTGAAAAATCTAAAGATAATGCAAAAAGAAAAAAACTAACTGTTTTAAACTCCTAGGGCATCTTGGAGGCAACTTGCTTTTCATAATAGTTTTCTGTAGAGCGGACATCTTTTGCACTTCACCTTTTCGTACACTAATATAAAATAATTAGGTTTGAGACGGAAACCCACTATTTTTATTCGGCTGGTATTCTGTTATTATCAGTCGCGGACATTTTCTTTTTCGCCAAACAAATAAATACAATGAACGAACGAATTCTGTTCGGGAACAAAATCTGAAAGTGTCAAATTGAAATGACGTCACGACTCTAGTGAAGCTGTGATTGCATTTTGTTGATACAAATATCGGTTTTTTCATCTGAGGAATTGAAACATTAATAAACGTTATTTATAGTACTTTACAGTTGAAAAACACAATCAAAATAACATAAATTCAACAAGCTCAGTAAGAATGAAAAATGTTTTATTCATTATTTAACAAAAAAATGTGTAAATAATCTTTTTGTTAATTTCAAACAATTGAATGATTACTCTGGTCAATTGAACTAGCAACGACAACGATTAATTAATTAACGTCACGTCAACCAGCCAGCCAGCCGTCATTCGAGTCAGTCAAACCAACAACAACCTTCTGAAATTATTTACTTTTCTCCAAGAATTAGTTTATTATCTAAATGAAAACATTCGGCGTTTTTATAGCATCCTAATCTAATCATATTATAATATTTAATTCGTATAAAGTCACAATGGACTTCACAAAAATATGTCGAATCTGTTTGGAGTACAATAAAGAAACATTTGATATCTACACTTGTTGTTATGCGAAGAAGAGGATTCTATTCTGCGAAATGTTGTCTATTTGTACTAAACTTAAGGTGCATACTCAGTAACATAACACTCATAGCGTAATATAAGTCTGAAGAAATAAGAGTGTCCCTCTAGTATACAAGTTGTTTACATTATTCCTGGTTTATTTTTAGCCGAGCGAGGAAGACGGTTTACCCCGCTTAATCTGCAAGGAATGTTGCAAGCAATTAAAGCGGACCTATTCCTTCAACCTGCAATGTGAAGCCAGTGATGAAAAGTTGAGATGTTATTGGAGAAATAAGTGTCAATTTGTTGGTGATGAGGCATTGCAGGCAGTCAAACCCGAAGATGAAAAGAGTGATATTAAATGTGAAGAAGCGCCAGAATACAAAGAAGCGCATGATGAAGATATTGGCTTACTGGCAGGGTCAGAAATCAATTTCAGAGAAGATATAAAAGATGGTATGTTTTAGACCTACTAAGTTTAATTTCATATACACTTTTTTATTAACTATGACTATATCAGACATTTGGTGATAAATAGGTATTGTGTAGGTTCTTAACTAGGATAAACTATTAATATCTATTTTAATTTATTTTGTCAAGAAAATCAACTGTGCTATTTATATGTTTATCTTTCTTAAATTTATAAAAAAAAAACTTATGACAGGTTTTCCTAAGGAGAAACAATTTTTTTTAATATATTCATTATACAAAATTAAACCAGAATCCATGGCCTTGAGCCACTAGACTAATGGGCCTGTCAATTAACTTCCAATTACATCTGATCCTGATTGCAAAATAATCATCTTTCAGAACCAGACTTCAATGACAATGAAGACAATGGATGGGATGAGGATGATGATGATTGTTTAGTGGAAATTAAAATTAAAAAGGCAAAAGGTTTGTTTATTTTTTCAATAAATTTTGATCGTAAATAATTAAATATACAAAATAATTAGGTATAAACTCTCAAATTAAATGTTTTCAGATTCAACTTATAGCAATGGTGAAGAACAAACAAAGAAAAAAAGAGGTCGGAAGAAAAAAGGTTTGATGTTTTTACTGTTATCATATTATTAGTATTAATTTGAAAATGTTATGTTTGAGTTAGAATACGCTCTTATTGGAAAAATACCTGAAATACTATAGTCAAGTTTTTAATGAAGAGGATATTTTGTTTTCGCTTCAGTTTCCTAGCCCACATATTAATTGCCTGCCGCATTCAATATGTGGGCTTTTTAACATCTTGTATTTATGGTTATGCACGGAACAAATTGAATCCAAGAAATTTTCGATTTATCATTGAAGAGTTATACAATACTGATTTATTATTTCTTGATGACTTCTCTGGTGTAAATGTGCTGATCTAATCCGCGCAGAGCTTGGAGAGTCTGTGGTGCCGGAGAGCAAGTTACCCCACCAGTGCGACGTGTGTGGCAAGTTCCTGAGCACCAAGAGCAACCTGAAGGCACACAAGATCTGCCACACCGATCTCCGGCCTTACAAGTGTGCAGAGTGTCCGGCTACATTTAGGTTTGTGATTTGCTGTCAGTTTATGTATATGATTATGTCATGACAAATAGTTTGATATGATATTACAGCTTCATTTAATGTTACAAAAGTACAGGACATCTTCATCATCCTAGAGCCTCTCCTAGTTCTATCCTTGGCTTTGGCCGCAGAGCCCAGGGTACGCTACGACTATGATCCTGAATTGTTCATTCTGGTTATTACCAGAGACAGGACATCTCGTACCTTAAGTAGTATATTTCGAGTTATTATTCATTTAAAATTTCACAAAATATTGTTATACTATTGATAGGCACGCCGTTTCACATTCATTAGGTAAATTGGGGCAGGAACGCACAAATGGATTATTGAATATCTAATTGCGGAATTTATGCCATCTGTAAATTGAGGACAGACTTCTTGAAGAAACTTACACACCTTGTGTTTGTGTGTGAAATGCAGAGGTTAATTGCAAACCTCTCCATTATTATTGCCAAGGGACTTATTGTGTGGAGGATAGATTTTAAATTATTTGATGTATTAAATAATTTTTTGTCTTTGCAGAGGGCACAGCGCTTTGTTTCAGCACAAGAAGACGCACACTGGCGAGACGCCGTACCACTGCGAGTACTGCCCCAAGCAGTTCGGACGACGCACCGGCCTCGTCAACCACATACGCATGCACACTGGTAAATAATAAGAATATGTACTTTATTAACGGGTATACGTATAGATTAGCCAGCCTTCCGCTCGCGACTTCTTCCGTTTTCACGCCAGCCATCCCTTCATCTGCCCTGAGCACCAACGCAATTTTACACTACTAGGAAATTCTAAAACAGCACCCATAGTTCCTAAGTTTCGTGATCAGTCGGTCAGTGACCTCGTTTTATAGATGATCAATGCGCAGACAGAATCTTAATTATTTCCTTTTAGGGTATGAATTAAAGTGTGATCAACATATCCAGAACGGCTGAGATATGGCCTTTATAAATAAAAACACTTGTTTTGATTCCAGGAGAGAAACTCTACAGCTGTGATATCTGCTTCAAAAACTTCGTTCAGAGCGCACAGCTTTCCATTCATATGAAGAGGCATAAAGGAGACAAATCTTATCTTTGTCAGGATTGTGGAAAAGGTATTTTTCCTTAACTTTTCTATTTATTCCTATGGTCATTAAATAATAAATAACTTCTTATGAGGGTTGAATGACAGTATTTTTTTTTGTAAATTGCCCTTATTCATTTCGGGAGATAAAATATAAGTTGAATTATAAAACTGTCGTTGCTATTGCAGGTTTCCCCATAAAGTCAGATCTGAAGGTGCACCAGCGGATCCACAACGGGGAGAAGCCGTACGCGTGCCACCTCTGCACCAAGACCTTCGCCACGTCCGGCAACCTCTCCATACATGTGCGGATACACAACAAGGAAGTTAGGTTAGTACCGGGTGTAGTTAGGAGATTGACAGTGGCAAAGGGAACGGATAAACATACTTAAATACTTTTATAAACATCCATGACTCGAGTACAACAAATGCCGATCTTCATTGCACAAACATTTGCCCATTTGCGACCTTAGTATTTGTCTTTCTTTGGAGGGTCTCTGACCAGTAGACCAACGGACCCGTTGATATCGGCTGAAGTTTTTGTAACAGAATTTTCCTCTTATAATAACTCTGGAGTGAGTTAACTGTGAAATGAAGCTCCTGTGCCTTGGAAAGCACGTGATGTGTTTTGCTCTGCGCCATATAGATAATTAATTGTACTTGTGTTTGCGCACGCACTGCTTATGGTTTATCCTTGTACCAAGATGATCCTTAGACTTACAGCTACAGCCTTCATAAAATAAGAAGTGCTGTTATAATTATGAGGGGATCATTGGAGGGGATAAATTAAATTCTCAATTTTTATTAAAATCATAAATTTATACGTACTAACAAATAACAGTAATATATTTTACTAGAAAGTTTATCATTATAATCAAGGTGTTTAATTTCAGATACAATTGCAAGATATGCCAAAGAGGCTTCGTGACCTGCAGCGCATACAACGTCCATCTAAAAAGACACAAGGGCCAAAAAGACTACCACTGCGAATGCGGGAAAACGTTCTACACATCATCCGCTTTGAAACAACACAAAGTTGTCCACACAGGAGAGAAGAAATATCAATGTAAGATATGTGAGAGGAAATTCTCCCAAACAAGCCACTTGAGCCGGCATTTCAAAAGGGATCATATGAAACCCAACGCTCCTGTGCCTTCATCGGACTATTATAAAGTTGTTCTGCAAGATGGCAACAAGATGCTGAATGTATTTGACGATGCTATGCAAAAGATTTCAACCGTCAATCCGGGTGTTAAATGTGAGGGAAGCTAGAAGTAGTTGTGGATTTATTTATTAACTAGTTCCTGCTAGTTCGTGGAAACCAACTATGTTTTAAGAAATAAGTTTCATGTGATGAATAATGATTGACCTAATTTCAATGATGTTCTGATTTCCGCATCTCTTCTTTCAATAATTTAATAAGTTCTTTTTTAATATGTGGTCTAACATAAATATGTTAAAGAGAGCTAAAGAGTAGGTACTCTCAAGATCTTGCTTTCAGATGCTAGTAATATGTTACGAGTTATATATAGACCACTAAAATGTTACCAAGACAAATAAAGATCGGAATTACATTTGAAGACTGGATTGTTTAGTAAAACATTTTGCTAACACTGTAAAATAATATCAGATTGTTTAAATAATTAATTTTGTTTGTGAATGTAATTTATTTTGTAGAATAGAGACGATATTAAATAAAAATAAACCTATCTAGTTTTGTAACAACGTTTTTTTTATATTCCTAGATAATGATATATTAAACAAGAGTTGAGCAGTTTTTCCCAGTTCAATTAATTCAATTGTGTGTCAATTGAACATTACCGGTAAAATATCGGTCGCATACATCCCTAACGTAGCACTGGCTGGATAGAAAAAAATGTTATCTACGTTTTGTTCGATCAACTTATGGAATATTTAGACTTGAAACAAATAATTTCCTTTAGCTAGAAAACCAAATGGACAAAAAATTTATAAATTATTATCTAAAATGAATTGAAACAAATATGATTAAAATATTTTGTGCAATTTATTTTGTAATCTAAATATAATTTTTAAGGATGTCAATTCTTGACTTGACATTACGCATAAACAACAAAACGCATCTCGAGTTGTTGAGTTGACTGTCTTGGTGTTCGCATTTGTGTTACAATTTTTTTATTTTCACTTAGTTTTAAGTTCGTTTACCTAATGTTTTTGATAGAACTGTAGTTTTAGGATGACAATGGAAAGGAGGATAAAGTTAAAAACCCTCAACAGTCACATTACCTGCAAGATATGCCGTGGATACTTCATTGACGCCACCACCGTCACAGAATGCCTTCATACGTGTTAGTATTTACATTTCTTTATCTTGGAAATACCTAAAACAATCAATTACCACTGATAACACTTTATTTGGCTACAAAATTATCATTCTAACAATAATTTTCTTACAATACCTAATGGTTTTTATTAACAAGACTTTTTTCAATGGATTGTGATTCGCATTTGTTTTATCCAAATATCTATACAATTTGTAAACATTATATGTTTAAAAGGCAAGGGTACTTAGTGTACAGGTATGTATCAACAAGGCATTATTGGGCTATGAACTTGGGAGATAATATTTCTACATTTAATTAATACCTAAAGAAAAATCTTTCCGGTAGACTTGGGCATTACTTATTTATTTATTTATTAAGATAAGATAAGACACACCATCGAAAATTGCATCGACAATATCAATTTTACTTTTGCCACTGATCATTTTGAATGTGTCATCATTCACATTAATATGGGGTCCTATTATAGGATACAATATTAAAGGCCTTATAAGGCCTTTGCATCTATCACAGATGCTTTAATTGGCAAGTGGCTGTAAAGAAGACCTAAGCGGGGCCTGTTTGTAACCGAGTCTGTTCATTTATTTCCAGTTTGCAAAAGTTGTCTAGTGAAGCACTTAGAAGAAAATAACACGTGCCCAACATGTAACATTGTGATCCACCAGTCGCACCCACTACAGTACATCAGCTTCGACAGGACTATGCAGGATATTGTCTACAAGCTCGTTCCAGACTTACAGGACAGTGAGTATGATGTATTTACCTTTATATTATATTGATGATACATGACAAATCCCGACCAACCAACTACTCAATGTCTTGAGACTGTGACAGATCACAGTTATAGAATGGTCAAAAAATAATAAAAAATAGAGAATAGTAAAGGGACATTGCTTTGTTCAATGAAGATGTGTGAAGCAGGGATGTTACGGAGCTTCGACTCCGACTCCGTTAAGTCGGAACTTCCGATTAATATTACACCTTCGGTTCCGACTTCGGTTCCGATACTTTTCAGTCGGAGGTTGAATCGGAGGTCGAAGCATAATAAATATCGCCGACGGCCTGGGTCGACCGTTCTGAACAGGTTTATCCATGTCGCGCGGACCTCCCCCGACTCTTGCTCGTGCGTTCTGTCGTCTATTATTTTTTCACTTATTAGTTTGTTAACTGCCTCCGTGGTGTAGTGGTTAGAGCGCTGCTCAAAAACTACGAAATCCGAGGTCGTGAGTTCGAATCCCGCGGGGAACACTTTCACTTTGTGTTGGTTTTCCCAGTTTGGTTAGAACATTGCAGGCTTGAATCACCTGATTGTCCGATAAGAATGATTATTCCGTGCTTCGGACGGCACGTTAAGCCTTCGGTCCCGACTATGATCCAACTGGTGCGGTTTCCCTTGTGGTTACGGAGGTCAGACAACAGTCGCTCCAATGTAATAACCAGGCTTGTCAATTCAGGATCATAGTCGCAGCGTACCCTGGGCTCGAAGGCAATGGCCGAGGATGCAACCGGGAGAGGCGCTAGGGTGATGATGATGAGTTTGTTACGCACGCGAGGAGCTGGTCTTATCTACAACTCGTTAAGAAATAGATTGGACGGAGACAAAGCTTCAAAACTTTTGTTCGTGAAGTATAATACACTTCTTTTGGAGTCGATTAATTCAATTTAATTTATTAATTATTTGAAATCATGCAAGTAATTTTGTTTTTCGTTTGTTTAATTTTATAATTTCACTTATTTTTTCATATTTATTTCCTTGCGTTTAATTAATAAAATAAATGAAAAAAGGGTAAACTATATTTTGCCCTTAAATAAAATATCTCTCTACTGCCACTACTTCTGACCCTGCCTTCGCCTCCGGTTCCGACTCCGACTCCGGTTCCGACTCCGACTCCGACTCCGACTCCGAAAAATAAAATCAAAAAACTCCGACTCCGACTTCGATTCCGATATGACACCTCCGTTACATCCCTAGTGTGAAGTATGATTGATCTACTTAACTACTTTGTGGATTTGGAAAAAAAGTATCTACTACATTTGTTTGTTTAAATTAGTTGTGAGCAATGTAAACATGGCATTGATGTACTTAATGGGATTATTAAAATGTGGTTCAACTATTCATCAAAACTTAGAATTATTTTCACAAATTGTGGGATTCAAAGATTTGACAGGAAAATGCTTCTTTTTATTTGACTCTAACACAAGTTGATATCATGAAAGATTTACGAAAATCGTAGCTAATTGTAATAAAATATTTGTATTATTACAATCATATCCTAATTCATAATTTTTTTATTGACTCCAGCCAGTATATTTTTCATTTATTGTATTTTGCAAAAATGATGTAAAAAATCAGTGAACTACCTCAGAACATTCAAAATGTCTTATGATCTAATTAATTATTTGATAACATATTGCATAGGTTGTTGGAATGTGTCAAGAACCGGGAAGAACGAGAGACACTCATGAATGATGAATGAATTTAATTTGAATGTATTAGATGTTGGTCTCCCTCAGAGTTGTCTGCAAAAGTTGCAGTAGCAGTCTATAGATTGTTAAGTGATTATATCCAGAAGTGATAATTATTGTTAATTGGCAACGATGGGGATGGCGTGTCATAGACAAAGCTTCAAGAAAAATGAAGAGAAAAAATCTAATCTCCACTTTTACACATAATGAGGAAAAACTACTAGACCGATATGAATAATTATTTCACTGTTGGATAGCTACACTATCCCCGGTGAACATAGGGTACTTTTGATCCTGGAAAAGTAGGGGGAAAGGGGGGGATATTTGAAGGAAAGCGCGGACAGGCGGAAGGCGAGCTCATAATTTATATTCATAACTAGCCTTCCGCTCGCGACTTGGTCCGCGTTCCGTCCCGTCCCTTCTCTTGATCCCGTCTTCCCGTCCCTTCGTCTAGTTGTCAAATTTTCTTGCCGTAATAACCATCCCTGGACTTAAAAGACCATTTATAAAAAAGAATTGGCTAAATTGGTCCAGTCGTTGTTGAGTGATGCGCTTACCGTCCAACACATTTTACGATTCATTTTTATATATAAGACTAGCGGCCGCCCGCGACTCCGTCCGCGTGGATTTCGATTTCTAATAGCCTAAAACCTTCCTCGTCAAATAGACTATGCAACACAAAAAGCATTTTACGAATCGGACCAGTACTTCCTGAGGTTAGCGCGTTCAAACAAACAAACATACAAACAAACAAACTAACATACAAACAAACTCTTCAGCTTTATATATTAGTATAGATTATATATTAGTATAGATTTCCTTGATCTAATAAAGTATAACCTCCCCTTACAGATGAGCTGAAGCGCGAGCGCGACTTCTACCGCGCGCGCAACCTGCCCTGCCCCAAGGACGCGGCGCTGGCGGCCGACAAGCCGGGCGGCGGCGACGAGCCCGACCAGCCCGACAACACCGACTGCCACAGGAAGGACGAGCAGGTAAGTACTGTTCCTAACGTTATTGTAGATAGATATTTATGTACTAGCGGCCGCCCGCGACTCCGTCCGCGTGGATTTATTTTTTTCGAAATAAAAAGTAGCCTATGTTCTGTCTCAGGGTCTAAAGATTGTCTGTACCAAATTTCATCAAAATCGGTTGCGAGGTTTAAGCGGGAAAGCGTAACAGACAGACAGACAGAGTTACTTTCGCATTTATAATATTAGTTGGGATGGGCAATGGTGGCCTAGTAGTACGGAACGCGCCTTACATACGTGACGCCGGTTGCTTAAATCCGTATTTTTTATGTGTGGATTTTGTGCCATTAGCTCAGCGGTGAGGGAAAACACCGTGAGGAAATCAGCACAGTCAGATAGCTTCTGACTTTAGTTCAGTTAGATCTGAATTTGTATCCATGATCCAATCGGTCTGGTTCCTTTCTATTAATTACGTAGGTCTGATGGCATGCACTTCACTGTAATAACCAGACTCATCAAATCCTGAATCATGGTCAAAGCTTATTTATGAGAAAAGGGGAAGATGAGCATGATGTTCAGCTAATATTAAATAGGGAACTACTCATGCATATATATGTTTACTCGCACAATCTTTACTTTGCAAACCTACCAAGTCATGAAATACGAGGGACGGAGGTTGGGAACTACTTTAGGTTTTAAGAATTTATTCTCAAAAAAGATTACAAAAAACCACTTATAAGAGAATTTTTTTTTTTTTTAAAACTTAGTCTATGCGGTAGTCACCGCTCCAAAACTTAATGTCACATGAACTTTACATGTCACATGTAAGACACTCAATCCACATCAGAGTGCCGAAGTTAACATTTAGTTGGCAAGTTTTTCTAGAGCTCTAGATCAAGTTTGGATAGATTGCTGCACTTTTGAGATGAACTTATAACACTTCGAACTACTTTTCTTAGGGTGACAAACAAAGCAATTTATTAGTTTAATTTGATTTAAACCCCTTTTTTTCACAATACCTGAAACTATTAATGTTGTGTACACATCTATTTGTAATTGGTTTAGTGTCAATATACATCGGGTCTTATTTTCCAGGTGAATGTATGCCTGGAGTGTATCTCTACGTCTCTGCGCACGCTGAAGAGGAGCTTCATCCGCTGCTCGGCGCAGGCCACCATCACGCACCTCAAGAAGTTCGTAGCTAAGAAAGTATTGAATGGGATGGAGAAGTATAGAGAAGTAAGTACATACATCACTTGTTTAATAAGAGAAGTATGGAGAAGTAAGAACTCCACTTGTTTAATAACCATGGCTTCTAAGTTTTTTGTAACTCACCATTTTGGAGACTGAATTTTCGGGGTTTTTTATTCATTATTATTATTAGCAATGAGGTGCTATTTTCTACACTAATATTATTAAGAGGAAAGATTTGTAAAGCTTAAGTATCATGCAAAAGATTTGTTTGAGATCGTTTTTTTACCATATTAGTAAAGAACCATAAAAAAAAAATCCACTAAAGCTCTCTATGACTGTAACATATAAAAATAAATCCTGTGCCTAGCCAACGAACGAAAAGAAGCAAAACATTTCTGAAACAATTTTTTTTTCTACTTAGTATATTGTATTGTTACATTACAATTTTGCTAATGAATAATTTTAAATTTAATTATTTATTATACGTGTTCTCAGATCGATATCCTGTGCAACGACGAGCTGCTAGGCAAGGACCACACGCTCAAGTTTGTGTACGTGACTCGGTGGAGGTTCCGAGACCCGCCGCTGAGGCTGCAGTACCGCCCCAAGATAGACTTATAGGCACTCAATATAACTCTCACGGCTGCCATCCCACCACAGTACCATAAATAGATTGGTCAAATCTTACATTTCGTCATTCAAAAGGTTCTTTCATCACGTTAGTAAATATTTGGCGGTAACAATATTTTTATGCAATTTTCAAGAGTATTGAAAGAAGCAGCGTTAAATTTAATCAGAATAAGCTTTTGAAAAGTTACTGGTATTAGATAAACCGGCTGTTTTGTCTCTCATGAAAACTCTGTAAAAAAACGTGGTGATTTAACTAATGATTTGTGCATATATGGATGCACATATATGCACAATTGTAAAATTTGGTAGTAATTATAAGCCCACTTTTCTGTTTCTTTTATGAAGAAAGTAAACCTTATTTGTTAGTGTATTTGGGATGTAAACATTGCAGCCTGAATATAAATAAATCAGAAACATAAATTACTAAGTAATTGAAACCTTTTCACTAAAGAAGTAAAAAGTTTAGGAATGTTTTGTCCCATTATCAGGTTGGTGGCCGAAAAATTATAAATATAGATAGCACACAAGTAATTCGTGAAATAAAATAACAATTTTATAGATTTGTAAAAGTAAATGTTATCGAATTTACGGTTGAATAATGAATTTTGATATGAAATTGAATATTAAGTTACAAGAAAGTTTCTGGTTTGTATTCTGTGTACTTATGAAGTTCACCTTGTATGGAGAAATTTTAATTCAGTCTTCAATTCCGTATACTTACAAAAGCATATACCAACAATTGATTTTTTAAGTTTTGTACTCTCACAACAAAAAAACAAGTCTTCTCACTATTTAAATTTTAATTAAATCTAATTCACATTTTTTATTAGTGTGTATGTATGTTGCAAAATATCAGAGACGATATTTTCTTAAAGATTTATGTGTAAGTTATTGTTTTAGAGAAACATCAAAATTACACATTGACTCATTACATCCAATTATTTGTTTTTTTTTCATTTCGAAGAGAGTATTACTTTAATTTTTTTTAGAACAATTGAGATAGTTTAAGAATGAATGTAATTATTGAAGTATTCTGTTTATTATTTTTAATTTTGTTAATTTCGTTTGTAGTAATGCATTTTTGTTACCGTTTTAAACCTAGCAGAGTAAATAGGATAAGTAAGTGTGTGCGATATGTAATTTGCCGTTTACGAAAACATGATTGGGGAAAACGTAAAATGGGTGTGCTCTCCTCATTTTATATAGCATAGATTTAAATCTATGTCTAATAATATATTCGAATTCTAATCTAACACAATGTTTGCTTACTTACAATATTTACTATGCTACCAGTGAGCAGTGCTCAGTGGTTTAGTTTGATGACTATCGTATGTAACTCAAGATTTAGTTATTCTCAAATATTTTAGCTAATTGATTAAGAATATTCTTTTATTTTAATTAGTAATTTGGTTGTGTAAGTGGAATTTATTTAATAGGTAAAGGATCTAAATAAAATTTATTTCGACTCATGTACTTGTTGTTTTCTTTTCATGGAAATGTTCATGAATATAAAATGTGAATTTTGTTATATTGCTATAGAGGAATGATTAACCTAAACACGATGTACGAGCCCTAATCAAAAGTTCGTAGTCTGACTATGGAAAATATGGAAATTAAAAATTTTCTACATAGCTTCATTCTGAATCAGAAACCCTACGAGCAGACACGTTGTAGAACCCTAATTCATGAGTTACTTTGTATCAGCTTCAGCCAGAACATTAAAAATGTTCTCTATAATTTTGAAATCAATTTTTTGTTACAAAGATGGGTTTTGGCTTAATCAAATCACCATGCTTGCCAAATGCGGGTTGGTGATCACAAACTCAGGCAGAGTTCGGAGGAGGAAAGAGAAGATAATTTGGATTGAAACCAATCAAAATCGATGCCTTTGCTGTACTCGCTAGGGAACGGATAGACATATACGTACTTAAATACTTTTATAAACATGCATGACTCGAGTACAAATGTTGATGTTCATAACATAAAATTGGCCCCTAACGGGATTCGAACCCGCGACCCTTGGTTTTGTAGTCAGGGTCTCGGACCACTAGACCATCGGACCCGTCATAAGGGCTATATTGATTGTCAAACTTCGGCCATTCGGAATAAGATAACATTATATTATTTTAATCGTAGTTTTCCTTGATGGTAGATGTTGAAGGTACTCATAATCCACGCTATGCTATTATTGTGGACTCATTTCAAATACTATTTTTTGGGCCGTGAAATCGATACCTTAAAATCGATTAACACAGCACTAGTTCAATTGTTAGTTGAACGTTACCGGTTTTTACACAAGTCGCAACCCTATTTTTGCGCATGGACAGGTACCGCACCGCACCTGTCATTTTTTGTTTGCAAGTGTGAATTTCGTTTAATCTGTGTGTTGTATGTGCGTGAAAAAATGGAAATGGACGGCCGATAGTTTCCCGTTTGGCACGTGAACAGTTATTTTTTTATTATTTTATAGCAATTAAACAAATTACCGTCAAGCTGGGTGCCAAAACGATTGAGC
The DNA here is from genome assembly GCA_958496325.1 of Nomophila noctuella. NCBI lineage: Eukaryota > Metazoa > Arthropoda > Insecta > Lepidoptera > Crambidae > Nomophila > Nomophila noctuella. The sequence continues at coordinate 2,944,503 of OY292501.1, forward strand.
GATTCCTTAGCTTAGCGGACGATAATTTTGTGGACGATGTAAACGACGATTTAAAATGTTTTCTGTCGGAGCGAAGAGTTGACAGGTAGGTAAACAATTTTATTTATCTTTATTTTCTAGTGATTAATCAGGTTTTGTTTATTTGCTCGTGTTTATTGACAGATTTCTAATTAGTGTTAGTTCGGGAGGACGTCTGCTGTCCGTCCTTTGGTTATTATTTTCAAGGTTAACGTGAGTCAACAAGCAGCGTAGGTTGGATCAAATAGAGCGAATCGAGATGACACTGAGTTAATAAATATTCATGAGGTGTTAAAAAGTTATACGGTCTGTCTGTAACCATCCGGCGCTTCCGCGGCTGCCTGTGGGTTTAATATATGTTTAACACGAAAATTACCTTTCCAATAGGCCAATAATTCGAGTATATATTGCACTGTAGACTCGTTTGTTACCCAATACGAAGTAGTCATGCTTGAGCAGTCTTCATTTAATTAAAAGTGCTCATATATGAAGCATCTTCCATAGTGGGCTTATAATAATTATTTCAGTTTGATATGATACAAAGGCCTTTTTATTTATAATATAATTTTATTTCACTGCAAATGCGCGAGAGAACCTATAAAACATCTTAATACAAAGAAGGATAAGATTTAAGTTACACTATAAAATTACATTTTCAAAATATTCCTATATGATGGTAAATATTTTGGTTTTATTTAAGTAAAATGTGTTTTCTATTAACAAGACTATGATTATGCTAACAAAGAGTGAAAATATTTAGTTTCAATTGCACAAAAACCAATTATTACTTTTCTGAGAAAATGCCTTGACAGCAAATTTTAAATAAAATAAAATAAAATAAATAAAGCCTTTGATTGACTCACTAATTGCCAGGCCCCAAACTAAAAATAACGCCACGAAGTGTCCTGGCGACAGATATTTTAATTTCTTAAATGATTAATTTATCTTAATTTCTGATACTTAAATATCCACTATATGATGAACCAACTATCATTTAAAATTTCCCTAGTGTCCTGGTGTTTCCGCCAGTGAGCAACTATCGTCGCTTCCTGATTCACAAGTGCGTGGAACAGCTGAGCCGCCCGGAGCTAGCCACCTTCTCGATCGGGATCAGCGACGAGAGGCGTACAGTGGTGTGCTTCAAGGATAACTTGCTAAGGTAATTTCTTCTCAGCACACCAGAAAATGGAAGTACTGGAATGATCAAAGAGTGTTTGACATGCAAAAGAAACTATGCTATTGAACTTTAATGTGAAGACATCCAGAAATTCAGAATATGCTAAAACAGGATCATCAACATTATTATTTACCAAATTATTCTTCTTGGATTTTATTATTTATATGAGAAAGAAATCGTTTATTGAGTGTAAAAATGTACATCAGATTCAACACACTCATAAACAAAAAATTATTATAAACAAAATTACATTAATTTATACACTCAAAAGGCCAGTGCTCAGCATATGCCATGTGACATTGCACGTCCCATATATAAATTGGAAATGAAGATGAAAAATGTTGCATAAGCGAATTAATAATAATATTTTTTTGATTGACGTGTATCAATATTGTAAAAATATTTTTGGTAAACCTATAAAGAAATTTATTTATGAAAGCATTATGAAACCTAATTTTATTTCTAGTGATGAAGCTTGCGCTCGACCAGCCATGGGCCTGACACAGAACGAGAGAGATGATGCCACCATATCACACTCTGGTATGCATTGCACAAATCAATACATTATAAGTTTTTTTAACTTCTATACACCATCTTTCTCACTTTTCTCATTGAGTAAACTGTTTTTGACCATTCTCATAAGTCATTTTGACTAACGATTACATTAAAAAAATGTTCTGGTTCTTTTTGTCATTTCTATGTGAGATATTTTTTTTGTATAAGGGGTATAAGATGAAGATTCTTTACCAAGTAGGAAAACTATGAACAAACGGACTTTATGTAGACTTATGTGAGAGTCCCACAATGAGGCCGCTTAGCCGCCGAAGCGTTGCAATCGTGCGGTTAACGAGAAACTTACTGGTTTCGATATTACAAAGGTGTAGATTACAATACAAAAGTATTAACTGAATAGTAATGTAATCTTACGAGCTGATCGCCGCGACACCAGCTCGTAAGATTACATTAATATTTATACGCCGCGTTATTATTGGCCTTCTACAATAAAATTATTTTTTGCAGAATTTAATTGAAGTAATTATAAATTGATACATAGTTAAACGATGCCATAGAGCGCGATTACGCGTTAATAAACGGTATACTGTACTTACTTATGTACTAATATTTTGTATGTTTGTTGGTTTGAACGCGCTAATATCAGGAACTACTGGTTCGATTTGAAAAAATATTTTTGTGTTGGATAGTTCATTTGACGAGGAAAGCTTCAAGCTATAGCATAACACTATGCGAACCGAAATCCACGCGGACGGAGTCGTGGGCGGCCGCTAGTTAAACAATATGCTAGGTGGCATGCTTTGCGATATTTATCATTAACACTTTTTAAGTCAACCTAACACACCCAAACTAAATTGAATCGAGTTCTTGTCGTGCGCGGCTTATTAGAAAATGATTACACGATCACGATCGTTGCAAAGTAATCTAAACGTCTGGTTAAATGGTAGATAAGTGCCTAGATTTATGAAACCACGAGTTACAGACTCTACACGTCCTGAATGTTTGCAATATATGTACCTATAGTATGTTAAATATTAATCGAGGATCTAAATAAATAATATTAATCGTAGTCATTTCTGTTACCGCTACTGGTAAAGACCACGCTTCACATACGTGAGGTCCGTGGGTAGAATACGGGCCGAAACCTCTGGATTTGGATAATCTATGTGTAGATATGTGCCTTTGGCGAGGAGGCGAGGAAAAACACCGTGAGGAAACCTGCACATTTAGATAGTTTCCGACTTTAGATTAGTTCGATCAGAATGTGTAACCATGATCCAATCTGTCTAGCCTATAACCAGACTCGCCAAATCCTAGATCATGGTCAAAGAAGCGGACCGCACAGAAACGGGATAATTGCTCGAAGGTTCGCGATAACCTACCCGCCAATTTTATTCAACTCCAAGGGAGAAAACACTATTACTGCCATTTATTCTTCCTGTAAAGTATGATGAACTTATATCAATTATTTACCTAAACAAAAGGTACTTTCACGCGGTGTCACCGCATCATCGGACGACGGAAGACGAGACGACACACGTCATTCTATTCATGCGGAAAGAAACAATACGAATTTGAACTGGAAAACAAATAGCACTATTTATCTTTACATTCATTGACAATTGAAACGCTGATTCGAGATTTGTACACATATCCTGTTGCTGTTGCCAACTCTGGTTCTTTGAGTTGATATCATCAGATTAAGGATATTAATGATTTGTCTGTTGAGTAATAGACTGTTAGCTGGCTCCCATGATATGAAATGTACGAACACAACAGGAGGTTTTAAAATAAAAAATATCTCAGTACATCACATCCATTGATCTGACTCCGTGTTAAGAAACTAAGTACTTGTGTTGCACATATCAGAATCAACAGTGGTATACAGTTCTTAAATAGATTATATGTATCTATTTAAGAATTGTACACTCGTAACACGATGTTTGTCCGGTGCGGGGATTGAACCCGCGACGTCTTGGTCTAGTAGAAAACGTCTACACCACTACACCAAGTGCTTCGTCGAAAAATTCAGGCTACTTTTTCCATCAACCAGAATTTGAGTTTTGACCGACGACGTTCGTAATGACCCTACCAACATAACTACTGTTCCATTGAGACCTATTGAAGTAATTGTTTTACCACTTAGCGACCATCTCATTTGATTATTAGATTGCGGTTGCGATATTACATTGCAACATTTGCAACCAATGAAACTGTCAAAACATGAGTGAAATGAACTCATGAAGACAATAATCCTATAATTGATCCTTTTGTTTGAACCGGGTTAGTAATATACTGGAAATTAATAATAACAATGCCCTCGCAACATATGCACGACTATGTGAAGGTTCACATGTTCATGTTGTATGTTGAATGTTATGGAAGCAAGGTTGCTTCCATAACATTCAACATACAACATAATGAACAAATCAGCCCAATTTTCATGTCCAGATTAGAGACATACCAAATAGTTAAATCATCGAGTAACGTTACTTCACAACAAACAATGTTCTTGACGTGATGATTGCAGTGTGTATGCCTGCCACTAGTGCCACTCATCTGACAATGTCTGTTCAAATTCCGTTGTATTCTGATTAGGGTTGCCAACTATAAGTTTAAAAACAGTATTATACTTAAAACTTTCGCGTTGCATTACTAACAAAACTAACAAATCAAACGCAGCCGAAACGTCAAGCAGTAAATATGAGAGTACTTAATTATAATATTGCGTTTAGTCCCGTTATAAATAATATTTGTTATAATTATACTGTTTTTACTACATTATACTTTTTACTGTTGAACAAAAAAAGAACCATACAGATATACCTACTGTTTTCAGCGTCAAAACGCATTTTAATTATTGTTCAGAGAGCCGTATGAAGTTTTCAGACTGTTTAATTCAAAAGTACCCAATTCATTAAGCTCTTAAAATTATATGTAAGGCAGGAAATAAATAAAATGCAGTTCCCTTTTCTAAAATTCTGTTGAATTTTGTTATCAGGTCAAAATATACTTATTTTCTTGTAAAAAAAAAATGGGAACCCTAATTCTGATATACGGATGCCAGATTACCGGGTTACGTGCAATGAAAATAGTTGCTGATTTCAATATCTATTGTATTGTAACGAGATGAATGAGTATCGTTCGGGAAATCATTCTTAGATACGATGAGATGATCTTATCTCAACGAGATTTCGCAAGCGATTTGTATTTATCTAGTTGGGTGTGTAACATTTGACAAGTCCAGTTATCAATGTGACATTGGACTCACTTGTATAGCCAGACAGATTGGACACGCTTTTATGCAGGTGATCGACTTGATCTTCTTGTATAAATATGTTTTTTTTTTTTTTGGACCAACAATTCCAGAAATCTCTTCTTGTCATAATAGTTAAGACTAGCGACCCGCCCCGACTTCGCACGGGTGCAATTAAGTTTATTAATGTTTTTCTACTATATTACGCATGTATTATACATAAAAACCTTCCTCTTGAATTTCTCTATCTATTAAAAAAAACCGTTGCGTAGTTTCAAAGATTTAAGCATACAAAGGGACATAGGGACAGAGAAAACGACTTTGTTTTATACTATGTAGTGATGCTTTCAATATATTTCTCGATGTTACAATTTTAAAATGTTTACACAATAGTGTTTCTGTAATACTTCAACAAGATATTTATAATTTTCTGTATTCATTTCAATTATTCACAAGATTTGTGCTTGGGCAGAAGACTTGGTTCATACATTCCGCTTCCGACTATAATAATCATGAATAATTGATCGATTTGGTATTAAAAACAAATATGTAAGGACCTGCACAACATAAACATTGCTCCATCGAGGTCGACACTCGACATTAATTCTAGCTGGCACCGCCCTCGTTTCCACATAGCCGGCACCCGGTAAAACCCTGCGATCACCCGCCGCGCGACAACCTACGATGTCAACACCGTATACTGACCCACAAACAGTGACTCGCTTCACGATCGTCCTTCACAATGCCGCGTTATCGCCGAATGACCGGGCCGATGACATAAGCGGGCGGTCAGTGATGCAAGCGAGCGCAGTGGATGTAGCGCGGCTCGCGAGTGAAAGTGGCACGGCTTCGTAGCCTCGATTGTACTAGATCGGGATGATTGTCCCTTCGAGGTTGCGTCTTAGCTTCAGCTTCCGCGTGAATCTGGCCTGTAAAGACCATCATCACGTAGACCTTCTTTAGGATGGGCTCATGCCTATAGTCACTGTTTTGTGCTTAGTTGGTGATAACAAAATGGTAAACAGTCGCAAAAAAGGGGAACACTGCTGCCCATCCCCCAGAATGTCATTTGATAACATAGCCCACACAGCAAGATACAGGATAGTACTTATTCTAAGCCTGCAATACACAGCACAAATATGTTTATGAATATGCTATTATGACCTTTTGTTTGTGTAAAAAGATGCTATGACCTTTTCGTAACATCAATGTTAAGTTTTATAGTTAAAAATAATGCGGAAACGTTTGTAAGTGAAGCAACTGTACATAAAACTCGATTATTTAAATATTGACATAATACGACATGGAAGTCGGAGATATGAGCTCAATTAACTCAGATAGCCGATAGAACGGAACGCGGAGACTTATTTCCTAATCAAACTTGTTTTTTACGGAGGGGATTAAGTAAGTGTGAGCTTTAATTAGAATAGTTATAAAAATAACACTTATGCACCATTATAATTTGTGTAGAATTTTTTTGAAAGTGTTAAACATATTGCCAATAATGTTCAAGATAGTAATTCACGTTTCAAAATCGTAATTCTTAAGCCAACACTAAAATAGTTTTTTGATTCTCTTGTTCGTTTCTTCAGTTGACAAGCAGCCCACCATATCTTCTAATTTCTTTGAGCAACGCCCCGTGAACTACTTAAATCATTTATTCGTGAGGCGCGCGTCAAGATAACTATTTCTTTCCTTTAGGGGGGTGTGAAGGAAACCGCAAGGGATTGGTGGAAATAAGTAGTTCCGAACCTCAATTGGCTGCAAGTCTAGCTAGCTTGCAGTTATAGCGTAAATATCTTCCCAGCCGATAAAAAGTAGGACTTGATAGACGTTGCCATCACCATCATCATCATCATCATCATCAGCCTATCGTAGTCCACAGCTGGACATATGCCTCTACTAAGGCTCTCGTCTCAGCCCGATCCTCGGCGACTCGCATCCTAACCAGATGCCACCACACTAATTTGAATCACGTTCGCTTGTTACAAATGCGCAGTGTGTGATTGGCCTAATGGGGCCTGAATAGCATTACATGTACAAAATTAAGTATCGCATCGGTCAATTAAGTAGTATTGATTATAATCAATCGCAGCGAATCTACATAAAAAATGATTAATTTTATATTGCATCAGTAATTGAAAGTCATAAACAAGGCGCATGAAGTAACATTCACTCTTTTACATTTACCAAAGGTAATATTTTGTTTAAGATTTGACGCTGTTGGGTATGCCTAATTATTTAAAGTTCTACTCTACTCTAGATAGATATCTACAAGTCAGAAATTGATCCTAAGAGATTGATCTTAAGAGAATATTTGGGAGAAAAAATTGGCCAAGTGCGAGTCGGACTCCCGCACTGAGGGTTCCGTACAAATTCTTTTTTTGACGTATTAAAAAAACTACTGAATAGATTTCGTTCGAACCAATTTTCGTTGGTAGTTTTTATGGTTATGTACATTATATATGTATTTCAGTTTTATCGTCCACTTATTTTAGAAGTTAGAGGGGGGGGACACACTTTTTTCCACTTTGAAAGGGTCTGTCACACAAAGTATTCACTTTAGAAAAAAGTGATGTAAGAAACCTTAATATAACTTTTAAGGACCTATCCATAGATACCCCACACATATATGTGCACTATAATATATCCTGCGTACCTGGCTGATCGTAAGATCGGCCGCCATGGCCGAATACGGCCGGAGGGTATTATTATTATGTTTAATGAAAAAAAATATTTCGAGTTTCAGTTCTGACTATGGGGACCCCCCACCTTTTTTATTTTTTTTCTATTTTCGTGTAAAAACCTTGTTGCGGTTCACAGAATACATCCCCTCACCAAGTTTCAACAGTATAGTACTTATAGTTTCGGAAAAAAGTGGCTGTGACAGACTGGCGGACAGACAGACAGACAGACAGACAGACATGACGAATCTATAAGGGTTCCGTTTTTTTGCCATTTTGGCTACGGAACCCTAAAAATGCGTCATTATGCGTGTTCGTAGTCGAACTTTGGTCGCTTTTTTTCTCCTTGTGTGTTTATAACACAAATTCTAAGACAAATAAATTAATTACAATGGACGAGATTGCAAATGCAGTTACGAACCTGATTCAGCAATGTTACCTCAGCTTTACGATGTAGGAGTAATAAAGTAGGTCTCCATTAAGCAACTTTTCAGCCGGCGTTAGTACGTTTCATAATAACTGGACCAGTTATTAGCCGGCCTGTGATAGTGAGCGTTGTCATAATGGATATGACATTAAGCTGTGTACCGGTTGTTAGCTATTATGACGTTATCGGATATTAAAAGTATATAACATGATCTGACTGGATATAAATATGTCAATATAGTTTTCATTGAAAATTAAATATTGTTGGTTTTTGTTGCCAAACATTAGGCCAAAACATGTTGTCTTTCGAATGCCGGCCCATTCTACCAATAAACTATTATAGGGTCACAGGTTAAAAGCCCTGGGTTTCATTAAAAAACCTGGATGGGGTTTTTGAATTCCAGTGCTTCTCTATCAATGTTATTAAATGTATGTTATTAATATTATTAAGTATGTATTTTATGCGCAAAAATCAGTAGTTCCACTCGTGACCTTTTCGTCAGCGAAAAAAATGCGAAACAAAGCGTACAAAAAATTCTCTCTACAATACGATAATTCCGCATTTACGTTTTAAAATCTTACGTCCAGCAGACAAGGTATAATTTAATCCTCTCCAGTGCAGATACCTACTTACAGTGCAACGAGTTAGCTTTCTTCGGTTACAGAATAGCACCCAGCTCTTGTTTTAGGGGACCGAACTTCTAATCGAGGATTCGGTTATTTTAGGGCTTTCCGATCCCTAATGTTGCACTTCTTATATTGATTGATATCAATGTATAAAAAGATATGAGTATGAGTAAAAAAACAGTAGTTCAACATTAGTGAATCGTCGACTAATTTCGGTTTGTGTAAAACGTTTTCTCTATAAACAAAATACAAAATAAATGCGAACAATTCCTCTACATAACGTTTTAAAATCTTACAACATCCAACAGATAAGGGATGATGTAATCCTCTCCAATGCAGTTACGATACTAACACTGCAACGAGTTAGCCTTTGTCGGTTACAGCATAGCACCCAGATCTTGTTTTTGTGTACATTCACTACCAGCCCTTCCTGGTGGAACTTTCTAGAAAGGACTCGCCTTGTTCTAGCGCACATGATAGTGTGGCGTAACACGAGTAGGAATTACGGTTTCCGTCAACAAAATCAGTTGAAAGGAAATTACGATTGCAGTCCACGAAAACATGAAGTTATAAGGGTGGGTCTCGCTGAGATATCTAGAATGCGATACGTTGAATACGTACGCTCGATTGTCGTTTTTATTTAAAATATTTTAAAGATGATATACCTACCATGTATTCAGTTGAAATTGGTAAATCGCGATGGGGAAACTAGTTTTAAAAGGTAACTCTAGAACCAACGTAAGGTTTGGCCGCCAAATCTTCATCATAGACATGAGGGAATCGCAAGTTGGTCTACTTCCCTATCTATTAAATGAAATAATCCCCCTTCATATCCTTTAAAAACTATATTGGACTGTTTGTTGTTTTATCATTTTTTTTTCTTTATGAGTACATATTGACATAATGCTCATATAACTTAGCTAACTAACTCGAAGTACGAAAGATCATAATATGCATGCATCATATAAATATTTCCGTTCAAGATCAATCACAAAGTCGTGGCACGAAGGAGCATGCTGATCTTACTTCTTGCCTAAATACTACAATGGTTCACAGATAACCCTGAAATCGTCGGATTAATCTCTTCACGCAACTATGAAGCGACTTTGCTAAACGCAAAAACGTGATGCCAAACGCGAGCGCATGGGAACCACGTTCACTGCATTCTCGTAATAATGTAGAGTGTCCACACGATCATGACCGGAGACTGGAGAGTCTACTCTCATGAGATATGTTTCTGCTGGTGAGTAAGGTCGCCAGAACTCAGTTGGGGTCTTAAAGCCAGGCAACGCAGCTGCGACCCTTGTGCGGTTGTTAATGTCCATTGGCAGCGGTTACCATTAGGTGACACTCTTGTTCGTTTGCCTGCCTATAAGATAAAAAAAATATGTACGCGGCCCTTTCAATGCCGTTAAGAAAGTTCAGCTTCATCATCAGTCTGTTGCAGTATTACTGCTGGACGTAGGCCTCCTCCATCTGGGGCCTTAGGCCTAATGCTCTACATACTCATGACGGCTGGCAGTATGGTGACCGATAAATGAATCTATGTTAGATCGTCTCTGGTGGTATGGGAATCGTAAGATTTTGGTGAAACATCGAATAGGTCACAATTACTTAAATATATGTATATTGTATCTCAATAGCTATTTTGAAATTGTTTCTTCTTCTATATGACTTTAAGTATGGCCTACTTTAAATAAATTTAGATCCTCATTAAACACTTCATGATATAAGCATTGCATAAAATCTGTCCCCGTCAATCACCATTCGCGTTCTTTTTTTAAACAAGTCCAATTGCCAAACTCCGTGATAACTAAGTGCAGTCCGCATTGAGTAGAGCAACATGGTGACTTTATGTAACACTTACAGAGGCGGCGGTGGGAGGTTGCAAGACGGCGCGGGCGCAACGGCAGCCTCAGGAAAAGATCAGGTCGGTATCAAAACATTTCCTACTTCATTTGTTATGTACACGCCGCGTCGCACGGTCGCGTGTTATCAGTAAAGGGAGTGTGATTGTGGCGTTTTGGAAGTGATTGTGAAGTGTTTGTGACACGTTGGTTTTGGTGCGTGTAGTTCCGTTTGCGCAAGTCCGAGTTGTGAAGGACTGACTGGGAATTTGTGTAAGTTTATTCAAATTGTATTCGTGTAATTTGATCGCGTGTTAACAAATTACAATCAAACCTTCAATAAAGTCAGCTTATTAAAAAAACAAAAAGACACAAAGTCTCTCCTAATCTAAATGTGATCTAAATTTTATCAGGTTGTAAAAGGAAGCAAAACAATACTATTCAAGATATTGCCTTCAATTAGCAATTAGATTTGCCTTCCCTTGCACTAATTGCATTAGTACTTTGTCGTGCTATTGTGACGTCATAAGCACGTATTAAGATTTACAAGTCCACGTGACTCTTTCTAATTCAATGCCCGGTAGGTCGTTCTTGTTTACAAAGTCGTTAATTTCATCCTGTTGTGTTAAGGGAAAACAATGATAGGGAATTCCTGCTCTGAGTCACGTTTACTACGAAATTATCAGCACTTGTACAATCGTACATGTAGAGTGATACATGATAGGTATGTTCATTATCTGATTGTGATACCGATATCTGCAATAAGTTCCAATGTTTGTTGGTATGCTGGTAATAGGAACTTAGTTATATTCTTTTAATAAAAAAATTGTATTGGGAGTTGTGATGGCGTTCCTAAAATCCTTTTGACCTAAGGGAATATAGGGTTTAAGGCTAGTGGGAAAACTCAATTTTTCACCTATGTAACCTACTTATTCTTACGCAAGTTCTGTTTGTGTGTATTGCAACAAGGAAAACATCGTATATTTATCACGAGGTCTACAAATGCATTTGGTGTCATAGTAAATGTCAAATACTTTTATTATCCAACAGTTTTCTCAGCATTTTGTGTTCTGACATTCATTAGCCCATTCACTTTTATTGTTATCGTTTTAAGTAATTGCTTAATATGATGCAAGTTTTGTAAAATTATATACAATTATTCACCGAATATCGAAGGTTGTGAAAATTGTATTCCGTTTACGCGCGAATCTTTGTTGTTTACGTATGAAACACTTGTGTTCATTTTTCGTATGTTTACAGTAGATTAATGACTAATAAAAATGAATAATTTATAGTAGTTTCCGAAAGCCTATTTTATTGAACAATTACGAAACAGGTTTCACAACATGATGTTTATGACCGCAGTAAGCTTGATTTTAACCACAAAATTAAATAGTGGAGTCAATGAATACATAAAACAGGCAATATTCGAAAGTCCTCAAGAACAGCTCCGATTTCGATGAATTTTTTTTTGTTAATTTTGTTTTTTTATGTTATTCAAAATCAGAAACCTCCTAGAGCGTGGACGGAACTATTTATATTGTATAAACAATATCTACGATATATTTTATACACAAAAAAAATTCTCCTATACAATATCCATTAAAAACTTGTAAATATATTAATGAATGTTATAAACAATCTATATATATAAAACTCAAATCTATATATATAAAATAAAGCCCGATCTTATATATACAAAACTCAAAGGTGACTGACTGACATAGTGATCTATCAACGCACAGCCCAAACCACTGGACGGATCGGGCTGAAATTTGGTATGCAGGTAGATGTTATGACGTAGGCATCCAGTAAGAAAGGATTGTGATCAATTCAACCCCCAAGGGGGTGAAATATGGAATGAACGTTTGTATGAAACTTTGTCAATTTTGAGCCGATCGGGCTGAAACTTTGTATGCATCAAGTTATTATGACGTAGGCATTCCCCATGAACGATTTTGGTAAATTTCACTCATAGAGGGATTAAACGGGGGATGAAAGTTTGTATGAAACCCAAATATACGCGTCAAAATAATATGAAATTATTGTTAAAATCTTTTTTGTAACAACTATTTGTAACCATAAGATTATTTTATGGAGATTTTTCTACAAAAAAATAGAGACCAAACTTAATTTTTTTATCCATATCGTTGATACTGTTAAAACAATATAAATAGTTCCGTCCCCGCTCTAAGCGGTTTCTGATTTTAAATGATATAAAAAAACAAAATTAACAAAAAAAAAATCATCGAAATCGGAGCTGTTCTTGAGGACTTTCGAGTCAAATGCTTTATTGACTCCACTAAAATGTCAACTCTGATACGGAACAATTGTTTTTACTTTTTTTTATTACATAGATAGCGAGATTTTTTCCTAGAATTTAAACTCACTTACGTCTTATAGTGGAAGTCTTGGAACCGTGGTCAATCAAACTAAAACGAAAAATACTCTAATAGTAGGAAAAAGTTATTCCTCAACTTTATACTAGTTGTTTTTTTTTGTTGGATTTAGCCAAGAAAGTTTCAGGTTGTGTTATTCAACAATGCTTTTTCTAATAGATTATAATATTATTCCTCTTAGTATTTCACACCGAACACGTGAATCGTACGTAGTTTAATTTCTATGACGCAGAACGCAGTGTAGTCATTCGCACGAAGCTATCGCAAAAATTTTCACAATTATAGTGAAGTGCTAACTTAGTTAACTAATCAAGTTATCACCTGTTTCTTGATACATTGAAAAACAAGGAAAGCGTAGTACTATCTGAATCTATGTTAGATTAGGTCAAGGTTCTTCTCAGTATAAAACATACATAGTTTTAGTTTTTCTTCGTATGGAGCATATAGTTTCAGTTAAAAGTAAAACTAACTGCAATGTTCTCGCAGTTATAGCGAAGGCCGAGTGAACGTGTTTGCTAGGATGTTGCGAAATAATGCAACATACAGACGGTTTTGATATCGCAATACTACAAATTAAGTAGGTACAAGCTGACACGATAGAATTCGTCAGTATTTGGAAAGTTATTGTATAAAAGCGGTAAAGTTGCATTCGTAGGCTCTGAAATTAGTATTTTTGTCTTTTAGGGGAATTCTTCTGATTTTAAATGCAGGAACACACCAGGCTGAAATTACGCGACCAAAGTCGGCGGCACTGCATTTCCTATACTAAATTACGCGACGTAATTTTAGCACGGTGTGTGCCTCCATTAAAAATACACGATGCATTGATACAGAAATATATCAAAGACAAGTTAAAGTTAAACCAATCAATTCCGGACAAATCCTAGAATTCCTTCAATCGATTGTCGAATTTTATCACCGCACAATTTTGTTTGTGTCGTTATTTTCAATAATTAATACAAATAGCTTCCTTTATCTTCAAAATACATAAGCCTTCATCTCATTTAATAGCTGACCGACTCTGAACTAGCATATTCTACATATTAAACTGACGAATGAAATGGTAATGTCCAATATAAAATTCTACATCACTTATATGGTTCTTCATTTGTTGTTACACGATAGTCGGGCAAACCAAGCACGATTCTTTGTAATGAGATACAATACATTTCACATTTGAACATTTGTTACTGATCCGATTGGTTGATTGTAATGAGCTTAACATATGGCATGTCCTACTTTGGCGACTAATTCTATTGTATTTTGTTCAAGTTTTTTCTGCAACTTTAAGTAATTGCATAATTTCATAGCAAAGTAAAGAGCTGTCACTTGTCACTTACACAGCTATGACAAGAAAGCAAGCACTAAATATCTTATTCCGCTGAAACTAACTGCCTCCGGGGTGTAGTGGCTAGAGCGCTGTGCTCAAACCTCGGAGGTCGTGGGTTCGAATCCCGCGGGGAACCCTTTGTTGGACTTCCCAGTTTGGTTAGCACATTACAGGCTTGAATCACCTAAATGTCTGATGAAAATGATGATCCCGTGCTTAGGAGTGCACGTTAAGCCGTTGGTTCCGACTATGATCCAAATCGTCTGGTTGCTCTTGTGGGTAACGGAGGTCAGACGACAGTCGCTACATTGTAATACCAGGCCGTTCAAAACATGGTCATAGTCAGGGATCCGAGGCAATGGCCAAGGATGCAACCGGGATAAGCGCTTAGTAAACCCGTAAGTCCGCTGAAAACTCTACCTTCAAATTAACCGTGCTTTACCAAGTTTGTAAGGCGCGTTAGTAGTTGCAATGTGCAAATGACTAAGGTATCTCAATGCTAATCCGCTGCGATCTCCTGCAGTGTGTCAAGACCAGCCGGTCTCGGCAACAGATTATATTTAGATCATCTGATACAATGCTAATTGGCTATTCAATTCGATGTGACTAAATATAGAGGCTACATTGCAGAGTTGTGGATGATACATCGTCGGAACTTCCGATTTTTTTAATAAAGGTGTTCAGCATTTAAATATCTTTGACTATTTAAGACGCAGAATTAAGATTTTCCAAAGTAACTAATTTTGTTAGTGGCGTAAAACTGACTTGATCGGATCTTTTTTAGTCTTATTTCTTCAATTCTTGGTAATAAAGTTCCTACTTGACGTCTTATCGCTCATTTATAGGCAGCGGAACTAAATAAAAAACAAATTTTAAGTGTATGCAAAAGATAACTAAGTAGTGTAGGTATCACGGAATTAAAACGCTTGGTTTTATAAAGTTTAAAAGCAGTAGTTTAAAACTAGTTAGTAATAATGTTGTCCAGGCATGCCATTTTAAAATGGCCCAGTCGGTGTTGTATCACGCTATCATGTCATAATTTATTTATGGAAGAATGCACTTTGTGGATATTTTCCTGGCTGCGGCAATAATGCAGAAGGCAGGAAATGGCATTGGAAGCGAGTTTTGTTTATCAATAATTCATGGTTTTGTGTAAAGTAAAAATAAATATTTGCTGGAGAAGGAGGACAACACAGACAATTTTATCGTAGTATAGAACACAACGGAATCATCATTTGCTTGTACTGTTCCCAGTCTATCTGCTTTCGCGATACGTTGACTTCTTCCATACAGGCATATCATTCGTAATCGAGTCATTCACACAAACAACTAACTGAATATTTCACAGAAAAAACATTTTTCCTAATTGTAAACCTCGTTTTTATAAAAACCAAAATTCAAACATTAATGAATAATATTAATAGAGAAGAATACTTGTTTTCTTTGTTTACAGTGTTTTGTACAGCACCCAAACTTAAAAAATAAAAAATCAGATCACATTAAATTTCGATGTTTAATCGCATCAAAAAGTCGCATATTATTCCCTGGGCTTAAATCTCATTGACCTTACAAAGCAACATAATAAACTCTTTATCGCAATGGTCTCTTGTAACGAAACAATCTAACTGCGGTTGTGCAATTGGATCCTCCCCGTTCTAAAGTCAAAGATCGGAATGTCTTAACTGCTGGTTACAACACCGCACTCTACGCGGCACGGCGTGAGGCAATCGAGTCCTGACTGGGAGATGTTACCAAACGCTAACAGGGCTGGTAATAACTGGATCTATTGCTAATTTTAGCTTTTTATTATTTAACCAATATCCGACAGAAAAGATCTGTACTGTACAGTGTACTGCATGTGCAATGCCGACCTTTCTAGGTTTTCTAGGCTAGTAGAATAGTGCTACTCCATCTGTTCCCTTGGATGTCGTAAGAAGGGACTGAAATATATTCCGAGGTAATGGAGCCTAGCATTCCCGTGTTGTCGTTTATAAACCATACTGCAATCGCCTGGTTGGCGATCGCAGCAGCAGTAGCTCTACCACTGCGGTATTAGTGGGCAAAAGCCTATCATAGTATGGGAAATTGGATACCTACGTCCAGTACTGGACAACCAGTAGCTAGACAAAATTTTGGTTAACCGATGACGGAGATGATGGATGATATTGAAAACAAAATAATTGACTCATCATCATCATTTGCGATTGTAATGTGCAAATTAGTCGCACATTACAATCGCTAAACGTCGTCAAAAGTGACAGCATCAATTCGCAAATCCACCAAGATCGTCCGCAGAAATGTGAATGCAATCATAACAAGCGACTGCCGAATGTTGGAAAGTGTGCCGGCGCTGAGGGGCCGGCGCGGAGTTCCCCTGGGTTCATATAGCGGTCACCAACCCGTCTACCAAACGTGGTGATTATGCGCATAACTCCACTTCTAAGGGGAGGCTTATGTCCAGCTGTGGGAGATGCAACTGGCAAAAGACTATGCCAATCCTATTAAAAAGAAAATAATTGACTCATCATCATTAACCAATTAACTCACACATAATGGCTAAACCCCGCAAAGAAGAATGACCGCATCTATTCGCAAATCCTCAACGATGGTCCACAGAAATGTGAATGCAATCACAACAAGCGACCGCCGAATGTTGGAAAGTGTGCCGGCGGTGAGGGGCCGGCGCGGCGGCCTTGCCCTCCTTTCTGTTACGTGAGTCGAGACGTGACCGCTCATGGTGTAACACTGACGACCGTATGCCGGACTGTTGGGTTGTTGTGACGGCGACTCAATGAATTCGTCATGCGGGTCGAGTTAGACTTGGTTTTGTAAGATCTCGGATGATGTTAAATGGGTTTTGGAAGGGTGTAGAGTTTTAAGACATAGTAGTGTTGAACGGTTGAGATTCTTGTAGTCTATGATTACAAGTAATAATTACTGACGTGACCTCTCATGGTGTAACTAGAGGTTTCAATCCCGGGATCCCGAATTTCGGGATCCCGGGATCCCGGCCATATTTCGATCCCGAAATTATGGGTATTCAAATTAATGAATCCCGGGATTTTCGGGATTGATATAATTTCAATTAACTCTCTTTTTTCATCCTCATCATTCTGGTAATTTGGACAGAGTACTCTTACACTATTATGCACGCTTAGTCTAGCCCATACACAAAAGCGACTGCCGTATGTTTGAGAAGAAGAAGATCGAACTAACATCCCTCAATTTACTAGGTGAAATTGATTAACGTAACGCTTCATTTTTTAAATAGTTTAAGATTTTAGACCTTCGCGTTGCATGATAACACATGTATTATTATACAGACTAAACGCGATATTTATTATGTAGTATATGTTTACTACTTGCTGCTTGACGTTTTGACAACTGTGGTCGCAAGCGGAAACCCAGTGGACAGTCCGTTTAAATAGTTCTTCCTATTTGTACAGCAAATTGAGGTTAACTTTTTAAATTGTAAGTTAAGGTCGACTTTTTAAATTGTAAGAGTTGTACACTCCTGTAAAGGCATATCTTTTATATTTATTGTAGAATAAGTTTGTTTCTACTGTGTAATGATATGTCGATGGTGTGTCTTTTTTCAATAAATAAATAAATAAAATAAATATTTTATAAAGCGCTTGGTAGATTTTATTTAAAATTAGCTTTCTGCCCGCGGCTTCGCCTGCTTGGTTTTCCCTCGGAAATATCAATTTGTCCGGGATAAAAAGTACCCTATTATTTAATCTATCTTCAAAGCAATCGGATCAGTACTTACGGCGTGAAAGCGGAGCATACAAACTCACTTTCCGATTTAGTAGTAAGGATAAGAGTACCTATTACCATAATTATCCCTTTAGCATAATATATTACATACTTTCAGTATATTATTATCAAAACACGTCTGAAAGTTACTTCATTTTTCAGGTGTAAGAAAAAGCAAATAAATTGGGAGCACTGTAAATATTTAAATTTTTCTTATTATTTTTAAGCAGTTTCCTGCTTAGTATTGTTATTTTTACTCAAATAAACTGAAAAAAAAAAACCGCAGACACCTGCCTAGGAATACTGTTTTATGCAACAATTTCATCATAGTTTCAGAAGTGCCTACTTTGTCTACTTTATAAGAATAAAATTATATATTTGAAATAAAAATTGCTAAATTACCAATATTTAAACTTGATTTTGTAAGAACTTTATATCGACAATACAATCCCGGGATTATCCCGGGATCCCGGGATTAACATTTGGAAATCCCGAAATCCCGGGATCAGAAAATTCGACCGGGATTGAAACCTCTAGGTGTAACACTGACGACCGTAATGCCGGAATGTTGGGTTGTTGTGACGGCGAGTCAATGAATTCGACATGCGGGTCTAGTTTGAGTTTGCGGTTCTGAAAGATCTTAGATGATGCTCTAAATGGATTTTGATAGGGCGAGATTTTAGTTTGCATGGATAGCATTGTGTACTTAGGGATTTATTTTTGCATGGATGAGACTTGAAGTATTGACGAAGTATGATTACTGTTCTAGTTATTAGTAACACTTATATTTGTTTGAACGTCTTTTATCCATTATGAATATACCAAATATGGATCCCGCTGTGCGCGCGACGACTGTGGACATAAATGGTTATGTTATGATTTCACTTTTACTTGATGATGACCATAGATAGGATAACATTTGTTGTAAATTATTATTACCGTGTTAAATGGTCTTTTCACGGATGACCCAGTAATTTTCCCTTAAATTTTAAGATGTATAGCATCTCCATATTTTCTTGAATGTGACTGCATCTTATGTAATGTTTTTGTGGTAGTATACAACATGGACTAATATTGAAAGATTCTCCTCATAAATTAATAGTGATCATTGTTGTTCTCCACAGATCTGGTTCAACGAAACCTCGCCGCCCCGATCGCGCCGTATACGTACCTCGGGCGCTGCGAGCGACCGAGAACAGCACCGAGGAGGGCAAGCCCGAGGCGGCCACGAACCACTCCGCCCACCGGCGCTCCAGCCACAGCGCCGAGGGGCAGAAGTGCCCCAAGTCGCCCGCGCCCCGCGACAAGTCGTCGCACGGGACGCCGCGCAAGGCCGACAAGGCGTACTGCAACGTGTACACGCCGCCGCACCTGCGCTCCCGCGCCGCCGCCCCCGACCCCCCCGACCCTACCAGCCCGGCCCCGCCGCCAGCAGACGACTCCGCGGACTCCGTGCCTTCAGCTTGCCAAGTGCCAAATAGTGATAGTGCAATATCCTTTAGTGATAATAGTTGTAACGACGACGGAGGCGAGAGTTTCTACATAGGAGACTACTTCACCAACGGCCAGCTCGGCTTCTACAGCTCCGGGTACTACGGCGAGTTCCCCGAGCGGACCGACTTCGCGCAGCAAAACGACTGGGGACCGAATGAGCCCGACCGAACCATGGCCCTGACCGAGACGGATCCGAGCAATATTATCGATAGCAGCGATTATTTATACAGTAAGGATGAGGACGTGGAGAAGAAGGAGCTGAAGCGCGCGTCGCAGGAGATCAACAGGAGTAGCAAGCGGATTATAAAGCAGAGTTTTCATTCTGATGTCCTAGTCATATCGGATCCGGTCGAGGATGAGATAAAGGGGGAGACTCCCATACAAACTCCAAAGAGCCCAGTCGAGGCGGAGACAGCTGTTGAAGCGAAGGACCTTGAGCCTAAGAAGACAAAGCCGAAGTTGGAGCCGAAGCTATCGTTGAAGAGGGAAGAGAACGATTGGGACGCGGTGTTTGATGATAGTGGAGAGTGCTTGGACCCCTCGTTGTTGGAGGAGTTGACGTCGACGGTGGGCAAAGTCCACATAAGCAAGGCGAAGAATAACTACGAAGCGTACCAAACCCGAGGGCAGGCTCTATTCAGCGGCCCCTACGATGAGACCTTCGGTCATGTGGTGGAGGTGTATGACTTTCCGAGTGAGTTCAAGACGAACGATCTGCTGTCTGTGTTCAGTGAGTTCAAGGAGACCGGTTTTGAGATCAAGTGGGTGGATGACACGCACGCGTTGATTTGCTTCAGCAGCGCTAAGATTGGTAAGTTTTTACTCGTTGTTTTTAGATATTTAGTTGTTCTTAGATATGATTGAGTTTAAGGCTCGCATTAATAAATCGCTCTCAACTCTGAGAACTTGAGATGCTGTTTTATATGCGAATGACATCAAGTTCGCACTAATGATCGAGCTCAGAATTGAGAACGGTTTATTAATACGAGCCTTAGACAGTCAAGTTCTTGCGTTCTTGTTTATGGATCTTGTTAGCCTTTTAAATCACACAAATGATTTGGTACTAATTGCCTAAACTAGGGAATGGATAGAAATACTAAAATTTTTGTATGACATCAGGGTCCCTAACCACTCGACCTAATGACCCAAAAAAAGTTATCAAATCTTTAATATATGATTATTATGAATGATGTAAGATTTTGATAGGTAGACAATGCGTTGCCGTTTCAAATATTTCTGTTCGTCAACGTGTACTGTATTTCTGTTCTTAACATTTATTTATTTACATAAAGTAATCAATGCAATATATCCAATTCGATCGGTCTCGATTGCACGCAACTCTAAACGTCATGAAATAAATTAACTGTTGTTGTGTGCCAATGTTTTGTTTACATCTATTTTCAACCGATGCAATTAGCATACAATAGCGCAGTAAATTATATAACGCGATCGTTAACCAATTTATACTTTATGACTGATCTTCAATGACTTTTTTGGTATTACTACCGTACATGTGATGATGACGATAATACATAAAGTAACTAACTTTTACGGCTCAATGACCCAAAGTGTGTCTGTAGTACACATACCTAGATTGTATTTGTAGGCTAGTTCCTACTGCAAAACGAAGTTCAATGGCAATCAATGCTGCATTGAATAAATTGCTAACCGTCCTTTATGTCCTGAGTTCAAATGCCAGGTTGGACAGAACATTTTTATGTACATAATTATGTTTTACTATACGGAACCGAGTATGCGATCAGCGAAATCGACTACTAATTGAATGGTACTATTTCAACCAAACACTAATCTATTGTTGATTCAAATAAAATCCATCTCTGAAAATAGCACCTCTAGCCATTTAGGCCAGGAGCCATTATAACCATTGTTTTATTATAACGACCAAAGATAATGTCTAAATACATATAATGTATGAGTGTATGCTTTGTTTGTAAGAAACTATGGGAAATGAAATACGCCGTGTGAACTAAGACTCAGCTGTTTCTATGACACATTGCATAAGTTAAACGTAACAATTCGATCCACTGACTGAGATCAAATGAATGCTGCGTTGCTTTTAAGTAAATGTTTTATTTAAGAGGGAATATATTTGATTGCCCAAATATATGGTTGGCCTTTCTTTTCAAACTATTATTTTAGTTTCAAAGTGTGAATTTAAATCTATAAAAAAGTTCAAGCTTATAAAAGACGCTGCCAGAAAGGTTTGCAAAACCTGAAATGACAATAACTGACTGACTAATAAAAAACACATTATGTTCTTGAGCTTCTTTTCTCCCAGACTGAGTAGGAGACACCACCAAAGCTCAGATGTGTGCCGTGTCGAAAGTAGCCAATTATTTCAAGCTGTGATTAATCACGTGTTAAGGCCAAAATCCTATTGGCTGCTTACGACACATCTCCGCTCCACAGCACATAGGTATTAGCTATGGTGGAGTCTCACGCTTGAATGTACTGAGCCATAAAAAAATAAGATTTTCTTTGTTTCTTTTTGGTGTTTGTACAATGTTTATCTCTCCAATTTTGGTCACCTTCTTTCCATTCTTCTATTTGTTCTTCCTTATCGAAGACAGATCAATCAAATTGAACCTTCAATGGTTCAGCGCCAAGGCGGTAAAATCTTTGCATCATGTCACAATAGGCCAAGTTACGTGGAGTACTTGCGTCACATGACAAGTTAGCTGATAAGTATCGCAATAGATCAACCAAGCTTATGTTGTGTTGAGTAAACCGCTCATTGCATTCTCTACCGACGTAATATTGCTTGAGGCAAGATTGAAGTGCGTTGGAGAGTCAAGAAAACATGAAAATGATGGAGATGTTTAGTTAACCAGTACTTATTCAATTTAATTTGGTTTAATATTTTCCGCCCTCGCCAGTCAATCCGAGTCATTATTTATGCCCTTAAGTATGTTTTAAACTTGATTAGTTTATTAACAGCCTTATAAACGATTTTTTTTCTATTCATTCATTCATTCATGATTTATTTAGAAAATCAATTGTATGAAATGACGGTTACGAAGGTATTGAAAATTAAAAATTAACTTTTTGGTGTTAATTTGTGTAAGTTGGCTGATGATGTCGTAAAGTAGATAGTAATATCAGATGTACACTACCTAATTACTTTAAATGCAAAAGATAACATTAAATACTTTTAACTCAGAAAAACAGCGACACGCTAAATGTAACATATCGTTGTAATTTATTTTAGTTTGTGAGGACAGGTCGTTGACCTAGAAGGTCAATAGGCTGTTTGTGTTAGTTTGCGTCACTCTGTCATATAATTATGTTGATAAACATTACCTCATGTAACACATTTTCCGTAAACAATATCAACTCTTACGTGCAAAACAACTGGAGTTTATTGATTATTATAGCTTCTTTTTTCAACTGAATTATTTATTTTAATAGGTATTTAATCTATTCCTTCTAGAGTCATGCTCACAACATTGATACTTTGAGAAATACTTGGTCTTACACACCTATTGTTTTACTCCAATCCAAACTCCCTCAATCCCATAGGATTCCTTAGGACTATTTCGATCCACCAGTGGATTGATGTTACGGAACGGAAAGACATAATCTAGCGGGATTTGAACTCACTGCCCTCAGTTTTGTGGTCACGGTCACGAACCACTAGACCAATGTCCCTGTCATGTTAAAAGTAGCGTTACAAAACGTAGCAAATTACTTTAGTTTTTCCGCCCTTTTGCTTAAGTAGGGCGTCCTACTCTAGCCTGCCCCCATCTCTGTCTTATGAAAAAACTAGCGGCCGCCCGCGACTCCGTCCGCGTGGATTTCAATTTCCAATATCCTATGTGTTATTCTGATGTATAAGCTATATTGTGGTAAAGTTTCATTCAAATCCATTCAGTAGTTTTTACGTGAAAGAGTAACAAACATCCATACATCCATACATACTAACTTTCGCCTTTATAATAGTAGTAGGATATTGAAGCTGCAGTTTGTATTTATGAAATAATCATCAAATTCATTCCAAAACATTAATTGTTTCCTCATTTCCAAACAACGTTCTTGCAATTGAGAAATACATTCAAATGTTAAGTGAAGACTACTCAGAGGAGTTACATAAATACTTTACAAAATATTTAATTCATGTAATGATTACAAGCTCTTTAACCGAGATTCAGATGTCTTGCGACCTCGTTGCTAAAACGGTTTAATGTTTTGTCCATCGGAATTGTGTTAAGGTCAGACTAATTTTTGTTAGTTATAACTTCTTATAACACTTTTGTTGTGTAAATGTTTTCTGACAACGATAATTGGTTGCAAACTTCCGAAACTATAGTCATGTTTGTTTGATTTGAATTGTAAATGGGCTCGACGCTATCTTGTTTGGTTTGCATATATCATGATATTTTAGCACAAGCGGCCGCCCGCGACTCCGTCCGCGTGTATTTCAGTTTCCAAATGGACTATCCAGTACAAAAAGGTTTTTCAAATTGAACCAGTAGTTCCTGAGATAAGCGCATTCAAACAAACAAACAAACAATTTCTTCAGCTTTATTATATTAGTATAGATTTGTCTGAATATCGTTAGTCTGTCCGCTATGCCATTTAGTACAGAAACACACTAGGCGGAAAAAACGCGACCGAAGTTCGGCGTAACTACGCATGATGTTTTTTAAACGGAAGATGACACTCCATGTCGAAATTACGTCGCGTAATTTTATTTTTGAAAATGCATTGCCGCCAGTCTTTGTTCGCGTATATTTGGCTCTGTGTGTTTTTACACTTAACTTGTTTTAGCAATCCCAACAATCGCTATGCATTAAAATACTTATTGCCGCTTCAATAAACTACAGCATGTACAAATGCTACGCTACGCTTGACATTTTGTACTTACGAGTGCTCAAGGACCCATGTTCCTTTCACTCTAAGGAACCTAATTAATTAATTGCCGGAACTTAAGGAAGGTCAGATTACAGGTTACAGGGCTAATAAGACCTACAAGATTATACTTATGCCTCACGCAAAGAAACTTTTTTGTTGCCCTCTCTACTACTCTAAACAGCACCATGGAGATTTCCTTGAGACACAATAAAACTTATGTATATCCTTTGAAAAAGTCACGATAACATATTTCTCTCTGACGAACCGATTCATTTACCAAGCATCCGTTGAATCTGATTATTAGGCAACGAGGTATCTAAATAGAGATTATTTTTTACTCTGTTAGTAAAACCAAATATAGCGCAGTCATTGAAGCGAAAAATATGGTCAAACCTCCGATTTTTTTTACTGTGAACCGATTTGCATGAAATTTTGGAATTAGTTTCATTGTACCCTTAAATTCAAAAGTGAAAATGTTTTGAACGCCGCAACTACCCCTGGAGTGGTTGCCACCCCATCTCGGGGGTGAGTATTTTTTTTTTAAGATAACGTCGGATATCGATTGGATTACTAATTTTAAGCAAAAAATCATCTATAAAGTTTTTCGATAAATCTAATACTTTTCAAGTTATTGGCAATTGAAACTTCGCAATTTTATCACGTTTTTCATCGGTTTTTTGCAAATATCTCCAAAAATATAAGTTTTATCGAAAATTTTATAAGGAACAAAATTGTAGCAGGTAAAAAATTAAATAATTTTGTTTATCCTAAAGTTTTCTATGTGCAATATTAAGATATATATTAAAGGTCGTAGCCGTTTTTTATTTAGTCTGCAATTTAATCGATTTGGTCAATGTCACCTAGCGGCGAGCAGATGCATTTTATGCATTCTTATAATTAAGAGTTTTGTAGTGCTTAAAATAAGCTTTCAAATGAGTACAATTAAAAGTCTTTTGCACGAAAAATAAGTAAGCTGAATTACAAATAAGAGGATCATCGAATGCTTTTTCTTGTAAATCAATGGGTTTCACAAGTGCCATTTCCAAGCTATTCATGCTATCACAATTTCTAAAACAGCATTGAAAAGTTAATTAGAAGAACTACAACATCCTTTATTGCAATATATAATTAAAAACGTTTTTCGAAAACGGTGATGGTTTAAAGGGCTTAAGAGAGGCTGTGATTGCCGCTGCCACGCGCTCTTTAAACAATCATATCTCCGTCAGTTTTTGTTTAACAGAAATAACAAAATTACTAAATTTTTTGTCAGAAAAATACCTAATTTTTTTATTTCTACACTTTTATACGCATCTATCGTAATTTTTGAGATATTATGAAAAGAAGGTGGGATTTTTTAAAATATGAGATTTTATATTTTTATTTTAATCCTGTCTATTTTGAAAAATATGTGTCCTAAAGCAGCCAAACTGATACAATTTATCAAACACTTCATAATAAAGTTAATTCTTGACGGAATACGAATAATTTCAATTCTGGTGGAAATGGCACTTATGAAACCCATTGTTTTAAAAGAAAAAATGTTGGATGCTCCTCTTATTTGTAATACAGCTTACTTATTTTACGTGCAAAAGACTTTTAATTGTACTCATTTGAAAGCTAATTTCAAGCACTACAAAACTCGTAATTATAAGAATGCATAAAATGCATCTGCTCGCCGCTAGATGACATTGACCACATCGATTAAAATGCAGGCAAAATAAAAAATTGGCCAAGTGCGAGTCGGACTCCCGCACTGAGGGTTCCGTACAAATCTATTTTTGACGTATTAAAAAAACTACTGAATAGATTTCGTTCAAACCAATTTTCGTTGGTAGTTTTTTATGGTAATGTACATTATATAATTATATCAGTTTTATCATTCTCTTATTTTAGAAGTTAGAGGGGGGGGACACACTTTTTTCCACTTTGGAAGGGTCTGTCACGCAAAGTATTCACTTTAGAAAAAAGTGATATTAGAAACCTTGATATAATTTTTAAAGACGTATCCATAGATACCCCACACGTATATGTTCAATGAAAAAAAATATTTCGAGTTTCAGTTCTGACTATGGGGACCCCCCACTTTTTTTTATTTTTTTTCTATTTTCGTGTGAAAACCTTGTTGCGGTTCACAGAATACATCTTCTCACCAAGTTTCAACAGTATAGTACTTATACTTTCGGAATAAAGTGGCTGTGACAGACTGGCGGACAGACAGACAGACAGACAGACAGACAGACAGACAGACATGACGAATCTATAAGGGTTCCGTATTTTTGCCATTTTGGCTACGGAACCCTAAAAACGGCTTTGATCTTTAATGTCTAACTTAATATTGCACTAAGAATACGTTATAATAAACAAAATTGTTTAGTATTTTACCTGCCATAATTTTGTTCCTCATAACATTATGGATAAAAGTTATATTTTTGGAGATATTTGCAAAAAACCGATGAAAAACGTGACAAAATTGCGAATATTCAATTGCCAATAACTTGAAAAGTATTAGATTTATCGAAAAACTTTATAGATGATTTTTTGCTTAAAATTAGTCTTCCTATCGATATCCGAGGTTATCTTAAAAAAAGAATACTCACCCCCGAGATAGGGTGGCAACCACTCCAGGGGTATTTGCGGCGTTCAAATCATTTTCACTTTTGAATTGAAGGGTGCAATGAAACTAATTCCAAAATTTCATGCAAATCGGTTCACAGTAAAAAAATTCGGACCCAAAATGCTTCATTGCCTGCACTAATACTAGGCCAAAAAAATGCGACCGAAGTTTGGCGACTACGCCTGCACTGCAATGAACATATTTCACTGTCGAGATTACTCCGCGTAATTTTGTATAGAAAATTGCCGCCGAACTTCAGTCGCGTAATTTCAGCATAGTGCTACTTACACTTATAGAATGCCGAAAAGAGAATAAAAAACACGAAAAAGGAATGTGACCTGCATGACCAATATTGGAGAAGTTTATTGTGTCGCAAAACAATTACGTCATGTCAGCGTTATAAATGATGCTGCAACTGCATCCAGTAAATCGATCAGCTGTCGCAACCTTATGTAAAGATTTCGGAGCTAGATCAAAGCTAGTGTTGCAACTGCACGTCACGCCGCTACCAGACAGCAGTGAGTGCACAAAAGCAGCGGAAGCGGGTTAAGAAGTTGACTACAATAAACGAAGTGATAATGATCTTTGACCACAAGGATTAATGAAAATTGAAAACGATTAGTGCATCGTTGCAGTAATAGGCTCTTTAGGATAAAGCTGTTTTCGAAAGTATTTTATCATATCAGTAGGTAATTTGGTTTGTGCCAGCAACCACTTACATCAAACACTTATAAGTTCTCAAATCCATTAATATTTTTGAAGTTATTTAAATTTTCGAATTATCACAAAACAGAAACCAGGTTTAAGGCTAAAGAAAGTTTATGCGTTTCTCCGCAAGACGCATAAAGTAGAGAAGAGAGAAACGGATAGGGTACCATTTTGGTACCACATCCGTTGTCATAGCTGTTAGGGCTCTTCTTTTGCTTACTATCAGGCAGGGAGGAGCCAATGTACCGTGCTAACATTAAAAAAAATACGGTGGTATGGTAATTGGGATTTCCAAAGAGAGGACTTTAGTGATGATGATATGTAATGTTAATCTTTTAAAAGCTGCACGCTCTTTTCCAAATCCTTGGCCCACACACCACTTTCGTTTTCATTAGCGTACTCAACATTACGACAGTCGTGTATTGTTTATTCAGCACACTATCCACTGCTGCCTTGAACTTGTGCCGGTTTTTATTGGTGCTGTAAAAGAGTTGATGTAAATGATACATTATGTATCCCTCGTGTTCTTGTTAGTTTCTTCAGGTCGTTGCGTGAAACAATCTTAGTAGGTTATCCATGCACGTTTTATTGTAGTACGTGGGATGTTTTATTTAAAGGCGATTATCTTGCATTTTATGTTTTGCGAAAAATCTTTTTCTTGCTTGTGTAACAACAATTACCGTGTTATTCGGCGAATTGTGTTAGATAAATGTTTTTGTATTGCTATAATGTTCATTATTATTTGATCTCTCCAGCACCATCTTTAATTATGTCGCTAGAGCAGCTTTCATTCCGAACTAAGGAGCGTCTTGATTCTCATTAACTCCTTAAGTGTTCAGTTTTGCGGAAAGATTTTCTCTCAGCATACCTGGGATTGAGACGCCACAACACAACAACCGTCGTGATGCGATTACATGGAATTTTCCGTACAATGTACAATTACAGAGATGTTTCTTGCCGAGATGCCAACAATACTAGGTAGAACTTAGAAGAGCTTCCTTGTAGCCGTGTAAGTGTTGTAATTTTGTAACCTAATGATGGAAAGAACACTTTGAAGATACTTTTTACATGACGTTATGATTAGTTGGTTTTTCTGTTAGCAATTTATTCATAAGAGCTTACAGCTCCTCGGACAAATACAAATTTAAATAAAAGCTTCATAGAAGGGTTTATACCCTTTATCAATAAGTACTCAAATTGACTATATCCGCTCAATAACGATAATACCAGATAGTAATGACTTCATTTTCAAAATGTGAGGTCGTTGCCCTAGATAAATAAACATTTTCTTTTCGCAATGTTGAAGTAAGATACGAGTAAGTATCCGAAAGAAGTTAATATCGAACCGGTTAAGGCACATGAACGCAGCGACTTATTTACATTTACCGGGGTGATCGAAAAGGCGCTATAACCGGTCCGCAGTTTGATTGCTCTACAAACGTTTCCGGTCTGCAATGGAATGTGCTCGTGCTCTGTATATCGAGATTTCTGTTTCAGTAGATGTTGTTTCGTTTTTATTTTTGAGACAAATAAGGCCACCTGTTTGGATTGCATCACAGTGTGTTTTAATTTCCTGATAGCGTTATTAAGAGTTTGAAGCACTCCTGATGATAAAATCTAAAAAGGGGAACAAGTCCATAGAAAGAAAATTACTACCTACCTAGATCGGGATCGATTTGTCATAACACTCATTGTCATGTCAGTTTCATCACATTAAGCTCCGCTCAAAAAAATAACATAATGACCAGTTACAAGAATTTGGGTGTTCCCCAAGGGACTACAACTCCTTTGTTATTAATTATTATTCTAAAGTTCTCTCTTGTTTAGTATTGTACAAATAGCATACATATCAGATACCATCAATCGTCTTTGAAATAGGAAGAGGCGACGACATAGTACCTATAATGCATGTATTGCAAAATGTCAAAAGGACAAGGTTCATAGGCCAGGGATGGCTATATCTATAGTTTCTCCTTCGTTCGTTACACTCTTGCACGAATCTATCCATCTGATGAAAACATCCAACAACAATGTATTAAGTTGTTTTCGATGTATACCTCTACAGTTTTCTTAAATTATTGATTTTATGCTTTTGTATTTGGAATAAGACCAAAGATAGGCAGTTCTAAATTAAGTATTGTTTTTCCTGCTTGCTGATTTACGTATCGATTGCAAGCGACATGCAATTGAGTTCCGAGTTCTCGCTTATCCAATGTGGTATCGGTAGATCATATATTTCTTAATTATAGAGTCGTACGTTTTCTTAAAAGACGAGTTTGGGGCAAATTTAGGCGCATTTCATGAATTTTACAAATTGTTTCGCCATCTCTAATTCAAATTCAGAACTCTGACAGCCTTGACATGGTACACTATAATTGAACCACCAATTGGAAGAAGGGAATAAATCCAAAAAACATGATTAGAGATAATTGAAAAAAACTTTATAACTTTTTACTTTCCACTTATAGGCTCATGTCACATCACTGATATTAAAGAAAATATAAATTCTTACTTATTTACTAAAAGATCTTGTTGAAATATATAAAACTCATTTATAAATTTACATGTAAATGCGTTGGATTTATTCCCTTCTTCCAATTTATAAGATCTATGTACAAAATTATTTGAAATAATATGAATTATGAAGAAAATAGCTATTTATTTATTACTAGCAGCCCGTCACGCGGTTTCACCCGCGTCCCGGGGGAACTACTTCCCGTACCGGGATAAAATATAGCCTATGTTACTCTGGGTGAATGTAGCTTTCCAACAGTGAAAGAATTTTTCAAATCTGCCAAGTAGTTTCGGAGCCTATTCAATTCATACAAACAAACAAACAAACAAAAAATCAAACCTTTCCTCTTTATAATATTTGTATAGAAAAAATATCATTCAAAACACTATTATACATCTATGTATTTCTTCACTCTCGGAACTTATAGTTGGCCAAGACAGAATAGTATCGTAAAAAAAATGAGTTCCTCGGGTACCTATGTATAATGTATTAAATATGGGTATTTTAGTAACATATGCCGGATTTTTGGTATTTTCGGGTTCGTAGAAGGATTTTGAAGCAAAAATGTAGCTATAACGAAACCATCGATAAATTCGGAACATTTCAAGTAACCTTTATGAAGACTTGAACTATACTCAAAGCTTCGATATTGCGAGATCTTGAATGTTGTTGCCTTGTCTAATGACTTACAGCTTTTTTGACACATTTATGCCATGAATTTTTAAAATCAAGTATGTCATCTGAAGTAACAGGTGTAACTGTAAACCCCTTGGTTTTTGCTGCCAAAATTAAAGTCTTATATTCATTTGAAACGTAAATTCAGTCCTTCCTCCTAATGAGTCTTAGCTGTCCCTAAAAATTTTCTATCACATTGTAGAAATATGGCGTCTATTAGATCCCAAGTATCGCGTCCCCCGCCAATAGCGATGCGTTTTTGTTGATCGATAAAATAAACGAGCAAAAATAAACACTAATTATGTACTTGTAACGTTGATAGTTGGAAGAAGGGAATAAAGGCAGGATTTGTTCCGTTCTTCCAACTAACCGTTTTTATGGCCGCATGAATCTATACAAACTGAATGGTTTTTGTTACTTTCTTCGAACTCACAATTTAGCGCTACGTCTATAGAATACAAAAGTGTAAAAAACTGAATATATCAAAAAGTGGCGTTTATTCCCTTCTTCCAATTGGTGGTTCAATTATAATCATTAAAATTACCCGAAGAAAGTATCAAGATGGAATCTGCAATAACTTACAGCTTAATCGGTTAAAGGTGTGGACATAATCTGATTATTGCCTTGCTTCGTCTCATTAGCGATGCAGCTAATTTGCACATGATTAATATTATCTCCATTCTCTCGATTAACGTGAAGATTTATAACTCGTTCATCGTGTAATGGTAATATCTGTTTACCAGCAACGATATTGAAACACCAATTACGTAATAAGGCTTCAGTTGAACGAACTTCCTCCACTTGTGGGAAGTGGGTTGTCTTGCATTGGTCAGTTTTTTTAATGTCGAATTCATTTAAATACGATTATGCATGTTAAGTACGTGTTTATGTGCATAATCATGTATAGTAATATTGATTTGCTTGCTTAGTGCTCGTGTTACTAATAAGGAAAGTTGTTGATTTTAAATTTTGTCTCATTTTTTTTACTGTTACAGTCTACTAATACGTAATATCAAGTTTACCATATACGGACGGCCTAATCGTTAGAGATTTAGTTAGTATCCTGATCGATCCTTTGGATATAGCGAGCTTAATTCCTGATTGCGCCAGAACCTTTTCGTATTATTTTTCAAGGAATGTGGAAGATTTTTCGGTAAATACTACTAATGTATTAAACTAAATCAGGTTTATAATAAGTTGGTGGTCTAATTGTACCTGTACTTGTACCTGGCAGCTATCTACGTACCTTCTACCTATCTATCTACTTAGGTATCTACTTACCTTCTTAGGTCCCTAAATGCACTTGTGATCTGCTTTCATAAATTTGCAAAAGCTACGTAAATTGGAGTACCGTTTGGGTTGCGATGCGCGGGCGTCGTGCCACTTGCCCGCCGCAGCGTTGCGTCACGCGGGTCGTTGAACCACCTTGCGAGGCTGCAAGTGCCGAAAGTAGGTTGCAAGACGATGTTGCAGAGTTTGCGGCTTTAGGCTTTGCTTGCATCTTCTTTTGTGTTGCAGATATTCAATGAAAGCTCTGGTATTTCTTGAAAGTGAAAATAATACTTATGTTTGGATGGACGGAATACATACATACGCATTCCGAATATAATTACACCTGGATAAGGTCTTAAAAACGTGTACGAATTACCGAGAAGATTGATAGTAATGGATCTATTTTGATAAAAAGTCATCTTTCAATGTTTATCATGAGTTAAAATGTTAGATCTTTTTTTTTTTTTTTACGCAGAGGAAATGCTTGTAGCATACCAGTCGCCGGGGGACGACTGGTTATGTAGGGCTCTCCATTTCTGGCATACCCACTAAAACCTCTGCGACACTCCCTCATCGTCCTTAATAGGGAGGATCACGGTAACTAGCACTGAGCCTTCTACGCGATCCTCCCCGGACGGAGCCCACCTATGCGGCGGGCAGGACGCTGCTCCCCCCTGATGTATTGGGGGAAGCTAAAGGGACAGCCGTGAGTGTTGAGCTGTCCCTACCAGGCTGTGTTGGAGGCTGATGGGTAATCGGTGATAGTACCCCCGCACCGTCCGCCGACTGGCCTCCTCCACTAAAAGGGAGAGAACTGCTGGCAGTAGTTCGCCGTCTCCTCCCCCTTAAAAATGTTAGATCTAGTTTAACTAATTTTGTGATTTCTTTATTTTATGTATAAACATGTTGGTTTTGAAGAGCCGGTAGCTGTGTCTGCTTTCAATTACATAGGTCCTATGTCGGACCTATTTGATTTTTTTTTGGTTTGCTTGCATCATAAATCTGTAGTTGATTGTTTGTATCGAATGTCCTTCCTTACCATGCAACTGTAGAGCATAATCAATGCCAGTTATTTCTGGTACGACTTGTTATTTTTTGCCAAGCTTTATCAAACCAGGCGGGCTAGAATCAATAAATAAAAATACCCTTGCATACCAGCGTTTGGATGGAATCCAATCATTTATGACAGGCAGTGTTTGATTGATTCTGTTTACTTTGAAATTACCTATTGTTATCACATTTGGGGGGTCATTGGCGTTTGACTTTTTATGTTTATTTAGTTGGCAATCTTATGTGATATGGCTATATAACCAGCTATATATAAGGTGTTACTAGAAATTACTTCTTGTTACAAACGGACTAAACATACCGGAACTTTACTTCTGCTATCATTGTTGTAAATGACTGTAATTGTAACCCATTGCATACTTTTATTATACATACGTATTGTTTAACAAAACGGCGAATGGTAACTATCGAATTTATTTCCGTTGGCGAATTAATTGGGTCGTGTTTTTAATTTCGCAGCGGGAGTCATCCGCGTCAGTTATTGTGATTCTTTTTGTTTCTATTTTTGGAGTTCTAAGTTTATACACGCCGGGGGATTGCGACTACATTCATTGTTACTTTATGAAATCGTTTCAGGTACATTTAAGGATATGTTTCTTACATTACGAAATAAAATACGAAGTAATTTCCCTTCTTTGTATGTTAGAAGTCATACGAATATCTGTAAAGTTACTCATTATTACTTAATGATAACCTTTTCAGACCTATTGACTGTAAGCCTGTCAATAGTACATTAAATGACGTCGAATAACAAACCTCGCCCATGTTCTTACGATCAGCCAGGTACGAAGGAAATGTGATTGTGCACAAGTGAGTGCGCAAGCACAAGTGCACTCCCCTTTTCCGACAGCAATCTGACACAACCAAATAGCGTCCAATACCAATGTAACATAAATAGATTCCAAGTCAAGCTGTAAGTGCCATCCAACATACATTTTGATGAAAAGGTTAAGATACAATTCCAAGTCGGGCCGTAGACTGCAGACTGCAGACCGCAGACCGCAGACCATTGCAGCCGCGCGGTTGGAATAGCGACCGCAGGCAGCATTGCGGCGACCGCAATGGTCTGCGGTCTGCAGTCTGCGGCCCGACTTGGAATTGTACCTTTAATGTCATCGACCTTGAAATATATGTACATATAGTCGGAAGAAATAATTATATGTTTCATAAAGCATTTCCGTTCTCGAGCTGGTTTATAAGTCCGCAGTAGCCCATAACGGATTTGATTGATATGATTTTGGTTGATTTAGTATCTCATTGCATGAGATGTTAACATTTCAATTTATAATTGGTCTACCGTTGCTATTGTTGTTGACAATAAATGAAATGGTCAGCAGCGTATCGCCTTGAATTGTCTTCTTAAAAAGCGGCATATATATTTCGTTTTTACTAACACTGGATTTAAGAATGTGAAAATTCCTAAGTAAGATTTATAAACTCGAAGTAAACGTACAAACGTTAAATCGTTCGCGTGACGCGCACTGTAACTTACAATTCAATGAAACGCTCGCATTTAGGTGTTTACTCGATCGTTCTTTCTCAATGTTTTACTGGTTTACAATATTTGTATAAGCTGTGAAAAAAGAAAGCTTGTTCAAATGTACAAATAGTCTAAGTTATTAATATGTTTGTTACTGAGAAGAATATTACTGACCTGTTGTTTTAGTGCTTAGAGACCCTGGCACAAACCAAGTGCCGCAGGATTTCGAATCCCGTTATGGGCAAATGTTTTGTGTTTTATGCATATTTAAGAATGTCTATCCGTTCCCTAGCATCCATAGTACAGGTTCCTTTTTTTTTTTTTTTTTTTTTTTTTTTTTTTTTTTTTTAAGTCGGGAAATGCTTTGACGCATACCCTCTGCCGTGGGGCGGCATGAGGGTTATGTGGGACTCCTGGAAGAGCCAGACTACCCACTAAAACCCGACCGGTCCCTCTGATCGCAATTTAGTGGGGTGTGCCTGAGACCCGGGTAGGGCTATGCCCACACACACCCCCTCGCGATGGCGTCGCTCGCCACGCTCGAAAGCCTTGCGGCCCTCTCGAAAGGCGCGCGGGGACTCCGCGCGCACCTCCCGAACCCTTAGTGGGAACCAGATGCCCCTACATCTGGTTCCCGGGCTTTTGCCGGAGGGGGAGCAGGGACGGACGTGTCCATCTCCTCAGCCTCCCCCTCAAGCCACCGCTTGAAAGCGGCGGCGGGCAGCGACTT
Source organism: Nomophila noctuella (assembly GCA_958496325.1). Lineage (NCBI taxonomy): Eukaryota > Metazoa > Arthropoda > Insecta > Lepidoptera > Crambidae > Nomophila > Nomophila noctuella. The sequence continues at coordinate 2,979,967 of OY292501.1, forward strand.
TGGCTGGGGACATTTCTTCGTCCCCAGCACGTGCTCGGCCGGCTTGTCCGCTGCTGCACAGAGCAGGCAGCGGGGTTTAGTGGCCGTGCAACTTCTGGCCTTGTGGCCTGTTTGGCCACAGCGAAAGCACACCTCTGAACGGTCAAGGGGAGCGCGGCACTTTTCGGCCACGTGACCCTCGCCCAGGCAGCGGTAGCAGCGGCGAGCCCTTGGCGTGAGCAGAGTCACCCGCACCGAGGACCACCCGATGAGCAACCGACCTGCACCAGCCAGTTGCTTAGCGGCACCAACGGGTACCGACGCCACAACGCTTCTCTCGCGCCCTCCACCAAAGGAGGCGATCTTCCCCACCGAAATGGAGCTTGGCTGGCAGCCTCCCTTTTCAGCCAAGACGGCCCTGATGTCGTCCGGCGTTGCTCCGTCGTCGAGTCCAGATACGCGGACGTCACCCCTCTTTTGAGGTCGGGAGATTTCGGCAACCTCCGACGTCGTCATGCCCGGTAAAGCTCTGAGTGCCTCTGCCAGACGGTCCGCTCTTACTTCCGCTTCGGGACCCGGGACCTCAATCAACCGGGCCCCGGTTTGGGCCACCTTGACTTTAACGCCCCCCGATATGCCGATCTCAGGAAGCTTAAGCTCTTGAGCAGCATTCCGGAAAAATACCTCATACGAGGCACCGGATTGGAGGGCGTCTTTGCTATACCGGACCATGACGGCCGCGGTACGTGGCACTCTGATGTTACCCGGCTTGGTTGTAGACCGTCCGGGGCCGGCCTTTGCCGGAGGCTTCTTGGTGTTGGGTGCCCTGGCGGGCGCCCCGGCTGGTGGCGGATTTTTAGCCTTCTTACCGCGCTTCGCTACCTCAGAAAAAGGCACGTCCATGGACGGAGGTGGAGGGGGAAGCGGGCGAGACACACTCGGTGGAGAGGGCGTGGGCGCTTGGAGTTGCTTTTTGCCCTTGACCTTTGGGACCTTTGTGCCTGGTACGGCAGTGGCTGGGCCCGAAGCTGGCAGCCTTTCCGGGGCGCCGATGGGGGGTTGCGGAATAGCAAGCTGCTTGGCGGCCCGCTTAGGGCGCGCAGCATCTCTGATGGGTAGAGGTGGAGGGGGAGTCGGCTTTTTGAACTCTGCCGACTCTGGCCTACTCTGACTTGCGCTTAGAGGCGGACGAAAATCCTTGGCAGGCAGAAGCCTGCCATCTCTTTCCAGGGCCTCGAAACGCGCGTTGAGCATTGTCCCGATCTGCGAGACAATGTCGACCTCGCGCGCTTTGGAAGGCCCTTCCACTTCCATGGGGGCGGGCGTAATGCCCCCATTCGCCATAACTTGCGCCCTCAGCGCAGCCATCTCTTTGCGCAGCTCCTGAAGCTCGTACTTGAGCTGCGCATTTGCGGCCTGGACGCGCCTGACCTCATCGTCCGTCTTGCGTCTACGCAGTTCCTCCACCGCCTCCGCGATGAAGGTGGCAGAGTCCTTCAAGGCACGCACCGTCTGGCCCTTCAGGTTCTTCGATTTCGTCGCGCATTCCATAATGCCATCGGCAGCGGTGCGGACGTTGTGGGCGATGTCGTCGACAGTCATCTTTGACGCGTCGCGACATACTCTCTCTGTTTCTCGTGCAACTCGCTCAGCGAGCTTCTGAGCTGCCCTCTCCGCTTCAGCCTGTTTGGCCTCTATAGCCTCCCTCGCAGCTTGGGCTTTGAGTTCGGCTTTGGCCTTTTGCAGGCCAACGTATTGTCCTGTAGTAGGAGGGCGCCCTCGGCCCCTTCTGCCACCGGACAGCTTTGCCACCTTGAAGGAATTATCCGACTCAAACTCCGATGTCGGATATTCCTAGTACAGGTTCCTAGCTTAGGTTCGGGCTAGGTGTGTTAGGCCAAGGAATTTGTAGTCCATACTTATATAATAAAGCTTAAGAGTTTGTTTGTTTGTTTGAACATCTAACATCAGGAATTAATTGGTTCGATTTGAAAAAAATCTTTTTGTGTTGGATAGTCCATTTTAAGAAGAACACCTTAGGTTATAGTACCTATATACATGTGTGCGGAAACCGAAAACTATGCGGACGGAGTCGCAGGCGGACGCTAGTATTTATTAAAATCTGCTGCTAAGCGATGAAGAACGGCTGACTGTATTAAAGATGTCCTTTAATTCTATTCCAGCTGCAGAAGTGTTGTCCAACCAACGACCTCTGGTGCGCTGCCGGCCGCTCCACGCCGCCACACTCGAATCACGGAATAAAGCCAAGAAATGCGCCGAGTTCCTGCAGCCGTACAGGTGAGCGAGTAAAGTAACACATTTTTATACCTATTTGTAGTTAAGGTGGTTAAGTTATTGTAGATAAACATTTACCACATAGACAGACCCGTTGGTCTAGTGGCCAGAGACACTGGCTGCAAAACCAAGCGGGTTCGAAACCCGCCAGGGGCAAATTTTTGTGTAAAGAACATTGGCGCTTGTACTCGAGTCATGGATGTTTATAAAAATATTTAAGTATGTCTATCCATTCCCTCGTTTATTTATTTACATTAAATGTCAAAAACACGCAAGGCGTGTATGGATGTATGAAAACAGGGGCTTGTAGAAAAGCATGGTGGTGAATGCGTTACCTTCTGGCAGGGACAGTTTTATCACTGTCAAATCCTTAAACAAAGGATTAATTGAAGTTAAATATCTGACGTCTTTCCCGAGTTATAATTACGGCCATAACCCCCATCTGGCCAGGTGGAGGTCGATTGAGGCAGGAGCTGGATACGAGTGTCGAATGCTACACCACTTGCAGCACGAGATTAGCGAAGCCTGCGTCCATTAGTGGACTATGAGGCTATCGATCACATTGCTGACGAGTGTTGTTGTGTACGTTTGCAGACAGCGTCCGGAGACGTGCACGGCGCTGGCGCGGCGGCTGGTGTCGGGCGCGCTGGGCGTGCGCCTCAGCACCGCCAGCCAGGAGCGCGCCGAGGAGCGCCGCCTCATCACCAGAGCGCGCGGTAACCTATACTCACCACTCACACAAACAGCCTAGGGGGCTGCGGTGCGGGCCTCGAGCTTACACTCCTTGCCCATGCTGCTTACTCACATATACTCGCCACGTGTGCGTTAGGTCTGCACAAACACTCTAGGGGCAGTGGTGCGGGACTCGAGCTTGCGCTCCTTGCTCGGGCTGCTTCTGACACATGTTGTGTGCATCCGAGTCAAACATTCCACAAGGGTCACAGATGCGTTGTCTACCATTAAGCCCCATTCCTTCCCACTCTGATTACAGTAATAGACTGATAGGTCACATCACTCCCTTTTATTAAACGTCAAAAACGGAAGTTTGTAGGAAAACTGTATGAAATACTGAGCTATGACATCACGAGTTAGCATTGTCAAATCTATATTTTTTTGTTTATGATAAACTGTAATAATTTGTCAAAAGCGAAACAGTAACTGTAGCATAATGATTTGTGTTTATTTTTTTATGGAAGAGTTTCATAATTTATTCTGAATGCAGTCAAGTACCCAATTCTGCAGAACACGGGACGTGACGGGCTGGTAAAGTTGCGCAGAAGGCGACAGGTGATTTTTAAGTGGGCGCGAAAAAGAAGTATTAGGAAGGCCACCAGTCATCTGACTTTTCATTAATTACCATCAGGTGACCCTCTTGCTCGTATGCCTCCTGTGGATGTAAAGGGCAACAAGGAGATTCATTATAATCGAACTCATCATCCTCCTATCGTTTATCCCCTTTCTGTGCGGGGTCCTCTTCGACCATGATTCAGGATTTAGCAAGTCTGGTTGTTACAGTGAAGTGACTGACATCATTGACAGATTGGATCATGGTTGCAGTCAGAACTAACTGAACTAAAGTCAGAAACTATCTGAATGTGCAGGTTTCCTCACGGTGTTTTCCCCCACCGCCGAGGTAATGGCACAAATCCACACATAGATTTTCAAAAAATCCAGAGGTGTTTACCTGGATTCAAACCACGGACCTCACGTATGTGAGGCGCGGTCTCATTGCTCACATCACTATATTCGTACTAACAATTAGTAATTGTCGTGTATTTAAATTTCAGAGAAAAAGCGGCAGGCGGCGCTGCATAAGGAGGCGGCGTGGGACGGCTCCCTCGCCAACCAGTCCGTCGACTCGTGAGGTAACCACTGGAGGCAGGCCACTGTTAACACTTAGACTTGTCCATTTTTGTATAGGTTTTTAGACCCTAAGTCGAAAGCCCTTAGGTTCAAATTGACGTAGGCTAGAGCTTTGTGGAATGAGCCACTCGTCTGGGGAAGTACCTCTACCTTACAGAAGACCACAGTGAAGTAGCACTTTGTAACTGTTGTTCTATGTTGCTGGTGAGTAAGGTCGCCAGATCTCAGTTGGAGAGGGTATGGAGTTTTTAAAGGCAATCAACACATCTGCGACTTGTGCGGTTGTTGATGTCCATGGGCAGCGATGATCACTTACCATCAGGTGTCATGCTTTTTCGTTTGTCTCCCTATAACTTGATGATCGCCAATCACGCCGAGAGTACTGAAAATGTAACTTGAATGTGCCACATTTTAAGTAGATCTGAACAACTCGCGTTGCAACTTTGACTGACATTGAGTACGAAATATACAAATAAATACCAATTTCTCTGGCGTTGCAGATATTAGTTGCGTGCAAGTATTTATAACTTCATGTCACCAAGGTGAGTCAATCACTAGTTTTATTGCAACGCGAAAGTCTTAAATCTTATAAGGGTGTCCTGTCACTTAAACTTAAAGTTTGAGAGTTTATTCTACATTTGGTTTAAAGACGACTTTTTCAATGTCCTACTGGTGATTACTTACAACCCATCCTGTGCAATTTACTGTCACATCTACGTGGCTACGCGGCAAGTGCCAGAGACCTTGAGAGAAAAAAAAACCCTACTTTATGACGTCCCGCTTGGTCCAAGCGGTCGCGGGTTCGATCCCCGCACAGGAGAAATTTTATATTTGTTTGCATGAACATGTCTGTTTGTCCTGATCTGGGTGTTATATGAATCTTTTAGTATATTTGTAATACTTATATTGATTCTGATATCTGTAAAACAAATGCTGCAAATCACGGAATCAGATCAATGTGTTGTTGTGAGATATCATTTATTTATTTATTATTTATTCAAGCACACTCTTTGTGACAACAATGTCATTTCTTATTCCAGTTGCAGCGGCCCCGAGCGTCGCGTGACCTGACACAATCGAGCTCTCAAATAGTGAATGATATTGTTTACGTACGTTATCATAGTTTTAGACATAGATATTTTTTTAACGACGCCCAAGCGGTGAGCACGCTCAAGAGGTTCTCGTCCGTGTGAGCATGTGTCATAAGGTTTAGTATCGTTTGTTAGATTTAGTTTGCGCTTGCGACTGTTTTATTGTGGGCATGATGGGAGATTACAGTTTTCGTGAACATTTGATGCATGCTTTTAATATTGAATGTTCATAAAAACTGTTAAAATTATTTATGTGATATTTATTCACTAATGATAAAAGTGGGCTGAGTCTATCGAAGAACAAGTTTATTGTTCTTGAAGTCTCCAGTAATTAGCAAAGGAAGTTACATATTTTGAACCTTATTCAATTATAATAAGGTCCAAGACCAATTGAATGTCTTGTAAAGTTTTTTAAAAGGAAGGTAATACTGATATACTTATGCTGTATAAATGTGTAACGCCTTGATGGTCTTGTGATTTAAATATCAGGCCATGTTCCGAATGTCCCGGGTGCGATTCCCGGGTCGGGCAAAATTAGTGTCGGTTTTCCCAGAACACAGCCCAGGTTTGTGATCGCCAACCCGCTTTTGGCAAGCGTGGAGATTGAAGCCAAAACCTATCTTTGAAACGAAAACATGATGTCAAATTGTCAAATGACAGGACATTAATAGGCTGATACTTTTGGCTCGTATTAATAAATCGCACTCATCTCTGAGCTCGATCATGAGTGCGAACTAGATATGTCATTCTCATACAAAACAGCACCTCAAGTTCGCGCTCAAGTTTGAGCTCAGAGTTGAGTGCAATTTATTAATACGAGCCGTAGTGTGTAATATTCCACCGTGCCCCTAGTAAAATATCGTAGTGCGTTTAGCATAATTTCCGTCTTGTGATTACGTCTTAAGCTTCCTATACATGACTGAATAACCTAATTTTACTATAGTTAATTATGACGTGGTATCTACATCAGATCTTAGGTGGTGCAATAGAATAATGTAAGACTTATAGTTCAATGGTATAAGTTTTACAATACAATGAGTCAAGATATTATATGAAAGGTGAATTATAAGATCATGAACTTTCAATATCTGAATGAAATAGAGGAAATCTATTTTAATAAATAAAGCCCTTTGGATACCTAGCTGTATATTGTGGTGTTGCTCGTATTATTTAATTATGATTATTATGAAGTCTTATCTTTCACTGTGCAATATAAACAAGTAAACAAATATGTTTACATTCAGTTCTATAATAAGTCCAAAGCTTATTATATACTTTTATAAAAGCGCATAATATGAATACAATCACTGTTATTCGTGATCCCTTTACACTCTTTCTTTTATACGAAGCAAAATATAGATTTAAACCGTTAGATGTGCCCTGAACACCTCGATGGTCTAGTGGTTTAAGTACCGGGTCGTACGGTACAGTACGTAGTTTTGAGGACCTGGGTTCGCCTCCCAGTTCGGGCAACTTTGTATCGGTTTTACCGAACATAGCCCGGCTTTGTGATTACCAGTCCGCATTTGGCAAGCGTGGATTAAGCCAAAACCCATGTTTGTAACGAAAATATGATTTCAAATGATGGAGGCCTTTGCCCTGTAGTGGGACATTAATAGGCTGACACTTTATAGATATGTCCACGCCAGATTTCGAACAATCTGCCACAGGCCCTGTAAAGTATAGCGATCATGGCTTCACATCGCGTAGTATCCTTAGTGATGATGATGATGATGATGATGCCATCCCGGCCGGTTTCGGCCATGGCGACCACTTCTGGCTCCGTATTAATTTAAGTTAGTCGCCGAATGTGAGCTCGCATGTGGCTTGCATCGCCCACTGTGTAAATAAAGGATCTTGAACAAAGCGGGCATGTGAGCACACCATCCACGTACTGATATGTGATGGCCGCAGGTGGTTGGGCCTTAGTAACCATTATACGTCACATCAATCAAAATAATGCAACAGTTTTCTGCTGTCTGGGCATGTTTAACGATTTAAATTATGTAGCAAAATATCTTCTCTTAGTACAATTGATAACTTTTACACTTGTTACCTGTTGATCTGAATATGATGAAGTTACTCATGTGTATCTATTATTATATTTTATAGTATTTTAAAAGCCAAATATTAGTATTTGTTTTAAATATTTTACTTATACATTAGTTTTACTCACGGCACTTGAATAGGACACATACAGTTCTTATGAAATACGAATAGTGAAATAGGGAATAAATTTTTTTATTGTAAAATTGTAATGTATCTGATTTTAAATTGGTTTAATTCCAATTTATTTGCATGATGATAAAATTTTATTCACGAATATATTTTCTTCAATAGCAACTAAGTTAACGTATTTGTTTTAAACATGCGTCTTTTACAATGCAGCTCTTTTTAATGCATGTGTTACACATTGTGTACTGGTAAAATATACATACAGACATTGTGGAATTGAAGGAAGTCAGAGATTATAGTCCAACTATTTTGAAGTCTTTACTTTAATGAAAAATGAATCTTATTTTACATAAGGTATGGTTCCTATTCAAGTGCGCGTGTGTGTCTCGTCGTTGCTAGTTTTGTGCCTTTGCGTCTAGTCTACTGTATGTCTGCGGGACGGAGAACCTCTTGGCGTCCATTTATTAGTCGAATTAGATGCGAGGATTAAGCGAAAGATACGAAAATGTTACTATAAGATACTCATAATAATTAAATTTAGGAAATTCTCATTTCTTCACGCGTACAGTCACTTGCACTAATCTATACTAATATTATAAAGAGGAAAGGTTTGATTTTTTGTTTGTTTGTATGAATTGAATAGGCTCCGAAACTACTTGGCAGATTTGAAAAATTCTTTCACTGTTGGAAAGCTACATTCACCCAGAGTAACATAGGCTATATTTTATCCCGGTACGGGAAGTAGTTCCCCCGGGACGCGGGTGAAACCGCGTGACGGGCCGCTAGTATGGTGAATAATTTGATTTACTCATGATAGGCCGGTATGGAAGAAGGCTACGTATTGCGCCGACCCCAGATAAACTGGGAACAGGGTAGGAAAATGATGATGATGATGATGAAGAGTCAAAGTGAGTACATTTTAATGCAGTTGACTGTACTGTGTGGTTCCTTATAACGCGAATGTAGCTACGTGCAGATAATGCTGTTGGAATTGTTATGATTATTCTAACCTAACGAAAAACTTTGTTTGGACCAGTTTATTTACTTTTACAACAGATCTCGATCTTAAAATAGCACTTTTAATTAAGTGATTGCGCCTGGTTATTATAAATGGACATTTGTGTAATCCCAAGTAGCATGTCAGCTGTTATTCTACCTTCACACCATGTTTATACAGAACCCAAATATTTTAAAAGGCATTTGTTTCTTGTAAAGTATTTATCTTATTTTGATAGTTCTTGTAAACGTTGCAGTTAAAATGCTACTTGGGGTACTTCTTTACCGCTTTTTATGACTTAAATTATTTGGCGCTTGTTTCTAAACAAAATTTCTGAATGAATACTATATTTAAACAAAAAAACAAAATCGAATTATCGATAAACGAATGCCCTTTAATCACAAAGATGATTTGTTGATATGTGGAAAATGTCTCAAAGATATTTCTAAATACTTTTATATCAATTGAGAAGGAAACACTTACAATATCGACTATTTTCTTCGAGGACCTATCAACCGAAATAAGCGGTATGTCGGCTACAATGACTTTTTGACGCTATTTTATTGAATTTAATTGAATTCTTTTTCATTATGAATTGCGGTGGAAAATAAAGTTGTCTAAAGTAATTAAATATCGAATTTTGAAATAGTAAAAAAAAATCCGATGACTTTTTAGTCGATGATTGATTATGTTGAATTACGCGTGGTTCTATCTGCCAACGGTTGTGTGGGTAAATAAGTCAAGCGATGTCAAAATAAATAATTTAATTATTATTAAAAACCTTTTAAAGAGCGCATCTATTCAGAATACGTTTTTGTTGCATGATTGTACGTTTCCCGTTTTTGTAGTATTGTTTGCCCATACGATTATGCCGATTGGAACTACGAGTTATGTTTGTATGTTATTTGCTCAATGTTAATGCCACTTAAAAGAAACTGTATGGGGTCTTAGCTGCATTTACAGAATCGCGTTTGATGTCGATCAGTGCACCAGTTTCTCAATCTAACATTACTTTCCTACATACAGTTCTCGTAACTAACCATGTAAATGTTTTATATCTTCAAATAACTATGAATTGTGTTAACTTTCGACCGTACAGTCGACATAATAAACTCAGACACTTTAATGTCTTACAATAAGGTCCTGTTTTTTTTTATTGATCTAATGAATGAATTGAACATTGTATCTGATAGCGAGTTATGTTGTATGCCAATTACTATTTCACTATGTAATAGAACTGATTTCTAAGACTTCTAAATCCTATTTCTGTATAAAATGGATTCAATAAAAAGTATAGTATTTCAACGGAAATTAAAGAATTAACAAATCAATTCACTGTAATATGGTTATATATAGTCACAAATTGGATTCTGTACAGTTATATTCTATGTATGTAGTAGCGGAAAGTTGATACAAAAAGTTATTGGTAACAAAAGTACATGTCTGTCAATTATGAGAAATGCGTCCTAAGTTCCTAACGGTAACTAGAGCAGAGATAAATGGAAATTGTATTTTGTTAAAATATTATGTATAAGCAATATATGACATTGAAAAATTGCCGCAGCTAAAAAGCGTTTTTGTAACGAATTATCCACTATCCTTTTTACTTTATTTGGGAATGACTAAAAACTATTTGTGATTAGTTTTTATAAAAAAAAATATAACATTTATATCTACATTAATCTCCGCTTTAGTGGATGTAGAAACTTCAGTCCGGAAAACTCAGGTTGTAGATTATGTTTTAATTTACTTACTGACTCGTCAAGCATTTACCTTAAAAAGTTTTCAAAGCCAAAGATCTGATATGTTTTCCGGCTTCAGTATTTTAATAAAGAAATGTGCGTTATTATTTTTCGAAAAGTTTTACGCGAAACCCATACGAGTGGATGAATTTGATGTTCTGCATGTTCATTTTCTTCGTGACTTAGTTAATTTGTTTTTGTATTAACGAAATTTCTCAAATATTTTAAAACAACAATGACATAAACTTATTTGTTGTGCAATATATGTACATAATACGTATTTAATAAAAACTATATGAGCACAATTTACATATTATTATTATAATTTATCGAGCCGTCCACGAATAAACAATAAAAACAAATTATTGTTGTAACCAAGGATAGGTAAGCGCACTTTCTTGAGACTAAAATTCAGTACCTACTTGATGTATCATGAGTACACTGACTTATACTATTATTAATGATGAACAGAATAATAAATGTTCTGACACGAAAAATACACAAGGCTTTTCATTTATATGACATCTTGAAACATTTATTTAAATGAATATTAAGAAAACAACATGATTTTTGTGAAAAACAACAAAATGAAAATTACTCATAATAATTTATGTCATTTAATTTATTATTCGTTGACAACGTTGATGAATAAGTTATTCTTAATCACTTTAAAAAAATAAGAATAAAACAATTTGAAACAATTTTTTTTTTCAAACTTTTTTGATTGGAACAGATATGTATATACGTTACTTATACTAAAATATAGACCATACCAAAATTTCCTGGGTCTTACTATAATTTATCTAACTTCCTGCAATCGAATTTCAACTATCAAGCTAGATAATGGAGTTTTTCTGAATAGATTGGGAATGACTATTCGGTATGGCATATTCGTAATGTGATTATAAGTAATATCTATACTTAACATTTTGACCGTAATGGTTACTTAGGACTAGACTTTACAATGGAATCTAGCGTAACTGTTATGTGTAGTGCAGTCGGTTTCAAAGATATGAAACAATTTTGAAATTAGAAAAATATGATTCAGTAAAGTCTATTCAAAATTATTCATCAAAAACAGATTGCAATGAAATTGGATAAGCTTGAATGTCTATGTCTAACTTTTAGTAATAAGAAGGAAAATGTTATTTTTAAACGTTGATTCTTATGAAAAATTTGGGGCTGACTGTACTAAAACTAAAATATTGTCGACTTCGACCCGTACGTGTTCTAAATAGACCAAGAATCATTGATCTCAGTTAAAGAGAGTTAAAATCGAGTGCAAATGTTTTTGTTTCCTATTCACTTTGTGATAAGGAACAAAATGGCTTACACTTCTAGATATGGAACTTAGAGTTTAGAACACGGCTCATCCATGGTTACTGAGGCTTGATCTGTACAAAATATCTTAAAAAATATTATTTTTGTAATTATGTGACTCTTTTGAAATGATTCTAAATTGAATAGAATAAATAAATTATATTTGTCTGATTGACTTAAATATGTTGTTTTATTTCGTAAGCATCTTAATTAGATTTAGATTCGTAGTATAGTGACAAAAAAGAAATAATTTTTAAAAATGCATTTTAAAACCTTTTTTTTCAATATTGGAAACACAAACAAAAAATCTTGTGTTTTTTTGTTTGTTGTCGTCATCATAAAGATAAAGATTCATCACTTTGATGATTCCTAAACGATTTAGAAAGAACCAAAGTGGTGGGTGAAACTAGCCATAAGAATCAGTAGCGAGTGAGGAGCTTGATGGCGCAGTGGTTAGCGCACTCGGCCTGCGGTTGCTAAAGTTAAGCAACGTTCGCAGATGCCAGTCATCGGATGGGTGACCGAAAAATTTCATCTCGAGCTCCTCCGTGCTTCGGAAGGCACGTTAAGCCGGTGGTCCTGCGCCTGATCTCTCTACGGTCGTGTCAGATTGCTGTCCCACCGAATTATGAGAGTGAAGGAATAGGGAGTGCACCTGTGCTTGCGCACTCACTTGAGCACTAAGTATCCTGCGTACCTGGCTGATCGTAAGATCGGCCGCCATGGCCGAATACGGCCGGAGGGTATTAATATTATTAGTAGAAGACATTTCTATTTAGAAATTGAAGTATAATATTTTGTCCGCATAGCAAAATTACAATAGCGTTGCAATATGTAGGTATCGGAGACAAAACAACGGCGCGGTCAGACGGCGGTTAAGGTCGGCCATTGTGGCCAACAAGTCTGTCACTTGCCCTGCCTTTTGTTGTGCTTATTAGTATTACATAACGTAGCTTGATTAATAAATCATTGAATCAACCTAAATAGATCAAGGGTATGTGAAAACTTTAACAGAAAGTAGTAGCTTGTAAAACCATATTTTCTCTCAACTCTTAGGTATATTAATTGGTACCTAGTTGATCGGTAACTCAGTCCTGAAAATAATATGATTTCCCGATGTTCGTTGCCTGCTTTTAAACAACCTGTAAATAGTGGTGATAGAAATTTTCGCCTTGTAGCTCCTATATTATAGGATTTTAATCTAAGCTCCCATCCCTTGACACCCGCTATTGAAATCCGCTACTTCTCTAAACCCCTATTTGTAACGAAAACATGAATTCAAATGATGAAGGCCTTTGCTCTGCAGTGGGACATTAATACTTAGGCTGAAACTAATTCTACAATACTGAACATGTCCTATGATGTTTATGAATGATTAAATTAATTATAACGTCTGTGCTCCCTAATCGATCAGTTCGCGAATGGCATCGCATTATCCATCCATCGTCCTCAATGGCATTCCAATAGCTTGACTAACTTTAGCCTGCTATTGATCATTGTGCATTCGGGATATTTCTCAACCGTCTGACCCGAGCCATTGTAACTGAAACAATACCGCGCGCGCTCCGCAGAAGAGGGAAATAATAAACACCAAATATAAACATGATTAGAAACGGACACTTCCAGTTTATACACAAACCAGCCGCGGAATACACGTTCGATGAAGTTTTAATATGGATCGTGCAGTGATAATAATCCTTTTGACGACAAGAGTGATCGCCGAAAGGAGGTCGGTGCAGCAAAGTGTTTACGTTTCGAGGAAGTCGCGGTCGAATTCCATGCCGATAGAGACCGGCTTTGTGTACAATCAGGTCAATTATCACCCTGGAACACTAGACACGTTTGGTAACGACGCGGGTCATTACAACTCACCTTCTCATGGACATTATTATAGTGATTATTACCCGTTGAAATCCCCCAGTTATCCTTCATCACCGGTGCCGAGTTATGAGTATCTAAAAGCGAAAGCTGAAACGAAATACGAATCAAACTTCTTGCCTTCGAAAATGAAGTCAGACGCGATGTATGAAAAACTGAAGGCTCTTATGCATTACAAATATCCTGAAGACACTGCGGTGCACGAGACCTATGACCCTCTCAACGACTATCATGCAGATGAAGACGATGTGAGAACTAGTTCCAGGACCTCGTATGACGGTTGGCCATACTTTTATCATAGTCCTTACGAATATGAAGCTATGAAAGCTGATACAGATGCAGAGAAGGCTAAGGACAAACGCTTTGTCGTTGAACCTGTTCGACAAGTCATTCCTGTGCATGAGGAGACAGTCGATGATATACCGCATTACTATAATCACCATGTCACAACCGCTAAATATAAACACGAAGTGACCTCAGATAATCCAATATACGGGGATCAACCTTTCTTTTCATTCGTCCTTAACGATTATTTTGACAAGAGTGGGGATGACGATTCCCTAGTGTTCAAAGGACTCGATTGGGGAAGAGAGTTTGACAAGGATTCGAATTTCCCGGAAGTTGACGACTATTTGAAGAGAAACAGACGCGTTGGCAACCATGACGGCGGCACGACCTCATCACATAGTTACGATTCGTCGAAACTAGCTGCGGCTGATTCCACAACAGAAAAAGGTTATCGCAAAGAAAATTCTTTCGACAAGCATGAAAAAGGCAATAAGGAAAAAGAAGAGCATAAGTCAGTCTACGAGAACGCTGGCAATAAACATAATGGTTTCAAAAACTTTGTCGATACATTTGCGAATCGATTTGGCGGAGAAGAACACAAGAAAGATGCGAACTATGCCATCAAAAAGAACCAAGACAAAGGTGAAAAGAAGAAAGGCTTTAGAAGAGTTTATCATAAAGACGAGTATCAACAGGAAGATGAATTTTACGAGAATTCTAACAGCTCTGCTAAAGGAGAAGAGAAAGGTGGTTCATCTGCCCATCATGGAGGTTCTGAGGCGATACTTAAGTCTCACGCAACAGCTGCTATAGGGAATGACGCAAGCGCATACAATAATGCTGGAAATAAATACAAAAATAAATTTGAAAATAACCATCATGGAAATGAACTAAATAAGGGATATGATAATGAATTCAATAGATACAGAGACGTGGCCAAGCTAGCGGCACAAAGTAATAGTGCTGACTATGTAGATAGTAGATATAAACCTTAAAAAGGTAAAATTAAATAAATGATTTTTAAATTAATCAAGGTTAATTTAAATGGAACGGTAACATTTACCAATAATCTGATTTTCTTTACTTGTACTACACTTGTTACGTTATTGACCTAACAGTTTTAAGAATGCAGTGCAATATGACTTAAATTGTTGTCTGAAGTTAAAATTATAGTAAAGTAATGGGGTCTCCCCTATTGATTAAATGTAAGATCAGTTTAACTTAGTTTTCTTGGACTAGAATCTTTCACAACATTCTTTGTACAAAATGTTTACAATGCAAAATGTGTCGTACCTGCTACTATATTATAATAGCCATATTGAGAAAATGTTTCAGTTTGTAAATTGAAATATCGTGCTGACGTTAGTTAAATAAGTGTACCTACATTATTACTTTTGTACTTGCTGGAATAAAGCTGTTGTTGTTACTATAAGTTAATATTTTTACCCAAGTTCTCATACCCTTGATTTCAAAATTAATGATAGTCTTACCATCTCATTGCCATCATCTAATCCAATCAGTTATACATATTATGTACTTGACTATATCGAACCACAAAAATGTTGAGTATTCAATTCTTATTATGCCAAAATGGACATGATTTTGTAATGAATTATTTTATTAGAATTTTTAAGTGCTTGATGCGGTGTGCACCCTACGAGTACCTTCATAAAATCATCATAATAGGTACTTATATCAATTTAGTTCGTAGCTTAGCTATCATAATTAATAGAAAAGTATCTCGTTAATTATTCTCCCAATAAACTTTTACGGAGTGTTGTGGATTAGTAGGTATAGTTAAGCTATAGGTATGTACGTTACGGTGAAGTTACTGACAAAAATAAGCCTGTGTCTCGAAGATGGTTTCGCCGTCAGCCAGCAGGTAAGGAGTAAAAAATAAATGATAATTTATTAGTTAAATTTAATGAAGTAAATTTAGAAAAATAAAGACTTTAAAACTCTTAAAAAGCCTAAGATTAAGAACTTACTCTACCCACTCGTACCACCTGAAGAACGAACGTATGGAACATAATTACTTATGTGATGATTTATTCTTCAACTTAATTTCTATAATAATGAATTCACAGTTTTTATAAACGAATCTATTAAGTTTTTAACTCATTTAGTTAAAATCGTCATTATTAATGAGGACACAATATTTGTGGGTCTAACTCCATGTCAGATTTTGGGTATTTAAGATTTTTAAAGCGTACATGGGGTTATTATTGATTTTTTATTTAAAATTGAGGGAGAACAATAGAATAACAAACAAAATCATATGATGAAAAATGAAGAAAACATATATTCAATAAATAAATGGCCACTTTCAGTAATAGTTATGTACCCACTTTTGATTTTAAGGATGATAAACTTGAGCGAAGGTGCTTCCTTAGAATACGTAAACTTGGTTTGTTAATG
Organism: Nomophila noctuella; assembly: GCA_958496325.1. NCBI lineage: Eukaryota > Metazoa > Arthropoda > Insecta > Lepidoptera > Crambidae > Nomophila > Nomophila noctuella. The sequence goes on from OY292501.1 coordinate 2,996,013, forward strand.
GATCAATTACTGGGGAGTTGTCAGATATAGCACCATCGTCGATATTGAAATAATGCGGCTGCGGTAGTGCCGGTAGAGCCTTTATGATGTTCGACATCACAGTTGCCGTCGTCATTCCCATTCTATCGCTTAAATATTTCACTAACCAAGGTGATCTCGCAACTCTTATAGGACTTTTGCCATTTAATTCTTTGCTTTCTTCAGCGTCTTCCAGAAATTCATCATCAGGATCTCTCTTATCTGGACCTTTTGTGGTAGTAGTGGTGATGACGTCATCGTAATAATCTTCTTTCATTTTGTTAGCAATCTTTTTGTGCATGATCTTTTTTTTCGATGGCTCCGTCGGTATTACCACCTTACTTTGAGTTTTTATTTCAGGTGGCGGCATGGTGGATCTAACTTTTGGACTCTTTTTGACTTTCGTTGGCTTGGAAAGCTTCGTTTTCGTTCGAGGCTCGAGAGGCTTACCTCTCCCCACGAACTCATCGTGGTTCACGTCAAAGTCATAATCGTCTAGATTGAAGTCCTCATCTTCATTTTCGCCGGAATCGGAGAATTTAACGGGCGATCTGTTCACTTTTCCTTGAAAGTCTTCGTAGTCAATATCGTTGAATTTGGGTATCGGCTTTTTTATTAAAGGTTTCGTGGATTTAGTTGGGACTTGTTCCGTCTGCATTTTGGCTGAAGGATCTTCGCCGGAATCTTTGGATGTTTTAGGGACGTTAGTGCCAGTCGGCTTAGATTTTATGCTGTGTCGTCCTTTTCGCACGTAAGTGCGTAGATCTTCTTCTTGACTGACATCTTCCTTGGACGATCCAATGTCATCTTCATAGAAAGCTTGTCTGGATACTCTTACTGGTGATGGAGACTCTGTGGGTTGTGTTTCTGCAGTTTTCTCTGTATTCTTCTCTATCAGTCTAGCATTGACGATGATTGCAACGTAGGCTGAGAGCGTGATTAGTTGCAATGCTTTCATTTTGCGTATGTTCCGCACCGGGTGGCGTGGTCGACTAGTCGGTACTATGTCAGCGGGTATAATGTAAACTATTTTGTTATTAGTTATTGTAAAAGTAAGACAATGTGCAGAGCATGAGATTGTCTACTGACTAATACAAATTATATTTAATAACAGTGGATGGTTAATAAGTAATATTATTTTTATTCATTGGGGTTCAGTGGAGCTGGATTTAAGAACTAGATTTAAGCCTGTATGAAAATATTCAATATTATGCTGCTTTTGCATTGAATATTTAATAGTTAATGGTATCATTGTTGGTAAGAAACAGTTTTTAATATTAAAACTTGAAAAACAATGATACTCAACGTTCGCAAAAAGTTCAAACTCTAAGTTGATGATTCCTATGAATGGAAAAAAATAAAAAAAGTTATTTCGTAAAATATTCTTGTATTTAAGATTTTATCAATAAAATGGAACCGTAGATGCTTAACCGAATCAAACAATTGAGCAAAATTTAGAATAGGTAGGCCCTATTTATTAGTAGTTTGAAGGCTTATTAATCTCAGTGAAAAATCAATTAGCTACTATGTTTTTGTGTTGCATTGCAGGCTTAAATTTTCTAAGCCCTGCTAGCAAGATCAGTTGAAACCAAACTGATCACCCTTTCTGGATGCATGAATTTGTCACGACCAGAAATGTATGTGTCATCTCTATTTATCATTTGTATTGACAATGTAGAAGCATGTTTGTTTGTTTACTTGCAGTAAAATTATAATAAACAACTGTAAACAATAGCCGCTCGTTGAATTTATATGAGGACCGTCTGAGTTACTATTCAGTTAGTTCAGCGGTAAAGATGAAGGCGGTTATTACTGTGTTGGCAGCGTGCATGCTATGCTTGGTGACTCCAGTGCATCTGCACTATCTGTACGGAGACAACCCCGGCACGGGCTACGTAAGCCTCAACAACGCAGAAGACGCACCCCTCGGGTTCGCTGGAAAGCAGCGAAGATACATGGGATTCTCCAATTCTCAAATATACCAGCGCACCAATGCAGACCACGGACAAGCTACGAAAATAACCAAAGAACCTTTCGCCCAGTCAACGCCCGATGAAAAGTCGCGAACGCCATCTTACCAGAAGTCAACGGAACCGCCGAGTCACCAACAAAGGGCTGAAGAATATAGGAACGCTAGGTCCCCAATGGGGAAGAATCCGCTTAATCAAAACTTTCGTCCGGCACCAAGTGGAAAGAGCAAAGATTATAAAAATGAAAATAAACAGTATGAGCCAACTCTCAACGTTAACAAAGGAAGCATCTACGATAGCAAGGGGAATGTGCAAGTCAACGTGCATAAGACGCAAATCCCTGCTGAACCCCAAAAGGTTAAGCTGAATAACAACCGCCAGTTGACCGCTCTCAATGTTCAAAGACGAGAAGACAATTTTAAAAGAGTATCGACGTCTAAGTTGGTTGATAAAACCTTACAGAAAGGTGCAGTTCCAAGCAACTTCAAAGAGAGAAACGCGAAAATAATGTCGCGTTTCCTAGATGATATGACAAAACAAGTGTCCGACAGAAGAGTTAAAACGAACGATTACAAAAAGAGGGATATTAATACGTACGAGACTATCCAATCCAGCTCCGATCATAAAACATCTAATTCTAAGCGCAACAGCGGCACTGCGGAAACGTTGAAGAAATTCATTGGTAAAGAACTGTTTAATAATATGGCCAGTAAGACTGCTCCTCAAGAAAATACACGAGTAGCGAACCATGATGAAGAAGTAGAGGAAAACAATGCGCCATACGCTTTATTCTACAGAATGAGTCCTGAATCTTTGGACAACCATGAAGGGTTTTACCTCATGAAATCTATGGAAGCCGACGGCGACAAGGTGTTTAGTCCCAAGGAAAAACGCCTTACAGTAAACTATCAGAGCGAAGTGGATTTGAAGAAAGCGAAAACTAAAAAAAATATCAACGCCGTCAAATTAAGGAAGAAGGTTAAAAATTACTCCAATTTCCGAGACAGCAAATTCTAATTTTGCTAGGATTTCTCCGCAATTTCTTTCATTCGTAATATCATAATACTTAAAATGCAATAGCTATTTACGATCTTTAATTCATAATATTATTATCATGTAATGCAATAATTATACTTACGTAATCCCGATAGTTGTGAATTTTACAATTTAATAAACGTCTTAACTTTATAATACCTGTTTCAGTCGTTTCAGACAACCTATATTATCTATATTTGCACAATTGTATCTTATAGAATAGACGCATGGTAACTAGAGGAACAGTCGATCACTGGTTCGTTACCTACTCGTACATGTGACAAATATTTATTATGGGCACCAATTTTAAAATATTATTGCAAACGTTGTTGGCATTCTGGCACCTAATATTAAGTAATCGCAGCCCACTGAATCTCCGACATGCATATGGGTCTGGCTGGACCCAGAGCTGAAAGCTTGAACTAGAGACCCCCTTAATGTTTTAGAACTGAGGAGCTCAATTTTATATAAGTACTAGCCTTCCACCCGCGACTTCATCCGCGTCCCGTCTCGTCCCGGCGTCGTCCCGTCAATTACATTAGAAATTTTTCTTGCCTAAAAACCCTTCCTGGACATAACAAACAATTTAAAAAAAGAATTGGCCAAATTGGTCCAGGCGTTATTGAGTTATGCGCTTACCAACACATTTTGCGATCGGTTTTTAGATATAGGATTATAATAAGTGCAGTGTTTAGTGAGTCGTCAAATCCATAGTCAATTCATGACCTCTCATTTGATGTAAAATCAGCATCTAAAAATCCATTACGCAATCATTATAAATCATTCCAAAGTGTGTTTATAATGTCAGGCCCGTTTGGTCTAGTGCTTGATTTGATTAGTGACCCTGACCACTGAATCGAGTGTTGCAGGTTCAAATCATGCTAGGGGTAAATTTTTCTGTGACAGATATTGAGATATTTAGTACTCAACTCGATGTTAAATGTAGGTATTAAGGTATCCCTAGCCTCTCCTTAGCATCCATACTAGCTCCAATTAGTATTATATAGGGTGTTACAAAATATACTGCAAATATTTTAAGGGCGAATTCTTTAGTGGCAATGTAATCAATATCAGATATTAAAAAGTCAAAATTAATGCCTCCAAAATTTGCATTTTTTTTAATGGCCAATTTGCTCTTTTCGTCCTGTTAGCTTCGCCCCCTCTCTACCACTTTGCTTTTGGGGCAGGACAAGTGTAGTAATTGTATTTCACTGATAAGACACGACCAGCTGTCTTGCATATGTCAAAAATTGTACTTTTCCCAATTATTCACTCAATTTATTTTGTTGATTATCTCGGAAACTAGAGTATTAACAAAAAAAAATTACTAGACAAATTTATTACATTTCCACTAAACAATTCGCCCTTAAAATATTTGCAGTATATTTTGTTACACCTTATATATGGATGCTAAGCTTAATTAAAGTGTAGAACACACTAGGCTGAAATTACGCGACCGAAGCTCGGCGGCAAAGCATTTTCTATTCAAAATTACACTTCGTAATTTCGCCAAGTTTGTCATCCATCACCCATTTAAAAGTTTGTCAGATCATGAACACGACGGAACGTAAATCCAGCCGCGTAAATTCGGTCCCGTTTTTCCCTCATAATTTGTTCCTACACATAGGTTAGGCAATAAGTCTGTTAGTTCAGTCATCTATTCATTTATAATTATTAAATGAGCATAACGAGAAACGCCTGCAATCAAATGAGGCACATCGTCCTTCGCCGAGGCCGCAAGCAATCTAACAGCGCATGCAGGTGCACTTGTCTTTTTTATACCGGCACGCGCAGCCATGCACCGCACAAATTAACACAGGGTTTTTCATTATCATTGACACAGAAGACCGTTGCTCAATCTAGAGAGCGCTCTCGAATCGGTCCATTTACGAATGTCAACGTTCGATGCAGATATTATGTTCACTATATAAATGAATTGCTTGACCTTTGTCGTCATTGCTCTGCTAGACGTCAACGCGATGGCGCGGGGAATCGCCGTTCTGCTCCTGGTCGCCGCTGCCTCCTGCATGGAAATGCGGGAGACCGTCGAGAGAATGGTCATGGTCAGGACCACGGGCTCCGACCTCCAGCCGGCCGCGACCGGGTACATCTACAAGAAGGATAACGAAGGGCGTGCCAGCGTTATCGAGATGGGAGAGAGCGAGGTTATGGAGCAATTGACCAAATTGTACGAGCAGCCTGAAGCATTCGCTGCGCCGATACCAGTGGCCAACAGCGCGTTCTACGCCAAGCAGGAGGACGAGGACAAAGCAGCGTCCCATGCCGATGAACACGTCATTCCCGTCGTAGAAAAGGCAGACGAGCACGACTCATTGGATGGTATTGCTGATGAGGAGGAAGACTATTCAAAACTTTTCAAGGAATACGCCGACGACTATGATTACGACAAAGATTTCCCCGAGTACCACGGACTAGGGCATTTCTCGCATGGGATTTACCATGGGAGTGGGAGTGATTATAATGGGAAAGGACACGAGGACGATGGAGAAAAAGGGTTTAAAGGCTACGCTAGCAAGCAGCATTTTGGGAAAGGAGGGTCTGGAGATTACCACAACGCGAAGTATGAGAGCTATTCAGTATCTGGAGGGGGAGGTGTCAAGAAAAGTTATGGAGATGCCGAAGAGTATGGAAAAGACAACGCTCACGGTCACGGGTATAAAGGAGGCGACCACGGACACAAAGCAGCCCACAGTGAAGGAGAGGAGGTCGATGGATATCACAAAGTCTTCGACAAGGACGAATACAAGAAAGATCATGACGTTTACGATGCAGCGAACGTCGAAGGTGGATTCGGCAAGTATGGCGACGGACACGCTCATCACGGATCAGACGCCGGAGGGTTCAAAAAGGGAGGCTCAGGAGTCTCGGGGCAGCACGAGAGTGGTTTCGGAAAGGGTGGTTTCCATAATGAGGAGTCCGGAGATGAGCATGGAGGGGAGCATTCCTCCGAGGATGACGCAGAATCGTCCAGCTACTTCGAGGGAGGGGCCAGTGAAGACGGCGGGGCTAACGGCGGCAAGGGCTACGGCTACAAGATCAAGCACTGATGTAATGTGGAAATTACTTGTTATAGTTTTGTTGACTTTTGCTATTATTTTGTAAATATGACTAGTGTAAGTTAATATAATAAGCCAGTTTTTATAGTTTTTGTTCATTTTATTTATTTGATACACCTTAACTAATCTACACCTATCCATACATCCAAAAAAGGAATTATTTATACGATAGAAAAGACTCCTAAATTAAAATTGTCGTCAACTATTTTCGAAAGAATCTATGTTTAACTACTTATCAACTGTTCTTAACTCGCCCGTACACGGTGTTAGAGTCATGCTGAAACATTGATGTGAGAATATTTTAATTTAATGCATGGCTGCATTCAGAAGTCGATTAACAACATTCTGATCAAAAGATCAAAACAATATCATACATAAGGCATATTCCTTGATTAGCTTGGCTTCGTGACCCAATATATTTAAGGTCGCATTAAAAAGTTGCTACCAGGTAATATTATGAAAGAAGGAAAAATATAATAAACATATTTTCTCTCCTTTTGAAAGAGATACCACGCGGGTATCCCTTTTAGAATTTTAATTCTGATAAGATCATTGACAAGCAAGGGCGATGGTGGCCTAGTGGTACGGACGGTGCCTTACATACGTGAGGTCCGTGGTTCGAATCCGGGCCCATACCTCTGGATTTTTCGAAATCTATGTGTGGATTTGTGCCATTACTTCGGCGGTGAAGGAAAACACCGTGAGGAAACCTGCACATTCAGATTGCAGTTTCTGACTTTACTTCAGTTCGATCTGAATGTGTAACCATGATCCAATCTATCTGGTTCCCCTCTATGGGTTACGATGGTCTGATGGCAGTCGCTTCACTGTAATAACCGGACTCGCCAAATCCTGGATCATGGTCAAAGCGGACCCCGCATAGAAACGGGATAAACGCTAGGTAGAAGAAGATCATTGACAAGCGAATCCCTTTTAACTATAACATACCCATATTTAATAATTGATCAAGAACCGATATATTGAAAATATGTACCTAATATGAATATTATTTAAAAAAATAGGGAGCTAGATTTGTAGCTTCATGGAAAGATATTAATAAAATTCTGCTTATTCAGCTTCGGGGTAGGTACGTCATACGTCAGGGTGTTTAGCAATTTGTTGTATCCCAAAGTTCTGGATAGCATTTATGAACCGTTTACAGTTACTTGTAGGATGCATGTCATTTCCCAGACAATAAAAGCAGGAGGGTTTTTAGTTATAGAATGCTGACTCTGTGGGTGCAAGTGCACCGGGTACAAAACAAGAATTTCTCCTACACCCACCGGTGTGTGAAGTCAGTGGGTAAGCGGGTCATAAGCCAAAGTTTTGTACAATCTGGGGTCTGTAGTCTGGAGAATCTATTTCTCTTTCATGCCTTGGGAAGCTGTTGTTCTAGCGCATGTTTTCTTTTATGAGAGTGTTCACTTCTGTCACTTTGCACTATAATGCGTCGCGGTCCAATATCACAATTGCCCATACCCGAAACTTTCAGCTAGAAGGGTATTTGGTCTCTCTGAAGCAATCTTGTAATACCAAGTCTGATTAACCAATTGCTGATCGACAACACATCGATGTCTTTCCGGGGCCTTTGCTTGTAGGAACTAATATAAGAAGCCGTTTTTAAGGTTTATTGTTTAATGTTTAGTATTATTGATAAATATTGATAATTGTTTCTTGATACAAATAAATGAATTAACTCTCGGGCATACCTATCTGCTAAATAGGTACTAGCCATCCACTAACGGGTTCGCCCGTGGTCATATTTTTTCAGGGTCAAAAAGCTGCTTATATTTATCAGACACAATGCAGGATTGGGAATGAACTCTTTGTATGGTCTCTGTCACTGTTGGTACTTATAACCATAACAGAAGTGTTGAAGCTACTAGCATCAATGTAGATAACTATGTGATGATATAACGTATTATAATTCTTTTGATGTTCTTATTTTAACAGAGTGGCTAGATATAAGGTCAACCTATTCTTTCTATACTAACATTCTTATGTATAAGGTAAGATACCTACTCAATACCATATTTTCGCCAAAATTGCACGAAAAGCATAACAATATCATAATTGTATTGCAAACGAATTACTACAAATAAACTAGCGGCTGCCTGCGACTGCGTCCGCGAGGATTTCGGCAGACATAGTGTTATACTATAGCTTGAAGCCTTCCTCGACAAATGTTCAACCACACAAAAAAAATATGACCATACAAATTGGAACCCTAGTTCCTGAGATTAGCTCGTTTTACGCGTTCAAACAAACAAACTCTTTATCTTTATTTAATTAGTAAGTATATAATGTATGTTACATACACATGTATTTTTTATTATGCTTGTAATCAGCCCGCCACCCAGCCAGTTTGATGACTATTGGCAAAACCCCCACTGGGGGATTGTTAAGTTCAGCAGCAGACTGCACAACAGGATGAGATAATTATGATTAAAATATTTATTTCTCCCATCACTATGAGGAAGACATACCTACCTACATATTTTTTTGTAGAAAATGTGCTATAAATATAAAAATAGCGATAATTATCTAAGTGAACTAAAATGTTCCGTATTCAATTAAGATTTTCATCATTTATAACAGTTAAGATTTTAGATAGTATGTAAAACTAACTTATTTTACCTACACTCTATACCTACGTGATAATTAATTATTTTGACGTTTTATTGATTGTACAAACAAAAGCAAATTCAGAAACAAACGATTATTTAGCCAATCGAAATAGTGCATCATTTTCATGACAATCAAATGAACGAAGATTACAATCACAACAAATGTGATTAGATCATCTATTACTATTTTACTGGAACGTGCGAATCCATTCATTACCGGCCGATATCTGAAACCGCAAAGACATCGAGAAAAAAGCATTTCACGCCTATCTGTTTGGGGTCAGCGCGCCCACGGTTGCACAATAGCAATTTTTTCATTACCAATGTCTTTGTCACCACAACCTCGTCTGATAAGCGAACTGGTACATGGTTACGAGAAAGGGACGTCAACGCACACTCACGGTCCTTTGTCTCTTAACACCGATATAAATATTGGGCAACAGTGTTATCAAATTATTACCGCACAGGTAGCAGCACAATAAACATCTCAACATGGTGAAGATGGCGCTAGGTGTTCTGTCAGTGGCGGCGGTGGCGGCGGCCGTGCAGGTGGGCTTCGGTGCCCCAGTGGCCAGCAGCTACATCTACAGGAGCGACAACAACGGCCCCGCCAGCCTCATCCAGCTGGGACCTCAGCCAGCTTTCGTTCCGCTGCCACTAGCTGAACCCAGCAAGGCTTATGAAGCGTACGACCTGAACGGAGCGCTGCCGCTGCCGTACGTCGCCGCCAAGCCGATCCTGCTCGAGGACGCCGAGGACGACGACGACGACGATGACGACGACGACGAGGAATCAGCGGAGCACGTCGGCGCAGCCAACTACATCGGACTGGGGCCCAGCCTCGGGTACGAGAAGGGGGCCGGCAGCGACTACGGCGAGGAGCACCACTCCGCGCACGGCGAGAAGGGAAGCAAGGGCTACCACTCGAAGGGCCACCACGCGAAGGGTCAGGCGGGGCACTACGGCAAGGAGCACAAGGAGGGCTTCTCCAGCGAGGCGGGCGGCGAGAAGGGCGCGCACCACGACGAGGCGAGCGCGTACGGCGAGCACCACGCCGGCGGCGACAGCTACGAGGGCGGCGACCACGGGCACAAGAAGCACCACAGCAAGGGCGAGGAGGTGACCGGCTACCACAAGGTGTTCAACAAGGACGAGTTCAAGAAGGACCACGACTTCTACGACGTCGCCGACAACAGCGGCCACTTCAACAAGCACGGGTATGAGAAGGGGCACCATGGTGAGGAGTCTGGAGCTCATAAGGAAGGTGGCCATCACGACTCTGGTCTCGACAAGGGTGAGTTCGGCAAGAGCGGCTTCCACGCTGCTGGTCACGTTGACACCGCCGACCACGGTCATTCGGCGGAGGAGGGCAAGGAGAGCCACTACAGCAACGAGGAGGACTACGGGAAGAAGGGCGCCGGCTCCCACGAGAAGGAGTACCTGTACGGAGACGATGACGACGACGACGACGATGATGATGACGAATATTAAATAAGCGACCCGTTTCGACTATTGTAAATAACTGTTTATCGTTTCTTCACTATTTTGTTATGTTTGATATTGAGTGGGTGATGTAAATATTTTTATATTTCGAGACAATACAATAAATGAGTTTTTAATAACTATATACAAGACTTATTTTTTCTTTAAAACCTTTATTAGGCAAACTAAATAAAAAAAAATAGGTAACATTATTGTGAAGGTATAGGTAGGTACATGTAGCAAGTACCTAGGTATGGGTAGCTGTAGTACCTACCTGGGTAATAGATTTTTGTATAGGTAGGTAACTACTTATTTTTTATTAGGTCAATAAAGAGGTATTGATTGGTATATTTTGTAATGATAAAATCATAATGATTCAAGTAGTTTACTTATATACTACTGTGTACAGATGAAAGAGCCTTGTAAAACATTTTAAACAACGACTGTGAAAATCAGTTAATACGATTAAGTGATTAAACTATAATCAATTAAGAATGCTCATAAAGACCTTTAATTACTTATACTTTATTATTGGTATTATTGATTGGAATTCATTCAATTAAAATAGAAGTTCCTCTTTTTATGAAGGTAATTTAACAACGTCTAATTAGTAGTTCAATCGAAAGTGACTTAATTAAAATTAATATTAGTTATTATAAAAGCATTTGTTTTAGGTATATCATAATATGGGTTTATAATGAAGTTTAATTTTTAGCTGCTATATTCTTAAATAGTCGCCTAGGATCGGGATGAGTGAAGAGCCCGAGAAGAGGCCTATGTCCAGCAGTGGACTGCGATCATCATCAAAATTTAAGAGCAATGCTATTGTCAGTGAGTCGGTGATCTTACTACGCCTTGATATTAAGCTTTTCTTCTATTTGTCATATCAAAATTCCCATAGCTGGGCATTAACTCGTTAATCCGTTAATCGTTAATTAACGAAGTTAACATTTTGATTAACGGATTAACTTTTAAGTTAACTTTAAAAAATGTTAACGGACATGTTAACTTCCGTTAATTATGCAGAAGTCCGTTAATCGTTAATCCAATGCCTACTATTTACACGGCTCCGCGGCACAGTAAAAGACGAGGCGCGAAAAACAGGTTTAGACAGTGCTAGAGCGCGGCGCGTGGCAGTTTAAATGGCGAAGGGAGTCAAGGGAGCAATACGAGTAACAACGATGATGACGTGAAAGACTTTTTAATTCTATCACTCAGTCTATAGAAAAACCAAAGAGCTCCAACTCTTTAAAGAGTAAAGCGCACAGTCTCGTTAAAATGTGGCTGGACATAAAATCGAAAGACTCGTTCAACGATGCTGCATTCCTCGGGAAATTGATATTTATAAATCTATTTATTAAATACAAACTGCTATACCCTCAAGCGCTGCAGTAGAACGTCTGTTTTCCACGGATAAAGACATTTTAACACCAAAACGAGCCTCGCTTTCAGAAGAGAACTTCAACATGTTAATGTTTATGAATGGGAATATGCACCTTATGTCCGACGATTAAGTTACACATTTAACTATTTGAATTATACAAGTATTTTGTTTTGTTCCTAACCTGTTAACCTCCAGAACCTAAACCAACCAACAGGTTTTATAAGTTCACTAACGCAACGATATAAAAATGCATTTTTTACACATAGTTAACGGATTAACGATTAACTTTAACTTGCGTTAATTCTTCCGAAATGTAACGCTTTAACGTTTAACGAAGCTAACTTTTTTTGTAGCGGATTAACGATTAACGAAGTTAACTATTTTGTTAACGGTGCCCAGCTATGAAAATTCCTTCTTGGTCTCCTCCTTCCTCTTCTTCAAGCGGACTGCGTTAGGCTAAATAATAATTCTTAATAGAGCCTGCGTTCAACGCACGTTAGACCACATTTTCGATAAGTAGTTCTTTTATTTACTTGAAAGCAACGTTGAAAATAAATTAACCTCCGATAAGATGTGGTCAATTTACGTATGTGATGAATGACATTGCAAGTAATATCTATACTTAGAATCTGATTAAACGATGGACCACGACTCTCATAGACGATTACAAATCTGTTACTTGGATAATGAAGCTGAAGATTGTTCGTTTGTTTGTCTGTTTTATTTGAATACGCTAATCTCAGATTATAATTGATAAAGTATTTTTGTGTTGGACAGTCCATTGGTCGAGGGACGCTATAAGCTGTTATCTGTGCTCTATGCTTTAATACCTATAACCAGTCGATTTCGGTTTCCGCAGACTATGTGTGCGGAAAGTGTGCAGAACGAAGTGGAGTATTCGACCGTTTTGAACATAAATTGATTATTTTACATTAACATATTAGGATCTGGCGATAGTAGGTAATATTATGTGTTTCAGTGTGTATCAAAAACTTATATTTGTGAATAACTGAACAAACGCCACGTTAATGAAAAATTTTCTAAAACAAGTGACACTGAATTCATTCATTGTTCTATTGTCTTATTTTTTGTTGCTTTCATTTGGTAGTCGTTATTATTATTACTAAAACCGCAAATCTGGCGTCCAACAAAAAAATACGATACTTGAATAACCAGATCGCGTAGTGAATCAAACCGATATAGAACCTTGACCGTTGCGAACCGCTGCACCGATTATAACGCGACCATGCAGAACCGACGATCAATACTCAACGCTCATCTCTGGAAAAAAAACATCCTTGCCGGTTTGTTTTCCACAAAGGCTATATAAACCAAACGGATGACATGTATGTCAGTGTCGCAACCTACTTCGATTGCGCAAGATTCGGCAAAAAGTTGCAGCTATGGAAAAGAAATTATACTTCGTACTGTCATTGACTGTTCTTTGCTACTGGACCGATGCGGCGCCAGTCAACCTAGACACGTTGGTCTTCGATAAACTAAATGCGGACCTTGATGACCTGGTGTACGAAGTAGATGAAGAAGATCTAGACGACTTCTCAAAGCTTTTGGACTATGCAGAAGATAGCAAAGAACAAGATAGTCCCAAGACGAATGTAAAATCTTCAGGATTCAAGAAAAATAACACAGCCAACAAAGGACTTAAGAGCAAACATGATATTAAAAATCTTAAAAAGTTCTTCAAAGAAGCAGGGGTAAAAGACCAAGGATCGTACAATGATGATAAAACGTATGCGGAAATAGCAGCGTTAGCTGGTGAAGCTGTCGGTGCAAAGGGGACTGAGGAAAGAAAGTACAAAAAAGGATCTAAAACAAGGGGCTTCCATAAAATTCACCATAAAGATGAATACAAGAAAGATAAAGAGTTCTACGAAGACGACGAGACAACTGGTGCCATTAAGAAAGTAGGCGGTAAAGTTATAGGATACAAAATTGATGGAGGTGCTGGATTCAACAAAGGACACTTTCGCCATAACCATAAGAAAGGGATCTATGGCAAAGAAGGATATCTAGATAAAGGTTATCTGGATAAGCAATATGACGGTTATTCTGGTGCTGAGGGCTATGAAAGTTCTTTTAAAAATGAGTGACTTGTGTTATCCCGTTACGGAAGGATCAATTCAAGTAGGTAGTCTGGACGAGTAGGTCTAGCTATAGCCAATACGCCAATACTATTTGGTTAGTATGTACTAACAAGTGACGAGTAGCGCAACATTTAAATAGAAATGGATAATAAAAGTAGATAGGTACTGATAAAATAGAAAGTAGCTTGAACGTTTACTTACCATTCTTAAATTTTGTACTGAAGCATTTTATATACCAGTAAAATTGTTTATTTAAGAAGGTTTTTTCTTTTCCTAACCATGATTCATCCTGCACATTAAAAAACGTGGTTTTCTGTAGGCCACCACAACTATTTCAAATGATTAAATTCGTTTCGTTTCGATAGTATACCTACTCGTAATGAAAGGAAAAACATCATAATGAACCACAGCCAAGGTTTCAATCACAGGTGACGTTGAAAACGTATTTAATCAAATAAATGAAACCGTGTATAATTTAATATCAGGCACTGAAATTACTTTCTTATGCCATAAATCACTACCTATAGTCTACCTACCTAGGTACTCGACATGTGTGAATATTGGTCGTATTTAGGTTTAATTTCGTAGATTGGCACTACCTTTTCTAGGTACTTTGGTGCTTGATCTAAATATTGATAATTAGTTCTGTGATTAAATACGATTAAGATGGGTCTTCTTGATACTTTTTTAAGTATTATAATAAGTAAGTATTTCTTTTCATCTTGCACATTATACGTACATAGTACACGTTCATAGTTCAAAATGTGCCATTAATTAAACTGCCTTTGGATTTATTAACTTTTTCTAACTAAATGTATTAACTTCTTTCAGTTTTCATCATTATATCGAATAACATAGTGCACTCCCATCGATTCATTATCATACCAAGAAAACCATGTTGCAAAAATGTCGTACGGGCTGCGTTTACACCTCTCGTACCGATCTCTACTCTAACAAGACAGCCTCAGGGACCTCTTGACATTGGCTTAAGACCTGAAGAAGATCCTATGGAAGCAGCTTCCAGATTATCTCCTGTTGTGCCTCCACCGATTTACCCGAACGATGATACTGCACAGGAGACGAATAAAGCCTACTTGTGTTCACAACTGACCTGTCCACCGCAGTTACTTGAAGGACCAGTGTGCGCCTGTAACTTTAAAACTGGCAGCGTCGTCACTTTTAAAAATAAGTGCGATTTGAAAAAACATAATTGCCGATTTGACACAGGTAAAACTTTCGAAAGATATTTTTTTTCTAAATATCACCTAATTAAATCGAGGCAAGCACGAATTTCTGCCCGTGGTGATCCAAAAAGTGAATCGGGGTTATACCGGAATTTGGGAAGCAGTGGGAATTACTCTTGACTGCAGTTTAATTACCGCAGTCAACAGTAATTCCATGATTATCAACCCACCTTGGGTATTAACCCAACCGCTATGGGGCATAATAGTCCTCAATGGGGGGATGGGGAGCTGCGTCCAGCAGTTCACATCAACATCAACATGCTGCTGTTAAAGCTAATAACGTAAATTATTTCAGGATTCAAGGTGATACTAAATGAAATATGTCCATGGGAGTTCCAGAGTCGGCGTTCAGGTTCAAATTCAGACGGAGTACACGTTGACTACGATAATCCTAAATATTATAATTAAATCCAATATAATTGTTGAACAAACATTTAGGAAATGGTTTATTTTCATTTCTTCACCCATTACAATAGATATGTGATACTGTGAATAATAACTTTATGAAGTTGCTTAAAAATTGTTACAAGTTCTATTTATATGTTAATCCAAGGCATCATTTGTAAAAAATAAATATTTCTAAAGCCAAAGGTTTATAATTTTTCATATTTTATTAGGACAGATTTAATAAAATAAAATAAATAAATTATAAATTATATGGGATAACTATACTGAATAAAATCATAAGGCTGTAGGAATCTAGTTATCATTGACAATATTTTGAAAACAGAAAAAAAAATGTCTATGGTTGATTTGCTTGTCATTCAATCTGTCATTTCTGCTCCTCTATAGTCTCTGCAACGCCTTTACTGAATGAAGTCAAGTGTTTGTGTAAATGATTGTGAAACAAAGACTTTAATACGAAATAAATGAGGCTCGGCAGAGATTTGCCTTTTAACATTACTCATGAGTACGGAAGAGACTCTCTTGAATCTCGATTTCGACAAGCCGAACACAACAATTGCGCCGTCGGAGCCCGATGACGGCGTGGTATCTTTGTCCAGTAGCTCCGAAGAGATTTGTTTAGTGCCAGAGGTCGGGTTCGAGGGCAACGTGGATTCCCCGGGGGTGAACCGCGAGTCGCAGCCGCTGCTGGGCGGCCGGGGCGACTTCGAGGTCTCCTACAACCACTTCCCAGGTACGATAGCTAACGACGCATTGACTCATGTTATCTGCTTAATTGACTCCTCGCGACGCCTCCGCCGTTCGACAGACGTGTAGCAGCCAGGCGTTGCACTATTTATCTTCAGCGAGCACTTGTCGGGTTTCTCCGTGGCGTCGTAAGGCTTCCGCACGAATATTTTCAGCGCAACAAATAAAACATCTGTTCCAACGTAGTGTTCACCTTGAATTGCGTGTGTATGGTCGTGCAGTGTAGTTTTTACGTTTTCGCGTTGTCGAAATTATGAATGCACACTAATTATTATTGTTATGTTCTCTCCTAACTTCATTCTTGTATTAATTCAAAAGTTTCTGTAATTAACTAACTTGAACATAGCAGCAAAATGAAAATTTCAGTGGACCGTAACATCTGTGCTTACAGTGATTCAGACAGTATTTATTTTGTTGAAAAAGAAATAATGGATCAGCCCTTTCAGTGTGGTGAGTTTTATCAGTGGAATATTGACATTTGTTCATGTTATTGGTCATAAGGTATTTTTGAATGATTCACATTGTCTGTGACAGTGTAGCGTCCATATGGCACATAACAAAATCTTTTCAGTGGTGGCTATGATTTTTGCCTTTTAAAACTAAAACCATCAAAATAATACTTATTCTGATGTAATGACTTATTTATTTCATGATACTATGTTTGAATAATGTAGATCTGAACTTTCCTGTCCAGTTCTATGTTTTTTTTCATGAAGGAACAAAGAATTCCATATTTTATTTTCTAGAAATTAAACCATTTTTATGATTGATTGTTAAAATCTTTGAACATAATAAAATTTTCTGAACATATATTATTGTTTGAATAGATTTCTTATAGGCTCAGAAATTCACAATTAAAAATGTTGATTTCTAATTCACTAAATAAGTGAATGTGAGTAATGACCTACATACACAAGTAATTAGTGGAGGTTCAAGATGTTTCTAAAATAAAATAAAAACATTTCCTTTGTTGTACCTATATATATAAAACTAACTACACCACCAAGTTTATAGAAAACTAGCGGCCGCCCGCGACTTCGTCCGCGTGGATGTCGGTTTTCATTATACGAATGTTTTTTCCCGCTAACTCCCGTTCCCGTGGGAATTTTGCAATATCCTTTTGCAACTAAGCATCAAGTTTACTAAGGGACTCAAGTAGTTTAGATTTTCCATACAAACTTCCACCCCCTCATTTCGGGGAAGTGGGGGGTTGGAATGGGTCAAAAAGTAGCCTATGTTCTGTCTCAGGGTCTAAAGATTGTACCAAATTTCATCAAAATCGGTTGCGAGGTTTAAGCGGGAAAGCGTAACAGACAGACAGACAGAGTTACTTTCACATTTATAATATTAGTTGGGATTTAATCACTTTCACCAAACTGATATAGCATGTGTGCATAATTTGTGATTACAATTTTAACAATACCAACTAATTGGGCAGTAGTAAATTATGTTCATATGTTTGCACATCTGAATCCATTGTGTACATTATGATAACAAATCATGCATTGTTATTTCCTAATAAAAATTAATTGATTGATAAAGAAATTTTTAAGTTGTTGTCTAATATTGAGTGATTATGTTTCTTTGTAGCTTTAAAAATATGGCTACCAATGTTAGTACACTTTTTTTTTAAGTTAAATATTCTTTCAAAAGTGGCTGCTTGAACATATTGTGCAAAATGAGGTAGAATTGTGAAACTGCTGATAACTCGAAACAGGTTCATATGTAAATTAACATACTTTACCAGTCCAAGAAGCCATTATTGATCGTTAAAACTAGATAATGACTGTGAAATGGTTTAACATTGATACTTGAAATAGATTAAAAAGATAAAGTAGTATTTTGGCTAAAAAAGGTTCTGAGATATCTTATCTGGGTAGTAAATAAAATAACTATGATACCATGGTCTGGTTGTTGACCATACCTACGTGTTTAAAAGTGTGCATATTTATATTACTAGATCCTTTCAGTTTTTCTATGTATATTTGGCAAAAATGCTCAAAACCTGTTTATATTAATGATAAGCGCATTTATAAATGAACATGTAGGTACACAACAATTAAAATTATTTATTACCTACATGACTTAAACTCGATTATTATTGATAATCTTTTTACGCATTATCATGAATGAAAAAGTTATTTATGTTACTTTTGATAAATGTCCAATTATGTCTTTAAGAACTTAGCTGTTTTTGAACTGCTGTTTAATCCAACATTTGTAACTTTCTTTTCATTTCATTTTATAAATGTTTAATATACATATATACATATTTGGGCAATATTTCTACTACTATCTGATAGCATGCTTGCACCCTGTTTTTTATGTTAAAGGGAGGCAAACAAACAAAAGGGTCACCTTGATGGTAAGTGATCACTGCTGCCCATGGTCATTAACAACCGCACAAGTGTCGTAGATGTTGTTGCCTGCCTTTAAAACCCCATAACCTCTCCAATTGAGCTCTGGCGACCATACACACCAGCAGAAACATAGTACAGCAGTTACGAAGTGCTATTTCATTTGTGGTATTCTATAATATGGAGGTACTTCCCCGTACTAGTAGCTCATTTGAGTGAAAGTTCCAACATGCTCTAACTCTCGTAAATTTTAAGTAGAGCATTTGTTGCAACAGTGTCGAAGGACCCGTTGGTCTTGTGGTCAGAGACCCTGGCTACAAATCCAAAGATCGCGGTTTCGAATCCTGCTAGGGGCAAATGTTTGTGTGATGTACATCAGCATTTGTACTCCAGTCATGGATGTTTATAAAAGTATTTATGTATGTCAATCCGTTCCCTAGCCTAGCATCCATAGTAAACTTCGAGCTTAGTTTGGGGCTAGGCATTTGGTGTGTTAGTCCAAGGAATTTTTTTATTTATTATTTATTATTATTAATTATATACCAATTTGTTTGTTGGCAGATGACCCTCAGTTCAGCGAGCTGGTGTGGCAGGCGGAGGCGGCGATCGACAATGGCATCTTCCCGGAGAGGATATACCAGGGCTCCAGTGGATCATATTTTGTCAAAAACCCTGGTGGGGTAAGTCGGAAATATTTGTTTAACTTTCTTTTAGTTTTTGTTTGCTTTGATTACAGGTAGTAGGTTTTGCACGGTCCCAAATGACTTAAGAGGGTGACCACACTTCCTCGGTCACCCTTTAGCTGTGATGGGCTTGGTTCTCCAAGCAAGTCGCCGCGGCCCAATGGGGAGAATAAAACCCTGGTCTCCCAATGGCCAATATGGCTTCGAGAGAGGAAGTAGTGGAAGTTTTTAGTGGGTAGTCCATCGTCTTGAATGTAAGTAGATAGTCCCACAGACCCCCGCCAAATTCACCTATGCGGCGGGACATGCGTAACGCATTTTCTTACACTATAAAAAAAAAAAGTAGGTAAATACGAGTAGGTAATCATTTGAGTGGCGCTGGATACTCAATGAATCATAGTAAAACATGCTGTCTTATTGTGCATTAGCATCCGCCTGTGCCTCCGTCCGCGTGGATTTCAGTTTTCGTACACATAGTGTTATAAATAATATACTAGGGCTATCTAACACTAAAACATTTTTTTCAATTCGAACCAGTAGTTCCTGAGATTAGCGCGTTCAAACAAACAAACTCCTCAGTATTATTATATTAGTATAGATTTGCGGGTTATTTGATTTGTCACAAAATGAATTAATCACATTCAATAAAATTCACTGGTCAGATTTCGTTAGATTTTTTTTTTTTTTATATACGCGTGGTGGGTAGCCATTCAAACTCCGAAAAAGTGATGCCACCATCCAAAAGTTCATTGGTATATAAGATATATTATTTATGTAAATTGTAATAATACGCGTGTAATACAGTGAAGACACCCAAGTGATACGTTTATGTAACAAGTGACGTTATCTGTGGCGCTGTGTAATAAATATTGACGCTGGTTTATAGTTAACGGCGGCTTATAGGTACAGATGTACCTATTGCATATATTTAAATATATTAATGACTCAAGCTTGAGTAGGTACGTCAACAATGTAATATGACATTTTGAAGGGATCAATGGCGTACAGTACATGGCAGTGACCCTGTTACTTGCTCAAAGGATTGTGGATTAACCTAACAGTATTTCTACTGAAACTAGGTACCTACCTAGTAATCAATCTGTACTAATATTATAAAGTGGAATTGTTTGTTTTTTGAACGCTTACCTAGTAATCAATCTGTACTAATATTATAAAGCGGAAGAGTTTGTTTGTTTTTTGAACGCTCTAATCTCAGGAACAACTACCTAGGTGGAATTGAAAAAATATTTTTGTGTTAGGTAGTACCTTTGTCGGGGAAGGCTTATAACATCAAACAATCTAAGTGAGCAGAAACCGAAATATGTGGGGACGAAGTCGCTGGCGGCCGCAAATGTAAAATATTTATTTGCGATACCCACGTTGATATACCTATGAAGCACCTATGTTATGGGATTCAGATAATCATGAGTGTCAATCTGATACTCAAACACATAACACTTGTGCTTGTAGGTACTATTCCATCAGTATGGACATATTATGTATGCTTCATTTCGATCATTTGAATTTAGTTACGATGAGTACTTTTTTTAGTACGAGTCCAATTTCATGTCCAGACATTGCTCAATTCTATGAACGAATCTATTAAGATTTATGGATTTGTTACTATGTATGTAGCGAGCATATATCATATCACCTAATTTTGGGGATTTGTGATTGTCAAGTATAAATCACTGATTTGGTATAGGTGAAACAAATATTTACTGTTGTTATTTTATACTTCGAATTCAACTGTTTTATTTTTTCTTCATTATTATTCTCGTGACTGTATTCGGTATGAGACAAAGAGACAGACTACCTATATTTTTATAAATGTTTACACATCTGAGTTTTTCAAGTCAATAAGGTTCAATTTCGTTGAAGATAATTTAGTTACCCCTGTTTAAAATATGTATTCTCCCACCAGAAAATAATCGGCGTGTTCAAACCGAAAGATGAGGAGCCGTACGGTCGTCTCAACCCGAAGTGGACCAAATGGATGCACAAGCTGTGCTGCCCGTGCTGCTTCGGGCGCTCCTGCCTCATCCCCAACCAGGGCTACCTGTCCGAGGCGGGCGCCAGCCTCGTCGACGCCAAGATAGGCCTGAAGATTGTGCCAAAAACCAGGGTGAGTTGACACCAGTAACCGTACCCACTCAATATGCAGTGGATGCACAAGCTGTGCTGCCCGTGCTGCTTCGGGCGCTCCTGTCTCATCCCCAACCAGGGCTACCTGTCCGAGGCGGGCGCCAGCCTCGTCGACGCCAAGATAGGCCTGAAGATTGTGCCAAAGACCAGGGTGAGTTGACACCAGTAACCGTACCCACTCAATATGCAGTGGATGCACAAGCTGTGCTGCCCGTGCTGCTTCGGGCGCTCCTGTCTCATCCCCAACCAGGGCTACCTGTCCGAGGCGGGCGCCAGCCTCGTCGACGCCAAGATAGGCCTGAAGATTGTGCCAAAGACCAGGGTGAGTTGACACCAGTAACCGTACCCACTCAATATGCAGTGGATGCACAAGCTGTGCTGCCCGTGCTGCTTCGGGCGCTCCTGTCTCATCCCCAACCAGGGCTACCTGTCCGAGGCGGGCGCCAGCCTCGTCGACGCCAAGATAGGCCTGAAGATTGTGCCAAAGACCAGGGTGAGTTGACACCAGTAACCGTACCCACTCAATATGCAGTGGATGCACAAGCTGTGCTGCCCGTGCTGCTTCGGGCGCTCCTGTCTCATCCCCAACCAGGGCTACCTGTCCGAGGCGGGCGCCAGCCTCGTCGACGCCAAGATAGGCCTGAAGATTGTGCCAAAGACCAGGGTGAGTTCACGATACACAGGATTATATGATTACGATCCTCATTTTTACACACTTAAAAAGTTAAGTATAACCTAATAAATGTTCCACTGCAGGGCAAAGGCCTCCATAATTCGAAATTATGTTTTCGTTACAAAGTTGGATTTGGCTTAATCACCACGCTTGCCAAATGCAGTTAAGTGATCACAAACCCAGGTGGTGATCAGAAAAATCGTCAAAATTTTGCCCGACCCATAAATTGAACCCAGCACTTCGAGATCACGGCTCTTTACTTAAACCACTAGACCATCAAGGCTGCGAACGACATAATAATGCCAAAAATAATCAGACAATAATAATAATAACGTAGGCGTGACTTGTTAACAACAAAAAAGAAACAATTTAAGTAAATAGATAACTTTTTGTATTTGCTGATAGTGATCTTTCATGAATTTATGTTATCAAAAAATGCATTGGAGGATAAAGCACTCTAATTGATATTAATATGCAACCATTACAATTTTACAATGATTCAATTCATAACATATACGGGTTCATTTATTAAGTGTTATGTTGTGAGGGATTTGTCCTGCTATCGGGTGGATAAATTGTTTGTATATTTTATTTAAAGGAATAATGTTACTACGTCGTTTGAAACAAAAATAGCATTGCTTGTTCTCTAATCGAATGGTTCGTCAATAACAAACGTAACAATTTTGGTAAAGAAAATAATGATTCATACGAATAAGAAAATGACGTTTTGTTTACGTAAGCAACAGTTGTACAGGTGTAGAACTTCAACTATCTTTGAACGAAATTAATATTATATTTTCACACATTTTCGCCGGTATCACTGAGGTATAAAGTCTAAATTGCTTTAGTAACCATTTGATCTTTTTAATAGAGAGTTCAATGCTTGTGATTTTCTTAGGAAGTAACATTTGTTGTGGCTTTGTATGCGTTTAACAAAGCACTATTTTAGTGAATTAATTAACATTCATATTATATTATTTCCGAGTTAAATTAACGCTATAACCTCAATAATTCAGATCGGGGTGGGACTTTCTACAAAATTATGATATAATATGAGGTTGATATTCGAACCGCTCGTATTAATTGATTTATCATTGATTGAATGCTTAAAAACGAACTACCTACGATACAGTAAAGTAATACTGTATCTCCGCTTGCTAATGATAAGGTCACTTCTTTATTTGAAGGTTGAAGAACCTATTAATACAAAATAAATATGGAGTCTGTTTGAACATACAAAGATTAAGCATAAGGTATTCATATTGCAGATTAAAGCATGCACCTAGCTCGAGTTGCGTTAGGGCCTTTCTCTCTTAAGGACCGTCTCTATTGATCACTATTTTGTGTAATCTATGTGACTGTTTATGATTAATCATTGTTCTGTCTGTGCTAAAAAACTTTTTTTTTCTTGCCCTTGGTAGAAGGCAAAAGTGTGAACTTTATTAACAGGCCTATTAGTTTAAGCTCCTCCGTGGCGCAGTGGCTAGTAGGACGCATTACTTCGAATCCCGGGTCGTACCGATGAAATTATGTCTATATTTCCTGTTGCGATAACACAGATACAGTCCGGAGTTTGGAAATTAGCGGTGTAATTACACTCCCTTGCCTCGAAAAGCACTTTAAGCCATTGGTCCTTCGCCTGATCACCCTACGGTCGTGTCAGATTGCTGTCCGGATAATGAGAGTGAGGGAATAGGCAGTGCACCTATACTTTCGCACGTGCTTGTGCACTATAATATATCCTGCGTACTTTGCTAATCGTAAGATTGGCCGCCGTGGCCGAATTCGGCATGAAGGTGTATTTTGTATATTTGTATAATCTCAATTTGGGTTCACTTCTACGTGAAACCGAGTTCGCGAATACGTCGATACCGTAGTGATATCAGTGTCGGGTCATGTCGAATATTGTGGTATCGTATCGTATAATTCGATACGTGGTCCAGTTACCTCGTGCCGCAGATATTGCGGCTTGCGGGCGTCTTGTGCGATAATACCGTGGTAGGCGGCCGTTAGAAATCGCATTATGAGTATATTTGCGGCGCGGCCCGCGACTCCGTCCGCGTGGATTTCGATTTCCAATTAGTGCAGGCAATGAAGCATTTTGGGTCCGAATTTTTTTACTGTGAACCGATTTGCATGAAATTTTGGAATTAGTTTCATTGCACCCTTAAATTCAAAAGTGAAAATGATTTGAACGCCGCAACTACCCCTGGAGTGGTTGCTACCCCATCTCGGGGGTGAGTATTCTTTTTTTAAGATAACCTCGGATATCGATAGGAAGACTGATTTTAAGCAAAAAATCATCTATAAAGTTTTTCGATAAATCGAATACTTTTCAAGTTATTGGCAATTGAATATTCGCAATTTTGTCACGTTTTTCATCGGTTTTTTGCAAATATCTCCAAAAATATAAGTTTTATCGAAAATTTTATAAGGAACAAAATTGTAGCTGGTAAAAAATTAAATAATTTTGTTTATCCTAAAGTTTTCCATGTGTTTTATTAAGATATATATTAAAGATCGTAGCCGTTTTTTATTTTGTCTGCAATTTAATCGATGTGGTCAATGTCATCTAGCGGCGAGCAGATGCATTTTATGCATTCTTATAATTAAGAGTTTTGTAGTGCTTGAAATAAGCTTTCAAATGAGTACTACTAAAAGTCTTTTGCACGTAAAATAAGTAAGCTGTATTACAAATAAGAGGAGCATCCAATATTTTTTTCTTCAAAAACAATGGGTTTCATAAGTGCCATTTCCACCAGAATTGAAATTATTCGTATTCCGCCAAGAATTAACTTTATTATGAAGTATTTGATAAATTGTATCAGTTTGGCTGCTTTAGGACACATATTTTTCAAAATAGACAGGATTAAAATAAAAATATAAAATCTCATATTTTAAAAAATCCAACCTTCTTTTCATAATATCTCAAAAATTACGACAGATGCGTATAAAAGTGTAGAGATAAAAAGTTTAGGTATTTTTCTGACAAAAAATTTAGTAATTTTATTATTTCTGTTAAAAAAAAACTGACGGAGATATGATTGTTTAAAGAGCGCGTGGCAGCGGCAATCACAGCCTCTCATAAGCCCTTTAACCCTTCACCGTTTTCGAAAAACGTTTTTAATTATATATTGCAATAAAGGATGTTGTAGTTCTCCTTATTATCTTTTCAATGCTGTTTTAGAAATTGTGATAGCATGAATAGCTTGGAAATGGCACTAGTGAAACCCATTGATTTACAAGAAAAAGCATTCGATGATCCTCTTATTTGTAATACAGCTTACTTATTTTACGTGCAAAAGACTTTTAGTAGTACTCATTTGAAAGCTTATTTCAAGCACTACAAAACTCTTAATTATAAGAATGCATAAAATGCATCTGCTCGCCGCTAGATGACATTGACCACATCGATTAAATTGCAGACAAAATAAAAAACGGCTACGATCTCTAATATATATCTGAATATTGCACATGGAAAACTTTAGGATAAACAAAATTATTTAATTTTTTACCAGCTACAATTTTGTTCCTCATAAAATTTTCGATAAAACTTATATTTTTGGAGATATTTGCAAAAAACCGATGAAAAACGTGACAAAATTGCGAATTTTCAATTGCTAATAACTTGAAAAGTATTAGATTTATCGAAAAACTTTATAGACGATTTTTTGCTTAAAATTAGTCTTCCTATCGATATCCGAGGTTATCTTAAAAAAAGAATACTCACCCCCGAGATGGGGTGGCAACCACTCCAGGGGTAGTTGCGGCGTTCAAATAATTTTCACTTTTGAATTTAAGGGTGCAATGAAACTAATTCCAAAATTTCATGCAAATCGGTTCACAGTAAAAAAATTCGGAGGTTTGACCATATTTTTCGCTTCAATGACTGCGCTAAATATCCTATGTGTTATTCTGATGTATAAGCTATATTGTGGTAAAGTTTCATTCAAATCCATTCAGTAGTTTTTACGTGAAAGAGTAACAGACATCCATACATCCATACTTACAGACTTTCGCCTTTATATAATAATATAGTAGTAGGATTATGTACCACGAAGCCTGAGGGTTGTGTTGTGACACCAAAACAGGGGAGTCGACGAAGATAAAAATATATGGCAACCATTCTAAAAAGAAACTATTTTCCTATAGAAAGAATTTAACAGCGTACTATTCGTTCAATGATTAATACGAAATAAAAAGATTCGATAGTTACTGAGTGTAACTTCATTAATATGTGTGTGAAAAGTACAATAAAATTATGGTAATCCTTACTTTGCTCTTAGTACAAACAAGAACTGCTCGGTTTGGTGGAGGCGTTTTTATTAATTATGTTCAAGGATATGTACCTAGATAATAACTTTTTAATAAATACATACATCTTCTCAAGTTTTACTCAATGTATGGGTAAATGTAAACCCTTCTATGTTCTCCATAGTAAGAGATAACTATGTAATTCACTATTTTCGCGTGTGTTCAGTTTATTACGTTGTCTAAATGAATTCGGCGATTTGCGTTCCGCACAATCAAAGCTTCATAATCGTGTTATTCTAATTAAATTTATTCGAGGTTGCGAGGCATGCCTCTACCGATCCATATCAAGGTTATAACTCGCGTATTTCTTAATGAACGGCTAAATTAATTTATTAATATTATGATAGTGAATACAGTTAACTCAGAAACGCCCCATCATGTCTGTTTATGATTCAGTAGAGCGACTGTATTCGTGGCGCAGTGGGTAGTGGGTTACACATTAAAATGGAGGGCATAGGTTCGAAGCTCAGTTGAGACCGAACATTTGCAAGTTGGTTTTGAATACCACCGGAGTGGGCAATCATATATTACTCGAATGTAGGTAGCTGTACTTTCTGTCGTCGACGAAGGTACTTTAGGACGTTGGTTCTTATTCTGATCTCCCTTCAGTCGTTCTAGAGTCCTATATAGTCAAGAATGGCTGCATGTGGATGAAATTTATTTAGCAGACTTATAACATTGTCTCTAGAAAAAATCTATTTACTTTAGATTTTCGTTTACCATTGGTTTTTTTTAAATAACCGTCCTCGTCACGAGTTGGAATATGTATGAGGCATGTTTTGACTCATGTATTCGATTTTTTTGAGCGGGTAACTGCACAAGTATTTCAATGTTTGTTTATGCGAGTTAGTCACGCCGTTTGTCATGTTTCACATAGTTTTATTAGTAGTTTTTTTTATAATAAAAATAAATCATAAAAAATAAAGAACTTTTCGCTTATAAAAATATAACCAACTTTATCCTATGCATTAAAAAAAGAACATAAAAAATCAGAAAACTCTGCAATGGAAAGTATTTTGTTGATTACAGTACGACTGGTCTGCATTTGATAAACTCACTTTCCTATTCCAAACAATAAAACAATGGTTGTTTTCTAGGTCTCGGTCGTTGAGTGAAGACAATTAAATGTGCAGTTCGATCAAACATTGTAGAATGACCAGAAACTAATACTTTATTATGAACTAGCGAACACCCGCGTATTCGTTCGCATGGATTTCGGTTTCCGCAAACATAGTGTTTTAATTCTTAGTGGGGACGCCTACGTCCCATCCGTCGAGTGGTTTGGGATGAGCGTTGATAGAGCAATATGTGAGTCAGTCAGTCACCTCTGAGTAATACTTATATATTTCGATGTAGGGGTATATCACTGGAAACCATTGATTTATAGCCTTTAAAGTGTAGGAGATCGAGCTTTTTGATCTTTAATGTTTTCATAAATATTTGTCGGAATGCAGACAGAGCTATTATGATGTCAGACTATACCGTTGGGTGCTTTCTGTATGAAAAGTACGCCATCATAAATTACGCAGATAGAAATTCATTTATATTCATTTTTCGCTACGGGATACGACAATATGGGCTAGAAATATAAACTTATGTGAATTGCAATTTACTCCTTACTCTGCATGGTCCATATTGGTAGCAGGAGGTCCCAGCAGATGTTGTATTGCAATCAACACCTTAACCCTTCCTTATCAAGGTGAAATATTTATATTTATTTATTTATTTATTCTTACTCTGCACGGTTGATATTTCTGTGTAAGTGCTGTATTGCAATCTACTCCTTAACCCCCACTAATTACGGTCGTAATTCGCTTGCAGGTGGTGAAGCTGGTGTCGGAGACGTTCAACTACCTGCGGATAGACCGCGAGCGCTCGCGGCTGAAGCGCGCCATCACAGAACAGTTTCCTAATCTGCGGTTCAACAGGATGGGTCTGCCGCCGAAGGTAAGACAATGTTTTTATTATTTTACTAGCCTTAATTCTATTTAAAGCGTAGAAAAAGACCGAAAAAGAGATTGATGGATGGCGTGACGTATGATATGGACGTGAAAGGAGCGAGTGTAGAGTTGATGGCTGATAGGAGTGAGTGGAAGGAGAAGACATGTTGCGCCGACCCAACCTAGTGTTAGATAAGGGCAAGAGAATGACTATGAATTCTATTCAACGATTTATTTTTTATATATTACAATTATCCCATCTTAAGTACACAAATATATGTACGTACGTATGTGTAAGGTATGTGTAAGTTATGTCTTGGAGTATCCTTCGCGCATTTTATACGTATTATAGATAACGTGTAACAAAATATACTTTAAATATTTTAAGGGTGATAATGTTTTACATTTCTATGTAAATAATCAATGATGATACGCTAGTTTCCGAGAAAATCAACAAAATCAATAGAGCTAATAATGGAAGAAAGTAAAAATTTTACTTATGTGGGTCAGCTGGTCATGTCTTATCAGTGTAATATAATTACTACGCTCGTTCTGACCCATAAGCAACGTGGTGGAAGGGGGGCGAAGCTCACAGGACGAAAAGAGCAAGTTGGCCAATGCAGGATATGCCAAATGTAGTAGGCATTAAAATTGACTTTTCTTATCCGAATGTATTACATTGCCACTAAACAATTTGTCCTTAAAGTATTTGCAGTATATTTTGTTACACCATATATAACATTATTATGGTTCATTCTTTGCAGATGGGCTCCTTCCAGCTGTTTGTGGAGGGTTACAAAGACGCAGATTACTGGCTCAGGCGGTTCGAGCAGGACCCTCCACCTCCACACGTTATGAGGAAGTTAGTACCTTAACTTACCATTCTTGTTTAAAATTATCTGTAAAATATTTTACTGTCCTCGTCGTATTGGGGCTAGGTAACTAACGGCTTGTGTTTAGAAATACAGTCAAATAATATGTATTCTGTTAAATAAAAAAAAATTTTGACTTGCAAAATTATTTATAAAGTAAATGAATTTGCTCGATAAATTTCCATGATTTCATTAGCGGCCTTCCGCGGCATTCTGCACACATAGCATTATACATATACATCATCACTATCGAGAAAAGGACTTTCCGAAAAAAAATCGCCATAAATATTTTTTCGATTCGAACCTGTAGTTCCTGAGATTAAAGCGTTCAAACAAACAAACAAACTTTTGAGCTGTTTTACTACTAGCGGCCGCCCGCGACTCCGTCCGCGTGGATTTCGATTTCCAATATCCTATGTGTTATTCTGATGTATAAGCTATATTGTGGTAAAGTTTCATTCAAATTAATTTTGTAGTTTTTACGTGAAAGAGTAACAAACATCCATACATCCATACATACAAACTTTTGCCTTTATAATAGTAGTAGGATAGAATAATTGGTGATGTCGTTATAGTTGGTAATGTTGGTAATAATGATGATTGCAGGTTCCAGCTGCAGTTCGAGCGTCTCGTTGTCCTGGACTACATCATCCGCAACACGGACCGCGGCAACGACAACTGGCTCATCAAGTACGACGCGCCCAACAACAACGACAGCGTCGCCATGATCGACCCCACGGTAAATACCCACGTGTCTCCTAAACCCCATACCCTCCCGAACTGAGCTAGAGGTCTTACTCACCGGCCGAAACGTAGCACAATATTAGGACGTGGAACAACTCTGTGGTCTTTACAGAAGACCATTGTGAATTAGCACGTGTGGTCGTGAATTAAGCCTTTTTGTTTTCTCTTGTTTACGCTGAGGAAAACGCTTTCCGCGGCCGTCAAACCTGTCTGAGCCCAGGGTGGTGAGTGGCACTGTCGGCATCTGAAAAGGACGCTGCTTGACCTCCAACGAGAGTGAAGGTGGACTAAAACCTCTGCGATACTCCCTCGCTCCCGCGATAATAACGTCATCCCACTTGACAGTTTAAGGCGGCGGGAGTTCGTGTGTCTGCTATCTTGCTCCATCCCACGTGATTCATAATAGGGAGAAAAAGAATAGCATGACTGTCAAATTATTCGCTGCATCTATAGGCACCGTGCAAGAATTATAGAGGGCGCTAAAATCCCGATTTTTTTTCTGTGGTTTGACAGTAAAATTTGACACGTAAAAGTTTCGAATATGAGTCACTAGATGGCAGAATAAGGCACCGTGTTTTTCCGTGGTTTGACAGTAGAATTACCGACATTGAGAGTAAAAGTTTTGAATAAGAGTCACAAGATGGCAGAGTCATCGCTACGCACGGTGCCTATATGGGATGAATGGATTGACGATGACAGTAACTTGCTATCTATATACTTACTAATATATAAAGCTGAAGAGTTTGTTTGTATGTTTGTTTGTTTGAACGCGCTAATCTCAGGAACTACTGGACCGATTTGAAAAATTCTTTCTGTGTTGGATAGGCCATGTAACGAGGAAGGCTTTAGGCTATAGTATATCCGAAATCCACGCGGACGGAATCGCGGGCGGCCGCTAGTGTTAAAATAAAAATATTGTTCAAACGATATCTTGAGCTGTATGTAAATGTGTTATATCGTGCATAGGAGTGGAGCGGCTGCGAGGTGGGCATCGCGGCGATCGACAACGGTCTCGCGTTCCCGTTCAAGCACCCCGACTCGTGGCGCGCCTACCCCTACCACTGGGCCTGGCTGCCGCAGGCCAAGCATCCCTTCAGCCACGAGACCAAGTGAGTACACGTCTGACAGACACATCTGCCTGATAATGAACATATGGATATCGAGGAGCTCGATGGCGCAGTGGTTAGCGGGCTCGGCCTGCGATTGGCGAGGTTAAGTGACTTTCGCAGAGCCTGGTCATCTGATGGGTGCTCGAAAAAATAAAGCTCGAGCTCCTCCGTTCCTCGGAAGGCACGTTAAGCCGTTGGTCCTGCTCCTGAGATCGGCTCCTGCTCGGTACGGAGGAAATAGAGAGTGCACCTGTGCTTGCGCACTCACTTGTGCACTATAATATATCCTGCGTACCTGGCTGATCGTAAGATCGGCCGGAAGGGAGGGTATTATGAATTATTATTATTATAATTCACATATTATGACTACGTGTTGTACAGGCAACAGCACGTCAAACAAAACACCGCCCTTTTCGAATAACTCTGACCTTTACCGCCCTCATGTCACGGGGCATATTGGTCATTGAATTGCAATTTATAACTAGACGGTAGCCAGTACATTGATCTGATTCCGAGATAATAAATTACTTAATCCCTTCCGTAATCACTCTTAGTACACACAAAAGAAAAGTTGAAAATTCTCCGCTTTAAAAGGTATATGTTATTTTATTTCCAGGGAGCTGGTACTTCCATTGTTGTCCGACATGAACTTCGTGCAAGAGCTCTGTGATGAACTACACATATTATTTAAAGTAAGATTTTATCTACTTTTGACTGTCTCTAACATGTGTTAACTATGTTAATTTTCGTGGGGCGGGAATATCATAAGAGTCACAAAAATTACATAATAAGGGTCACAAAAAAACTCTTACTTCTGGCGTGGATGAAACGTTGGGGTTATTTTTGTGACCCTTATAGAATTTCCGCAAAAACAAAATGTACCCCAGTCTGTTAGAAACAACCTCTGGTTGGATACGTGGTCACGGAATATTTTATTATAGGACCCTTTCGAAATTCAGAACACGGCCAATGACGTCATCCCACTTGACGTTTAGACGGTTAGCGTACGTGTGTCTGCTAACTTGCTCTATCACACGTGATTCATAATAATGAGAAAAAAGGATAGCATAACTGTCAAATTATTCCCTGCATCTATTGATATCCATTCATCTGAAGACTAGACTAGACCTAACTGCTTCCGTGGCGCAGTGGCTAGTGTGTCGCACTTAAAAGCGGCGGCCGCGCCGGAGGTCCTGGGTTCGAATCCCGGGTCGGACCGATGAAATTGTGTCTATGTTTTCATGTTGTGATAACACAGACACAGTCCGGACTTTGGAAGTTTGCGGTGTATTTACACCCTCGTGCCTCGGAAAGCACGTTAAGCCGTTGGTCCTGCGCCTGATTTCTCTACGGTCGTGTCAGACTGCTGTCACACCGAATTATGAGAGTGAGGGAATAGGGAGTGCACCTGTGCTTGCGCACTCACTTGTGCACTATAATATATCCTGCGTACCTGGCTGATCGTAAGGTCGTCCGCCATTGCCGAATTCGGCTAGGAGGGTATTACATATTAGACTAGACCATCGAGGCGTGAAAGCTCTTATAATTGTTTTTACTTGTGTTGCAGCAAGACAAGGGGTTCGACAAGAGTCTGTTCGAGCGGCAGATGTCGGTGATGCGCGGCCAGGTGCTCAACCTCACGCAGGCGCTCAAGGACGGCAAGAGCCCCGTCCAGCTGGTGCAGATGCCTGCCGTCATCGTCGAGAGGTACGCACATACATACTTAGAGAGACAGCCTGACTCACAGATAGAGGGAAACACGAACTGCCTTGCACTGTCCCTGTCTGTTCGAGCGGCAGATGTCGGTGATGCGCGGCCAGGTGCTCAACCTCACGCAGGCGCTCAAGGACGGCAAGAGCCCCGTCCAGCTGGTGCAGATGCCTGCCGTCATCGTCGAGAGGTACGCACATACATACTTAGAGAGACAGCCTGACTCACAGATAGAGGGAAACACGAACTGCCTTGCACTGTCCCTGTCTGTTCGAGCGGCAGATGTCGGTGATGCGCGGCCAGGTGCTCAACCTCACGCAGGCGCTCAAGGACGGCAAGAGCCCCGTCCAGCTGGTGCAGATGCCCGCCGTCATCGTCGAGAGGTACGCACATACATACATCTAGCAGGGTTTCTTAACGTTTTTGCAGTCACGGAACACTTTCACAATTAAAAGTATTCCACGTACCCCAGCCATAAATATTTTTGTACCCCCCCCCCCTCCCCTCTCCGTCACAGGCGGTAACATACTCTTAAACGCTGGTAACAGACAAGGTAATACAATTCCTTTGTATTGTATCACTTGTCACGCACAATGGCCCACCTTAGAGGCTAAGTGTGGAAAATTCCCCCGGAAACCTAAACCTAAGTGCTGACCCTTGTGGGGCAGAATACATCTATTTAAAAAGCAGTGTAATATGCCCCACTAAACTGATTCAGTGGGGCATATTCCCCTGCAAATTTTGAAGCAGGTGAATCTATCCCACCAGGGCTCCCTACTGGTGGGCAGATTCCCCTGCTTCAAAATGTGGAATACTTCCCCTTTACATCTGTTTGATGCGAACTATACTTTGACATGATCTGGGACAAAATTGTAACGTTGCGTGTTGTCGTCAGGTCCAAGAGCGGCACGACGTCGTCGCGCTTCTTCGACTCGTTCCAGCAGCGCTTCCAGCACAAGTCGCCGTTCTTCTCCTGGTGGTGAGCCACAGGTGAGTCGTTAACTTCTAATAATAACGCCGTGTTTTAGGCAGTTCACTTTGACCAACCGCAATTTAACCTTTCAACCGCCTTAGAGCAGATCAGCTCTTACTCCTATTCATGCAGATCGTCACGCATGCTAACATGCTTAGTTTTTTGCAATGTACGGCTTTGAATTTAATGGCATACAGTCTAAGCTTGTTTTTTCTTAATCGAGGATTACAAGCTGACAAACTATGCAATCATTGAGTTATTTTTTTCGTACAACCAATGCAACCGACGATTGAAGTGGTCAAAGTCATTGAAATTTTGATCTTGGCACCATTGTGCGACAGACGACGGGTACGAGGGCTGCCTTTTAAGTTTTGTCGTTTGAAGAAAAAAACAAAACTACAACATTTTTATCATTGTTATTATATTAAAGAGTATTTATTACGTAGATTAATGCAGTTTTCCATTTGCTCGAATTAGTTTTTTAAGTATTAATTTCACTCCAAAGTGAGGGTGTTTAATTAGGCTAACTTGAAGCATCAACTGCTTCTTCACCGGACTAGCATCTTTGACCACAAAGCTTTTTTAAAATTTTAGGTATTGGAAAGGATTCTTTAGGGTTTAGGTTAGGTATATATTAAGTTAGGTCAATTTATTTAATGTTTTTATTCTTCATTTGCTGAATCGTATGTCGAACGCCGTGTGAGCTCGCATTGAATAGTGTTAGCTGACGCGTCACTCAGGGTGAGATTTCCTAAGTTCGGAGATGACTTCTGGTGAACAAACTGTTGTATGCTATTCTTCATTAACCATTCCACGAACACCGAGTTCGATCGTCGCAACATAGCGAGTTTTTTGCGACGATCGCGGCCACCGTGTCCTCTGAAATGCTTCGAGAGCGAACAACTTCGGTCAGCTTCGCCTTGTTTTGAAAGATACATTTTCTTGAATGTTGTTTGGAATTAGGATTGTAAGCATAGACCCATGATTCTTCATCACTGATGATATCATAGACGAGATTTGACTTTTCCCAATCTAACCTTGGAAGAATTTTCTTACACCATTTGCCGCGACCCACCTTTTGATCGTGGGAAAGCAAATGGGAGATCAAACGGGAAACTAGCATTTTCACACCAAACTCTTTATGAAAAATCTTACAAATGGTTTCCCTGAGATGCCTAATAAAGCCTCTTTCTCTCGATATGTTACATGACGATCTTTGAGAATTAGTTGTCTCACGGCAACGATGTTAACTTCAGTGAAGGCAAATTTTGGACGTTCTTCACGAGATTAGTCACTGAGACAAGAGTTTCCACGCTGGAATTCTAAATACCAGTTTTTGATAGTCTGCAGACATGGAGCTTCCTTGTGGTATACAGATCATTGTACTTCAAAACACTAAAGTCGTGTCAGGTCACTTCGAAAGTTGTAGAAAATTATTGCACAGGTATTTTCCTTAGTAAGAAGCATTCTTGTACGCGACCTGCCAGGTTTAGAACGATGTTACGACTAAAAAAAAGCATTAATCCTTACACTTTTAATTGTTTTCACGTTCTTATATAAAGCAATTTTGAATATTCAACAGTTCGAAATTCAAAATTGGCGGGAAATATTTAAACGACAGAACTTAAAAGGCAGCCTTTGTAGACTACAGGTCCATGTAAAAAATGGATGGCTCATATGAACCACCAGGTGACGTATATAGGACGATATAAGAGCATAAAATAATAATATTCAGCTCTATACCGTCACTTGTAAGTTGTAAGCTGTCCAACTGAGTGCTGGTGAGAATTCAAAAGCGCCTACCTAATTGAAAATTATTTTACTTTCTAGGTTACAACCACGGTGAAAGTTCCGCGACAACTCTGGTAATTAGTAAAGAATTGTATGTATATGTATGTATGATGTAGATTAGTGCATTTTAAAATTATCGTAGTGTAAAATAAACTATGCTGATGTTGGGAGCGGGATGACGAAGAGTTATTTGACTTCATCATTGACACCTGTTTCTATACCAAAAGACGTATCTTTATTTATTCATTCATTTGGTACAAACCAAACTTGCCAGAAATAATAATTTGGTTGCTAAAAATCAGTGTTTTTTTTTTAATGTTTAAGTTGCAAATGCAACGTTCACAAATCAGCTGTCAAGTCGACGGCCATCTTGAATTTCATTTACGAAACACAGACTTTTTTTGAGTTCGAAGACAGGCAAAGATAACTGAACCCAAACAACCATCGTCCGAAGATTGTTTGATGAATAATAACACAGACAATTTGCTGTGTTAAAGTTTCAAACAACAATT
Organism: Nomophila noctuella; assembly: GCA_958496325.1. Lineage (NCBI taxonomy): Eukaryota > Metazoa > Arthropoda > Insecta > Lepidoptera > Crambidae > Nomophila > Nomophila noctuella. The sequence continues at coordinate 3,031,930 of OY292501.1, forward strand.
TGTCTCTCCGTTTTTTGTGGCTTTGTAAGGACGTGGACCAGATTTTGAATGGAAATCTGCAAGTGCCAAAATGAGATTTTTTGCATCTATCTTTACTGATATTTGCAGTACGACAGCTTTTTTACACTCACCTTGGCTCAGATTGTCTTTGTAAAATAGGATCAGATTGTCCAATGCATGCAAGTCGGATAACTTGTAGTCTCCCCACGGTTATAATTTGATGACGTTATCAAATATTCATAATTTGCTTTACAATAAACTATATTATTTTTACGCTACTTTGTAATTATCTCACTTTGTTTAATCTTTAAGTGTTTTTAATATATTTTGAAGCTATATAATGGAGTCAGGTTTCTGACTTTAGCAGTAGTGCTGAGTTGGGGGTCTGATTTGGACCAAACTAGTCGAAATTGCTGTACTAACATTGTAACTCTCGACTAAGAATCTGTATTTAACAAACACTGAATAGATACATACATTTTAATATTCATATTCCTGTCTTATTGAATTCATTGACGTAATGAACGTTCTTCATACTGGCTGTAATTATTAATAGGTCTTATTATAAAGGTTTGATTGCAAAACCATTACATGATTATTATTTTTGTATAATGATTTAATTACGTATTCTCACACGAACTGCGACGAGTTTATCATTTATTTTTCAAAAACAGGGAAATTATACGCGCAGTTAAAACCAATAATTTTTAACGAGATTATTTTAGTGAGTTAAATCAGCGTAGTCAAACCCTTTAAGTTCTATAGACGTTCACAGTTTATTTTATAGTAAATCAAATGAACATGTAAAGACAATACTTAGAAGGCTTGTTAAAATCAGAAAATTGTAACTTCAGGTCTTGTAAAATATGTTTTGCCAAGTAGTTCTTATGCCTTAATACTTAATGCAGGGTTTCCGTCAAGGACCTAAGTGATATCTTGAAGGGACGGTGTTATATGGTAACAGTTAAGAAATATCTGTACTGAAATATGATGTAAAGGTGTATTTTAACTATGGTAAAAAGTTGAAATGTTGAGAAAACATTCATTTTGTCTCTTAATATTTTAGTCATTAAATCTGTAATAGAAGAAAATGTTTTAATTTGTTAATTTATGACTAGGTCAGTCCACTCTTGTGGTGGTAATACTTATTAAGTATAAAATAACATGTTGATCTTTTTACAAAGTACCTGAGTTGAACAATAAATACATATCGCCTTTACCAAATTAAAATATACCTTTATGTCAAAAAGACCAATATGAAATGGAAGGGTAGCTAAGACGGAATAGCTAGAAAATACAATTGAAAGTAATCGATCTCTCTGATAATAGATGGTTTTATAACAAACTCCATTTTTTACGTCTCATTTTCTTCACAATTTCCGTCATCATCCCTATTTTATAATTCCAGTACATTTACAACCAATGAATACATGTTATGCCTGATTATTAACCTAGGAAGGTGACTAACTTTTGAATGCCAAATAAATATAATACTCTTGATTATTACGAGCAAATCTTAAAAAATTGTGACAAAAATGTTGGTGATGATGACAGAATTTCCCGTAAATTATGTTATGTGTTAATAGTTTGTAAATAACGACTATAATATTATGTTATCTTCTAAAAATATGCTATAACACTGACTACTTTGTTATTTCCTCAGAGGGTAGTAAGTGTTCCAAAAGTTTAATTGGTATAAATCAAAGTGGGAAAAGATATATAGCACTACTTAAATACTTATTGCTAGCCAGTGTTTGTATATTTAAACCTCAATTGTAACAATTATTAATCTTGCTACAGATAAAAAATATCGTAGCTGTTATAAGCTAACAACAATGGGGGCGTTTGGCAGAAAAAAGCGCTAGGAAGCGCTAACGATAATATAAGCAAAATGGCGGATTGTGTCAGCGCAACTGAAGTAAGCAAACATGTCCTGGCTGAAAACTGTACAGTTTGTTTGACTCAATCCGCCATTTTGCTTATTTAATCGTGAGCGCTTCCTAGCGCTTTTTTCTGCCAAACGCCCCCAATGTTCCACAATTTTCAACAATGATGAAGACAAAAGGGCTTTTCTCCGAAATCAATTGAAATATACTTTTAACTCTTTGATTAGTTTAGAAAGTACATTTATGTAAATCAATCATATTTTATTTTGTATGGGCTGAAATTTTGGAGTATAACTACATCACTGACGTAGAAAAAAATACAACATTAACATTTCCGCCCTCTGAAAAACACTAAAGTAGAGGAATAATTACCTATTTAAAAAAATCGTAATAGTACAATTCTTAACTTATTCCGAACGTTTTGTACAAGTATCGAGATACCAATATAGTTAAAAATTAAATGCATAACGTTATTGTAATGATCAAGTAGTTAATTATGCTTGATTGGTTTTATGGAACTTTAAGTATTATAATAATCGCCTTTTGTGTTAAAGAAGAGGCTTTTAAAATACCTTATAGGAAAATATCATGCAAAAGTTAGCACTGAACAAATTATCTCTCTATATTATACGTATTTACTTTTCCTACTCCTTAAAAACATTATAGAAATATTCTAAGATACTTCTTTTATGTAACTTGATGGTATGCCTCAACTAACTTTTCTATGTTAGCCTTTTATGACTTTTTTTTTATTGCTCTAGAAAGTTTTTGAAGCAACATAACGGAATATTTTTTACGTCGACAACAATTTTGCTTGTTCGTTTTTTAATCAATCACTTTGAAGTTCCATAAAGCGGTATCGAGTAATAAATAAATCTGTTTATATGTATAATTATTGTGTGAGACGAGTGAATGTGTTACGTGGTGATGACTTCAACGATTTATAAGGAAATAGTGAAAAAGTGATCTTAAAAAAACCCGCATGAGCCGATTTTTTGAATTTGTTCAAATTTAGATTTAACATAGCAACTTATTTTAAAATTTTATTTATGTAGAATGAATTATAATAAAATAAATCGTCTCCATACTCGATTTATGTCTGAGTAAACAATTAGAACAGATAAATTCCTCTCTATAACAATCGTTGAAGTCAATAAAATATGGATTCCATGTTTGTACATAGTTTTAATGTTTTTGTTCAATGGTTATTTCATGTTTATATGCATTATTTAATTTTGGAAAAAATATAATCACCATTGCATTTTATTGTGGTCTTATTATTTTCACTCCTTCGGTTTTAACCTTTTGAACGCCACGGTCGGCACTGGACGACAAATGAAAAAGTGCCCAACACGCCACCGTCGTGTATGGCCGACGAGAAAACGACATTTTTAAAACACAAAATAAAGATACTAAATCAACTTTTCTGTGTTTCTTTTTCCTATTATTTAAAAGTACTTTAATGATGTATTGTAAAATGGCACGAAGATATATCCATCAGTTACATTTCACTAGCAAAAATTATCACTAAATATTGCTAACCAAAATGGTGTTCTCCTCACGCCACAGTCGGCAAGACACGACAGCTAGTGATGGGTAAGTTAGGTAAATTAAATTTTGAATTTATGAAATATTTTATTGAAAGCAGCTTACTACTACATCGATAATTATTTTTTAATAGCAACTATTTGTATCTGAATATTCTTAATGCGTAATATTTATGAAATTATTGAAAAATGATTACTATTTATATCTATCGATCGATAGTTAACTGTTCACTCTCGCGCATCCCTACGGAACAGCGCATAGACAGTTACCTGTACGCCACAGTCGGGAAGACACGTCAAGCGGTGACGTCATTAGCGCTACGGGAGACTGCTAGTGATGTCCTATCCTATTATAATTTATAACGGGGAGTGTAATATGAATAAAAATGGATAGCAGTCAAATGACTACCGTGGAACTCCATCGTGTGTTAGGAAGTGTAGAAGAGGATGATGAATAAAACTTTCAAGATCTGAACGCTTTTGTTTCATTGGGTTACCAAAATACCGACTTATATTAGAAATTTCATTAAGTGCGCGAAGGCACTTTTGAGCTCCTAGATTGAACTACTGTTCCAAACAAATGAAATTAAAAAAAATAGAATGTTATCTCTTAAATAGTCGAATAGTTCGTAGCGGCCTCTGATTTTTTAGATGTCATTGATTTTACTTAGAAATTATTCTAAACCAAAAAACGTCGAAAATCGCTTTAAGATTGCTGTGAATCTCACCTATACGATAATATTATTGAACAAAATTTATACCAGAATAATTGTTACTTCATAATATTTTATAATGAATTTATTATCTTATTTCGATAAAAACTATAAATACAACTGCAAAATTACTACAAAATATGTGCCGGCCGTCCGAACTCAGCTTTTTCTCGCAGAGTGAAAATTTGTTATACTAAGCATGAATTTATTATCCTATTTCCATAAAAACGATAAATACAACTGGAAAATTACTATAAAATGTGAAAAGGGGCATTTTACGCAAAAATCATGATCGAGATGTAACAGGCCTCTTTAAGTAAAAACGGAGAAAATCAACTAAAGCTAAGTAATTAATTCGTACTCCTAATAGACAACCCTTTCTTTACCTTGTTGTTTATAATTTATAATAATAATTATAAGTTTACTTGAAATGTCACATCATTACCTCGCACGCAAGAAAGCTGTCAAAGGTCGTGCCAACCACGCCAGAGTCGGGTCTTCCCGACAGCGAATGCCTACACGAACGAGATTAGTGATGTATCTTATTATTACCTGATTTATTCGTTTGTAATTCTAATGTCTACTTTTACTTTGTATAGAATTTTGTAACTGCTGTTAAATAATACGAAATCAAAAAAATATATTTAATTTCAAAGATATGTGACGAATAGCAGAGATTAAATCGGTTATTGACAGCTTATCGATAACATCGTTGGCATTCCTATTTTATTTGTAGGTATTTGCTCTGAATTTATGGCTTGGCGTGGGAAGGGCGCCGATGCGTTTGAGCACTGGCGTTCATAAGGTTAATAATATTATGTCAATGATCAATAAGAGAAATTATCACAGTGCAGGAAAATATGTTTCTGTTACTAGCAAGCTATTCAAAATCACATAGCTCTTTTCTCTAAAACACAGCATTAGATTAAGAAAAACAAACATTAACTCTCAAACATTTTATTTAACAGGCATTTTATAATATTATGTGAATAGACCTCTGTGCGTAATACAATCCTAGCAAGTCTGTCTACCCGTAATACAAAATGTAGGTACATCTAAATTAAGCACGAATCTGATTCAAAACGTTTATATCGATAAGTGATTCGAGCTGAAAACAATAAGGGTTTACATTGTTTTATACAAAAATATTTATATTTCGAGGAGCTCGATAGCGCAGTGGTTAGCGCACTCGGCCTGCGGTTGCTAAAGTTAAGCAACGTTCGCAGATGCCAGTCATCGGATGGGTGACCGAAAAATTTCATCTCGAGCTCCTCCGTGCTTCGGAAGGCACGTTAAGCCGTTGGTCCTGCGCCTGATCTCTCTACGGTCGTGTCAGATTGCTGTCCCACCGAATTATGAGAGTGAAGGAATAGGGAGTGCACCTGTGCTTGCGCACTCACTTGTGCACTATAATATATCCTGCGTACCTGGCTGATCGTAAGATCGGCCGCCATGGCCGAATACGGCCGGAGGGTATTATTATTATTATTATTTATATTTCATGAGACTGAGTAAGCCCATGAGACCTCAAAACGATTATCTAATTTATAATTCATATTTACAGTGGCGTTACGCTCACATTATTATACTGATCAATGCGTGTAAAAAAATTAAACAGTAGGTATAAATTCATTAGCCAAGGCCTACAATCAAACATTACTTCTGAACAGCTCCAGATATGAAGAAGAGTAAAGTTACCCCTAGCAACATTTTAAATAGTTCATCCATAGAATAACAGTTACGATTGTATTATTATTGCGCTAACAATGATGTGAAAATCTCTGCATTAAATAACGAGAAGTCTTTATAAACAGACAATTCCTGTGTATTGCACTCTTGTCATATCTTAATAAACCCTGAACTTCATTCATTCACTACAGTCTTATGTGCAACAAAAATTATAACAATTTCGTCGGTCGAACAGTTCAACAAAAATATAAATCTTAATTCGGCTGGATAGGAAGAAATACTAATATGTACTCAAATTGCACATAGAGTCCTTATTGAAAAACTGTGTAAATATCGGTTTTATTTACACAGTTTTTCAATGCAAAGGTGTGTAAAATGGGGACACAATTTTGGTTTAACAATCAGTAACTTGCACAATGAAAAGTTTCAAAAAAGAGTATTACAATAGTAAGGAAGGCGGAAGTATTTCATTGTATCTGTAATGTTACAGATACAAGTCCAATGATCGTATTCGTATCATATGTGAGGAAAAGTACCAATAAACTAAACAATAGATTATGCGCAAGAAAATAAAATATATACCTAGGGAATGCATTAGGTAAAGCAAAACTTTATAAACGGATCATATGGGCCGAATTTAAAATTTCAAAATATAAACAAATAATATTATATATTTAACGAATTAAGAATTCATTATGATTCGACATGATATTTTCTAAAAATCACGTTCTAGACTAGAAACACAGCTGGTAATGTAATCATCAAGTGATGTATGAAATTTTTCGCATCTCGGTAATTTAAGTACTTTATATAACCCATGAGAGACAAAAAAGATACTAAAAATGGCTTCCTTCTATGATTGTATTTAGTGAATTTATTCGAGTTAGTAAAATGAGCTTAATTACTACATTTTGGTATAGGTACATGACTTAAAATCTATTTATATAAATGCATGTATTTGTGGGTACCATTTTTACGCTAAATGATCATTCCTATTTAGGTTAATACAATATTAAACTAATAATGTTCAAACCTTATTTGACTCTCATGACTCTTTCAATCGTATTGTTTTACTAAGGAACGCAAACTTATTGATTTAAAATCAAAATTAATTTGAATAACAAAGGAATTCAATACCATTTTGTAACAACTACAAGACAATAGAATAATATCTCTTAAATAATAAATAATGACTGAACCATTAATAATACATAAAATAATTACATATAAGAAATATCTATGAGTCGGTTATTTTTCAATTTCCAACCCATTACATAATTTAACAATTCAAAATAATTTATATAATACCCATTCAATCTTTTATGAATACTAAGCAGCCCATAAATTATACATACATACACAATAAAAGCCCATTCACGACTCTGTGTAAACAATTGTGTTCGAAATTATAAAAAAGTTCAATTTCTTATTGTTTCCTGATAATCTCCATGTAATTTAACTTGTAGAAAATTAAACAAATTTTATGTAAAATAAATCTCAATTTTCAATTAGACTAAATTAGTCTTATTTAATATCAAAGTCTATACTCTTGTCTGGATTTACCTCTTAATAATTCTCAATGAAGTCACATACTTATTTACTGGGATGTTTTAAGAGTGACATAAATGAATTTTCATCATTATTATATGTGTATGGGTGTGTGTAAGTCAGTTCTAAAAGGTTCCTACGAGCATTACCTCTGCATGAGGGAGTGTTGGTACTTGACGAAGGCAATGGCGGCGAGCTCCTTGCAGAATTCTTCTAGTACAATCAAGCTCTCCACCAGCTGATTGTGTTCACCTCTGGAACATTGGACAATATGAACTTAGTAAGAAGATAATCACTACATAGTATAAAACAAAGTCGCTTTTTCTGTCATGTTGTATGTTGTGTGTCCCTATGAACGCTTAAATCTTTAAAACTACGCAACGGATTTTGATGCGGTTTTTTTTAATAGATAGAGTAACTCATGAGGAAGGTTTTTATGTATAATATCATCCATTAAATAGTGGACAAGTACCACGGGCGAAGCCGGGGCGGGCCGCTAGTTTATATATATGTTCATCACACAAACATTTGCCCCTAGCGGGATTCGAACCTGAGACCCTTGGTTTTGAGGTCAGGGTCTCCGACCACTGGACCAATGGGCTCGTCGAGATGTATTTATGGAAAAAGTCACGGCAGTTATCTATAATAAAAACATCAGTGGTCTCGTGTAATGGGCGTGGTCAGTGCCAGAGAAAATGGCAGAAAAATAATAGGGTACTCTCGGTGGTTAATGAAAAAATATAAAAATCGGTACAAAATGAACTCTATGTAAAAATAAACATAGTTAAACTGATTTTGAGTCATAAATTTACATGATTGATTTATAATATTAAAATTAAAAATTGATATTTTTAATCTGTATATCACGTGACTAAAAACACGAGCCGCCATGCTGTGACCGTGTTACGTCATATTGGCAATAATAATTTGCTGTTACCTGTCAACCCAGTCCAATATAATATTACTTTACTCTATGGTGTAGATACAACAACTCGTACCTACAACTTTGTTTACATGCCGAAATGACGTCATAAACATGGCGGACAGCGCAGAAGTCTGTTTTCGCGGGAATAAATATATTTAAAACTTTGAAGTATCTTTATGGCATGAAAGCGGGTTTATTTCGGCGAAATATTTTTTTTGGTGTCTTTTAACGACGAAACGAACATATTATAGTACTTTGTCAAACAGAGTAGAATACCCTATTGCGAAACGTGTTATTTTTTTTCTTACTTCTACAAGGTACTAATTTGTCAATGTGATACCAACCTTTCATCATAAATAGGGTCTTCGCTCATCAACATCATCCTCGTATTCTCTATAACCTTCTTATAATTCTTTATCCTCGGTATCTCTATAGTCAGTCTCTTCGCCAAATCTTGGAGCACCTTGAACAAAGTCTGCGTCTTCTTAGCCGTCGGTAGCATTGGGTTTAGTAAGTACTCGTGAAGGTTCGGGTGCGGGATCAAAGCCAACCTTGAGATGATGGCGGTAAGGTGCAAGTTTACTTGGTAAGGTTGGGAAGGCATGTTGAGGAGAAGTTTGTAAAGCATTCTGAAGAATGGTCCTTCGTCGAAGTCTTCTTCGGAGTCTCTGCTCTTCCGGTCTTCTCTGGAGAGGTGGCATTTGCCTGTACAGCACGATTGCCCCTCGGGGCTTTCGGATTTGACCTAAAGAGTTTGTAATAATGTTAGATGAATTTGTAATTAAAACCCAATAGATGAATTAAAATTGTATGTTTGGCAGACACAAGATTTGACATCTTTCAGGAATTCTGACAATTTTACGATGTTCATCTTCTAAGCTCATCTAAGGAATACACTATGCGGAAAAGACTCGACCGAATTCATGCCGCTGAATTTACTTTCGTCGTGTTCATGATATGACATTCTTTTAAATGGGATATGTATGTCATAATTTCAGAATAGTGTGTTCTTACACTAAGTGGGTGAATAGTTAATTTGATCATTACATTTGAAGTAATGTTTTTAGTTATCAGAGTTAAGAGCAGGAAAACAAAATGTAGGACCAGTTTCACCACAGATACGTTTCTGATAGTATACATAAATCTTGCTTTTATGAATTTATTTATTTTCTGTCTGAATATTTTTTTAGTGGTGAACCATCACAATGCATGACAATCGCTTAACCTACGTCAGTATATCTAATACAAACCGCATGAAAGACGTCGTCGAGATGCAAGTCGGCCTCGGGCCTGCTGTCGTAGCTGTGCGTGGAGCTGGCCGTGGTGTCGGGCTCCGGCGCCGTCCAGCCGCAGCCCGCCGTCATGTCCAGCCACAGCTGCGAGTGAAACCCAAAACCCATGCAGATACTTAGAGGCCATCCATAGAGTACGTCACACGAAATTTATGTATTTTTGAGCCCCCCAACTTGTCACAATTGGTCACATTTCTGAGACCGCCCCTCCCTAGGGTCACATGATTTGACAAATAATTAAATTAAAACAGCAACAGCAAACCAAAAATAAGGTAGTAAGGTAATTAGTACCTCTATATGTACGAGTATTACATTTTAAAGTGTGATGTCACAAAGCTTAGGAGCCCGCCCACCCCATGTCACACTTTGTCGAACCCCTCCCCTTGCGTGTGACGTACTTTATAGATGACCCCGAGGAGATTAATGTCCCAATATTGTTACTAACAATATTGACACAATTGTATGCTACTGGCTGTGGTGTCGGGCTCCGCTGTCGTCCAACCGCAGCCCGCCGTCATGTCCAGCCACAGCTGCGAGTGCAACCCAAACCCATGCAGTTACTTAAGGGCCATCCATAGAGTACTTCATACGAATTACATGATTTTTTGAGCCCCCCGTACTTGTCACAATTGGTCACATTTCCGAGATCCCCCTTTAAATTTACCATTGAAAAAAATATTTAATTAAAACAACAACAGCAAAACAAAAATATGTTAATTCATAATTCAAATTAAACGCGATTAGTACCTCTAGATTTACGAGTATTAGATCCCTCCCCCCCGCCTTACGTGATGTACTTTATGGATGACCCCGAGGCAATTAATGTCTCAGTTACTAACAATATTGACAATTGTTTGCTACTGGCCATTCACTTGAATTTCATTATTTTTTTGCCAACCACCCCCCCTGTCCTTGTCACAATTGGTCACATTTCTGAGAACCACCCTCCCTAGTGTAACGTCTCATGCTCTAAATGTGACGTACTTTATTGACGACCAGTTACTAACAATATTGTATAAATCTCCTCGGGCAGTGTTCTGGGTCGGTGTTATCCAAACCAGAAAAATAAAGCGACCTGAACCACCCAGAACTTTAAACGGCAGATGTGCGGCCTGCTACTCGCTCCTATGATGGGCTCTTATATATTTCATAGAACTTCAGTTTCCGGCATTAAATTCAGTCATAGCTGAAGCTATAGCTGCTTATAAACTTGTTTCCAGGTGGCATTATTTAAAGACAACTACCATTTAATGTGTTCAGTATTTTTGTTAGGATTTTTTGTTATGCCAATCTGTACTGTAACTGTAGAAATGCTTGATTTTTTATATTCAAGATCCTATTGGTGACGATGAAGTAGTGTCGCCATGTTATTTAATTTCAAAATTACTTTCTCGATAATCTTTTGAAAGATTTTCGAATAACAAATTTTTGATAATTTGTGACCTATAACTTCTTGCTTTAAGCATCTCCTTTTTTTCACGCAGGGAAACATTTTTACATGCCATAACTGCAGGCTAGCTAGTCCCACTACCTACTAAAACCCTGCGGTTTCCTTATCACCCGTGTGGTGGGAGGGACTGGTTCTCGTGCCCGGCGGGTGCCTGGCGAATGCCCAGTCCGTTATTCTAGCCCGGGTATTCCCTGACCTGGAAAGTCTAATCAACCATCTCTGCATACTTTACCTGGTAATGTCGATGAGCATCGTGTATGTAGTGTTCGTAGTCCGCGCCCACCGGGTCGGACAGTATGGCGCGCGGCAGCAGGAGCAGGAAGCTGCAAAGACACGGGGAATCAAACACCAAGCCCTTTGCAATGCGTTTAATAACACTGATATGTACAACTCACATAAATATACAAAACATACAAAGTCTTATGGCGCTTCGGAACAATTTATCACATGACTTTTTCTGGTTAACCCTTTATAAGGCAAACCATATTTCTCACGAGTTTTTTCATTTCATTTGAACTTTATCATAATTGAATAAGGTTTATAATATGGCGGGTGATATATTATGGTTTGGTTGGAGCCTTATACAGGATTATTAAAACGTTTCGGTATCGGATATGAAAGTGTAGATAAATATCAAGGTCACTTAAGATATTCTACATAGCTTTAAGAAAGAACCTATTTAAATTAACTTTATTAGGCCTTTCGTTAAATTGCTGAACTCAATCTGAGGGTGGATCAACTTTTTAACCGACAAAACGGGCAAAAAATTTCGGCGTGTTTCAAAAAAATTTTTTTGCTTATTTAACTATTTAATTTACTCAGAAGTGTGTTAAATATATCTGAGATACGGCTTCCTAATCGAGCAGCGAACTTTTTGAACTACTTCTTATTGAAAAACTCAAAAGTGTAAAGCTTGACCCAAATTTTTGTCAACGGAGTTACCCAAAGTTATTTCGCTGCAATTCTTGAATAAAAAGAGACTTAAATTTTTATTTTAGTGGATATATTCTGTCATGCAAAATCAAATAGTTTGGTATACAGCATTTGTATGTAATTGTAATATATGGGCATTAAAATATGAGATGTATGTATGCTGAGTTACTAACGAGTCAGACACGTTGTTAATTTTCTCTGTACTTCTTTAAAAACTTAAAATTTAGTCACAGTTTTCTCTGAAATTAAAGTAAATAATCTTATTTTACCCTGAACCTAAAATAATCATACAAATAAAATCAAACACATATTGTTACCTTGCAAAAACGGCTTACAAATTTAGGGACAACTAGTAACGCCTGAGACATTTTTGGTAACTCAAGAGACAAGAGACAAGAACAATCTATAAACTTCTGCACATAACTACACTCGCGAGCAACCAAATCGACTCTAGCGCAACCTTTGCATTCAAACATTGTTCTAAGTAAAAGTATGCAACATTATAATACAAATGATATGTCATTTGGACGCTTAAAACTTCAGATTTTATATAATATCATCATTATTAATATCCATGTTTACTTTTTTATAATAGTGTCTGAACTTGAATGAGGGAAAATGGGATTTTGGGTATTCATAGGTGTTGAGATCAGAATAGACACAAATAAAACAGGGTTTTTTCTTAAAGAGTTTAAAAATTTTGGGTCCAGGATTTAGTACTGCCTAGCCCTAATTACAGCCCGTAGTCGGTTCTTCATCGACCTTATTTATTTTTCGACGGTGTCTTGAGGAATACCTCCCCAATCCTCTAATTAAGCTGCCTTCAACTCGTCTGGGCTTGATGGGGCTGAATTTCTTGTTCATAACCTTCGTTTGAGCTCATCTCATAAATGCTCGATGGGATTTAGGTCTGGACTTAGCGCAGGCCAGTCCATTGTGTTCTAATCGACTTTTTGAAGGAACTGCTGCCTAACGCGCGCTGTGTGGCATCGAGCTTAGTCCTGCATTAGGATGAAGTCTTCGACAACAAATCCTGCGTTGGGCACAACATGTTCCAGGAGAATATTTGTGATGTGCCCCTCAGCTACTAGTCCTCCTCGGCCTCATCCAGGCATGAAAGCGAGCTCGGTTTTATCTTCCAACAAGATACCAGCCCACATCATGCCAGAACCGCCACCAAAGGCAACGGTTTCTGCGAACCAGCATTGGGAAAATCGCTCTCCCGGACGCCTGCAGTCCCGGTCTCACCTGTCACATCATGCACCCTTTGTGAACAGGACCGACCTCCATTGCCCAAAACTCGAGTTGAGATGCTCTCTAGCAAACTGTAACCGAGCTTGCCGGAGGCCTGCAGTCAATTTTGGATCTGTTTCAGTCAGGTTGGCTTTCTTTAGACGTCTTCTTACTGTCCACTCGCTGACAGCTACATCTCGAACACGCTTCAGCTCACCTGCACGGCCAAACCCGTAAGGTGTCGAATTCACAGGCAGGTAGAAACAATGAAACGGTCCTCTCGTTCAGAAGTACCACGGTAGCGGCTGGTTGTTAGTCTCCAAATAATGATCGAGTCTTTTTATATTGTTTGTATACTCGGGATACAGCAGACTGACTAAAGAGAAGGTAGGAAGAGACTACTCGCTGACTGAGCATTTGTTGCAATAAGGAAACAACTTGAGCGGCTTTATGAGGTGTGTTATACATGTTTTCCATCACGGACACCGCCAGTAGCAAGTTTACAATCTGAAAGTAATTTTGATTACGACTTTTCATGAAACTATGTCTATGAAAATCGCACAATGTCTAAAGAGTTACCAAAATTGTCTTTGGAGTTACCACTTTGGTAACGCAGTGTACAGGCAACTCAGCAGACATTTTTTACATAATGGCTTGTAAATTAAAATTTACTAATATGGCGAACGGTTTGAATTGACCAATAGGAAATCAGCCTTAAGGACCTTCAAAATTTGATGAAGAAATTAAAAGACAATTACCCGTTCATCGAAATAATCCGGTAACTCTGCCGACACTGAATAAATACACGCGCACTCCTCTAGAGTTTGCTGCGGACTGGCGGCGAGCCGGCAAGAATTTAAGGCTCGCCGCCGCGCGTGCAAGGAATAAGATCGTATCGCCGTTCTTTACTAGAAATTTGTGACGTATTGCATAATATTTTTTACGTTTTTTCGCGGTCACTCAGTATACACCACAAAATGAGATGACTTAAGGACAGAGCTTTAAAGCCTTTTTTCCTTTAAAATGAAGACCTATTTTTATATTTAACATAGTAAGAACTAAACCTTGTTGAATTTATAAGCAATATATTAGCAGACTTAAGAATGTTCCAAGGAAAAAAACTCTTAAATTAGCAATTACATATAGCTACCTCGATGAAGGGACAGCTAAAATTTGTATGGAAAGCTATGTCTTATGCAAAGTCGTATACTGAGTTACCATAGTTTTTACGATTCCTTCTTGATTTTATCTAGATATCATTGGTTTTTTATTAAGGTTACTTAACTGTTAATTGAACAAAACATAGAAATAATTTCTAAATTGTCTTAATTTAGTCGTTTTTGAATGCGATGTCGTCGGGACAAACTTATGTCGGTTAAAAAGTTGATCGACCCCTGACGGTTCGAAAAACCAGTGAACCACTATCGTTAAGTTGAGCTTAAATGTATAGCCTCAAAGATCTGTGGAGCCTACATTCTTGATATGAATAGGTAAACGAAAAATAAATTATATCTTTATTATATACTAAGCAAAATAATTTAATGCTAGATAATTCATCAACTCTAAAATCATACCCGTACCTTCAACGTAGCAATGGAAAAATATTTGTACCAAATAAATTCCATAAAATATACTTTCTCATAAAATACCCTGGAGAAACTCCGACGATATTGATTTACTTACAATTTCTTAAAATGTTTATTTACAAAAGCTTAGTCTATGGAAGAGCGCAGAGAAAAATTTACAAAAGTAACATAATAAATCAGAAAGAAGGATAGCAACACTGACATATTACAAAAATATATACTTTTGACAATATCACAAAAACATGTAAATTAAAATATTTATCCATCATTATTTACAATATTATTAAATATGTTTTATTCTGTTTAAAATTAATAATTCATCAATTATATAATTACATATTGTAACTATTTTTATTGTATGGCATCATTTGCACAATTAATACTGGTAACGCGTGGACATTCTGATATAAACAAAAAAGTTATTTGAGATCTAAGATAATCAAAAATATTATTTAGAGCCCGTTATTTATTGTACCTGTCGTACTAAATGCGAAATTCTACATCCGTCAAAAAGATGCTCAACGTAAAGTCGCAACACCTTTCTTGATAAACGGTCTAAAATATTATAGATGAACTTAAGAAATAAAAATACTTAGTAGCAAAAAGCTAAAGAATGTTTATCCCATGAACCCAAGTAAAATTAAAATTAATTGGACTGCGGACAATAATATCTTTAAAAGACTGATTTTTTAAAGCCTGTAATTGAACTTGGTGTAAATTAACAACTAACCAGACTTATTACTAAATGACTCAGTTGCTATCATTATTTTTTAAGCAAATTGTTTACTTTTTTAAACCAATTGTTTACTTTCGATGTAGCATCCCTAGCGTAGAGCCTACAATGTCAAATTAGTGAATGTCAAAATAAGTTTAACCGTTTTTAATCTATGGACGTAACGTTCTTAATTTAAACTTCAAAATTAATAGTCCGCTTCCCTATCATAGGTGATTAGTGCATTGGCTAAATTAGGGTATTAGTATTAGAAATTAGTTTTATATCTAAGCAGCGGTGTCCTCGCATTAAGTGTCGTCGTCAAGACGATTAGATTCCGACGCCATTATCTCCTCGACCTGCGTTCTAAGCTCCTTTAGCCTAAAAAGTCATTGTTAAGATGAGTTTATGATCGTTAATAATTAATTTAAAGATGGCGGATTTAGGTTTTAAAGCATTTTATTAAAATTATTATATGAAATAGTATCATAATCGTTGTTTAATTTAGCGTTGATGTGAAAATAGATTTTGATCTTAAATTAATAAACAGCAGTTTTGTCGTAATGTAAGGTTGTTGTTACTAATATTTCTGCAATTAATATTATGCAATTTGCGACCTAACTAAATAAAGTTATACTGTCAAATTGTTATTTTGTTTTTAAAGTGCCCATAAAGCAAAAAAAAAATAGGTTGCCAGTCTAGTGTTGCCACAAACACATTGTCAATATAAAGGTATCTACACTACACTATCTTCACTAATCTATACTTATATAGAGGCAAGATTTGTACTTTTGTATGTTACGAATAAACTCAAAAAGTAATGGACCGATTTGAATAATTCTTTCACTGTTAGCTAGGTACACTATCCCCGGTGTACAAAGGGTACTTTTGATCCCGGAAATGTAGGAGGAAGGAGGATATATTTGAAAAAAGAAATTACGTGCGGGTGAAACCACAGACTAGTCTTCAATGTAAAGGTAATCACAAAAGTGTTCACCTGTTGATAATCCTGTGTATGTTGTTGGAGGCCTCTGGCTGGTGTACGTCCAGACCCTCGTGGGATAAGATGTCGCTGATCTGCTCGTTAACGTGGTCCTCATGTTGGAGCTGCTGCATCGCCTCTCTGTCAATAGACATCATTAGTAATAATTACTATTAGTAGTAACGACTTATCTTAAACGGTGTCAGCATTTTTCTAATTTAATTATGAAGTTTATAGTTTCCGTTCGATAATGGAAACCTACTGGTTCGTAGTAATTAGTGACGTACAAGCCTCGAGGCACCTAGTCCATTTTTCAAGAAACCCAATAGCTCGAGCCTTCAAAAGAGTTCTAAAAAAGCTCGAGCTTCGAAAAATACTCCCGAGTCCTCTGGCGCCGGCCAGGCAAGGCAAGCCCCGTCAACGAGCTCGAGCTCTAGGGAAAGAAGTCGGACGCCTCGAGCCTCGTACACCAATAGGAGTAGGACTGATGTTACGTTTTATAACACTGATGTTACGTTTCATAATCCCGATGTTACGTTTCATAACACTAATGTTACGTTTCATAACACAATGTTACGTTTCATAACACTGATGTTACGTTTCATAATCCAGATGTTACGTTTCATAACACTAATGTTACGTTTCATAACACTAATGTTACGTTTCATAACACAATGTTACGTATCATAACACTGATGTTACGTTTAATAATACTGATGTTGCGTTTCATAACACTTATGTTACGTTTAATAACACTGATGCTTCGTTTCATAACACTGATGCTTCGTTTCATAACACTGATGTTACGTTTCATAACACTGATGTTACGTTTCATAACACCGATGTTACGTTTCATAACACTGATGTTACGTTTCATAACACCGATGTTACGTTTCATAACATTGATGTTACATTTCATAACACTGATGTTACGTTTCATAACACCGATCTTTCGCTTCATAACACTGATGATGCGTTTTATACACATCGGTATTACGTTCGAAAAAATAGATTGTATATTATAAATGTAACGTTTACATCCTGGCTCTTCTCTTTGGTTTTTGAAACCTGAGCCCATCTTAGCCCATTTAAACAACATTGGGGGCGTTTGGCAGAAAAAAGCGTTGCGCAAATTGGCGATTGTTAAGCGGTAACACAGTAAACTGACAGTTAGCAAACACGTCCTGGCCGAAAACTGTACAGTTTGCGCTAACAATCGCCATTTTGTTTACAAACGCTCGCAAACGCTTTTTTCTGCCAAACGCCCCCATTGGTACTGGTTACTTGTGATGTTAAACTAGTTCTCTCATCACCTGTTCCGCTCCCGCTCGCGCCAGAGCGACACGTCGTTGAGCCGGTCCCTGTCTATGTCGTCGTCGGGCGGCGGCGGCGCGCCGTACCCGCGCCCGCACACGCGGCTCAGCACGAGCCGGTGGATGCTGTGCTCCGTGCCCTTCTCGATTATTGTCTGGTGGGGCAAACAAACGTGTAGTAGATCGGCTGTTGTACGAGTCGTCGTACGTAATCATTTAATTTGTATCTTTAGCAATAACAGGGCCCGTAGCCAAGATGCCACTTTGACCAATTTGCCATACGCCTTCGTCGCGACTTATATTGCCATCCCGCACACGAACTATTTATGTGAGCGGGATTTAGATATAAGTCGCTACGAAAGCGTATGATGAATTCGTCAAAGTGGCATCTTGGCTAGCCTACCAGAGCCTGCTCATTACGCATTCCAGTGGCTAAGTTGTTTGACCTAGTCAGCTATCAATATCAGTCGACATAAGTACAACTATATCATCTTATATCCATATCATCTGAGTGTAGCGCACCTTACAGCTGTATAGTTAAAGATTTTAGACTTTCGCGTTGCATTTTAATAGTAAGTAGTTTATAATGTATTACATAAGTAAGTTCCTAGTTTAGTCTAAACGATATAAGATACCAAATAAAATTACTGAAGGTGACATCGTAGATTGTATTTGACATAACTGCAACGTTATAATAATGTTGTCTTTGAGCATCAACAACATAAATAAAGGTAGGTATATTTAAAACACATTCAATGAAATACGGCGGAAAACAAAAACACACACTTAGTATATACCTAAACTAGCGGCCCGCCCCGGCTTCGCCCGTGGTACTTGTCCACTATTTAATGGATGATATTATACATAAAAACCTTCCTCATGAGTTACTCTATCTATTAAAAAAAACCGCATCAAAATCCATTGCGTAGTTTTAAAGATTTAAGCGTTCATAGGGACATACAACATACAGCATGACAGAAAAAGCGACTTTGTTTTATACTATGTAGTGATAACAAAAAATAATATATCACCTGGAAAAACTGTAGTGTTTCAAGCGTGATGTCGTGGTTCTCAGTCAGGCAGTTGGTGATCAGCGTGTGTATGAGAGGCCATTCCGACATCTCGCCCTCGCCCACCAGCCAATTGGAGAATTCTGCAAATGAAATAAAATATCGAGTGTGTTGAACTTGGTTTAATTAACTTATGTATTATGAGATTGAATAAAGTGTCTACAGTCGACTTTTAGGAAACTTTTTAATTGGCATTTGAGTCATGTTTAAATGATGTTCTCTAATATTTTTGTATTATGTGTGTGATAAACGACAACACTCATTCTCATTTTTAATTTAGCCACTATTTATTGTTTGAATAAAGAACCAATGAATGCGTGTTTTCATTGTCGTTCTCAAAACCCGCATAAACTCATTCATTAGCAGCCTATGAAAATATATGTGTGTGTGTGTGTGTGTGTGTGTGTGTGTGTGTGTGTGTGTGTGTGTGTGTGTGTGTGTGTGTGTGTGTGTGTGTGTGTGGGTGGGTGTGTGTGTTGTCAGGTTAGGGCAGGGTTGGGCAACTGCCGTGTTTGTGTGTGTGTGTTTGCATACCATTAATAAGATCTGGCGAGTCGAGCACCCTCAGGCACTTGGCGACCAGCGCCGTGGCCAGGGCGGCTTGGCGCAGGTCCCCCACCGCGGCCTCGGCCTGCCCCTCGAGGAACTTCTGCCGGAACGTGCGCGCCAGGTGCGCCGCTATCGTCGGGTGGCACTCCTACACACCACGCATAAGTCAAATAAATAAATGTTTCACACCATCACATACATTGATCTGACCCCGTGTTAAGTAGCTTACTTGTGTTACAGACATCAGAATCAACAGTGGTATTACAAATATACCAAAATACATACATATAACACCCAGACCGGGACAAACAGACATGTTCATGCACACAAATGTTTGTCCTGTGCGGGGATCGAACCCGCTACCTCTTGCGTAATAGGCAACATTTTGACCATTACACCAAACGGGTCGTCAAATAATTAAGGGATCTGATATCGCAAATAAAACTATTTTTTTAAACATATTTTAGCCCATGTTACGAAACGTAACAACAGTGCTACAAAACGTAACATCAGTGCTACGAAACGTAACATTAGCGTTACGAAACGTAACTCGAGTATATATTTTAGTACATATTATTGTCTAGAAGTCTTAGTTGTAGTTATAAAATAGGAACAAAGTTAAATATTAAGATATAATAAAAGCAAATTAGTATTTGTACCTTCATCAAAGTATCACAGTAGTCGAGCCACGAGAAGAAACTCGTAAGTTCTCTGTACCCGTGGAATTTGCTATAACTCTTGTCTCCGAAATCTTGCGCCACATACCTAGAACAAAAAAATGCATAATACTATTTTATTTCCGTCACAAGTCATTCGATATTCGCAAAGGTACTTCTTCTCAGCAGGCCATTCACGTCGAAGTGCTGGTAGGGTAAAAAAATATTTGACGTGTAAAAGAATTTCAGTGTAAATCAAGTTGCAAAATAAACGCTTTGACTTTGACTTTGACAAATAATTTTGCTTTAACTTTTGATTACAGTCAAATATTTCAACAAGTAAGTGTTATCGTGTGCCCTTACATAGAGTTTAAAAGTTAATTTGAAATGACATTGGAATGATTTTAATTTAATTTAAAACAAATTGTTGCTTCAAGCCTTCCTCGACAAATGGACTATCCAACACCATTTCTTTTTCAGTTCGAACCAGTTGTTTCTAAGATAAGCGTATTCAAACAAACAAACAAACTCTTCAGCTTGATTATATTAGTACTAGCGGCCGCCAGCGAATCCGTCCGCGTTGTTTTCGGTTTCCACATACATAGGTATGTACTATAGCCTAAAGCCTTATAAGAGACGAACTTCTTAGCTATCCATGGATTCTCCGTGCGGGTGCCGGGTCCATCTCGTGGAACAGAGAGGAACGTCAGTCGGCGCCTGTGACTTTCGACATCCTATGTGTTATCCTATGTGTTATTCTGATGTATAAGCTATATTGTGGTAAAGTTTCATTCAAATCCATTCAGTAGTTTTTACGTGAAAGAGTAACAAACATCCATACATCCATACTTACAAACTTTCGCCTTTATAATAGTAGTAGGATGAGTATAAGTATACAAATTGACAGCGCTACTCACGCCCACGTTATATTGAGTTGCTCAACAGACGCCGGCTCCGTGTCGTCGGGAATGCTCCTGTACTTCGCGCAGAGTTTGTCCACGATGGTCTCACTGGCTCAGTGTATCGTTTTAAATGAGAGTGTTTGCGATTGCAAAATCCGCCAGATTACAATACGTAGACGTGAGATCTAACTGCTATGTTATAAGTGTATGTTGACATATCTGTCAATATCATGTCAAAATTAACCAATCTCATACCAGTTAGACCCTACGCCTACCTGCTGCCATCTAGCGGATTTTTCATTTGCGAAAACCCTCACTGTTTGATTCAACGAGATACAATCGCGTAAACCTATTTTTTTATTTATTTATTTTAGGACTAGGACTATCAGCAAATAGGTACAATACTTAAGATATATGAAAATGACTATGCTAATCTTCATCTATAAAAACTAATAACATATAACAGCTACTCACGCCCACGTTATATTGAGTTGCTCAACAGACGCCGGCTCCGTGTCGTCAGGAATGCTTCTGTATTTGGCGCAGAGTTTGTCCACGATGGTCTCGCACGCTGGGCTGCAGCTCGTCACTAGGTTAGCGATATCGTCTTCCGGTAGAGATGACACTATCATTATGCCTTCGCACGCTCGAAGGACTACTTGGTTGTCCTGTGGATAAATTATATTTCATGTAGGTACTGTGCTGTGTTTTGCTTTTGCCCAGCAGTGGGGTATTAATTTTTTTGGCAATATACTTTTTTTAGTCTATTCTATTGAAAAGAAAATGTATTGTCCTCCTAGGAGAGATGCAATGCAGGCGAATTCGCATAAAAAAAATAATAGTTAACAAATCAGTGAGTCATAGTGACCGAGCAAAAATGTACGGAATGCCCATTTGCTCATAATGGAAACTAAAGCGAATTAATTACCGAGTTATCTTCATAGACAGGATTATCCTATGATGATGAAAACAATCACGGCATTGCTAAATCGACAATTTAATGCCTTAATTCCAGTAACAAATACGGTGTTACCAGCCAAACAGCCAACTGAGCTTTTTATACTACAAAAATAATAACAATACTCACAGCACTATTCAAATATGACAGCAGCAAATCAATCAGCAGAAACTTATCATTGTCATCGTACACCGTCTTCTGACTTTTACACGACGCATCGTCTGCTACTGAACCGCTCGATCCGTCCGTACTAGTTCGTACTATTGACACATTTCTCAAAGGGTTAACTGGCAACTCCACTTCAAATAACGGATTTTTCTTCGGCGTCTGTACTTTAGACTTCATCGGTATTAACTTCTGAATCTCTTCTGGAACAGTCATTAAGCTAGCCTTGTCTTCAACGAACGGCGTGGTGAAAATGTTGGCGAGTCCTGGCTCTTTGCGGACCAGACCACAAAGAGTGAGTAAGAGTTCTACCTCTTCTTTTTCTGTTGGAGACGCTGGGTTCTCGTTGCATTGTATGAGCATACGCTGTGGAAAGGAAATGTTGCAATCATTGTTTATGAAGAAAATCCTCAGCGTCCTACACTACGTTTTTTAGGACACTTTCATGCGGTATCTACTCCAGAACTTGTTTACCCCGGTTGTCGGTTTTGCAGCTTATATGACCAGCCCACTGTCACTACAGCTCGCTAATCCCATGAGCTATGTCTATGATCTTAGTTCACTTACTTGCAGAGGCCGGTAAACATGTGCGCTATCCAACGGAGGCTGCCTCGTCCGTCTCAGCAACGCAGTAGCAGCAGCTAGAGCCAGCGACCTCCCGCCCGGGGGTCGGTCAGCCGCCGCCAGCGCTGCTAGTAGTTCAACCAGTTGCGCCGCCCCGCCGCCGTGCCCCACCACTGCTTCCAAGCATGGGCCGACTATGCTATTCGCTAAAGGGCCGAATATAGAGCCCGGCAAATATGTTGAGCCATGGGTGACGTTGTTTGATAATTTGTACGTTATTAAGGACTAATAGCACACACCTATATACTGGAGTTAAAGAATGACGACCTACCCGATGGCACTGATGCGCGTCTTACGTTCCTGCTCAAGTTGTTTATCAGTACCTACACTAAGCCTGCTTGCTCCTACACTTCTTTCACAGTCAGCTATTCGCTTGTATATCGCAATGTTGACTCACCTGCAGAGGCCTATAAACATGTGCGCTATCCAACGGAGGCTGCCTCGTCCGCCTTAGCAGCGCAGTAGCAGCAGCTAGGGCAAGCGACCTCCCGCCCGGGGGTCGGTCAGCCGCAGCCAATGCGGCTAGTAGTTCCACTAGTTGCTTCCAAGCACGGGCCGACTACGCTATTCGCTATAGGGCCGAATATAGAGCCCGGCAAATATCTTGAGCAATGAGTGACGTTGTTTGTAGGTTATGAAGGACTGAAGGCAACTACACACTGGAGCTAAAAAATGAGGACCTACCCGGTGGCACTGATGCGCAACTTACTTTCCTGCTCAAGTTGATTACCAGAACCTATACTCAGCCTGCCTGCTCCTACACTTCTTTCTTAGTCAGCTATTCGCTTGGATATCGCAATGTTGCCTCACCTGCAGAGGCCGGTAAACGTGTGCGCTATCCAACGGAGGCTGTCTCGTCCGTCTCAGCAACGCGGTAGCAGCAGCTAGAGCAAGCGACCTCCCGCCCGGGGGTCGGTCAGCCGCAGCCAACGCTGCTAGTAGTTCAACCAGCTGCGCCGCCCCACCGCCGCGCCCCACTACTGCTTCCAAGCACGGGCCGACTACGCCGTTGGCTTGTTCTTTCTCTTCTTCCACCATTAGCTGCACAAATAGTCAGAAATTGAAATCTCCCAAGCTCAATCGGATTTAAAGATAGCTAGCGGCCGCCCGTGACTCCGTCCACGTGTATTTCGGTAATACTATATTACTATAGCCTAAAGCCATCCTCGTCACATGGACTATCCAAGACAAAAAGATTTTATTAATTTCACCCAGTAGTTCCTGAGATTAGCGCGTTCAAACAAACAAACATACAAACAAACTATTCAGCTTTATTATATTAGTGATTATGAAACTCAAGCTAACAGTTTAAAACTCCATTAAGTTTTTTAAAGGATTTTTTAAGTGTTTCTTTACTGATCAAGGCCTAGTCCACACTCTCAAGAGATGAATCTAAGAAGAGAATCTAGACTCTTGTTTATGCTATATTGACACATTTCTAGATTTTATGATATTTTTCTTATAAGCAATTCATTTTTACCCTACCGGCAATGACAGTGATGCATCACTTTAGTGCTCTTTAGCTGTAGGTACAATTAAATTTGCATAAAGTTCGTCCAACAACCAATGTTGCATAGATGCAAATACTAACATTAATAGATAATTATTGTTACATTACGAGAGGTAGATAATGTTTTAAGGCAAAGGTCAGCTGCTCTTGTCAAGTTTGATGAATTTGACCTTTATGCAACATTACCTTATCTGTATAAATTGAATGCATTGCATTTAAATGCCGATATAATGCATAACAAGTTGATTTAATTATTTTTATATTTATTTTGAGCTCAGGAATTAAAAACATTTTTTTTTATTCATAAAAATATGGCTCCAAATATTGTTGTAAATTAGCTTTGTAATTTTTTACCAAGGTACCTATTTAACAACATATATTTTGTCCCAGTCACACAAAGCACCAGCTTGTTAATTTGACATCACATGACTGATAACCAACAATACTGATATTGTGTTATCAATTCACATAAGGACCAAATAAAACTAATTTGAAAAAAATTAACCTACTTGCTTCCCAGCAGTCATGCTATTGTCAAAATAAAAATATTTTGTTAATTGTTGTTGTGTCTGATATCATCACATTGATAGGTATAACTCCGAGGTAAAATGCTTGAGCAAGTTTGTATCGGAAACCGAAGAAGTACCAATATACTTAAAGTTTTATGTACTAAATTGGAGATAAGTTATAACTAGCATATACATTTATGTTATAATGTATTAGATATTGAGAAACAGTTGACTGCGAAGTTTAAACAAGAACTTTTAACTACAGCAATCTTGTTTTACCTGTAACATTTGGTGCAAATGATGTGGGACCCTCGTTTCTTCAATGTGAACTTTGCTGCTATCGTCATAGTTCTGATAGAAGTTCAGTATCATCTTCCAATGGTATTCAAAGTCCTGATACCTAGTAGGAGGAGGTGCCAGCTGAAACCATCACAAACCTTAAGTATTTGACAATATAAAATGCAATTTATGCTTCCAGTTACATAACAGATATATAAAACAATGTCTTAAATACTTACAACGTCTGCAGCAGACTGCAGTACGTCTGAAAATCTACTTAACATGTTTGCTCCGTTTCTGTCTCATTGAAACACTAAATTATATGCCGAGTTGCGGGCACGTGATTAGGTTAAAATGCAAATCCTATTCTCTGTTCATCAAAATCATTGTATAGAAGTCGTCTAATATAATTTAAATGAACACAATTACAACACAAACACAAAAATCCTGAAAATCCGGCCTTGACGATGGAAAATGTCAATAAAACAAATGTCATCGAAATATAATCGATTTGTGAGTCTAGTAAATTCAATTGAAATATCGATTCCCATTAAAGTTATTTTTAATAGAAAAAAATATTTAATGGATGTAAATTCGGAAATATTTCATCATAAACTTTGATAAATCATTTGCTTTTATTTTGTCAATTTATGGACTGTTTATTATCATTGTAGTAAGTTCGCCATAGAGGATAATAATACTACGGGAAAAGTTCGCGTATTTCGGAACGGATGTTTGTGGTGCTCGCGTGTCAACACTGTCAATTTGACAATGACATTACTTAGAGTTGTTGTTCTTTAAAATAAACTTGCATTATTTGTGCATTTAATGAATAAATAGCACAAGACTAATAAGAAACGTATTGCTATTAATTAATCTATGAGATTTCCTACCTTAAAATAAGAGTAAACACTTAACCAAAATGTCTGATGACGAAGTGATACGTTTTGAAATTACTGATTATGATTTAGATAATGAATTTAACATAAACAGAAGAGGACGTGCCAAAAAAGAACAGCAAATTTACGGTAGTATTCTGTGTTTAAATAATCATAAAGTCTCACTTACACTTTTAAAGAAATTCGTTTTGCAAACAATTATTCTAACCTCAAACTACTGCTACATCTACCTTAGCAATTCTGGCATTTTTAGTGCAACATTCTTATATTTGTATACAGGCTAGGTTTTGTTCACATTTCTGTTGATCAAACCTATAATTTAGTTTAAATTATGTATTATGTTTAGGTGTTTGGGCAAAGGACAGTGATGAAGATGACAATGAAGACAACATTAGGCAAAAGACACGGAAGCCTAAAGACTTCTCCGCCCCCATTGGGTTTGTGGCCGGTGGGGTGCAGCAGGCTGGCAAAAAGAAAGAAGAAAAGAAAGGTTTTTATCATATGTTTTTTCTAAATCAAGATGTCAGTGTTGTATTTTCTGAACTACTATACTTATTTTACATAAAATATATATGTTTTAACAGTAGGGTAACTGTTTACATTAATTTAATAACACACTCAAAGGCCCGACTGGCAACAGGTTGCACAGTGCAGGGAGACTTGGCCAGAAAAGGGGGAGGCTTTTGCCCAGTGGTGGGATATTAATAGCTATTGAAAAAATATATACACTAAAGGTTAAAGTTCGTCTTGTAGAAAATGCTATTAGGCAATAAGTTTGCCATTGGTCACAATTGTTGTGGTGTAATTAGGATTATATACTTTATATTTCTATAGTTATCTTTATAAGTCTAATTTTATGTTTAACTCATTTCTACAGAAATTGAAGCCACAGATGCTTCGACATCCCGAGCAAAAGTTCAAGTGGACAGCTCTGATGAGGAACCGGAAAACCCTGATGAAAGAGACACTGCTGGGCTTCGGAGAATGGGTCAGAGCATGAGACCTCCCAATCTTGGGGGAAATGTCGGGACATGGGAGAAACACACTAAAGGGATTGGTGCTAAGTTGCTGTTTAAGGTTTGTCTACACACCAGTATTCATCATCATCGTCCTGCCCTTATCCCACACTAGGCGGGGTCGGCACAACATGTCTTCTCCTTCCACTAACTCCTATCAACCGTCAACTCTACATTCACTCCTTTCACATCCATATCATACTTCACGCAATCCATCCATCTCTTTTTCATTCAAATATATGATGTTTGTTCAAATTGTCTTTTTGCATCATGAAAATTAAACTAGCAGTAAATTGTCACCTGTTGATAAAGCTGAAGAAATACTTCCATCCATCCATAAAGAAAACACACATGAAAACAATAAATAAATTGCACAATTTACGACATGAATTATGAATAACATATATATTATAAGAAAGCATTGCTTACAGAGGTATTTAATATATCTATTATGTTTTTTAGATGGGTTACCAACCCGGTAAGGGTTTAGGTAAAGATCTGCAAGGTATATCAGCACCAGTGGAAGCCACTGTGAGAAAAGGCAGGGGAGCTATCGGCGCTTATGGACCTGAAAAATCCACAGTAAGTATAACAATTGGGTGTTTGACTACATACTAAATAAATTATGAAACTCTTACATTAAATATTAAATTAAATGAAAAGCACATTTTTACAACTTTCATGTTAATATCACATTTCACGGAACTGTATATTAGTATGGATGTAATATGTTGGATGAATGTTAACATATTTAAAGCATTTAACCAAACATTGCGTACACTGAATGAAGTTGCAAAAATCGGGGACATTTTCAACTGTGCTTTGACTGAATTCGCAAAAGTTACATTGTATGCAATAAAATGAATTTGAATAATAAGTAATAAATAATCTACACTATCGCATGGGGGACACCTGTAATGTTAGTTGTAAGATTCTGTATAAATAAATCAATGTTTTTGTAGCAAAAAGCTAAAAAGGAGGAAGAGCGTCGTCTTAAAGAAAAGGAAGATCAAGAAAAGGGGACAAGTGACAAAGCGTACAACTGGAAGAAATCTCATAAAGGCCGTTACTTCTACAGGGATGCGGCTGATGTCATTCAAGAGGGGAAACCGACACTGCATACCATTGCTAGGTAACTGTTTAAGTATTTTATTAACACCAGGATACTAGAATATCTCTTTAATTTAAAATAAGTCATATACCTAAAAGGTTGTTATATTGAATTTTTTATGGATGCCTTCAAGCTGGATCACACACATTAAAAATTTCTTCATCTTAATTAATTTATTTTATGGTGCTGTTCACTGTTAAGACTTGTTAAGGTTTTAATATTAAGTCTAGCTAAACTCACTTGGTTGATTTAAATTTGTTGTTTCTGACCTATATTTACACTAATATTATAAAGCAGAAGAGTTACTTTGTTTGAACGCGCTACGTTCAGGAACTACTGTTTTGAATTGAAAATTTTATTTTTTTTGTTGGATAATCCATTTGACTAGGAAGGCTCTTGTTAGGCTATTGGAAACGGATTCGCAGGCCGTCGTTGGTTTTAAATATAAAATCTAGCCCAACTCAGTCCATTCACATCCATTCTACATGTCCGTTCTACAGCAGCGAGCTGTCCCGCGTGCCTGTGATCGACATGACGGGTCGCGAGACGCGCGTGCTGAGCGGCTACCACGCGCTGCGCGCCGCCGCGCCGCGCTTCGAGCACGAGCCGCGCCGCCAGTGCCGACACTTCGCCGCGCCCGCGTTAGCGCATAACTTGACGCTCATGGTGGACTGCTGCGAGCAGGTATACATCCTCACTCCACTAGTTTCTCCTTTAAAGTGTGAAGGAAACCGCCCGGAGGATCTCGAGATAAAATTCTTCGGTCACCCATCCGATGACAGGCCTCTGCGAACGTTGCTTAACCTTAGTAATTGAGCTAACCACTGCGCCATCCAGCTAAGGGTCTGTTTACGCCCCGTATTGGAACAGCTGTGGATCTAGCTAGTGTCTAAACAGTATCAGCGAGCTGTCCCGCGTGCCTGTGATCGACATGACGGGTCGCGAGACGCGCGTGCTGAGCGGCTACCACGCGCTGCGCGCCGCCGCGCCGCGCTTCGAGCACGAGCCGCGCCGCCAGTGCCGACACTTCGCCGCGCCAGCGCTCGCGCATAACTTGACGCTCATGGTGGACTGCTGCGAGCAGGTATACATCCTCAACTAGACCTTCTAGCTACCTACTGCCATCTAGCGGATTTTTCATTTGCGAAAACCCTCATTGAGCAAGGGCACTGGTCCCTTTACTAACGTGTGAAGAGAGAGACCGCAGGGTCTGTTGGGCCGCACACAACCTGACTCTGATGGTGGACTGCTGCGAGCAGGTATATATACATCCTCAACTGAATCGACTAGCTGCTTAGACCAAATCGTCTGGTCTACCAACTTATGAAGGAAAAGGAAAGAGCAGGGGCTGTTTATTATGCCCTCTGGCTGATTTTCGACCATGGCAGCCGATCTTATGATCAGCCAGGTACGCAAAATATATCAAAGTGTACGGGTAAGAACGCAAGCTCAGGTGCACTCTCATAGTTTTTTGGGACAGCAATCTGATACGACCGGAGAGAGATCAGGCGCAGGATAGACTGCAGGCAGGCTTACTTTGAAATTCTTCGGTCACCCATCCGGTGATTGACATCTGCGAACGTTGCTTAACCTTAGCAATTGCGCTAACCACTGAGCGATCGAGCTAAGGAAGTATTGGAACAGCTGTGGATCTAGCTAGTCTCTAAACAGTGTCAGCGAGCTGTCCCGCGTGCCTGTGATCGACATGACGGGTCGCGAGACGCGCGTGCTGAGCGGCTACCACGCGCTGCGCGCCGCCGCGCCGCGCTTCGAGCACGAGCCGCGCCGCCAGTGCCGACACTTCGCCGCGCCCGCGTTGGCGCACAACTTGACGCTCATGGTGGACTGCTGCGAACAGGTATACATACTTAACTGGACAGGCCAGGTGCTGGGACCGTAGAGAGATCAGGCTCAGGATCACGGATAAACTAGGGATGAAATTTTTCGGTCACCCATCCGATGACTGGCATATCGCGCTAACCCCTTTCGCCATCGAGCTAAGTGGCTGTTTATACTCTGTATTAGAGCAGCTGGAGATCTAGCTAATCTAAACAGTGCCAGTGAGCTGTCCCTAGTGCCATTAATCGACGTGACAGGGCGGTACAGACGCGTGCCGGGCTCGTTTCGAGCACGAAACAATATACCCTGTATTAGAACAGCTGTAGGTCTAGCTAGTCTAAACAGTGTCGTAATAATTTGTGTAAGCTACTACTACGCTAATTATGCCTAGTGATGCGCCTGATATCCAAAACATCAATAATTAATTATGTCCGTAAGTTTCTTACGAAGCGACTTAGGGATATACCGAGATGATAGGCAGCATTTCTCACTTGTGTTCAACATTCAGCATACTTCAGTCTTGTCTGCCCAGGTCTGAGATTTTGAGCAGAACCTCCTGTCTGTGAAAAGCCAGCCAACTCAGACAGAAGCTGATAATGATTACACTTCTGTATATTTTTAATAAAATCAAACTTTTCATTGGTTTTGTAAATAATTTCCAAATTGGTTTTCTTCTAGGACATAATCCAGAATGCGCGTGAACTCCAAGCAGCAGAAGACGAAATAGTAGTTCTCGAGAGGGACTTAGAAGAATGCAACCTAAAGTTGACGGAACAGGACCAGGTGATAAACAAAGTGCAGGCGATCATGGAACGAGTGGAGGAACTTAATAAGCCTGATGTATCGTTGGAGACAGCTTATGAAGTGCTGGCTGATCTTAAGGTATGGATGCAGTTGTATTTTTAGACAGTAGATTGATGCTTGTTGGCATTTTTTGCTCTTGCAGTTCACTCATAATTCATAACTTGGTGATGAAGGTGTGGGGTAGGATTTGGTAGGTTCCTAATGACTATTGTAACTATTCCCGATCTCTCATCAGTAGGTTTCTCACTTTTACTTGATTTAAACCTGCCGCAATAGTTATGGTTTTTTATTTCCAAAATGTGACACTTAAGTCAACCTCATAAGGTTCAATTTAGTGTTTCTGTTTTATATTAGCCCAGTTAAATTCAGGTTACAACCGTTTGTCACTAAACCTTCAGCTGTTTAGGAAACTAAACTTAGGAAACTGGTTTTCTATTAGTATTTTTTCCCTACCAAGATAGTAAAGCTAAAATTTAAATAATGTTATTATTCTCAGGAGTCCTATCCGACGGAATACGAGTTGTTTGGTCTAGGCACGATAGCTGGCAACATCGTGAGTCCGCTACTCAGCGCCCTGCTGGCCACGTGGCAGCCGCTGGACCAGCCCGAGGAGCCCATCCCCACCTTCCTCAAGTGGAAGAAGCTGCTCGCCGACGAGGCGTACAACAGCCTGCTCTGGCAACACTACGTGCCGCACATCACCACCGCTGCCGAGTGAGTACGGTGTTGCCATCACACAGTCCGCTGCTGGCCACGTGGCAGCCGCTGGACCAGCCCGAGGAGCCCATCCCCACCTTCCTCAAGTGGAAGAAGCTGCTCGCCGACGAGGCGTACAACAGCCTGCTCTGGCAACACTACGTGCCGCACATCACCACCGCTGCCGAGTGAGTACGGTGTTGCCATCACACAGTCCGCTGCTGGCCACGTGGCAGCCGCTGGACCAGCCCGAGGAGCCCATCCCCACCTTCCTCAAGTGGAAGAAGCTGCTCGCCGACGAGGCGTACAACAGCCTGCTCTGGCAACACTACGTGCCGCACATCACCGCCGCTGCCGAGTGAGTACGGTGTTGCCATCACACAGTCCGCTGCTGGCCACGTGGCAGCCGCTGGACCAGCCCGAGGAGCCCATCCCCACCTTCCTCAAGTGGAAGAAGCTGCTCGCCGACGAGGCGTACAACAGCCTGCTCTGGCAACACTACGTGCCGCACATCACCACCGCTGCCGAGTGAGTACGGTGTTGCCATCACACAGTCCGCTGCTGGCCACGTGGCAGCCGCTGGACCAGCCCGAGGAGCCCATCCCCACCTTCCTCAAGTGGAAGAAGCTGCTCGCCGACGAGGCGTACAACAGCCTGCTCTGGCAACACTACGTGCCGCACATCACCACCGCTGCCGAGTGAGTACGGTGTTGCCATCACACAGTCCGCTGCTGGCCACGTGGCAGCCGCTGGACCAGCCCGAGGAGCCCATCCCCACCTTCCTCAAGTGGAAGAAGCTGCTCGCCGACGAGGCGTACAACAGCCTGCTCTGGCAACACTACGTGCCGCACATCACCACCGCTGCCGAGTGAGTACGGTGTTGCCATAAAATACTACTGGCGGGCAGAAACCATGTCTAACCAAACAAACTTGGTATGGACGAGGTCTTCAACAAGGTAGACAGTACCTCGTGCCGCACATTAATACGCTTCCGGCCGTTTTGTGACCAGGTACGCAGGGTATATTATAGAGCGCAAGGGAGCGTGCAACCACAGGTGCACTCCCGATTCCCTCACTCTCATAGTTCAGTGGGACAGCAATCTGGACGATCGTAGAAGGATCAGGCGCAGCGCCAACGGCTTAACGTGCCCTCCGAAGAACGGAGGAGCTTGAGATGATTTCTAATCGTCGCACACCAATACACCGCCGATTGACTCTGGTGCTGCCATGACATAGCGATGAGATCCCCCGTTTCTTAGTT
This sequence comes from Nomophila noctuella, assembly GCA_958496325.1. Taxonomy (NCBI): domain Eukaryota; kingdom Metazoa; phylum Arthropoda; class Insecta; order Lepidoptera; family Crambidae; genus Nomophila; species Nomophila noctuella. The sequence goes on from OY292501.1 coordinate 3,064,587, forward strand.
ATCAGAATAATTTCTAATCTGTATGTCTGTCTGTCACTCAGGTCGTGGTACCCACGCGTGCCGACGCCCATGCTTCGCGCGCTGACGAGCTGGTCGGAGGCGGGCGCGTGCCCCGCCTGGGTGGTCTCCTCCGCGGCGTCTCGCTGTGTAGTGCCGCGGTTACTGGCCGCCGTGCGCGCTTGGGACCCCACGCACGACACGCAGCCGCTGCACCACTGGATCCTGCCCTGGCACGACTTGGCAGGTGAGAACAAACGAAAGATTAGCGCTCTTACAATGCTGAACATACAGTAGAGGTACCACTGGATCCTGCCCTGGTAGGTTAGGACGATTGGTTGATAAGCGCTTATCCCATGCTGATTATAGAATTGTTAAGCGTTCTCCGAAGATTGACAAATACCCTAGTCTAAAAGAATCTGCATCCAGTCACAGATATCATCATAATTATGTCTGACAGGTTTTACTGCACTGTCATGATTTAGTAGGTCCTTCTGGCTGGGATCCAATCTTTTAATTCCTTCATAGTTTTACTACGGCACCGTATATTACTATCGACCCACCTGTAAAAAAATTTGGCACTCCTTTTATAAATAAAAACAACAAAGGCTCCAATGCGCTGCCCTGTGGCACTCCTTCTAAAGGCTCCAATACGCTGCCCTGTGATACTCCTTCTAAAGGCTCCATACCCTTCCCTGTGGCACTCCTTCCATAGGCTCCAATACGCTGCCCTGTGACACTCCTTCTAAAGGCTCCAATACGCTGCCCTGTAGCACTCCTTCCAAAGGCTCCAAAACGCCGCCCTGTAGCACTCCTTCTAAAATATTATTTAGTAATCTTGTATATGCGTCTAGGTATGCTTCGATAAGTGCTACTTGCTTCTAAGAAGTGATCAATTTTAATACTTTTATTAGGCGAAGCTCTAGCCCGCGGCACATACCCTGCCATCCGTTCCCGGCTAGCCGCCGCCCTAGGGGCGTGGCACCCGTCCGACCCGTCCGCTAGGACTCTGCTGGCGGCCTGGAAGCACGCGTGGGGCGGAGCCCTGACCGCCATGCTGCATCAGCACATCGTGCCGAAGCTCGACCACTGTTTGCAGCATGGGCCGTTGGATCTGCTCGGTGGAGGGGGTAACAGTGAGTACTAATTATGTACATTATTCTATTGTTAATTAAAAAAATTCGATGACCAGGTGGGCCTGGGAGAAAAAGAGAGAAGTAAGAAGTGGCTATGAGTGAGGAAAAGTGTCGTGTGGTTTCCGGCCTTGAATATCCGACTACCCCATTTTATTTCCGGAAGTGGCTTAAGAAGAGGCTAAGGCATATTACAGGGGATGGGTAGCAGCGTTTACCTGCATTTTATCGTTCACCATAATGCAGTCAATAATCTGTCTGCCCAGTGGAGTTACGGCACGTACCTGGGGGAAGTCTGCGTTTAGCAGTAGACTGCTGTAATGTGAGCTTAGGAGATAAGTAAAACACACGAATGATCTTTATAGACTGCCTTTATTAGAATTAGAAATTGGTTTATATAGGATTAACATGCGATGCGTTAGAGACAGTTATTGTTATACTACTACACTGCAAAAGGCTGATGATGATGATAAGTCAGCTGATGAGTGTCTTGTGTAATGCTTTCCCAGCGGCTTGGGCGTGGTGCGTGGACTGGCTGGAGCTGCTGGGCGCGCCGACGTTGGGTGCTATAGCATCCCGCGCGCTGCTACCGCGCTGGCTGGGCGCCCTGGCCGCGTGGCTCAACACCAACCCGCCGCATGCTACCGTGCTCACCTCATATACTGACTTCAAGGTAACAACGAATATATGTTTATTCTATTGCTATGAGGGTGCTTGCAACAGATCTGTCAATGTCATGGCATAATTCACCAATCACACACCAGTAAGACCCTACGCCTACTACTACTACGTATCTATCTACCTACTGTCATCTAGCGGAAAATAACTAGACCCCAAAACGGAGCCCTGTGGCACTCCCACCACAGATTTATGGATTAGCATTACTCTTGCTGTTTTTTGATTCTGTTCAAATAGTAATCATGCGAGAGCCTTATTGAATGGGTTTCGATATAATTTACACGTATCAATGTTTCGATTCGCAGAGGAAATTATGTTGATCAGTTATCTAAACGCCTTTTCTAAATCACAAAAACCTGCAAATCAAACTTGCACAGTTGTTACGTCTCTGTTTTATTAAGTTTATTTCTGACTTCTTAAGAGAACTTTATATCAACAGAAAATGTTCCCCGAAGAAGTGCTGAAGGAACCGGGTGTACGAGACGCATTCCGCAAGGCGCTGGACATGTTGAACCGAAGCACAGATATCGACTCCGTGGAGCCTCCGCCGCCGCCGAGATTCACGCCTACTGAAGTTAAGGTATGTAACTTTAATTCCTAATAATATTTTTTTTAGCCCACTAGATTTTTTTGTGGGATCATGACATGGAAATTATAGTTTCCGGTTTGATAGGTTTATTCTGACAAGAAAATTTCGTTACCAGAGAGCTGTGTAAGTATCGACATAATTAATTATAAGAGTCGTTTTTTTTATATCGATGACTTATTAGGTGTAATAATATTTCAAAAGTTGGCTATTACCAGATCAGTGGTGTGGGTGCTCTTATATTCCATAATTATGTACATCCAACGTAGTATAGTTGCAAAAAATAAGCAAAGTATCGAGTTCAATTACCATCCCTTGTAAAGATAGCGTTTTTCACATTTGGGTTGCTGTTTACCAAATTATTTATTTGACTATTTCAGGAAACCTCAAGAATCGCAGATGCGCTAGTCTCAACCAACCAACAGAAGAGCTTCTCAGAATTACTCGAATCCCGTTGCATCGAACGCGGTGTCACCTTCGTCCCAGTGGTTGGCAAGTCGCGCGAGGGCCGTCCCTTGTACAAGATCGGCGACAAACATTGCTACGTCATCAGGAATGTTATCATGTACTCGAATGATAATGGGAGGACGTTCAACCCTATCAGTATGGACCGGTTGTTGAATATGGTGGAAGATTAATAAATTAAGTAGATCAGTAATTGTGTGATTTTTATTTCAATAGTCTTTAACATTTGTCAGTGGTGTTTTTAATAGTTAACTGTTAAGATCAAGGTCTTAAAGTAGACCATTGTGTAATTTCCATTTCAATAAAGGTTTAAAAACAATTCATGAGGTAAAATTTGGTTTTAGGTAAGATTTATTGATTGCAAAACATTTTGAGGAGCAAATTTATTTAGATAGATTACTTTAATTGCAGAAAAAGTTATATCAGAGAGTATTGGTGTCGTAAATTAAAAACTCACAGATATTGCACAATGATATATATTTTTAATAATAAATGATGTATGGGTGGGATTATATTACGTATGTACGTTAAAACAAACACCAACTACAAAATACACAACCAAAAGCGTGCAAAATATTAAGCAAAAAAATATTTACTAGATATGGATCTAATTACAGTTGCTTCATTCGGAACGTAACTTAAAACAGTAAGATTTAAGGGCAAGTTATGGCAATTAAGATGTTGTAAAAAGAAATTAATTACAATTATTTCATTATCGCTTTATAATTATTTAAAATGAACACAAACATTTTTTTAGACATTTATTGAACACAATTCCAATATATTAGTTTGTTAGTTACTAAAACTTCGTTATACTTCTACTGCTACTACTAAAATTCGAATAGCCTGCAATATTTATGGCACTTTCTTTTCATTGGCATTTAAATGGCAAGATACTTTATATAATGGTAAGAAAGTATACTCTTTCTCGAATAGGGTTCCTGTGCTCAACGTTGAATTAAATGATACTATTGAAAATACTGCTGTTTATTGTACAAATGCAATGTGAATACTGTGTCTGTTATTTTTTTCAATCTTAATAAGATTTTGTATCATTGAGCGATAGAAACAATATCGTCTCGGGTGTTAACAGAATATCGTATGGGAGTATTATAATTAAATGTTAAGTACGTTAGTGGAGGTAGATTAGCACATTACATGGACAAATATTTGGATAATGCTACTTATAAGGCCGAGGAACATCCCGAAATCGTCATTTGTTTATCAGATAAAACTTAAATAATTTCTATTTCAGTTGTACTGCAAGATAATCTCTACTCAATCTACAAATCAACTTAAATATTCCTCGGCCCTATTAAAATCTAACTAAGTATGAGTCTCATATATATAATATAATGAGTTAATACACGGTTAAACAATTCAACATATCTACAAACTACATATTAGGTATGATCTACAGCGTGCAGTTTGGGTGCTACTTGGACTATTTAGTTAGTGCATGGTATAATAATATATGGGTACAGTGGGATCTTAAATACATTTGAAGTAGGTACAGTCAACAGCATTTTGGCCGATCACTAGCTGTCGAGATACAATTGGCTGAATATAATTTCATTATTTTAGATCAAACAATTTTCATAGATCATACAATGGTAATTTTCAATCTGTAATCTTTGATGGCCTGTTAGACTGTTGTCGGTACCGTTAACCATTTAATACAATAACAAAATCTGACCCAGTTAATGGGCAGTTGATAAAGACATTACATAACATACATCATGCAATTTTATACATATAATATAAGTATATAGAATAATTATAAGTATATTGAGGTATAAAATATTATTTAGGTAGTTATATTGATATAAAACAAAATTACGTCTTTCAGCCACGGTAAGATACGGGTATATTTTTACGAGCGTTGGTCAAAGTTCGTTAACTTGGCTTAAACTTTTTGAAGATAATATTTTACCCATAAAATATTTTGTTTATTTTTTTGTGCAGATTTTTAATGTTGTAAATATTTAGAGACTAGAGATAATGCCACATTTGGTTACTGATTGTTTTGAACCACTAGACATATGGTTAACGTTTAAAAAGGGATTAATTAATATAATTCGTTAAGTAGTTTCATTGTTAAATTCGTTTCAACTTTGCCCCACGCCCAATTTTTAACGCAACCAACATAAAAATCAGGCAACAGCCTTCAAACCTTTCTGGAACTTATAAGCCCTGTAGCACTGCACAGCATTGGCGACACCTAGCGAGAAATTGCAAATGGAGAGTGAGTAGTTGATGGGCCTGATTACGAGGCAGTAGCGGGTCCAGATGAGCCCCGTGGCGGCCAGCGTGGCGCACTGGGTCGTCGACACCTTGTCTAGCGGCCGGCGGTAGTCGTCAAGAGACGCCATAACTAGAGCCTGGAAGATTAAAGTGGTGCGATGATTTCATAATCCAATAAAAAGTCAACAGGTAGGTATTGCTAAGCATTTGTGTGGGTGCAAATTCTACAACCATGTGTTGTGTATTTGGAAGATTAATAATCTAGATGATCTTCGATGTTTACTCAATGGAAGCTATTTTTTATTTACTTATTTCCTTTAATCATTTTCTTGAACCAGCGACCATCAAAAGCCGAGGTTGCTGGATATATGTACCTATTTGGTTTTAGTTCTACGGTCAGATTTCTCTACAAATAGCGTTTTTTGTCTATGTATGTTAAAGTGATAATAAACTCGAACTACTTATATATATGAAGCTCATATAATATAGGTATAAAAATATAGATCTTATAAATAGTGTGAGCATGAAAACATCATTGTCAATGTTAGGTAGGTAGGTAGGTGTCCTTTCCTCACTCGTGATATTATTGTTGCATAGCAGCATTGTCTTACCCGACTGTTATTCATACTTACGCACTCGTATTATATTATCTTCCGCACCATGCAAGCCAATCGTCGAATCAATGAAAACCTTGCTGTTCTTCATGCCTAGGTTAGAGTTATGAAAACTGTGGGTACCTACCTGCCTAAGATATATGTAATGAATACCTTAAGTGGGTTGAAGAAAATGATAAGTATGTATTATTTCAGTAACTTGAACTTAGTTAAAGCTGGAAAGAATGACCTTAGTTAGGGTAGTAAAAAAAAATCTACTCTCCAAGTTTTTAGCAATTTTGAGCAAAACCTATCTTAAAATCTATACGGTGAAGTTTGTCGATGATGATTTTATCAACCAAAATATGTAGGTCCCTTTAAGATAGTAAGATCCACCATTGTTATATAGATGTAGGATGATTCTCCAGCAGTACCCATGAAAGTAGTAGTCAACATATGCAAGATTAGTAAAAACCAAATGATGGTTAGAAATTGTGAAAAACACGGCCTCAACGAAAAAGGAAGAAATAAATAAGAAAGAAAACATTGAATGTATAATAAATATATTTTGCAACATTATGTAAAAGGTTTTACAAAAATAGACAATATTTTACAAAACATATTTTAATGTGTCATTTGTTTTACAGAGATTGGTAGGTATACCCGCATCTAGAGATAACGTTAAAAACTTTACAATATACGTCTATTGACCAACTTACGATACTTAGATACTTTACTCCCTGAATTAATGAATTAATATCACATGAACAAAATGGATATTAAAGTTACGTCCTAAGCTTTTTGGATTAGATTAAATCATTGTATATTTTTGTATCATGAGATACATGATCATCATATCACATTAAATGGAAAAACCACTTACATTTACTCACAATTCAAGCACCAAATTGATTAAAAATATTAGAACCTCTAGAAAGCACCTCATTTGGGATCATATCCATCAAACTGTCCAAACATTTGAGGTTCACATGATTAAAAGGTCTGATAGTGGATTTCAAGACTACACCCAGTCACAATTAAGTCATGTTGCTCTATTTTATGTCTGTGTAAAATCTGATTACAGACATTTTACCGACAATGAGGTCAGTTATTTTCTCAGCAAAATGTATTAGGTGCCTTTATTAATTCTTTACGCTCGTATCATTTACATTATAAAGTACGTATCACAATGCCTAATACAATTTTCAAGACATGTATCAATTTTAAACGCGACGTAATCAAAATTTTGTCTTTAATATAATACTTTACGTATGTTAAAAATAAGGCTTAGTCAATGAACCCTCTTTTAAATAGCCAATAATTTTACAAATTGTGTCACTACGTTAAGCGCGTGTATATTTATCTTAAAATAAATAAATAAATTACAATACCCACTGAGATTTATGCTACCCTACAAAATATACTACAACAAAATTGTTCTAAAAGCCCAGATCCCTAATAACAGAGTTGTCATAATTCTGGTCACAAAATAATTTCGTCTGATTTTAATGCTTCCATTGTGTATTTGGCACTAATCTGTAAGCTACAAACTTCAACACTTAATTTAATAAATTCTTATATTACAAATACTAACATGAAAGACAAGCCAAAGTTGAATTATTTTCCTCATACACATTAAACATGCACTTGAGAACTATCAATCATTGGCTGCAAAACGTTTACATTTGTGACCAAAATCGACTAAAACTTTAGCTCATTTGCTTGCTACTTGCTGTGCTTTCTTTGCCTGTTCGTACTTAATTGCCCTACTTATTTGGTACAAGCTTGTACAAGCTACGAAAACGTTTACGGCGAATAAACTATAGTTTTTAGGGATGATAACGAGGGAGTATCGGGACCAGATGATCCCGGTGGCCGCTAGAGACACGGACTGGGGTATGGACAAGGTCTCGACAGGCCGATTCAAGTCACCCAAGCCAGCCATCACCAAGCCCTGAAAGTGTTAAGATGATTGATAGAAACACACCAGATGATTTTTGTTACTGTTCCAAAAACATTTGTGAACAAGATGGGCATGTATGTTATAGTGGGACACTTAGTTATATTATTTGTCAAAAAATTTACATCGTTTAAAATTATGCAGTTGAATAACATTGATGTTTTTAAGACAGTATGAATGATTGTCCAACAGATTCAACAATGTTAATTGAAACAAACTCCGAATTACAACATTTATATGGAAAAATAATACTATCGATTTTCAAAGTTGATTTAGAAACATTAGGGTAGGTTTGAAAAAATGAAACATTCTAATTTTTATATTCAGGACTATCAGTAAGGGAATTGTTTATTACGTTCAAGTAAAGATATGTTTCTATTTACATGACATTGGCATGATTATGCACATGCAATATACGTGCACATGCATTGAAGTACATTACTTCAACAAACTCGGATGCATTTTTAATTTTTAGAAGAGGGCAAATGAGTAAGTGGGTCACCTCATTATAAGTGATGACCACTAATTATCAAAATGCATATAATAAAACAGTTATTGAAACGCACGACGTAATGTTTTGTTGCCCTTATACAAGGTCCCGGGATAAGAATAGCCCGACCTTGAAAATTTCCGCATTCGTATAGCAGTGACACTTACCCATTTGAATGCTGGGGCCCAGAAAAAGATGGTTTTAGGACCTGAAATAGATAATAATTTGGATTGTTGAACGGGTATATGAAAATATAGTAATTAAAAAATTTATTGCGTCGAAAACTTACCAGCTTCATGCTCCCAGAGTGGACGGAGTTTGCTTGGAACAAATCGGTCCGCAGCTGTTACCACTACTTTGTATATTTTAGACATTGTAAACGTTAATATTTATTGGTATTTACAGGGAATGGATGCTGGAGGATTACGTAATTGTTGGAGGTACTACTTTAGGTATTTTAATGAGGAGAATTTACATCTCCACTCGAATCGGCCGTGGCGAGACCCTCATTGATAACGAGGATTGGAATTGATAAGGATGACAGTAATGACACTTTGCTTTTTAAATTGTAGTGCCCTAGTGCTGTGCTGAATACATGCAAATTCATATATTCAAATGGATCAATAAACTTTAACCGATTCAATTGAAATAATAAGTTCCGATGAGTATCGCATCACTAAGTTTTTTTTTTAAACATGGGTGCGGATGTGCGTGTGTATGTGTCAGTGTCGAAAATCTTAGATTTACAGTTTTCTTTGTTTATTTTACTTTAATTATTGACTTTCTGTGTTTATTTCTTGAAATACTTACTTTAACTCATGGTTTAATTGTTTTAATATAGTTTTTGAATATGGGTACAAGCACAATGGGTAGCGATTTGCATTCAGATAAGCAGGACAAACTTTTGAAGTTGCAAGCTCGAAAGAAGGAATTGGAGCAAATGCTAGCGGCTAAAAATGAGGAATTATACAAGTTGTGTGTTCAGGAAGTGCAGTTAACGGGTGTTATGCCGCCAGAAGCACCTCTCAGCCCCGAAGTTCCGCAGCGAGAAAGATTAGGCAGTGTCAAAAGTACTGAAAGATCTACAGACGGCAATGATGTACACGACGGGTCGGATACGTCGTCTCGTCGTCTACGAGCGGGTACTGGGGACCGAATGATGGATCTCGACTCAAATGCTCGTAAAAATCTTTCACACAGGCTGTCTACTCCGTCCATATCAGGTATATCGACTAAAAGCGCCCACTCGAGACACGTCCGGCGCCCGGAGACGAGTTGTTCCAATTTCTTTCCATCGCCACCTCAAGAGAGGAATGCTGAGACGTTTTCCATCCATACATCACACACTTATCCTGCTTTAGCAGGCCGCCATGAACCTACCCCTGAAAATATGCACAATGATTTGCAAGGCCCAATGCTCAGACATCATACTCACTTAACAACTGAGTACATGAATAAGATTTACTACAATGGTGGGCCTGAGGCTCATAATGTTTCACGGTTACGAGAAACACACTTCAGTTCAAGTCACCCAGATATTACTTCTCATCACACTCATGGCAGTATGGCACCACATCCTGTGCAGAATGGAATGCGTAATATACCTCTTCTATACCAGTATGCCTCACATTTAAAAGGGCAAAGTCAACATCTCAGTGGTCTTCATCATCACCAAGTGCCAGTGCAGTCTAAACGAAGACCAGATGCGGTTCGTAGAAATACGTTACAGAGGACGCAAACCTACCATCTTACTTCTCATAGTGATTACAATCAGCATTTAGAAAATATGACAGATAATTACAGGCCACCTATGCCAGTGTATCAGCATCGATCTCAGCCTGATATTCAGGAACAGTCAGAAAGGATGCATTTGCCAATGGAACGAGTGGTGCAGGTGCCAAATACGTTGCCTCTTCGCGAACGAAACACGATACGAAACCCAGTGCATATGCAATTGCAAGTTTCGACAGATGATTATAGAGATGATAGGAGAGCTTACCCTGATGCGATGAGTCCAGTGAGTCAAATGTCTGGTTACTCCCAGTCTAATTTCGACTCTGTGAGCATGAACAAGTTCTCACCTCTGTCTCAAGCTGATTTAAAAGTTAAAGAGAAACAGTGGTATGAGACTTCCCTAGACTCTCCAACGAAAGCAGAGGCTCCTCTTCTTAAAAAGTCATCAAGTTTGAAGCGGACATCTAGTATTGGTAATTCACAAGCCTATGAGATTATGATATCTTCAGGTCGGCATTCGGCGATGCAGAGCCCGAATCAAGTGCCTCATAGCCCCCCAGTGTTGTCACCGAGTGCTGTGTCGTTAGAATCTCCTAAAAACCTGACTGTGATAGAGCAGGGTAAATGTATACCATATCGAGAAGAAACGAAGCCATTTGAAATGTCAGACTTTTACAAATACTCTACAAAGTTTAGGCAGGCGAATGTTCAGAAGACACCCCCTGCCAATCCTGTGCCAAGTTCGAATGCTTATAATAAGATGCCAATGGAGTTGCCACCTTTCTCACAAGATCATTGGCATGGCCCAAATAATTGAAAAGTATTTTTTCAACTGAGAAATTACTGAGATATTTGTGCCTGTCTCAATTTTTATTAAAAAATTGGATAAAAGTATAGACAAGCTTTGAAAGCTGTATAGGTAAATATGTAGGCCCGGTGTTAATTTATAAATTGGTCAATTAAAAATTACTTTCTAGTACCTTACATAATGTACTGTAAAATATTCTTCTTTAGTTCTTTGGTGTATGATATTGTATGAGTTTCATTAGTAATCTTATTTAGGCAACTATTTTTAATGGATTATATTTTAGTTGTAATTAGTACTTACCTGTTGGGATGTTATTGACCTGAATAATCCTGGTATAATATTTTTAATTTGTTTGGACATTAAGATTAAATCCACTGTTTTCTGATGAAATGCCTCACACTTTGCCCAATTTTAAGTGAAATATATTATTCTATAATTAATTAAATTAATCCAAGCATGATTTCTCATCAGTGATAATAAGGATTTGGATATATTCTTAAGAAAATTCATCAATGAATTGTAACAGATCTCTTATTAATTCAGCAATCATTTTTGAACTTTTCTCTAAATGTCTATGTGGCATGGATTATGCTTATATGGAATTATGCATCAATATATCATTATTCTTAATTTTTTGATTGATGGTAAGTGATTTTTAAATTATAATAAAAGATTTGGTGGTTGTTGCTATAGAAATGGAATCTTGTGAGATTGGCAAAAGCATAAAAATAATAATATGCTCATGTAATATTTTACTATGTATAAGACAGGGCTACGCATATGCAGGCAGATTGGCATTTAATGAAATATTAAACATTCTTACTCAAATTTTAAATGAACAGCCACCAGTTGTTAAAGTACAATTTTAAATGTAAAATCTTAAGCGTTATTGGGAGCATTCAATGTTGCCGGATCTTCTAAAGATGCTAAAGTAAAGGTACTTTCTGTAGTAGGAAAAAGTTGCCACCAAAATGGTTTTGGTGATAAGGGTAGCAATTCATTCGAACTGTGATAGTTTAAGCAAAATAATTAATGAAATACAAACTGACAATAAATTAATGTAGATAATAAATTCAGCCATTAATATTTTGAAATGATTTAACTTGCAATTAAATGTTTGCCCCCTTTTTAAAAGTACAATGCTTCACCCACCGCTTTTAAAGTGATATAATGTGTTTTCTTGTCCCATTTATTTGTCTTACTTAACTCTTAAAATGTATTGCCGCTTTTTATTTTAACTATAGAATAGCATTTATATTATTATCTTTGTGAGTTGTGTACATAACAATATGTGTTCAAATGTGTTAATGTGCTCAATTTTGGCCAAAACTTTTACCCTACATTTGCTTTTATGACCCCATAAGATATCATTTTTAAATTGAATGAAATGTTCAGAGTTTTTCTTTTAGCATACCTTTAAAAGTTACTGTGAAATCTTATAATTGAAGAAAAAGGCCAATTTTAATATTTTAGTACTTTTTATAAACTTACTATGAAAGACTTGTAACATACTTGCCAAGCATTAAACCTCATGTAATGATTGCCTTAAATCGTCCATTTTCAGCCATTTAACATAATCATAGTTTTAGAATTAGTTTTTAGGGTTTTTATAATAATGAAGTGTAGTTATTGTTCAAATGTAGCAATCAAATTGCAAGGAAGTGCTGCAAATCGTGAATATTTTTGTATGATTGTTTATCGTAAGTAGATTGGTGCGGATGGTACCCAATGTTTATGTCAATCTAATATAGTATGGTTTATTTATAAATGTTTTGTTTTATTTCATACGACGCGTGATGCAGGAATTTTCCATCTTGAAATAATTATTTATTAATATTGTACCTTAGGTAGGTGCTATTAATCATTATTTCAAGGAAAATAAGTGTGCGCAACGAAATCAAAGGTAAAAGCTTCCATGAAACTGAGGGACAAAAACCTATTTTAAGTTTTGTCATATAAATAGTTCACACATAAATACATAGATAGATAGCACGATAGAGTTTTGAATTGAACCGGCTTAAACCAGGATAGGATTTGATCTGAAAAAAACTCCAAAAGACTTGTTACCAAACATTTACTATTTCACAGTGAAGAGACTAGACGATGTATGTAAATGCCCACAAAACAGCGAAATCGTTTCTTTCCGTCTCTTTGTCTACAAAGGGATGAAAGTATAGAACGCAAAATAAAAGTAATTTACACTGAACATGCACAACTAATTATTTATAATACGGCTAGTTTTGCAGGCTGATGCGTTTTATGATTTAGTTCTTGTGGTGCATTTTCTGAAGTTTTGCAAAGAGTTCGTGCAGGGATCTCTTGCCGGGGTTAAACCCGCCGTTTAAAAAGCCATCATCTCCACCTAGAAATAGAAGAAGTTTTATTACAATGGTATTAGGGCCATGATACCTATCTATCGAAAAAAAAGTTGGTTGGTCCTGACAGGGAAGTCTATCTGAAGCCCTGGGTACATGGGCCCTTCAACATCGTGTTTGGTAAACGTCCCTCGGGTCGGGCCCTCTAATAATAGATATCCTGATAGGTACGTACGTACGTACGTAGGTAATGCTATATCAACCTTCTAAAACTAGGATGGATCCTAAAGGTAGGTTGATCCACCAGGATATTTGTTTTCAGCCATAACGCCTGAGAAAATTAAATATTTACGCAAAGATACGATGCGCCGCGTTCGTCTTATGTTTTTAAAGAAATTACTGTTACGTACGTGTCGTAGGTACGATCCCTAGAAGCAGTCTGTTAGATTGATGATGATGATGAAGCCTGACCGATGTCGGTCATATGGCAACTCCTTCAACTCCTAAACATTACGGCGCTGGTGCGTCCGGAGATGGCTAGAGTAGCCAAACTGTTAGCTTCTATGTATAGTTAGATGCGTTTAATTGATTTTACCGGCGCCAGTCAGCTGTCCGTTGATGCATCCCTCGTCCCACATGTTGACGCAGCGCTTGCCCGGGGTGAACCCGCCGTTCAGGAAGCCGTCGTCACCACCTTTCACCATAGATTTGAATTTATAATGAATTCATTGGACTAACACGCCAATTGCCTAGCCCCAAACTGAGCTCGAAGCTTGTAGGTACTATGAAAGCTAAGGAACGGATAGACATACTTAAATACTTTTATAAACATCCATGACTCGAGTACAAATGCCGATGGTCATCACACAAAAATTTGCCCCTAGCGGGATTCGAAGCCGCGACCCTTGGTTTTGTAGTCAGGGTCTCTAACCACTCGCCCACTTCGAAATTGGCACTAATATAAGACCAAGACAGCACGTTGACCAATGATGTACGTACAGTCACGAGCAATAACATGTATACTTCTCGACTCTTATGTCAAAGCAGTAAAGTTCATATTTCAATGTGTTTGTGTACATGTTAGTACTCATGACTGTAGGCCGCAGGTTCAAATCCCGCTAGGAGCAAATGCTCGTGTGTTGAACGAACAATCCATACTCGTGTCAGTAGACACCTTCGTATTTGTGTTTGTACCTAACCTTCGTTTCGTGTTTTCGAGAAAACGTTCGTTTCCGCAACTTTTTGTACAATTCATCTTTTTGTAGTAATTATGGTTTTCAACCTTAGAACTCACCAGCCCCACTGAGCTGTCCGTTGATGCAACCTTCGTCCCACATGTTGACGCATCGTTTGCCGGGCGTGAAGCCACCATTAAGAAAACCGTCGTCGCCACCTTTACAAAACATTGGTCAATTGAGCACCAAGATCCATAACTTTATAATAGTCGTTAATGCATTGTCTGCCCTTAAAACCCCAGAGTTCTGGAGATGTATGCTTTTTTTTTTTGTGAGAGTGGTGGCCAACAAGCAACAGGTCCAGCTGATGATAAGTGATCACTTCGATTTTTTTCGGTCACCCGATCACTGGCCAAGCGCACTAACTAACCAGTGCGCCAGCGAGCTCCTTAAACTGTAGGTATTTTAAGCATTTTTCATGCTAGGTATTATTATATTTTGTAAATATATTGTTTTTTTAAAAGTAAAGTAAAATATCAGCCTATTAATGTCCCACTGCAGGGCAAAAGCCTCCATCATTTGAAATAATGTTTTCCTAACAAAGATCGATGGTCTAGTGGTTTTAGTACCGGGCCTTGGTCTCGAGGTTCCTGGGTTCGATTTCCGGTTCGGGCAAACATTGTGTTTAAATGTACCTATATGTTGTTATTTATATAAAATGTATTGTTATATATTTTGATATACTATGTAGATATGCAATGTAATACCGGCACCGCTGAGCTGTCCGTTAATGCATCCCTCGTCCCACATGTTGACGCAGCGCTTCCCTGGGGTGAAGCCTCCATTCAGGAAGCCGTCGTCACCACCTGAAAAGATATAAAGTATTAGCGGCCGCCCGCGACTCCGTCCGCGTATACTATAGCATAAGCCTGGTCTCGAGTGAGACTATAGAAAGCAAAAATATTTTTTCAATTCGAACCATTTCCTGAGATTAGCGCGTTCAATCAAACAAACAAACTCTTCAGCTTTATTATATTAAGCATTAAGCATAGATCAGCAAGACCCGTTCTCAATGCAACAAACAGTTATCATCATCATCATCAGCTTCCGTCGGCATTATGAAGAGCAAAGGTACAGTCCATTGCCGTACGTAAGCTTCCTCCAAATTAAGATACCTTCAGTTTCCAGACCAGGCAGCCCAGTTAGGAGCCAATCAGGACCGTCTTTCACTTATTAGAGGCCCTGGGCATAGGGGCCTTTAAACCTCTGGTTTGGTAAACGTGGGACCCCCAGGAACCTTATCTAAGCGTAGGGCTCTGGACACGTGCCCATTGTGCTCAGTGGGAAAGACAGGTCTGGGGCCAATGTTGCGCGGTAGTTGTATTCATAAACACGTTCCTTTGCTAAACTCAGAAATTATGAAAAGTCCTAGAATACTTTGACAGACTATGGTACGAGAGCCCACGACCAAAACCATGTCTCATAGCAATACGGCAAAAACCCTATAAAATCGTTAGATTGTATGATTCTGAACCCGACTAGGTGTGTAGTAACGGTCGAAAGTGTAGCAACTGCGTGGGAGGCCATTTCTGCTGTGTCAAAAAAAAAAGACAGTCGGTATTATAGCAATACGTCTGATAGTGAAAATGTACATAGATTTTATAATTGTATTACGAAAAAGTTTGTTTTCAGACATTTTGCGCGTAGCATATAGCCTGAGCGCATTTTTGAAAATGTCAACAAATTTAGCCGACCTGTATCATAGCAATACGGATAATTTTTTTTTTCAACTTTTCGTATTGCTGCCATGATTACCAAAAGCCTGTTTTCAGACACTTTAAGTGTAGCATATACTTGTCGGATAGAGAAGGTGCTACACTTAATTTGTCTGATATAAATTTTTGCACATGTGGACAACTTATTTTATCATGTCCAACAATTTTCAGACATATTGCTATGATACCGATCGGTAAAATTTGTTAACATTTTCAAAACGGTCTCAAAATTTAATGCGTTCACATTTCCGTCTGAAAATTGTTTTGTTCGCATCAAATAACCAAAATTTACTAATAAAAAAAATTTTCAGACGTATTGCTATGAGACATTTTTTTTGTCTCATTTTTAATTTTTTTAAAGTGATTTTACGGGTTTGCGCTACACCACTAACGTCTGAAAAATATGTTTCCGGTATCTCAGAACTATCATTCAACTACAGTCTGCAAATCAGACATATTGCTATGATGCAGTTCGGTAAAATTTTTGACAATTTTGAAAATTCGGTCAGATCAAACGCTACGCGGAAAATGTCTGATATTGGTATTTTCGAGTTCAGGATAATCGTATCTATCGATTTGATGCGGTTTTGGCCGTATTGCTATGAGACAAAAATTTTGGTCGTGGGCTCTCTTACATGAAAAGTCTTTTAACACTGAGTGAGGAAGGTACTTAGATAGATATTACCTGCCCCAGACAGCTGTCCGTTGAAACAGCCTTCGTCCCACATGTTGACGCATCGTGACCCTGAAATATGATATTAGGTTAGGTATACATTATCAGTAATCTACTATCTAAAAGCTGATAATAATCGGTCAGCCAAGCTAAAAGCCCATTAATCCTATTTGTACCTAATACGTGTTTGTGATACGTGCTGAGGCCTAACCATCAAGTCTTATAGCGATCTAAAAACCAGTGAGTAAGAGAGATGCCGCCTTAAATCATGTAAAGCGGCATCTCTCTTACTCACTTGCTTAAAGATCGCTTTAAGACTTGATAGTAAGGCCTCTGGCCTTATTTAGGTTTTTCTTTAAAGCATATTATGCGTAGAACCTATCTCTGGTCTGCTGGGATTCAATCTGTCCATGACATTTTTTTTCTTTATAAATAAATGAACATTGGGAACTGTAGGACTCAGAGTTTCCAATTAATTAATTGTGCTATCAAACATTTTAAAAATTTACGATTTTAAGAGAGCAACTATCGAGTTAATTACCGCTTCTTTTTGATAGATGACTGCTTTCCGAAGTCGGTGGTAGAATCCTAGTAGTAGACGATTTATAGGTTCTTCTTTGAAGCCTACGCCTAAGCCAATTTTTATACCAAAATATAAGTGATAACTAGGGGCGATGACCCGCTTACCCACCAATTTAACCCACTGGTGAGGGGGTAACTCGAATTTTTTTGTAGTGTTAAGGGGCGATTGGGCGATGTAGTTACCTATAATAAAAAAATGTGAATCACTTACCACGACCATTTGGGCGTTGCACCAAAGATTTGCTGTATACTACAGAAGCAAGGCAGAGCACCAAAAATGCTTTCATATTGAAGAAAGTAAAGGTACTTCAACTGAACTGGTAGATGGAATGAACGAAAGCTGCCTTCCATCCCACCTTTTTATAGGCCATGTGTACTCCAAAATTAATTAAATCATAAATGAAGAATTCATTATCCACTACAGATAAGTTTTATTGGACTCAATGAAATTAATTAAGTCGAAAAGTCACCATATTTTTTGGATAGATAAAACTTGCTGTGTTCTGCAAACTGTCGAACTCAATGGCATCAGATTGGTTGATTTGTTTGTGAATACAAGCCTCCTATGCCTGTGGTCCTAGGTTATAATTCCAGTTCTTGCCAATAGTTTTGTGACCGCATTTTCCAGTTCGAAACTTAGTACCTACGACGTTATCTATAACTAGAACTTAGCCTTAAGTCTATACCAATTTTGTAGTCTACATATACCTACGTCTTTTTTGTTCAAATACACGATATCGGATGTTGATATAGTTTATCTTTAGTATTCAAATACCTACACCAAACGGGATATTGAAAGAACGAATCATTTCATGCATAAAATAGAAATAACATTGTTACCTACTCCACACTATATGTACTTTATAATGTTTATTCCATTGTAAAGTTCATTTAAGGAACATGATGCGTATTTATGACATCACCACAATCACAAATTCACAACACACTTCGCAGTTGCATATTTTTTTGTGTTATAAATGTATAAGATGAGCATGTTGTTCATATTATTATCATCAGACAGAACATAGTAACTACCTCAGCTTTTTTGAAGTCTGTAATTACATAGGTAGTAAGTAGGTAGGTACACCAAAAAATAGTGTTCTTACCTATGTAAATTGTAAAATTCATAAATAACCTGGCCTTGTTATCATTTTTTTGGATTGTCAGTGGTGTCCATAGTACTTACAAAGTATGTAGGTAACTTTAGTATTTTATTGCTATTGTTAAGAAATCTTGTGGAACTGAGGGAATTAAACATTTTATAATCCATTTCACCTAAGATGATTCCGGTGACAGTTTCCCTTCAAAGAAAAATCGACACTATTCTTAAGTAATAAAGAACCAACGGAAAATCATAAAAACACCTCGTGGAACTTATTGGCTTGAAATAAAGTTTAGTTTTGTATAAGAAGAACAACTTTCACAGGGATCATTTAAGCTGAAATGGACTATATAGTTTCGGCATGTACCTACATAACTACTTATTGCGGGTAGTTGTAGCTTGTGGAGTGAAAGAGGTAGCCATTTAAATTGAATCGTACCTATGTAGGTACATATTTAGTTGACGATTTTTTTCTCTGTCTGTCTAGCTATCTTCCCCTTGTCGACTTCTTTGATCCAAGATTAAAAACAAATCGTAACAATGATAATCTAAACGTGTTGATTAGTCATTCAACCTGTTTACTACAGACATTTTACACTTATCAAACAGTGTCTGACTACTTCTGGTAGGGTGATAACGTGTTCAGTGTTCATTGTAAATGATGAGTTGACGACAAAGTATTTATTGTACGAATATATTTAACGTACCTACCTAATTACTAGACTTTTTTGATGTTTTTGTTTTTGACGTGATTTTACTTTATTCAAAGGTAAGCCTACAAATTTAATGCAAGTAAATAATATAAGAGAGCATGAAGCTATGTTACAAAGTCAACAAACAAAGCAATACTTGTTTCTATGGCTAAAAAAGCGTTTGAAGGCCATTCTAATTTAATATGAGACCGGCTGTTTGATCTACGAGTCGAGTAGGTACCTACCTACTATCAACACGTTATCTTTTGATGTACGCTTATAAAAATAAGCCGTATCATTGGTGGGTATCTACTTACTAATATTATAGATGTGAAAGTTCGTTTCGTTCGTCGTCAGTCACTCTTAAACTACTGAACAGATTTTGATGAAATTTGGTAAACAGGCTTTTTTGGTATATGGTATACTTTGTATCCCGATCATACTTATGCTTGCATGGTATAAAACAGGAATCTCGATAACGGGGGCAATGCTGCGTGTAAAACTAGAAAGTAATTAATACACCTGTCTCTAGAAGAATCCTCATGAAAATCTGTTAAACAAGTACATACCCAGTGTTGAATATTAAAAACACATGAATATGAATTGTACACACAGAAGTGACCTTTATGTACATGGGTAACAGTGCAAAACAAACAAGCTAAAGATGAATGATCCTTTATCTAAGAAAATCAATACGATCAATCGCTTCAGATTACTATCAAAAGGTACTCGTTTGAAGTGTATGCCATATATTGCATACATTAATGGCAAACATTTTGAAGTGTTTAAACTAAAAAGATTTTATATTTGATTTATTTTTAATTTTTCAAATCAGGGCCTGTGACGGATTAAAGACTACTAGATGCCCTAAGCAATCTTAGGATCCGAGACATAATATACAGAGCAATAGAGCAGACATAAATGACAGAGCAATGTAAGTATGTATGTGATGTTGTAAAACACCTTTTTCGTCAATTGTCCGTTTGATAGTCCCAAGGTGCCACACGTAAAGAATTATGCTCATGGTCCCTTTTTTATAAGCCCATCCAATCCAACACACAAGGCGGAAAAAACGCGAATGAAGTTCGGGACTACGCCTGCAATGCATTTGAAATGGAGGATGACATTTGGCGTAATTTTGTAAAGAACATGCATTACCCTCGAGCTTCGGTCGCGTAATTCCAGCCAAGGCCCATAGCCAAGATGCCACTTTGACGAATTCTCCATACGCTTTCGGTGCGACTTATATTGCCATCCCTAAAACGAACTCTTTATGTGAGCTGGATGGAGATATAAGTCGCTACGGAAGAGTGTGGCGAATTCGTCAAAGTGGCATCTTGGCAAGCCTACCTGGTGTGTTCCTACACTTATACGCCAACTAGTGAAAAAGAGCATATTCTTATGACTAAACTAGCGTTTATTTGTTTTCTAGAAAATGATCGTTCGCACTGTTTTCCTGTGCGCGGCGTTGTTCGCTTGCGCAAGCGCTCTAAAGATCCTGGTGGTGTTCCCGTTCGCGTCGCAGAGCCACGGCATCCTCGGCGATGGCGTCATCAGGCATCTCCTCAATGCTGGCCATGAGGTGAGGACTGACGACTTTTTTTTATTATAGGGTCTCGGTATATTGGCTCCACTCTGCCTGATGGTAAGCAAAAGAGGAGCCCTAATTGCCATGACAGCGGATGCGGTACCAAAGTGGTATCCTATCCTATCTATATATTAGGCTTGATGGCTGTGCATTATTGAAAATCAGACAGCTATAGTCCTATGTTAGACAAAGGCCTCCTACAGATGGGGGTTTTTAGAAAAATCATCATCATCATCCTAGCGCCTCTCCCGGTTGCAGCCTTTGCCGCGGTGCCCAGGGTACGTCGACTATGATCCAGAATTTACAGGCGTGGTTATTACAATGGAGCGACAATCGTCTGTAAAAGGGAAAACCAGATCATTTGAATCTTAGTCGGGACCAACGGCTTAACGTGCCTTCCGAAGCACGAAATCACCATTCTTATCGGACAATCAGGTGATTCAAGCTTGTTTCAATGTCCTATAACCAAACTGGGAAATCAACACAATGTGAAAGAGTTCCCCGCGGGATTCGGAACTAAGCTCAAAACTTGTACATGCAATGGATGCTAGGGAAGCCGTGACCCTCGGTTTTGTAGCCAGGTTCTCTGACCACTAGGCCAACAGGCCCGTCAGTTACAAAACTTATTTCATTTTCTACTAATTTCAGGTCACGTACATAACGCCTTTCGTGAAAGAGAACGCACACCCAAAGCTTCGACAGATAGATGTCTCGATCAATAAGAAATCAATACCTGGTAAGTAACTAAAATTTTCGTCATCATTATCATTTACTTGTTCCAGTCCAATGCTTGAGTCCTTTTGAAATTGAAACGTAAAGTAAATTATTATCAGCCTTTTAATGTCCCACTGTAGGGCAAAGGCCTCTATCATTTGGAATCAAGTTTTCGTTACAAAGATTGATTCTGGCTTAATCACCATGCCTATCAAATGCGGATTGGTGATCAGAAACCCGGGCTGTGTTCGGAAAAACCGACTTAAATTTGCCCAACCCGGGAATCAAACTCAGGACCTCGAGACCACGGCCCGGTACTTAAACCAGTAGATCAAGTTGGCTACACCTACTTGTCAAGTTTTGTTTTCTTCCTACAACAGGGAAATAAAGGGGGACGCCGGCTGGCCATAGAAGTTTCGGCCAACAGTGCACACATATGAAAGTACTATGGAAATATAGAGTAAATAGTCATTAGTTAACTGGCGAAAGAAAGGGTTTAAAAATAGTCGGTGTTTTTGGGTAAATGCATATTTATTATTTTCCATCAGTAATACGATCTACGATTTCCACCATATTAGCTGTTGAAGGTTGTAAAAAGTATTTGTTTACCTGCTACGGCTGAACCCGGATCGTCGGAGTCAGTATTCATGATGAAGTTGTTTAGTTAAACGCACGAAATAAAACCGATCACTTTGTTGATGCAAGAAAAACACAATTACTTTTTGATATTTTGAACTTTGACAGTTGAATTGGCAGTTAATTTAGTGTTTCCATTGCGTAAAAAAATATCGATATTCGATTTTAGATCTATTCGATTCTAATATAGTTTTATAAAATAATGCAGCCTAAAATATACGTTTGATTGATTCATGAAAATATTTTACTAAGATTATAAAATATTTAAAAGATAAATGGGATAATGACACTGAAATATATATTTTTTTTATTTTAGGCATGCTACCCCTCATGTCACGATCGTACGGGATCGTACGGGTATCTTAAAAATTGCAACCAATTATTCACCTCATCTCATTTCTGTAGATAAATTGTAAATAAATGGTATTTTTATTTCTATTTTAGCTAAGATCCACCACCTAAATAATATTCGATATTCTCTTATAATCGATTATCTGAAATTATATTTCTGTAGTGGCAACTCTTAACACACGAATCGATACGGCTCGATACACACGAATTTGAGCTTTACTTCAATGCTGATAGGGCGTAGATCAAGCGTAGATAGATTTGTTTACACATATCTGTCAAAAGGACGCAATTCCGGTGGGGTTAATAAATAGTTGAATTTCTTTTAATTTTTGTTATATTAACCCCAACTTTTAGCGACATACGAATAGCGCGAATAATTAAGAACGAATATTTTAGCTATTTTTATAAAATGGAAGATCGTGTGCACTTCTTGGCCTTATTCCGGCATCCCCCTTTCCATTAAAATTAATTCTCCTTATTTCTTTACAGTAATCAACATAACCGCAATAATTGACAAGTCGGAAGACATGTTCAATCTGAAGAAGTTCTTCAACATGACGGTGGGCACGTTCAAGTCGACCATACTCGAGCCCAGCGTGTATCGCCTGCTCGACGACCCCAGTGAGACCTTCGACCTGCTGATTGTTGAGTGGATGTTCACCGAATTGTACTCTGGGTAAGTAAGTATGATGATACTGACTGTCTTGGAGGAATAGCTCGTAGTGGAAGGCCGTGCTGTAACGAAAGAAAGAAAAAAACAGACGACGCCCCTCATCACTTGCGACAACGGTTGCTGTATGTAAAGCAGCCGAAACGTCAAGCAGTAAGAAGTATATATGTTCATAATTAAATATCCCGTTTAGTCCCTTCAACTTATATCAGAGTAGATATGCAACGCGAAAGTCTATAATCTTATAAAGAAAAAAAAGCAACAAAAGAGAAGAAAGAAAAAACATGTAAAAAAAACCAAGAATAGCAATGGGTGTTGTTGTTATATCTGTCGCATCTGTTACCTTTGTGGCAGCTGCACTAGTGAGAATCTCTCGATCCCAAGATTTGTATCGTCTGCTTAAAAAAATATTAAACTACTAGCGGCCGCCCACGACTCCTTCCGCGTAGATTTCGATTTCCAATAGCCTAAAGCCTTCCTCGTCAAATGGACTATCCCACACAAAAATAGTTTTTCAAATCGGACCAGTAGTTCCTGAGATTAGCGCGTTCAAACAAACAAACAAACAAACATACAAACAAACTCTTCAGCTTTATATATTAGTATACATTAGTGTAGATAATGCCCCTTTTCCAGATTATCAGCCGTGTTCAACTGCCCGTACATCTGGCTATCCCCCACGGATCCTCACTCCGATATCCTGCGGCTGATCGATGAACGACTCAACCCGACCTACAACGCCGGGCTCCTCGCCACCAGCCCTCCGCCGTACAGCTTCTACGAACGAGTCAAGGAGCTGTTTATACATCTTGCAAGCTCAGGCATGAAGGATTTGTAAGTGTTACTGAGGATATTTGGGCTTTTAAACTATTAGTATCAATAGAAACGAAAATAAGTTAAAAATATGAGAGTAATAAGTAATTGCTAATTGCTATTTACATTTATCAGTAACTACAGTGAAATCTAATTTTTAGCTTGTTTAAATAGATACTTACCTAGTTTATAAACTCCCATAGCAGTAAATAGGTTTATGTCCACTTTCATCCTCCTTGAGTCATATTCCTGGTCACTAAGGGTCGTGATCACTGTATAAAATGAAACACACAACAATTCTCGCCATTCACAGTCTAACTCGTTGGGTGTATTTTTCTTCGCGATATTTTCCTTCACCGTTCAGCTGGTATCAAATAATGCACATACATTTTGGATAATCCAGAGGTGCATGCCTGACCAGATTTGAACGGCCGAGCTCACGCATGTGAAGCCGCACCCATACCACCTGTGGTAAAGGTGCGGCTTCTCATGCGCTAGTGCAACCTTACAGTTTAGTAGCCAGGGCTACTAAACTGTGCACTAGCAACTAACTTTAAGTGTCACCTAAGTGATCACCACTGTCCATTTAAGAATAACTTTTCATATTTGTTCCATCCAGCTACTTCGCACCAGCCGAGCGCGAAGTATACGAGACCATTCTCGGCCCAGTGATTAGAAAGCGCGGGAGGGCTGTCCCGCCCTACGAGGACGTGAAGCACAACGCTTCTCTGGTGCTGGGCAACTCGCACGTCTCCATTGGGTCGGCCACGAGGTTGCCGCAGAACTACATCCCCATTGGAGGGTACCATATTGACACGAACGTCAAGCCATTGCCTGAGGTAATGTGGACATTAATAATTATATCATCCTATCGATTTCAGTCATGGCCCATGGCGACCACTCCGACCTCTAGTCGGATTTGCGTTGATGTGCTCTAAGATGGCCAGGTATTTGAATGAACGGATCAGCTACAACTGGTCATCACCAAGTGCTATGACCAGTGTTTCATGACCGTGTATGTCCAAAGCCATAACTTCCGTCTTTTTGTCATTTACTGTACTAAATTGATTTGAGTGCTAGCACATCTCTATTCCGTCGCTCTTATAGTTCGGTGGGACAGCATTGCGCATTGTCACATGATCGCAAAGATATCAAACCAAATGACAAACGGTTTAACGACCTTTCCGAATTTCACGACTCCAGACTGGTGAAATCATAGTTTTAAAACATATAGCTAACATTAATTTAATTTATCACAGCCGTGGAAGACTATCTACTCGTACTTGCGTAATTTGAGCTTTTACTTCTCTTCATTAATTTAATTTTGATATTCAGGACCTTAAGAAACTCCTGGACAATGCGAAGCACGGCGTGATCTATTTCAGCCTTGGTTCAAACTTGAAGAGCAAGGACTTACCCGACCAGCTGAAGCGAGACCTGCTCCAAGTCTTCGGGACTCTGAAGGAGACAGTGCTGTGGAAGTTTGAGGAAGAGCTGCCAAACCAGCCAGCAAATCTACGGATACTGAAATGGGCGCCGCAGCCAGCTATTCTTGGTATGGTGTATGGTGATACTTTATGCCTGCTGGTAAAGGCAATAAGTGTAATAACTATAAAAACACGAATGGCATGGCAAAAAATAGAAGTAGTAGATTCAATTGGCGCTTTTTTTACGTGATAGGGAGGCAAAAGAACAAAAGGGGCACCTGATGGTAAGTGATCACCGCTGTCCGGTCCATGGACATCAACAACCGTAAGAGGGTCGCAGATGCGTTACCTGCCGTACCCATTACGGTAAAAGTTATTGCACGTTGATTGGATGAGTTGAGGTTAACCAGGGTACATCTGTATTTTGAGAGCTTAACAGGTAATACTAGCTTATTTGGGCTTATTTATATTATCTAGTGAAAGACATCCGGAAAAGACTCTTCCTTGACGCCTTTAAATAAATAACACGTTTGCTGCGAGAAGTAAAATCATATACCTTCGTCTGGTGCGGCGGAGGGTCGAAATGAGCCCCCCGCTATGTTTCCGCCAGTGCGTGGGAGGCCTTTTTCGACCCGCCAGCACTAGAGTGGATTAAAGTTCAATAACTTTGGAAAAAGATGATGAATACAATTTTTTTCTTTACTGTGACAATGTCCTGGAATCGAAGCTTCTTAGATTTGATTCTCCTCGGGATCTGTTAAACAGGAAATGAGAAATAAACCATCGAAAGTGGCAGGCCGATATCGACCTGATCCGCACTAGAAAGTATTTTTAGTAGTGACGGGACAGACATAAATTAGGGGATATCGAAAATAAAATATCATGAAGGAAATGTTAAATGTATTCATTTAAGTGCTTATTATGCTTATCATTGAAACAGGTCCCGCAAAGGGCTTGGTTGCATTTTCTGCGAAATTATTTTATTTTTTTCACTTTTTTTTGCTTGGGTACTATTGAAGGTCCTCCTCAGATTTTCCTAGAACACCTATTGTGCACAAGAAAATAAAAATACTTACAGATAGACATACAAACCAGAAAAAAAATCACAATACAACATCACATACATTGATCTGATCGAATAATAGTTCTTACGTTTTTTTTATATTTTTTTGTGGAAAATATTTCTTCACTACTGTCACTATCATCATCTGCAGGGCAAATTATTTTATTTTGTTAAATTTGAATTTGACGTTTATTGTTAGCCATATCGAAAGAACACTATGTTACGTAAGATGAACTCGAAGGAACACACAACACTAATCGACTGGCCGCGCGATCTGTGCGGCATCGGGTCGC
The DNA here is from genome assembly GCA_958496325.1 of Nomophila noctuella. Taxonomy (NCBI): domain Eukaryota; kingdom Metazoa; phylum Arthropoda; class Insecta; order Lepidoptera; family Crambidae; genus Nomophila; species Nomophila noctuella. Next base: position 3,091,144 of record OY292501.1, read on the forward strand.
CAACGGCCTGCCGGAACGGCGGGTCGAAAAAGACCCACTACCGCACTGAACGAATGTTTTTTACCGTCAGTGCGTGGTAGGTCGAAAAAGGCCCGCCGTGATATTTTGATGGGGAACGGCTACCGCACCAGCGAGGAGGAACATACTTTTCATCGCCCGCACTAGGTGAAATACCGCGGCGGGCCGATATCGGCCCGATACGCAGTGAACGTGTTAATAATCAAAGATGACAGCCATATTCTTGTTCTGTAAGTACTACCTACCTGTAACTGTGTAACCATTATGATCTTTATAAATTATCTTTCCAGCTCATCCTAACTGCAAACTGTTCATAACCCACGGAGGCCTCCTGTCATCAACTGAAGCGGTCCACTTCGGCAAGGCCACCATTGGGATCCCAGTGTTCGCTGACCAGTTCAACAACGTCGAGAGAGCGGTCAAGAAGGGGTACAGCAAGAGAGTGGACCTCACTTACAACCTGGCGGCAGACTTGAAGGTGGCTCTTGCTGATATTCTTGGAAATCCCAGGTGAGAAAGAGTAAAGGCGGACAATATCATCAAATACATTCCTTGGACTAACACACCAATTTCCTCCTTGCCCAAAACTAAGCTCGAAGCTTGTACTATGATTACTATGGATGCTAGAAAAATGATAGAAATACTTAAATACTTTTATAAACATTGACTCGAGTAGGAATTCCGATGTTCATCACACAAAGATTTTCCCCGAGCGGGATTCGAACCCCCGACCCTTGATTTTGTAGCCAGGGTCCCTGACCACTAGACCAACGGGCCCGTCATTACTTATATATATTCTAGTCTAGTGTTGCATCACCAAAGATAATAAACATTTGTTCTTCGTCGGGGAATATACAATTTCTCCTTTGTGTCTGTTATCTACTCGTATGACAAAAATATGTACCTACCTATCGGTAAACTTGGAAAGTTTAGGTAGGTGTGATGTGGATTCTGTCTGATCCTTGTATCACTGGAATGGTTTTTGTCGCATCGCATCACCGAGCATACCAAAAAATCTTGTGTGTGAGACCCCTGGTACGTAACAAGGAGTAGCTATGAAGAGTGACCATGATCATCATCGTCACCCTAGCGCCTCTCCCGGTTGCATCATTGGCAATTGCCTTGGAACCCAGGGCACCTACGCTGCGACTCTGACCCACAACTAACCAGCCTGGTTATTTCAATGGAGCGACTATCGTCTGACCCCCGTAACCCTTCCAAGGGAAACCTGACCATTTGGATCATAGTCAGCACCAACGGCTTAACGTGCTTGCCGAAGCACAGACACATGATTATTTTCGGACAATCAGGTGGATTCAAGTCTGCAGTGTCCTAACCAAGATAGGAAAACCAACGCAAAGTGAAAGTGTTCACTGCGGGATTCAAACGACCTCCGGGGTTTTGAGCATAGCGCTCTAATCACTACACCACGGAGACAGTGTAGACTTCGGTTTTCACATTTTTTAATATGTAAGTGACTTTCTTAACTCCCAATTTCTTTTCTGCAGCTACGCCAACAAAGCGAAGGAGCTATCCCTAATCTACCACGACCGCCCCGTTCCCCCTGCAAAGGAGCTAGTACACTGGGTGGAACACGTGGTCAAGACTAGAGGCGCCCCGCACCTGCGCTCGCCCGCGCTCTCCGTACCCTTCTACCAGAAGACGTACCTCGACCTCGCCGCTGTGATATTAGCCATAGTTGTGGCACTTAAGATGGCGTTTAACTATGTCACTAAAAGCTGTAGAAGGAAGAAGCTTGATACTGTTAAGAAAAATAAGAAAAACAAATGAGATTTTTTTGTATGTTTTTAAATAAATTAAAATACTTGTTTTTACGTTGTGTGGTTTTCTTCATCTAACACAGGGCTGTCTTTCACCTATAGGCCTTGGGCATAAGGGCCTTTAAACCTCTGGTTTGGTAATCGTGCAGAGTTTTGTAGGCCATTATCCTGGGAAATCGGGGGCGCCAATCTGATGTCTCAAACTGGGCCCTGGGCATGTGCCCAATGTGTCTAGTGAGAAAGAGGGGTCTGATCTAAAATAAAATTTCTGACTAGTTATTGAGCCGTTTGTGGAAAACCATGTAATCACATCCTAAATCTTCGAAGCTAACGCTTGTGATGAATTCTAATGACATCCTAAATGTAATGAAATCCTAAATCTTCGAAGCGTTAGCTGTCATGGTTCTCAGTTCTCAGTTGCTTCCTCGATTGACTCGCAGCCGAGGGTCCGCCAAACCAAGTATGTATAATTTAATAAAAATAGAGATATGAATGAATAATAGTACATATAAGGAAGATTCCAGCCGCCAACATATACCTACATACATATTGCTCAGTTTACTGAGTTACGTTGACCGATAAAACAAATACGAGTGAGTATGTATTTATGTAAAGCGGGTTGTCACTTACGTTTTACGACAACCAATTTGGTATAATCAGATAGCTAGATAGATGACACAACACAATAGAGTGAACACGGCTACTACGTGTTTACATATGTATATTATAAAAAATATTTATTGGTATATCTACACCTTTCTGTATTGGTCTGTGTTGGTTGGTTATACCTACACCTACACAAATCTTTCCATTGTACTTGTAATGTAAACAAAGAAAAAAAATTAAAAATGCTTTTGATGTTTTTGCCATTAGCTACCGTAAATCTACAATTTACATACCTAGGTAAAATAGGTATTTCTAGGTACGTATCCGCTAGGCAAATCAAATCAGGATTATGGATCAGGATATTACGGGCTGTAACTAAATTATTTTGGATTTATAAGATGTTTCGCCTTATCTAAAATCAACTAAGCTTATTATGCACTAATAGGTACGAATCAGGATCTCAATACCAATAAAATAATTCTAGATCCAGACACGACAATAAAATCGTGAGATAAATGCACTTAATGTTTATTACGACTGCTAAGCCTACATAGATTGGTTATAAATCAAAATTAGTTTATAATTTTTAAGTATTCCTTTAACTAGCAGAAATAACCTAACACACATATGTATATGCATCAGAACGCTTTAATAAAACTCGTACCTACGTTATTTGTTGTCCGTCACTAACTATTATTGTGCTTGAGTGGTCCGAAGTTGACATCGGCTTAACTGCACATCAATAGCGGTCATCACTTCGGGAGAAACGAACGTTATGTCGGTACATGAGAACAGATACGTATAATAACCACTAGTGAAGAAACATCGCGTCGAAATGTTCAAGTCAATAGTCTTGGTGTGTTTGTACCTCGGTGCGTGCAGTTGTTATAAGATCCTGGTAGTGTTTCCTGTACCCGGGAACAGCCATGCTATCCTGGGGGAAGGATATGTTAGACATCTCCTGGAGGCTGGTCATGAGGTGGGTAAAAGTATGGTTAATTATTTTGAGAGGTCATTTTAGTTTTAGTTAACGTACCTACAATAGTAGGCTTAAAGTAGTGAGATCGAACAAGATTCAAAACCGGATTAGTTTGGTATATTTTGCAGTCGTTCAATCTAATTAATAAATATTTAAAGATAAATTCCTCTTAATAATTATAAGTAAAATTAGTTTACCTATGTATATTATCCCATTCCGTTCACGTCACAGTGGTAGGATAAAACCCCTTTGATATGCAAAAAAAAGTGCCAAGATCAAAATAATTGACCTGAATGAAATGGCTTTGACATTGAATCAATTTCTTTGTTGTTTGAATTTTCTATAACTTTATAAAGTATTTATTTAGTTCTTAATGCAAACATATAAGGTCGGGGAAAAAGTCTTTTCGTATTTTATATGAAAAATCAAAACTAAATTTTTTAAACTTTATTTATATTCAACTATAGTATATATGTACCATTTTGTTCAACAACTTGTTGCCATCTTACAGGCAGAGACATGATCCCGTTGCTATAGAAATTTTGGGACTTTTGAGCAAAAAACTGCGACAAGTAGTTTTGAGAATCCTCTCTTGATGTTAACCTGACACTACCTAGAGAGTTCTGAAGAGACCGAAACAGGTGGAAATCTGAGGGTGCGAGGTCGGGGCTATACGGCGGATGGATCAAAACTTCCCAGCCAAACTCTCTCAACTTTTGCAAAGTGGCTGAAGATGTGTGTGGTCTAGCATTATCATGATGAAAGACCACACCTCTTCGGTTGATCAATTCCGGCCGTTTTATTTGAATTTGTTGCTTTAGTCTCGTTAGCTGTTGGCAGTAGAGCTCCGAATCGATGGTTTTGCCCGGTGGCAAGAGCTCATGATGCACAATACCCTTCCAATCCCACCACACACAGAGCATTACCTTATTGCGCGTAAATCCGGGTTTTGCAACAGTTTGCGGAGCCTGGCCGGCCTTTTTCCACGACCTCTTTCGCACGTTTTTGTCGTACGTGATCCACTTTTCATCACCAGTGATCAACCTTTTCAAAAATGGTTCGGTTACGTTACGTCTTAACAGAGAATCGCAAATGAGTACGCGGTTCGTTAAGTTTCTTTCAGTAAGCTCATGTGGGACCCAAATATTGAGATTTTTTTTGTACCCAGCCTTTTTCAAATGGGTCAAAACGGTTTTATGGTCAATCATTAGTTCTTCAGCTATATCATAACTGCTTATATGGTGATCTTGCTCCACTTTTTCAAGAATGGCGTCCACTTGATCCGTAACAGGGCGACCAGAGCGAGCTGCATCTTTGACATCAAAATTCCCGGACTGAAATCGTTTAAACCAATTCTGTGCTACTCGGACTGATACTGCATTAGGTCCATAAACGGCACAAATTTTTTTTGCGGCTTGCGTTGCATTCTTTCCTTTTTTGTAATAAAATTTCAAAATATACCGAATTTCTTCATTAGAGTCACTCATTTTGAGGTCATGAAAAACAAATCAAAGATGGCGGGAAGCACACTGCTTATATTTTTTTAATTTTTTTAAAATGTTACCTTTTTAATGGAACCAAAACCAGCCAGCTACAACTTATAAAGCCAAAGAGATTTTATTACAAGTTTGTACATACTAATTGCGAAAATACTTTTTCCCCGACCTATTATGTATATTATATATCAATATATATTATATATCAATATAGGTACATAATATACATAAACCTACAAAAGCACAGTATTTTGTATAATTGCTGGAATCAACTTATTTTTATCCTACTAAGTTAAAAACAGTATGATCTTCATTTTGATATAGGTCTGGACCTGCGTGCCTACATGAAGAAGTGAAAACTAAATGAAACAAAGAGTTTTTCTGCATATTTTTCCTTACCAGCATTTCAATTGAGCTACAGGCCAGTCAACTACCTATTTTGGGCACCGGTCTATTATTATTCTAAATTGGTCTTAGCAGTGAGTGTTCAAATTGTATTCAACGACCAGAACGATTTTCAGTTGCGCCTAGACACATTGTGAATACCAGTAGGTACCAGAAGCAATACCCACCAACTACCTATGTATGTCCTAAAGGACCCGTTGGGTTTAGTGGGTAGTTCGACGACTTTCCGGGAGTCACACGTAACCCTTTGACGACTTACGACAAAGGTTAAAAAGTAAATGTACCTATTTCCCAACGGAATAATGATTAAGTTCTAATAAATTATGTAAGAAGCATCTCTGATTTGACCTTGACTCAAAGCACATCGGATGCTAATTTCGTATACATATTTGTGAGGCCCAAATGTGCTAGGTACTAAGTAAACTCTTAGTTTATACATATGTGTAACCCATCTTGGCACGAAATTGTCGAAGAAGTACAGTAATAAAAATTAGATACCTACCTAGATGTAAAAATTGCGAAATTAAAACACGCATAAATAGATCACTATAAAAAAGGAACAAGGCTTAGATTATATGAAAGTACACATATGGGTTAAGGTGCAAACGTATATTGATAAAAAAAATATTATAGTACCTAATGTTAATAAGTAGGTAATTAATTAAGTATAAGATTCCCACTTGTAAAATATTCCACTTCTACATTCCACAAATACATGTAGGTATCTGAAGATATTTATAAAAGCGTCAATCAAGCAATCAATCAATCTATCAAGTAGGTATGTAGGTAGTTAAGGTATACTTAATGTATGGAAGGTAAGATGTCACATAATGATAATACCCCACACGGCTGCAGGTTTGCTGGCCTGTATGGTGTATGCTTTTGGCTAAAAAAAACAAACTATACTTCGGATAGGCTATCGTCAAATGATGAATTGAATAATGTCGAATGATGCGATGAAGGAATCTTAATGACCAGTCCACCAATGACATACAGAATTACAGATAAACATTGCTTATCATCTGTTAGTAGTTCGACTTCTGTGTCCGTCCGTAATGTTATAATGAGAGGTGACTTGCTATTTCATAAGTACAAATTACCTACTCAAATACTACGTATCTACTCCATAGCATTATACATCAGATTAATATACCTACATCACAAACTACCTATTACAGTTTAACATCTAAACTTTTAAAATATAGGTACCAATCCATCTTGAAAGAAAGGAAAACATTCTAAACATTCGTTCCTACAATTACTTTACTAAATAACTATGTACTACCTACTTACTTTTATCCTACGTAAATCAAACGATTGACCCCTGAAGCCAAAACTAGGTAAAGAACAAGGAGTCGGTTAAGGCAATAGCTGAGGCCGTGAAGATATGATGAAACAAAATCAGTAATGTGTCAAAATTAATATTTGGTGACTTGCATATTTTTCATTTAGTCAATTTATTGTTTCAGGTGACATACATAACACCTCTGCTGATAAAAAATCCATCGCCAAAGCTACATCTAGTTGATGTGTCTGCAAACTTTGAGGTTATGCAGTTAGGTAATAAGAGTAAAATTTTTAATTTTGGTTAAATTACTCCCAACTTGGAATATATTAGGTGGTCTAGCTAAGATGCCATTTCGCTAGCTCGAGCTCGAGTTGCTCGAGTCGCCGAGGATCGGGCTAAACGGGGAGCCCTAGGAGAGGCCTATGTCCAGCAGTGGACTGCGATAGGCTGATGATGATGAGCTCGAGTTGCCGTGCCCGTATTATATCTTCGGAACAGAAATATTTTTTGAGCGGTATGGATAAAAGTCTCGGCGAAAGCGATAGCTCGCGCTGGCGAAATTGGCATCTTGGCTAGACCACCTGAATGGAAACTGTTTTAGAAAAGACAAAAATCATATCATCCATAACATTGTTTTAATTTTAGGAAACCTTCTGCACCTTGAGAAACTAATGAACAAGGAGATAGACATGAAGGACACATCGTTCGTGAAGATGATGATGAACAACTTTGCCAATGCCACGCTCGCCAACCCCAATGTTCGCCGTCTGATGGAGGACCCTAAGGAGACCTTTGATGTCGTCATCGCCGAGTGGCTGTACACTGAGATATATGCTGGGTTAGTTTCATCATCATCATCATCATCATCATAATATTGAAGTCCACTGCTGGAAATGGGCCTCTCTCAATGCTCGCCACTTAACCAAAGGGGAGGCGGCTTTAATAATAATAAAACCTTTACAGGAACCTCGATGGTCTAGGGGTATAATTACCCGGCCGTGGTCTCAAGGTACTTGGTTCGATTCCCGGTTCGGGCAAAATATGTGTTAATTTTCCTGAACACAGCCCGTGTTTGCCAAGCGTGGTGAATAAGCCAAAATTCATCTTTGCAAGGAAAACATGATTTGCCTTGCTTACTTTACTACAGGAACGCATGAATTACTCGTATTATAGTCTAAGGTGTCAGTGAAAATCTAATAGATTTCCAGTCAGATTTCCACCAAGAAAAATGTAAATAAGATGCCCGGAATCATGAGTCATGTTGCTTTTGAAAACACTGCGATTTATTGATAGGTCATTATAACTCTCCAGTCGAAGCCGTTAACTTTCCTTACCTTAAGTCGCAACGTGGCTATTCCAAATGACACGGTCAGATAAAAAATATTTCCAGATTCGCATCCGTGTTCAATTGCCCGTTGATCTGGTCGTCGTCCATGGATCCTCACGCCATGGTGCTGTGGCTAATCGACGAGGGCCCAAACCCTGCATACATTGCTGATCACATGTCTTCAGAGAACCCTCCTTTTACCTTCACTCAAAGGGTTAAGGAGCTTTGGAGTACTTTGAGTTGGATGAAAGTTGTATGGTAAGTAGCAGTACTTACTACTAGTCAACTTCTTGACCACTACACCAAGCGGATCGTCAAAATCAGTTATTCCTTTGAGTAAATTATTTGGCTTTGGGACTTTAGACTTTATACTTTATACTTTACTATATACTTTACGGATATTAAATCCACAAGTATTTTTTGTTAAAATCTGTTTTGATCTGTAAATAACCCTAAATGATCACGGATATGAGAGGACCGAAAGATATTCATGAGTCCTTATAGTCGGTTAATCGTTAAATACGTTTTCGCAAAAAAAACTTGATAATTATCAATTACTACAAGTATTGGTATTAATTTTCAGGTTAGCTAACGGAATCGAGAATGCAATATACGACAATTTGTTCAGCTCAGCAGCAGCAAAAAGAGGCGTGGTTCTCACACCTCTGAATGAGATGAAATACAACGGTGCCCTGATGTTGGGAAATTCTCACGTAGCTTTGGGTCAGCCGGTACGGTTGCCTCAGAACTACAAGGAGATCCTTGGCTACCATATTGCAGAAAAAGTAAAACCCTTGCCTGAGGTAAGAGAGTCTCATGGTAGGAGATGATACTGCTTTAATGATCGGATGTTTGGGTCACTTCGACCTGGGGAATACCACGATTTCACCGAAAATTGGCCTGGAATCACTTCCAGGCAGATTTCAAATTCTTGCTAAAGATCTAACTCAATATCCTGTAAACGCTGTCTTCGCCAACCTCTGTCATGCGTGAGTTGCAGGCTCTGCCATAACAATCAGCTAAACTATCAAAAATGTTTCAGGATCTTCAAAATATAATGGATAACGGGAAGCACGGAGTCATCTATTTCAGTATGGGATCCATGCTGAAAAGCAAAACATTTCCAGACAAGTTGAAGAAAGAAATCCTGAAGGTGTTTAGCGGATTGAAGCAGACAGTAATTTGGAAGTTCGAGGAGGTTTTACCAGATTTGCCCAAGAATGTACACATTGTTAATTGGGCTCCGCAACAGAGTATATTGGGTAAGGAAATGTCATTATCTGTAGATATTCTGAAGTGCATGGTGTTTTTGTACCACTTAAGCAACAGCCATCTCAGGCAGGCGTTCTAACTTAAAAAAGAGATCAGAAAATATTGTATATTAATTTAGAAACAGTTTTGGTGCCAATTTCGAGAGATAGCTAAAAAACTATTATTCCCATTCTTCCCGTACCTCGTGAAGCAAGTATTTATTCATCGGTTTTGATCCAAATTCTCAATCCCTCTTCGGTCACACCAGATGGCTACGAATGAGGGATAAGGGATCGAATATTGGTTCTCGCACTCACTCGTCTAAGCCTTTTGAAAAAAGTTTGGATATGCGGACGATACTTACTTCCACTATTAACTCTTCTAGCTCACCCGAACTGTATCCTCTTCATCACACACGGTGGACTCCTCTCCCTCACTGAGACCGTCCACTTCGGAGTACCCATCATCGGTATCCCCATGTTTGCTGACCAGTTCCTGAACATCAACCGCGCTCAAGGAAGAGGGTTCGGCTTGAAGGTCGAACTAGATTGGGATATGCCGAGTAATCTGAAGGAGGCTATTCAAGAGATTCTTGAGAAGCCAAGGTGTGTATCGTAAAACCAGTCTTTATTCCATGTTAACTATATGGTGAGTTGTCGTAGTGTACCTCCGATGCAAAAGGTAGACAATACTCTTATGGGACATACTTCTATTGACATCGTAGATCGTAAACGAATAGTTAAGTAGATTTTGGTGTGGTTTTTCCTAGAAACTGTCGTGATCGACTTGTTTGTTAAACAATTTTATGAAGAAGTCTTAAGGCCCTATCTGTGAATGCATTATTGGTAAAACATTAACTCATAATTAACCATGATGATCAAAATGAATTATCAAACGAATAATCTCATTCATCTCAGCTGTTTCTGTGTCAGATACCGAGAAAGAGTGAAAGAGCTCTCCCTCATCTACCACGACCGGCCCGCCCCCCCTGGCAGGGAGCTGGTGCACTGGGTGGAACACGTGGTCAGGACTAGAGGCGCCCCGCACTTGCGCTCGCCCGCGCTCTCCGTACCCTTCTACCAGAAGACGTACCTCGACCTCGCCGCTGTGATATTTATTGTGATCGTATTAGTTACTCTTAAGTTGAAGCTTCTCTTTGGCTCAAAGAAAAAGAGTGATTTGATTAAAAAGAAAAAGTAGTTATTGGGTGTTTCATTTGCTACCCTTCAGATATGTTTGCTGGCATACAATTTTCACTTCGGAATCTTCGCCTTGTATGATATTAAATAAATAAAATAAATAATTCATTGAACTAACACACCAATTGCCTAGCCCCAAACTAAGCTCGAAGCTTGTACTATGGATGCTAGGGAACGGATAGACATACTTAAATACATTTATAAACATCCATGACTCGAGTACAAATGCCGATGTTCATCACACAAACATTTGCCCCTAGCGGGATTCGAAACTGCCAGGTACCTTTGGTTTTTGTAGCCAGGGTCTCTAACCACTCGACCAACATGCCTATCTAAACTTAACAGAAGAAACTCATCTAGAATTAATTCAGATATCTTATATTATGATTATGCTGAATAGCATCGATCACGGAAGTCAGATGGGAGTTGAGTGTAAGATCGTCGCTCTATAATGATAATGTTATCGACTGCAAGGTTATCAGAGAGTGCAACTGATAGTGTTGCCATGCGTATTGTGAGGGTTAAGGCTCGCTCACGTTTCTACGTGTAGGTATCAGGCAAGATGTATTGCAAATCATTTCTAAAAACAAATCATGGAAGCTCACAGTTCGTTTCAAGAAATGTAAGCATCAAGTAATCCGAATAGAAGAATAGACACTTTAGGAAACTACATACTTAGTTGCCGTATAATCTAATAGGTAGGTAATGTGATCTTCCGACCGATTTCGATCATGGTGATCACTTTGACCCCTAATAGCTAATCTGCGCAGCAAACTCCCGTGCACCCAGTGCGCACTTCAGTTTTCCGAATAAGTCTAGTAGCAAACGAGGATGTCAACTTCCATTGTTTAAATATTCTAATCTGACCATTACGATTTATTTACAGGTGGTCATCTGTACATCAATCAAATCAATCAAGCAGGTTCCATTTGATTTGAATAATTCATTACAATAATATTCAAATAACTGAGAAGAATAAATTAAATTCGTAACTGACATTGATTTTGAATAGTATCACAAGACAATAAGGTTCAATTTGTGGTAGTTTCCCTCCGCCAATCAATTTTATTGTTCTGAAGATCACACTCTTCAGTGGTGCCATCTTGGTAATTGCATAACGTATCCATTCATATTACGCTCGGCAAATATCGTTTTATCATTCGTGTCTAAATAAGCTACTATCAGACATGATAAATAAAGAGACGACTCTTTATTAACCAACGAGTAGGTACAATCTAATTGGTCTTTTATTATTCATGCCAAATTCTGTACTCTCAGTTCCCAGTTAGTTGTAAGCGCGGAAAATGGAGATAAAAGTTTTATTATTCTTATTAACGTTCGGTTGTGTGAGTGCATTTAGAATATTAGTGGTGTTCCCGTATCCCGGAAGAAGTCATACGATCCTTGGGGATGGATTTGTTAAACGTCTTCTGAAAGCTGGACATGAGGTGAGTAGTTAATTATAAGTGCAGTTGAAATCGGTGGTTGGCTCAATCCTTGTAGTTTTCTGACTATCAATAAGTGCTTCTATGAAGCCTAGTCTAATAAAGAATATTTTGAGTTTGAGTTTTGGGTTTGATTCTGTTTCTTTCTTTTTACCCAAATAATATTTAATTCACATTCAGATTATAAAAAAAAATCATAACTCGAGCCTATCTTTGGGCTGGGGAACCGGCGTGTGAGTTGTAGATTGTAGTACCTAAATACATTTGATGACTTCCAATAAGTACTATCGATTCTACTACACTAATAGTTCAGTATAATCTTTCGATATCCCACTTATAAGGTTGTGATTATCTTTTACAGGTCACTTACGTGACGGCGACTTTGATGAAAAATCCACCGAAAGAACTTCATCAAATCGATGTGTCAGATAACCACAGGATGTTCGGATTACGTGAGTAAATAAGAACATAACCCTCGACTGGATTCTATCAAGGGTTTGAAAGCATGATCCTAATTTATATTTTCGCATGAGATTTATTGCACCATAATTGCAGGCTAATTAGGTATCAGCCGAAATACGAGTACTACTAAATCTAAACTGGCTGACTGACGTTTAGCGCTTTACTAGGAGCCGGCTTTTGTTAAGCGGCTAGCTGCTTAATTAGCTTGCTGATTTAACCAGTTGGTTGCGACAGATATACCTACTACCAAGACCCCTCTTTCCCACTTTTCCCACTTTCCCACCTTTCCTTGTCCGATTGTGCCCACAATGGGACAAAGAACAACCACTTTCACGGCCCCCGCCGTTGGCCCCGACTATTATCCAAGTGGTCTAGTTTCCCTTGTATTACGGAGGTCAGACGATAGTAGCCCCATTGTAATAACCAGGCTGGTCAATTCAGGATCATAGTCTTAGCGTACCCTGGGCTTCGAGGCAATGGCCGAGGATGCCACCGGTATAATCGCTAGGATGATGATGAGTGCAAACATCCGGATTGCTGCCACTAGAAAGACAGATTTTTCTTGTGTAAAATAATTACTTAACTTATTTTCAGTGGAACAATTAAGCTTCGAGAAGGTAATTAAGAGGGAAGTAGACCTCGGTGATGTGCGGGGCCTGGTGACGATGATCAACGGCATCGCGAACAACACTCTGCACAACAGCAACGTGCAACAGTTCCTGCTCGATACCGACCAGAAGTTCGACGTTGTCATCGCTGAGTGGCTTTACACTGAGCTTTATAGCGGGTAAGTGTGCTTGCACAGACAACATCACGTCAGAAGGATACTAAGATCTTGGAACTGCCCTTTTATTAAGGCATATGTATGTGTTACTATTAAATGAATGAATTGCTGGTGTTTACCGATATGTATTAAACATGGGATTATTCATTAGGTGGTCACTAAAAACAACGCTCACAAAACTAAAGAAGGAAGCTCACAATAGTAATTTCCTCCTGATCCAATGGACAATCAACAAGCAAGGGTCGCAGTTGAGTTTGATTACCTCCCCATTTGACTTGTATTTTATTTTATATACCTATATTTAAAAAAAAAATACAAAGCGGCCAACCACAATAAATGAAATCTCAGTTATAATTTTCCGTCCAAGAAGGGATTCGAAACCAGGACGTCCTTTACAATTGGTACTTACGAGTATGTCCGTATCGAACTTAGCCGAATATTTGAATTTAGTACGATGATGATGTTAGATGTATATAATTGTCTGCTCTACAGTTTCGCAGCAGTGTTCGACTGCCCGCTGATCTGGTCGTCGTCCATTGACCCCCACGGGCTGGTGCTCTCCCTCATCGACGAGGCTCCCAACCCCGCGTACACCGCCAACCACATGTCCACCACCGAAGCGCCGTTCACCTTCAGGCAGAGGCTGGAAGAGCTCTGGCATTATATTGACATGAAGATTATGAAATGGTTGGTAACAACTTGTTTGTTTGGTCGGTATTTCTTACGTTACGTACGGGACATAAAATTTGTCTAATGACGTGGTCTGCTCTAGTCGCCTGAACATTTACAGATAGTTTAAAAGCGGAAATTACATTGTCGACAAAAGCGACAAATCTCTGACACTTCAGAGGGTAATAATTTTAAAAGGGTAAGTACCCCATAAAAATGCGTGTCAATGTTGACTGGAACTTTTTAGCAAATGTCGAACTATGGGCTTAACCTGCCAATTCCGGACTTGAGCGTATAAGATTTTAGAGATTAAACGCAATTAAAATGGGGAAATTAATATTGCATTTGAAAAGAGAAACTGTGATTTCTTGCCGATTCGTCTCGCCGGCAATTGCTTTCCGAATCAGTGGCAGAGTCATCGTTTTGTAATTTTCTGACGATTAATAAGTAAGTGATTTCATAAAGCCTAATTTTATAAATACAATTTTTGAATTTTGAGTTTGTGTTTTAATTCCAGGTCATTTTACAACTACGAGAACGAAATATTCCAAAAAGCATACAGCCCAGCTGTAGCGAAGAGAGGACGAAAAATGCCCTCACTAGACGAAGTGAGACTCAACGCCTCTCTGATGCTGGGGAACTCCCACGTGTCCTCGGGCCGGCCAGTAAGGCTGCCCCAGAACTATATACCAATAGCTGGGTACCATATAGATGAGGAGATTGCGGCTTTACCTCAGGTAAGTTTCAATATTAATGTTATTTCTGACAATGAAGAAGTCAGATAAGCAATGATCTGTCTGAATAACCAAATAATAGCTAGAACATTTTGTTATGGTTTTCAATCAAACAATGTCGCATGACATAAAATACTCAAATAGACTCAGTTCACACATCCGGAGTCTATTACCAGACGGTTTATTTTTAATTATTCAAAACATGTTCCAGATTAGTTAACCTATGAATTCCTTTCTTTATTATTTTATTAGACTCAAAGTTTTTGACAATAAATCATTCCAACACGAGACCAAGAGAGAGACGTGTTAACTGGTTATTTTTTAATTTTAATCAAGCAAAGTCATCGTTATAGCAACTTCTCTTTTAAACGTTGCAGGATTTACAAAAGATAATGGACAACTCTCCACACGGCGTGATCTACTTCAGCATGGGTTCTATGGTGAGGAGCAGCACCATGCCCGAGGAGGTGAAGCGTGGAATGCTCCAACTCTTCGCCAGCTTGCAGCAGACAGTCATCTGGAAGTTCGAGGAAGTTCTGCCGGACTTGCCGGCTAATGTCCATATCTTGAAATGGGCTCCACAGCAAAGCATATTAGGTGTTTATACACTTAGAATGTTTACTTTAATAGATAGGTATAATATTATTAAGCACCTATCATAATGACGATGCACATATACCTAATGA
This sequence comes from Nomophila noctuella, assembly GCA_958496325.1. Classification (NCBI taxonomy): domain Eukaryota; kingdom Metazoa; phylum Arthropoda; class Insecta; order Lepidoptera; family Crambidae; genus Nomophila; species Nomophila noctuella. The sequence continues at coordinate 3,106,274 of OY292501.1, forward strand.
TGATGGGAGAATATTGTCATAGCAACGTTTGCAATTATTAATTAGCCGTGTAATCAGAGATCCTTATATTTTGTGTAATTAGGCATGACTGTTTTATTTTGCAAGCATTTTAAAGCAAGTCCGGTTTGAATGAAGCAAGTAAGGGTTCCGGGGGTCAGACGACCGTCGCTCCGCTGTAATTATCAGGATCATAGTCGCAGCGTACCCTGGGTTCCGAGTCAATGGCCGAGAATGCAACCGGGAGAGGCGCTAGGCTAGCCTATGATTAATTATCCTCTTATTTCCAGCTCATGCCAACTGCATTCTATTCATCACCCACGGCGGTCTACTGTCGACCTCCGAGGCCCTGCATTTCGGAGTGCCGTTAATAGGCATTCCGTTCTTTGCCGACCAGTTCATCAACATGGATCGCGCGGTGAAGAAAGGGTTCGCTATCAAGATCGACGTTGCTTACGACACTCATGTGCAGCTGAAGGCTGCTATTGAAGAGTTCTTTAGGAATCCCAGGTAAATAACTGATGTATTTTTCAAAGATTTGACAAAATTGCATTACGCTAATCAATATAATTCATTGCTTCCATAATGTGTACGAGGTAACATGATACCCACCGATAGGCCACTGCAAGTAGGAAACAAACTTCTTTTTATGTAATAGGCAACGAATACGAGAGTCACCTGATTGAAGTGATCACCGCTGCCCATGGACATCAACAACCGCGCAAGGGTCGCAAATCCAACTGAGGTCTGTCGACCTTACTCACTGGCAGAAACATCCACAACAGTTACGAAGTTCTTCTACATCACTGTTCTGTTGAATCAAATCTTTAGTGCAGATATTTCTGTAATACAGTTTGGCATTACAACTTATATTTAATCTGGAGTCTTAACTTCAAAACAAAAAGTTACTGAAATCGTAAAAGACACTCTCATCGCCGATGAATAAGCATTTATAAAATTCTATTCTATATTCCTAGGTACAGAGAACGTGTCCGGGAGCTATCTCTGATCTACCACGACCGGCCCGTCCCTCCTGGCAGGGAGCTGGTGCACTGGGTGGAACACGTGGTCAAGACTAGAGGCGCCCCGCACCTGCGCTCCCCAGCTCTTGGTGTACCCTTCTACCAGAAGATGTACCTCGACCTCGCAGCTGTGATAATTATAGCTATTGTCGTATTAAAATCAATTGTTAAACGACTCCTTTTTGGCAAGGCCCGGAGTACCGAGGCCCCAACGAAGAAAGCAAAAAGGAATTAGTGTTGATGGATGGAGATTATTATTGTATGAGATTATGAAGAGTAAATGAGAATATTTGAAGACTAAATACTTATAAATGTTTTACTTAAATACGCCAAGAGCGCGATCCATTAAATCTTAAAATCTATACTTATAATAAATCTGTAGAGAGGTCAATTCTGTACATGAAATATATTTTCAAAATAACTATCAGGGGGTGATTAGTGATCGATACTGATGCCAAAAATGCAATCAGTAAAATTTTTGTCTGTCTGTCTGTCTGTCTGTCTGTCTGTCTGTCTGTCTGTCTGTATGTTCCTTATAGAAACAAAAACTACTTGACGGATTTTGACGAAACTTGGTATAATTATTCTTTATACTCCTGGGCATATTATAGGATACTTTTCATTACGCTACAATCAATAGGAGCAGAGTAGTGAAGGAAAATGTTGGGAAAACGGGAGAAATTCCTCCATTTTTAAAGCTTCTGTCGCGTGTGCAGCCTTAATGGTTAAAGATACATAGTAATCATGTAAGACGGAAATATTCTAAATAAAATTGCCTAAAAAATATCGCTTGACAGCATATATCTATCTTTTACGGTTTACTCACAATAACCCGTGTAACTAATCCAGATAGGTTTGAACGCGCTAATCTCAGGGACTACTGGTAGGCTAGCCAAGATGCCACTTTGACTAATTCGCCATACGCTTTCGTCGCAACTTATATGTAATATGTTTTGCCACCCCGTACACGAACTGCATATTTATGTGAGCGGGATGGAGATATAAGTCGCTACGAAAGCGGATGGCGAATTCGTCAAAGTGGCTAGCCTATCAGGTTCGAATTGACGAAATCTTTTGAGTTGGATAGTCCACTTACCGTTTGTCAAGGAAGGCTTTAAGCTATCTATAGTAACACTGTGTGCGGAAACCGAAACCCACGCGGACGGAGTCGCTGGCGGCCGCTAGTTCTTAATAAATTAAGTTGCGTGGCCTCGACTTGACCTTCGTCCAACCAAAAGCCCACTCCTAATTTTTTTTTATAAATTGTTTAACCATTCGATAACAGCTGCCAGTATACATAACATAGCTATAACGATATTCCAACCATAATAAGCGCTCTTAAGTCCAGCCTCTCTTTCCCCCATTCATATTTTGATTTGGACAGCAATTTGGAACGATCTACGACGGTTAATGCTGACAGCGTGTTGTAGCAGAAGTTGTTATTTATAGCATAGATTTAAACATGGTTTTAAGCACGTTTTTCTGTCACATACCTACTATTCAAGACGTCACCAATCATAGTAGATTTCCCTAACATTCGTGCCACAATGTGCGCGCGACCACTTGTGGCGATTGTGCCCCAGTGTTAAATGTGTTCAGTCATTGCTCTTTTGTGTACACGCGTGATGCCTACGCTTAAAATAATGATAAGATAAAATAACATTATTAACGAACTAGCTGTGACAACGCAATTTAACGCCAATCATAATATGTATAAGTAGTTTCGTTTCGACAAGCATTTACCAGTCAACGTGTTAAGTGAGGGTGTATTGAAATTTGAAATGGCGAAGATTTGTAATTTGGTTTTTATATTGTTAGTGTCGTTGCATAGTTTTAGTGATGCATATAAATTACTTGTGATATTTGCGTTTCCCGGGAGATCTCATAGCATATTAGGAGATGGATATGTAAGGACCCTTCTAAAGGCCGGTCATGAGGTAAGTAAGAACTAAGTAGTAGGTAATGCTCAGTTTCAGTTCATCTATCTGAACAGAAACACATCAAAAGTAAAAAAAAAATGTTTTCTTAATAACTATTTTTTTATTCTAAATACACAAATATTTTTTGCACGCTTTAGTTTAAAGTGTTTTTTTGTGAAACTCTATAGGTAATTTATATTCACATTATGTTCCTAAAATTATGCAGTTATCAACTTTGTGATTTACAATTTTCTTAAAAAAAGTTTTTATAAAAACAGACATCAGTTTCTGCTGCTGAATAAGGTCGCCTGAGCTCAGTTGGGGAGGGTATGGGGTCTTAAAGGCCGGCAACGCATCGGCGATACCTCTGGTGTCGCGGATGTCCATGGGGGGCGGTGATTGCTTACCACAGGCAACCCGCTAGCTCGTTTGCCGCCTCTGCCATAAGAAAAACAAATTTATTTACTATTCAGATGCCCCAATTGCTTCGTTTATTAAGATTCATAAACGAAGCAATTGGAACTCCTTTAATTGATCAAGTTCATTGTCTAATTATGGCTAATGATTTCATTCTTAGGTGACCTACATAACGTCTTTGCCAATAAAAGATGCTCCCGCAGGGTTGCGACAAATAGACTTGAGTATCAATTATGAGCTTATGCCAACAGGTAAGTGGACATTTTCAGACAAACTCTTTTCAATCGGGCAAAAGCTAGCAATAAATAAATATCTCACATCAACACTCATTATTAATCTGACTCAGAGTTGTAGCTTAGACACTGCGATTTGTATCGAAATTGCAATTGCAATAGTAAAAGACGTTATTAAATAAATATGAAATGGAATAATAAATTAACTATTTCAAGGAAAGAGTAGGGAAAATTATTCCATGACGTCGAGCTTAAAGCGAACTTTGCTTGGTCATCGCAAAATACTGGAAGCTAAATATCTTATCAATAACGTAAAAAACTAAATTTTTCATATCGAACAATAGAAGAAAAAAGTCCAAGTTTACTGCTAAGGCCTTTAGTGTTAATTTATAACTGTGGTTTACCAAATACACACACAAATACACATAACCAATTTCAGAAAAATTCCTGACTGTACAGACCGTTATGGACAACGATATGTCGATAAGTAGCATGCTCAAGCACATCAGGATGGTGGTGGACATGATGAACTCCACCATCCACCACGAGGAGGTGATGAAGCTGATGATGGACCCTAAGGAACAGTTCGACGCTGTCATTGTGGAATGGATGTACTCTGAACTGTACTCTGGGTAAGAAGAGATATTACAATATTGATAGTGAGTGCTTTATTGTAGCATAAATGTCGTGCAATGTTCCCTCCTTGAGTCGTGTTCCTCATTAGGTACTAAGGGTCGGGTTCATTGTATGAAATGAATTGCCATTGCCTTCTCCATTTCACACACTTACTAGTGTGTAGGTACTGTGTAAGAACACTTTCACGATTCTGTTGGTTTTCCCAGTTTGGTTAGGACATTGCAGGCTTGAATCACCTGATTGTCCGACAAGAATGATGATTCCGTGCTTCCGAAGGCACGTTAAGCCGTTGGTCCGACTATGATACAAATAGTCTGGTTTTCCTTTTAAGGCTCACGGTTGTCAGACGACAGTTGTTCCATTGTAATAACCAGGCCGGTCGATTCTGAATCATAGTCGCCGCGTAACCTAGGCTCCGAGGCAATGGTCAAGAATGCAACCGGGATAAGCTCTAGGATGTTATTGAAAGCTACAGCCCTTTGCTGCTGGGCGGCTATTCTAGACCGTCAATTAACTGATAATTATATATTCTTACTTCAGGTTCCCTGCGGTCTTCGGCTGCCCATTAATATGGTCTTCGTCTATGGAGCCCCACAGCATGGTGATGTCCCTCATAGACGAGAACCTCAACCCTTCCTACAACCCCGACCACATGTCCGATTCGCCCATGCCACTAGACTTCTTCGAGCGAGTGAAGGAACTTATGTTCATGACATTCTTCAAAGTTCTTCGATGGTAAGAATAAATAATACATTCCTTGGATTCATAAAGTGATGTCTACTACCAAATTAAACTTGAGGCTTGTGGGTTGTGGTGTAATTGCTAAGGACAAACATACATAGCTTCTTAAATTACTTTTACTGACACGGGATTCCTATAGATGGATAGAGAGATTGGGCCTTAAAGCCAACGCGAGTTCACTGACGGTTATTAATTAAGGACTTTGATTAAAGAAATGTAAAGGCAACAGACTTTACTTTTGTTTCATCACAGTTAAAATTTGTTGTTAATTAGAACCTGTGAAATTAAAACCGGTGTTATTTACTTATATTGACAACATAAATGAATTAAAATAATGTTGTTCTAGGAGATTACATTCACTAGAATCTCAAGTTTACTATGAGGGATTTGGTCCAGTTTTCGCCAGGAGAGGCCTTGAGATGCCTTCGTACGAAGAAGCGGTATACAACGGTTCCTTGATGCTCGGAAATTCACACGTGTCAACGGGGTATGCCGTAAGGCTGCCTCAGAACTACAAGCCAATTGGAGGGTATCATTTGAGTGAAGAGGTGCCACCGTTGCCTAAAGTTAGTACTGCTTTTTTACTTTTGTTTGCAGAAACTTCAGGTGGCTGCTATATTTCTTAATTTGTTCACGCCTTTAGTTTGTTCGAGTGATTGTTAATAAACGGTTGACCTTATCGTACATATTGTTTTTCATTATCGACAAAACGAACAGTTTTGACTCGTTGGGTGGACGGTGACCGCTCAGTCGACCAGTAGGTGGTGAATCCAGTCGGTGAGCGAGGGCATCACCCCGTTAAACTTATTCATTAGTATAAGTTAATAATTAAAGTATACTTTAGTAAGTTTCAAATTTGTCAGTTTGCTTACCGATGTATGTTAGCTATTGGTCCAAATGACTGACTTGTTATCGCATACGTTTCATTACAGGATTTTCAGAAACTTATGGATGAGTCTGCTCATGGTGTCATCTACTTCAGCATGGGCACCATGTTGAAGAGCAAGCAGTTGCCGCAGGAGATAAAGACCGGGATCCTCGATATATTCCGAGGTCTGAAGCAGACCGTCATATGGAAGTTTGAGGAGCCGCTGCCTGATGCCCCGAAGAATGTCCATATTGTAGACTTTGCTCCGCAGCAAAGTATATTAGGTAAGGAATACTTGCTTTGAAATTGATATGACTTACGAGTTCATTTATAGGTTCGTTTGTTTTTTCTGATTTCTTGGTCTCAGGCCAGACCTTCGATGGAGCGAGCTCAGCCAGATAATCCCGTGCACTCTTTTTAAAATGCTTCCGGGCTATACATATGCGCTTAGGAACACAGACGCTTGCAGGGAATTCCACTCTTTTGCAAAAAACTGCGTGCGGCTGCTTGGAATATCCACCAAGTAGTGGTGGTACGTACCGTACGTCTGGATGTCCGATAGTAAAAGGGGGATGAGGGAAGTAGAACATGCATCTTTTGACCAGATGATGTGTAATCAAATTAAAATCAAGTTTAGGGTGACATGCCAGACAGGAACTGAAAATTTTACTTTCAACTTCGCATCCTTCATTTCACAGCCCACCCCAACTGCATCCTGTTTATCACACACGGTGGACTTCTATCAGCTACCGAGACTCTACACTACGGGGTGCCAGTCATCACCATCCCCATGTTTGCAGACCAGTATGAGAATGCAAATAGAGCCGTCGAGAAGGGCTATGGTATACGCGTGGATTTATCTTATACTATGGCAGATAAGTTGGATGCTGCCATTAAAGAAATGCTTCGAAATCCTTCGTAAGTACAAAATTACACCATGAAACATCAGTATTAGAGATTTAGATAAGGGAGTAAAAGATTTCATTGTCATATTAAAAGCTAGCCTGCAAGTAACATGACTCAATTTTGCATTTGGGAAACAATTTGACGAAACTTTCGACAAGAGAAAAAAATTTGACAGACTTCTTCTTAAATTATATCTTACTAGCGGCCGCCCGCGACTCCGTCCGCGTGGATTTCTTTTTTTCGAAATAAAAAGTAGCCTATGTTCTGTCTCAGGGTCTAAAGATTGTCTGTACCAAATTTCATCAAAATCGGTTGCTAGGTTTAAGCGGGAAAGCGTAACAGACAGACAGACAGACAGACAGGGTTACTTTCGCATTTATTATATTAGTTGGGATTAAACTTGAAGCAGTACCTACAAAAAGATGACCGTTTACTAATTCTTTGTTGTTGAATATTTTTAATATGACCTTTACTCTGGTTTGGCAGTTGTACCTTTACTGTCTGTAAATATTAACTTAATTATCAGTGGTTCTTGGCATAATCTAAACCACTTTCATATTCCTTACAGGTATGCACGTAAAGCAAAAGACTTCTCATTGGTGTATCACGACCGGCCCGTTCATCCGGCAAAGGAACTAGTACACTGGGTGGAACACGTGGTCAAGACTAGAGGCGCCCCGCACCTGCGCTCGCCCGCGCTCTCCGTACCCTTCTACCAGAAGACGTACCTCGACCTCGCTGCTGTGATGCTTGTATTGTTGATACTAATTAGGTATGCTGTTAAGTTTATCTTAAGTAAGATAAAGCGAACAGATCTTAATAAAAAGAACAAGTAGACTATAAAACTGTTTTTTATTTGTCCTTTTATCAGCTTGATTTCAGCAGCAAATGAAATTAACTACGGTATGTTCCTTTACTGTAAAGATCTTTAAAGAACGTCGTTAGAAGACAGCACGTCAGACGAAACACTCAGGATTTACCGCCCTTTTGTAATGGGCATAAGTGCCATGCCAGTTTTGAACTGAAAGTGTTACCATGAAATGCAGCTGACCATTCATACATTCGAGAGGCAATGAAACCAATAATTTTTAACCATTGACCCTTTCCACCAATTTTAGTTTAATGGTAATGTCGAAGCTAAAGAGGAACTGATCACCTGATGTTACGTGATGATTATTATCATTAATGGACGTTTGCAACAGCAAAGCGTCACACATGCTAACCTTGAAGGTCGTAGACGTATCGTGACTAAAACACGGAAGAAGGTCAAATTAGTTAATTCCAATTTGTGTAGGTGGCAAAATATGCTGCAAAAAGTCTATAGATGTAGACAACCGTATATTAACTAGTGCAAACATGCGACATGTTCTACGTTTCACACAATCGAGAGTTCACAAAATAAGAAGATTCATTTTGAAGATGAAGTTGTGTCTCTGTTTAGGTTATTTACAAGTTTAAAATTAATTAAATGGTAAATAATCGAAATAAAAAAAACAATTTCGTATAATTATTAAATTCTCCAGGTTTAATTAAAAAAAAATTCATTGGGAGACGGTTACCTGCTTAGTTGAACTAACAGTCATCAAACATCGTTGTTTTCTTTTCTACATATTATCACAGGTTAAGTTTAAAGAAAGCTTTTAAAGAGTAAAAGTCACACATATTTCTTGATGAATATTTCTGATAAATTCACCTTCTCAAAGTTCTTCACTTCCTTTAACAACACTCAGTTCTTCTTCACTTTCGGACTTTTCTTGAACAGCCGTTTTAGTCCATATTTGACGAGATAAAAGGCCGCCAGGAGCAGCGCTGCCAGGTCCAGGTAGGCCTTCTGGTAGAAGGGTACAGAGAGCGCGGGCGAGCGCAGGTGCGGGGCGCCGTTAGTCTTGATCACGTGCTCCACCCAGTGCACCAGCTCCTTGCCAGGGGGGACGGGCCGGTGGTGGTACACGAAGGACAGTTCCTTCACTGTTTTTGAGTATCTGTAACAATGCAAATCATGTTAAAGCCTGGCTTGTATTACTGCGTTTGATTATGAACTATATGTCAGTTATTTATGGACGTAAGCTCCTCAGTTCCTTTCATAGCAAAAATATACAGGATTGGACAATAGTCCAATCCTTATGAGCTTACTGATGGTTTTCTTGCACTACTATAAAGTAAGCAATGAGGAAAGGACCCCTTAAAGTACGTAAAACTGTTAGCACTGTTTGGGCTTGCCAAAACGCACTTCGACAGCGTGAGCGATTTTCAACAGGTTCGAATTGTATAGATTTGACAGAAGTCACGTGGTTCAATCGCATGAGTTACGTGGTCAATCCAAAGCGTTCGAATAGTTGGGAGCCAAAGTGACAAAATATACAAAATCCTTCGGATCCTCATCATTCCATTTCCATTCGACTTCTGTCATGTTTATGATTCTTCTGCGGGCGACCCATTGAGCTTCCCACGAAGCAAAAGTTATTCAAGACTTGTGCACTGTAATTGACCGCCGCAGCCGAAACTCAGCGAGGCGAATCCTTTAAGTCAAGGCATTATTTATTATTTACTGACGTATACCCTGGGCTCCGAGGCAATGACCGAGGATGCAACCAGGAGCGCTAGGATTATTAATTTTCTTACGTACCCTGGGCACCGAGGCAATTTCAGGCTCGAGGATGCAACCAGGAGAGGCGCTAGGATGTTGATAATGAGTTGATGTCATTAATAACTTACATAGGATTGTTAAGGATTTCTTCAATAGCTTCTTTGAGCTCGCCAACCATCGTGTAGGATAGGTCGACTCGTTTGGCGAAGCCTTTCTTCACAGCGCGATCCACGTTGACGAACTGATCAGCGAAGACTGGAATGCCGATGATGGGTTTGGCGTAGTGTACAGTCTCCGTGGTTGAGAGAAGACCTCCGTGGGTGATGAAGAGGACGCAGTTCGGATGCGCTGGAAGAAATGTCGCTGATTAAAAAGAGTTTTGTAGAAGAAAATTAACAAGAAGGCTGTTAAGCTGTTCCTAACCACTTTTTATGTTCATATTTTATATTGTTTTTTGGATTGATTTCGGGTTGGTGATCACAAACCCAGGCTGTGTTCAGAAAAATCAACACAAATTTTGGCCGACCCAGAAATCGATCCCAAGACCTAGACACCACGTTCTAACACTAGACCATCGAAGCGGTATTTGCCCTACAATAACAAACTAGTTTTTCAACTCACCCAGAATACTTGGCTGTGGAGCCCACGACAGAATCCTCACGTTACTTGGCAGATTCGGGAGAACCTCCTCAAACTTCCACAGGACAGTCTGCTTCAGCGTCCCGAACATCTTGAGCAGGCCAGTCTTCAGCTCGTCTGGCATGTCCTTGCTCTTCAGGTTTGAGCCCATGCTGAAGTATATCACGCCGTGCTTCGCGTTGTCAAGGATTTGTTGGAGGTCCTTAAAATGTAAAGATATTTTTGTAATGTCCTCCTTGCGTTTTTTCGGCTCTAATGATAATAAATTCCTTGGACTAACACACCAATTGACCTCACACACACCTTTGAGAACGAGGTGAATAGAAGAATTCAGCTTGGTTGGGCAGCATTTGGGAAACTACGTCGAGTTTTCCTATCGTCGATTTCACAATGCCTCAAGACAAAAGTCTTTAATCAGTGCGTCCTACCCGTCATGACTTATGGAGCTGAAACGTGGACACTTACGGCACGGCTGGTTCACAAGTTTAAAGTCGCTCAGCGGGCTATGGAAAGAGCTATGCTCGGCGTTTCTCTGCGGGATCGCATTCGAAACGATGTGATCCGGCAGAGAACTAAGGTCATCGACATAGCTCACCGGATTAGCAAGCTGAAGTGGCAATGGGCTGGCCATATAAGCCGCAGAGCCGACAACCGTTGGGGTAAACGAGTTCTGGAGTGGATACCGCGTTTTAGCAAGAGTCCCAAAAAGCGCAGTGTAGGACGCCCTCAGGCCAGGTGGAGTGACGATCTGCGCAAGATGGCTGGCAGGAGCTGGATGCGAGTCGCTGAGGATCGGGCTGAGTGGAGAGCCCTAGGAGAGGCCTATGTCCAGCAGTGGACTGCGATAGGCTGTTGATGATGATGATTGATGAACACACCAATTTCCTAGCCCCAAACAAAGCACCGACAAAATAGTTTTTGTAAAAAGATTTAAAAGTCGTTTAAAGTACCTAATTCTTAAGTTAGGTACGAAAAAGTCTTTAGTTAGGCATAAAAAAGTTCTTTAAAGTACCTAACTCTTTAGATATATGTATACTTTTAAGAACTATTTATTTTTTATTTTTTTAAGTATGAACTGACCTCTGGCAAAGGCTTCAGATTGGTATCAATGTGGTACCCTCCCACATTGATATAGTTCTGCGGCAGCCTCGTAGGCACTCCCAGGGCTACGTGCGAGTTACCCAGCATGAGGGCAGCGCTGTACTTGAGCTCGTCGTAAGATGGCGGCTCGAGTCCTCTCTTCCTGATGATGGGTTGAAGGCGGTTGTACACTTCATGCTCGTAGTCGTATATAAAGCTGGAATAGTACGAGTATGATGAGATTTAGGTTATCTTTGCTAATATTATAAAGTGGAAAGAATAAAATGAGTATTTTTGTATGTAAATACACAAAAACCACAGGGCCGATTTCAAAAAACCGTTCATTTTTGGAAAGCTACATTCACCCTGAGCAACATAGGCGATATTTTATCCCGGTACGGGAAGTAGTTCCCTCGGGACGCGGGTGAAACCGTGTGCACACTTGCGAAGCAGGGGCGGACCGCTAGTAAACAATAAATTATCATGAGCACGACGGAACTTATGTTATCTGTAACGGAACGTAAATTCAGCCACGTGAATACAATCACTACCTTAATAAAATTTATCACGCGTACTCGTAGACAGATAAGAACATAAATTATGATAAAAAAAGTATTGACAAGAGTACGTCAGACACTTTGGACTTCGTATCGTCCTATTGTCAGGTGCTTATGTGGTTCTATAAAACCTGAACGCTAGGTTGTCGATTATCCTGGTACATTTCTCAAAAGGTAATCCAAATCCTTCTCGTCTCGACTCGGAACAGTTGGGGAGGCGACGGGGTTTTTTAAGACAGGCAAAGGCATCTCCGACCCTTGTACGGTTGTTGATGTCAATGGGCAGCGGTGACCACTCACCGTTAAGTGATCTTGTTCGTTTGCCTCCCTATGACATAAAAAAACAAAGCCAATAAAAGTACCTTGAGTTGGCACTCAAGGTCTGAAGACAGAACTGTTATTCATCAGCCAATTCCGTTGTTATCTATACTAATATAATAAAGCTAAAGAGTTTGTTTCTATGTTTGTTTGTTTTTTTTTGTTTGAACGAGCTAAACTCGAGAACTACTGGTTCGAATTAAAAAAAAATTGTGTTGACAGTCCATTAGTCGAGGAAGGCTTAAAGCTATAGTATAACACTATGTGTGCGGAATTCCTCGCGGACGGATTCACGGCGGCCGCTAGTACCTTCTATATAAATCTTTTGCGGCCGAGTTGATGAATAACTCCTATGTTCTATTTACATTGTTTTTTATTAACTAGACTAGCTGCCCGCCCCGGCTTCGCCCGTGGTACTTACTTACATGTATTATACATACAAACCTTACTTAAGAATCACTCTATCTATTAAAAAAAACCGCGTCAAAATCCGTTGCGTAGTTTTAAAGATCTAAGCATACATACGGACATACAGCGAAAGCGACTTTGTTTTATACTATGTATTGATACTCACTAGTACTTCATCACGGATCCACCCAGCATGTAGACGAGTTGTTCCACTCTCTCGTAGAAGCTGAAGGGCGGAATGGCCGAGGTCATGGTGTCTGAGGAGTAGGCTGGGTTCATGTATTCATCTATCAGAGACAGCGCCCCCCAATGAGGCTGCACTGTAGACACCCACACGTATGGTGCGTTGAAGATCGCGCTGAAACTGTGGGAAAGCAGGAAATCATCATTAGTACAGTGTCGCGACTTAATGTGCGAGAGTTTTTACAAATAAATTTGGCTATTATACCATCCGGCCGTATTCGGCCATGGCGGCCGATCATACGATCAGCCTCATAATTCGGTGGGACAGCAATCTGACACGACCGTAGAGAGATCAGGCTATATAAGCCACATGCGAGCACACTAACGACAAGACCGGAGCTGAAGACAGTCGCCGCTGCGGCCAAAATCGGTCGGGACTACATCATCAGTGTAGTGCCGAGTTTTACCCCATTTCTTCCCGTAGTTGTCGTAAGAAGCAACTAAGGGGCATCACGACCCGCTTGGTGTAATGGTTAAGAAGTTGCCTATTAGAACAAGAGGTCGCGGGTTCGATCCGAGCAGGACCAACATTTGTGCGCATGAACATGTCTGTTTGTTCTGGTCTGGATGTTACATCCTTTTTAGTGTTTTTGTAATGCCACTGTTGATTCTGATGTCCGTAATACCACTGCTTAAGCAACTTAACACGGAGTCAGATCAATGTAGGTGTGTAAGAGGTTGAAAAATATTGATTTATGTATATTATTATTGATTTATGTTATATTTCATCAGTGTTGATTGGCAACTTGGACTTCGGCATTTCAAAATGGCTTTAATTAATTATGTATCTTTGTGAAAAACAAGCGTAGGAACGCACAAAAAAAACTTTAAAAATGCAACATCATCATGACGATATAAAACAAAACTATGTAGGTACTATAGTATGTACCTACTAATAGCATGACATGCAGATAATACTCATAAGATTGTTAATAGTCTTTGTGCTGTTTAAGTTATTTCTAATCCCTTATTTATTCAACAACAAGATAACGTATTGCGAACGGAACGATACATTTGGTTCCTGCTTATCTTAATATTGAAATATTTTTTTATGATAATATAACAATATGAAAGTACAGATTGTTATATTCTTCGAGTTCGGTGGGCCAGCAATCTGACACGACCCCCTCTACAAGCGCACGACCAACGGCCTAACGTGCCTTCCGAAGCACGGAGGAGCTCGAGATAAACATTCTCCGACCACCCATCTGATGACTGGTCTTGGCGAAAGTTGTTTAACGTTAACAATCGCTGACCGAGCTTGTTAAACACTGCGCCATCGAGCCCTTCAAGTTAGAAAGAAGAAATCAGGTCGAGAAGTTTTTCATTATCGACAAAATACATTGATATTAATTACAGCCGTGGCGCGGTGAGTGGACGGGCACTGATAAAAAAACTGGAGTTAACTTTCCACCCACCAGTGGGTGAGGGCGCCATCGCCCGTTTATATTACCTGGAGTATAATTCACTGAACATCCACTCGGCGATGACCAGATCAAACTTGACGCTGGGGTCTTCAATCAGGGCCAGCACGTTGGGATGGAACAGGGTCGCGTTGTGGATGTCCACCATCATCTTGATGACGAGGGAGAAGCTCATCGATACCTCCTTGTTCATCAGCGCCTTGATGTTGAGAACGTCATCTGTGGAAAATATAACCACAGTGAATTAAGTAGCACTTCATAACTGCTGAGTTTCCTCCGGCGTCTATACTCAGCAGGCCATTCACATCGAGGCGCTGGTAGGGCGAAAAAAGTTTTGACGTGCAAAAGAATTTAATAAGTGAATCAAATTGCTGAATATTATTTTTCATTTCATTTCATTTCACTGCTGGTAAGGTCTCGAGAGTTTAGTTGGGAGGGTATGGTGTTTTAAAGCCTGGCAACGTATCTGCGACCTCTGCTGAGTTGTTGGTGCCTATTAGTGATCCCGAGGTACGTATCCGTATTCGTAACACCCCTGGTATCGACCCGCCTGGCAAACGTATTGACCATGAGCATTGCAACCGGTGGTGCTTACAATGGCTGTCTGCCAATTTGAGAATAGAGATAGATGTCTCGCCATCATCATCATCAGCCTATCACAGTCCACTGCTGGACATAGGCCTCTCCTAGGGCTCTCCACTCAGCCCGATCCGGGGTTGCTAAGAATCTAAGGGCTACGGGAGGCACCATTAAAAGCTGACCCTGACTACGAAATGTCTCACAATAATGAATAACAATAGATGCACCGAATAATTTGACAATTATCCTCTTTCTCCTTATTATGAATCACGTATGGTAGAGCAAGATAGCAGACACGTGTACTCCTGCCGCCTGAACTGTCAAATGGGATGACGTCATTTTCGCGTGGCCCTCGTGTTCTGTCGAGAGAGACTGAGAGAGAAACAGATTAAAATGAAAAATTTTACATAAGGGGCATATATAGTATTCAATAATCTGAGAGTGATGTACATACTATTTTTTTCCATTCTCTTGAAATGGCTGCTAACATCAATCTGCTTGACATTAGATGGCCAGGTCTTCTTTGGTATCGCCGTTATGTGTGTGATCTGCGACGTAACAATAAGAACTTTAGATAACATAGATATTATTATAATAGAGTAACGTTTAGTCACTGAAAGATTAATAGATAGGTAGTAACAAAGAAAGTTGCATTGTTTTTTAAATTACCTATCCTATAAACAAAGAAAAATTCATCTTATGTCAGGTGGCTCTGGCAGGGATCGAACCCAACAACCCAGCTTAAAACGTATTATTACGCCACACCTCACGCCACTCGAATTTCGTTTGCTAAACGCAAATATTGTCTATAAAAGGATTCAAATTCTCGTCCTTTGGTTTTTTGGCCAGGGTCTTCAAAATCTAGACCAACGGGCCTGTATAAACGAACCGACATGCGACATAGGTATGTGTGAATTTTTGGCTAAGTATCACTCCGCACAAAGTTGATGTCAAGAGCATCAATTTAATCCTACTACTATTATAAAGGCACGACGAAAGTTTGTAAGTATGGATGTATGGATGTTTGTTACTCTTTCACGTAAAAACTACTAAATGGATTTGAATGAAACTTTACCACAATATATAGCTATCAGAATAACACATAGGATATTGGAAATCGAAATCCACGCGGACGGAGTCGCGGGCGACCGCTAGTTTAAAATGTAATAAAAACATTGCCCCTAGCAGGATTCGAATCTTCGTTCTACGAGTTTGTGCTCAGTACCTACGCTTATATACTCCCTTCCGGCCGTTTTTCGACAATAGCGGCCGATCTTACGATCCGCCAGGTACGCAGAATCCATACTATTATTATAAATGGGAAAGTGTCTCTGTCTGTCTGTCTGTCTGTGTCTGACAAACATACTATATTAAAAGTACTATATACAATATTAAAAGTATGGATAAATATTTCACAACAACATTCACCTACAACACCTGTTTACACTTTTAGTTTTCTATGTTATTTTTTTTTTCTTTTCTTTTTGTTATATTTATTGAACTATTTATATTGAATTGTTGGTGTATTTGTGTTTCGCAATAAATGTATTTTCTTTCTTTCATTCTTTCTTGCATTGATCTGACTCAGTGTTTCAGAATCAACAGTATAACAATCTGGGGAGCGATTCACTAAGCGCAAATGTCATAATCTCAAGGTTGTGTCATCGGCGACAGTAGGAATTTAGTACTAATTTTGTACTGTCACCGTTGATACAACCGTGAGATTATGACATTTGCGCTTAGTGAATTCCACCTCTGTGCGTATTTGTGTTAGACCATACCTCATGTCCAGCGGCAGCTAGATGCCTCACGACTCCATCTCCAAGGATGGAGTGGCTGGTGCCCGGCATCGGGAAGACCACGAGGATCTTGGCGGCGTCGGCGGCGTGAGCTACCACCAGCGCCAGGACTACGCATGACTGCAGCGACGGCTTCTGTACCAGGAAACAAAGTCAGTACAATTTCATCGGTGATTTAGAGTACACCGCTCAGTTGGGGAGAGTATAGGGTCTTTAAGGCAGGCAACGCATCTACGACCCTTGTGCGGTTGGTAATATCCATGGGCAGCGGTAATCACTCACCATCAGGTGACCCTCTTGATCGATGGCCTCCATATAACATAAAAAAATAATCAAGATGTTTCTGCCGGTGAGTAATCGCCAGAGCTCAGTTGGGAATGGTACCTATATGGGGTCTTAAAGGCACGCACGCAACGCAACGCATCTGTGACCCTTATGTGGTTGGTCGCTGATGTCCATGGGCAGCAGTGATCAACTACCATCAGGTGACCTGGTGCAATAAAAAAAATAAAATAAATTACTGAAATAAAAATGCGTAGCTCCTATCTTAGCGTAAAACTTCCTACTAGGATGATTGGGAACGGATGGACATTATTCATTTATGTATGTACATAAGTTACTATAATTTTTACAAAAGCCGATACCTACTTATGATCATTCGAACCTGTGGCCCTCGATTTGTCGAATAGCTAACTAAATCGTCGTATTGTAGGTACATATATTTATAAAATGCTCTGCCACAAAAGTACGTGATTGAGCTAAAGTTGACGAGAGGAAAAACTTTGAACGTAACTATTATTACGCAATCTTGAATGATGATGACCCGGTAGCAGGAAAACTAAAAAATAATTGGCATTTATTTTCGTTCTAAATAGATATTAGTCAAAGTCTAAAACTATGTACAAAAAAAAAACAAATAAAAACTAACTTGAAAATTACTCATGACGTAAATAAAATACATTATAATAGGTATAACATTTTGGATTAAAAAATACCATTTAACAAAAAGCTTAAGGACCCACTAAGCCTTTAGGCTATGTAACACTATTTGTGCGGAAACTTTCAAACAAAATTCACACGGACGGAGTAACGAGCGGGTCCTAAAACTTCATAAAAATAAACGTATTCCAAAAATTACTCGTTAATATTATAAATTAAGAATAACGTACCATTTTACTGGATACAAGCTACTCCTTACTGCGACCTTTATTATTACTTCACTTTAATTTTAAGTCACAATAATTTCAGTAAAATAATAATTTTCCTCTTTACTCACTACTCGATACGTTCACGGCCACTAGAAAACACATGAATAATTACCTAATAACACATTAAAACGTATTTATCTAATAAAAGCCGGTACAATCACCTAACTCGCTTGATAACGAGTGTCGTGTGCGGCGCCGGAATGATAAATACTTGATCAACAATGATTCTATCTAATATTTACGAATGTATTACGTCATATTTGATACACAGGTTGCTCTAAACCAGTTATGTCACTACAGGTTGAAACCATTTGAAATAAGCCTACTTGTAGGTAGGTGTAATTTTGGCATCTAATTTTGTAGCTTTGGTAGAAAATATTTTCCGGATTAATAAAATACATATACATATGTAGGTACTACTTATTAAGGTGCTTTTAGATTTGTACGATAAAATTAAGTTAGAGGAAGAAAGATCTAAAAGCTTTTATAAATAAGATTAGTTGGGTAAAGCCTGCTCTTGTCTTGAACCTCACCATGTATCACAAAGAGGGAGGGGGGATTACAAATGCCAAAAAACATCACATGATTAATGGATGGCCCCAAAGTAGATCGATCAAGCCGATACTGGAATGAAATATTGAAACAACCACACCCTTTTATTTTCTTATGTTTAAAGTTATATTATCGTTCCACATTAGATTAGTACTACTGACAGATTAGATTACATTATTTTAGTGATAGATGACTTAAGAAGCCTGAAGTCTGATGACACGGCCGACCGTGCATACACTGTTAGTATGCCCGGCCTGGCGACAACAGCGCGACGCACTCTGCGTGGTGCTAGGCGTAAGGCATGGCTTCTCGTTGGCAACCATGGTGAGTGCCATGGTTGTTAGTAGGAGGTCATGGGAGGCGGCCGCCTCATTCTGCGAAGCTGTTATTTCTCAGAAGGAGGCAAAGGAGAGGAAACACATTTACCTACGCCCTTTTTAGCCCGATATTGGGCATGCCTGCGCGCGGGGTAAAAAAAGATACCCATATTATTTATTGCATGATAAAAATACTCTTTTTGTTCTATATCGAGCCATCAAAGTAATCTATCATATTTAGTTTATTTATTTAATTATTTTATTAATTATGACAATATTTTTTATGTAGAAGAAGATAAATAAAATGAGAGTTATTATAAATGTTGCTTTGTCGCTTCATTAACAGGAAGCGGCCGACCTTTACGAATACCTACAACACCATAACACCATAAGTACATTTTAATAACTACAAACGTTTTTTGTTATGATGGCATTGGCCTATCCGGCCGCTTAACATAGATAATTATGGTTTGGTATTATTAACTATTTTATCATCAAATCATCTTTTTGATTAGAGATAAGTTTTTAGCCGCGGCTTTCCCCGCGTTATTAATATTATTGTTGTATGCCATGAGAGCATTTAGTCGGAATAAAATACCCTGCCTGTATACCAAATTTCATCAAAATCAGTTCTCTAGTTTCAGCGTGATTGACGGGCAAACATCTAAACAATATTTATGTATTTTTAGACTGCTAACTAGGTGTAACTAAGGGGTTTTTTAGGTGTATAATGTTTTCCATTTGAAGATCATTTTATACCATGTGACAAGCAAATATATATTTATTTATTGATTTATTCAAAACCACCTAACCAACGCGCTAACTGGCCGCTAATAACCTACCTTTCAAAATTCAAAATTTGGCTATACATTCTATTTTCAGATTTCTTGACATAGTCTTCCAGAGTCCCTAAAGCTACCGCGGAGCTAGACACAGCTCTTCTAATTATTAAATATGTTCACCCAATATCTATAAACTCTGTAATAGTCGTCGAAAAGTATGAAGTGTAACAGTGACAAATAAAACCAGTTAACCAGGCATCATATATTTACTTTTACTCATACCACCTACAACGACCTATTCGACTACGGAGTGCTTAAGAACCCCTTGAGACCTCCCGTCGCAAGATCAATTATTTTTCTTCTTCTCCACCTTCTTCCCCATCACCAGCTGACACATCTTCGCCAAAACTGCTAGCAAAACGAGCATCACAGCGGCGAGGTCGAGGTACGTCTTCTGGTAGAAGGGTACGGAGAGCGCGGGCGAGCGCAGGTGCGGGGCGCCTCTAGTCTTGACCACGTGTTCCACCCAGTGCACCAGCTCCCTGCCAGGGGGGACGGGGCGGTCGTGGTATATCTGGGATAGAGAGCGAGCTTTCTCTTTATACCTATGGGAAAAGAAAGACATTGTTGTTAGTTTAGTTACCATAGGTACTCTTACTTTATTTAGCAGGAATAGGTCTTAAGAACGCGCCTCACATACGTAAGGTCAGTGGTATGATTACGGGCCCACACCTCTGGATTTTTCGAAAGTCAAAGGTGAGGGAAAACACCGTGAGAAAACTTGCACATTCAGATAGAACTGATTTTAGTTCAGTTGGATCTGAATGTTCTTTAGCAGGGTTTTGTCTCCCTTTTGCCAAGCCAGCCATGAACCAATCTGTCTGGTTTCCCTCTAAGGGTTACGAAGGTCTGATGGCAGTCGCTTCACTGTAATAACCAGACTCGCCAAATCCTGGATCATGGTCAAAGCGTACCCCGCATAGAAATGGGATAAATGCTAGGAAGAAATTACGCGTCCAAAGTTCGGCCAAACTTCATTTTCCATACAAAATTACGCGATGTAATTTCGCATTTCGTCACAATGTGTCATCATCCTCTATTTAAAATACATAGCGGGCGCGCGATTCCCGAAGAACATGGGTCGCGTTTTCTGCCTAGCGTGTTTCTATACTTATGTTTTTTAGCAGAAACATCTTAACTATACTAAATGCAAAGACACGGGAATTCAAAGGTATGTAACGTGTAAAGACAGCTTATACCTACTTATTTTTCTACAACACATGCTCTGGTTATGTAGGAGTATGACGACGCCTATGTAGGCACAGTTTCGATAACCGTATTTCAGCAATCGGTATGATCAAATAAGTACATTTTATGTTATCGGTAGTTTAGTGATTCGCATTTGCCTGTTTCAAAAGTGATGTAGGTATGGTAACGCCACTAGAGTTTATGTTAAATAATAGAAACCTATTTTCTAATGATTATAGGTACTTGAGAATTGCCTTCTATCCCTCATAAGCACATTTTTTTTAGATACGTCCATACGTATGTAATTTATGTAATCTGTGGTATGGTCTGTGTTCCCTTTTGCCGATAGGGTTGTCTAGGCGGAAAAATTGCACTACTTGAAAATCTGAAAGATTAACATCGAGCAAATTTTTATGACAAAGATAAAAAAAATCTTATCACGAGATTTATAAGCGAGACTGAACGACAGACAATCGTAAAGCTACTAGGCGGATAAGATTGGCCCGTTCCGTTATCCACATGTGAATCATGGTGTTGATGATGAAATAACAAAATCGAATTGCACATGTAACTTTTTGTATCTTTGGGTTTTAACATTTTTTATGACATGAACTAGCGTTTTCGCAACATTATTATCAGCATGTCGAGACAGCTGGCAATCTTATTCATATTGATAGAGTAATGCTGTTTCTGGAAAATTGCTGATGAAGTGATGAAATAACAAAATTGCAATGCGCAACTTATACGCAGGTTCACTTTTCAAATATTTTTATTTTTATTGTATCTCTGGATTAGACTGGTGAATAGTTCATGGCTAGACTATTCTAGAATGGTGTACCCAACACTTTTGAAATAATCACCCGTTCAGTCAGAATCGTAGCCAAGTTCTAAAACAATTTAAGACCTAATACGCTAAGAGTGCATACAAAATTAAAAAAAAAGCGTCTTAAACCCACTCCTGAATTTGAAGCAACTTACATAGGATTCCGTATCATCTCCTGCACAGCCGGCTCCAAGTTCCCAGCCAGATCGTGATCCAGCTTCACCATCAGGGCGTAACCCTTGGCAACGGCCTTGTTGACGTTGATGAACTGGTCGAAGAACACTGGGACTCCGATGATGGGCACTCCGAAGTGCAGGGCTTCGGTGGAGGAAAGCAGGCCGCCGTGCGAGATGAAGAAGAGAAGGTTTGGGTGAGCTGGGAAAAGGGAGAGACCATATCACACTATAGCTGTAATATTTGACGACCCGCTTGGTGTAATAGTCAAGATGTTGCCTGTTGGAGCAAGAGATCGCGGGTCCGATCCCGGCACAGTTTGTCCTGTGCCGGGATCTATAGGGGATATTTTGTGTGCATGAACATGTCTGTTTGTTCTGGTCTGGTGGGTCCGGTGGTGTAATACATATACATAAATTGTATCTATTAAAGTATATTTGTAATACCACTGTTGATTCCGATGTCTGTAACACAAGTTCTTTAGCTTAGTAGGTACTTAACACGGAGTCAGATCAATGTATGTGATGTTGTAAAGTATTTATATTATTATTTATTTATCGATTGATTTATTTTATACAAAATTACAGCTTACTTAATCGTATCGTTACTTCTTACTGATACTTTTGTTGAAAATCGTTATGTTTCGTAACTATCCACTCGATTAAGCTGCTCGTAGCAAAATACTGTGTAAAGATAAGTGATGTAAAGCTTCGTAACTGTTCTGCTATATTTATGTGTACCTAAGTTAATTTTTATAACCTCAGTTGGCTCCCCGAATGTGACGTTGTTGATGACTAATGTTCATGGGTAGCGGTGATCACTAACCACCCAGAAGACCGACCCTCGGCTTTCTTGTTTTGTTTGCCTCCCTCTAATAATAAAAAAAAGTGGCGGCTGTGGCATACTGGCGTCCAGACAGACATGAGAAATATAAAAGTTCCGTATTTTGCCATTTGGCTACGAAACCCTCAAAATAGGACACACTCAATGATCGCTTGGTATCACGATGTGAACTAACCCAGTATACTATGCTGCGGCGCCCACTGAACCACATGGACGTTCCCAGGGCACCCCTCCAGCGGTTCCTCGTACTTCCAGATGACGGTCTGTCGCAGCCGCCCGAACATGGCGAGCAGGGCTCTTGTGACGGACGCGGGGATGTCCTTGCTCTGCCACGTAGAACCCATGCTGAAGTATATCACGCCGTGTGCGGCGCTGTCCATTAGTTTCTGTAGATTCTGTGAAGCAACGGGGTAAACACTTGCATCAATAATTCAATCTCAAAAATTCAAAGGTTGCGTCAAGCTTATTTCTGTAGTACATGCAGAAGGAAGGAACATCCTTCGCAGAATTTACAATTCTTCTTATTTAACAATGCTTTTTTTAAATCTTAAATGTTTGTCCTTCTTATACATTGTTTACTATTTTTTATTACAGGAGAATGCATTTATGCGCCATAGCACAAACGGTATTAAAATTAACCCCCTAAACTCCTGCGGTATCCTACGCTTGGGAACTGTAGTACACTAACTCCTTATAAGGGGGAGGCTAAGCTTACTTTATCCTGTGGTTACATATAAACATACCTCAGGCAACGGCTTGATCTCTTCTTCAATATGAAAACCCCCTACAAATCTGAAGGTCTGCGGTGTCGCGGGCAAATCGCCCAGTGCGTGGTGCTCGTTGCTCAACACCAGCGAACTGTTGTACACCAACTCTCTGTAGGGGGGGAGGCTACGACCGCGCTTGGCTAGGAGAGGTTTGAATACTTCATGGTGGACTGCGTCTTCGGCATTGTGACAATTGGTTCAAAACAGGACAGAGTGGCGATAGCTCATTTTGGAGGCCCAAGATCCAA
Organism: Nomophila noctuella; assembly: GCA_958496325.1. Classification (NCBI taxonomy): domain Eukaryota; kingdom Metazoa; phylum Arthropoda; class Insecta; order Lepidoptera; family Crambidae; genus Nomophila; species Nomophila noctuella. The sequence goes on from OY292501.1 coordinate 3,129,609, forward strand.
CCCTCTAGTAGGTTGCTGAGCCAGCGATGATTGACTTAGAATAAACAATAAAAATAGACTGGGTTTCCCATTTAAACATAGTTACCTCAGGCAACGGCTTGATCTCTTCTTCAATATGAAAACCCCCTACAAATCTGAAGCTCTGCGGTGTCGCGGGCAAATCGCCCAGTGCGTGGTGCTCGTTGCTCAACACAAGGGAACTGTTGTACACCAACTCCTTGCAAGGGGGAGGCTGCGCTTGTTTTATCCTATGGTTAGATATAAGCATACCTCAGGCAACGGCTTGATCTCTTCTTCAATATGAAAACCCCCTACAAATCTGAAGCTCTGCGGCGTGGCGGGCAAGTCACCCAGTGCGTGGTGTTCGTTGCTCAGTACCAGGGAACTGTTGTACACCAACTCCTTATAAGGGGGAGGCTGCGCTTGTTTTGTCCTATGGTTAGATAGAAACATACCTCAGGCAACGGCTTGATCTCTTCTTCAATATGAAAACCCCCTACAAATCTGAAGGTCTGCGGTGTCGCGGGCAAATCGCCCAGTGCGTGGTGCTCGTTGCTCAACACAAGGGAACTGTTGTACACCAATTCTCTGCAAGGGGGGGGGGGGGAGACTGCGCCCGCACATGGCTAGGAGTGGAGTGGAATACTTCATGGTGGACTGCGTCTTCGGCATTGTGACAATTGGTTCAGGACAGGACAGAGTGGCGAAAGCTTGTATCGGAGGCCCAAGACCGAACCCTCTAGCTAGTAGGTCACTGATCCAGCGATGATTGACTAAGAATAAACAATAAAAATAGACTGGGTTTCCCATTTAAACAAAGTTACCTTAGGCAACGGCTTGATCTCTTCTTCAATATGAAAACCCCCTATAAATCTGAAGCTCTGCGGCGTGGCGGGCAAGTCACCCAGTGCGTGATGCTCATTGCTCAGTACCAGGGAACTGTTGTACACCAACTCTCTGTAGGGGGGGAGGCTACGACCGCGCTTGGCTAGGAGAGGTTTGAAAACTTCAAGGTAGAATGCTTCTTCACGAGGCATTGTAATTGCCCTGAAAGCAGGGAAAGGTTGTGGTTGGAAATATTTCAGTATAAGTATGACGTATGTAGCTTTCTCAACTTTATTTTTCTATATAGAGGTAGTTTTTTCTTTGGCGACACAATGGAAATCAAGTTCTTTGGTTTGCAGTTATGACTTCAGAATTCTAGAAGTCTACAGCTGGATCTAGGTCGTGCCTTTATGGGGGTTTATGCCAATAGCCACCACACTGTTCAGAGCTGGGGTATTTCTGCATTCCTTCTATTCAAGGCCTGTACTACACGGCTTTAACAAAGATTCCTTAAAAAATATCTATGAACTAGCGGCCGCCTTCGATTCCGACCGCGTTCATTTCTGTTTCCGAACACATTAGTGTAATACCTACTATAGCTTAAAGCCTGCCTCGTCAAATGGACTTTCCGATTAAAAAATATTTTCTCAATTCGATCCAGTAGTTCCCGAGATAAGCAACAAGCGCGTTCAAACAAACAAACTCTTCAGCTTTATTACATTGCTAAGGATGATACGAACCATTTCAAAAAGTACCACTGAATGTGAGCCCACAGCTGCTCCGCTCGTTGCCCAAAGCTCAACGGTGGGATGTGGCCGGTCAGGTAGTCTGCAGCGTAGGCCGAGTTCGTGGGCTGGTCCACCAGTCTGAGCGCTACGGAGTGGGCGCCCATGGAGTACAGCCACACCATGGGGCAGTTGTATAGAGCTGATAAACTGAAATGATCAGAAATAGACCAAGTGATCAGTTTTAATGACGGGCTCGTTGGTCTAGTGGTCAGAGACACTGGTTACAAAATCGAGAGTCGCGGGTTCGAATCCCGCTAGGGGCAAATGTTTGTGTGATGAGCATCGTCATTTGTACTCGAGTCGTGGATCATTATAAAAGTATTTAAGTATGTGCTCCCTAGCTTCCATATTAGTACCTACAAGCTTCGAGCTTAGTTTGGGGCTAGGTAATTGGTGTGTAAGTCCAAGGCATTTATTTATTTTATTTTATGCTCCAACGCGTCACTTGTTTAAACCATCATCATGTAAATTTCCCACTGTTGGAAGAACAGTACTAGTGGGGAGTACTCAAAGATGGATTGATGACTGGGAAACAATTCCGGTCCGGCTGGAACCTCCGCATAATGGTCGATCGTCGTATGGGGTACTATAAACAAGGAAGCACTGCTGCCCATCGCCCCAGAAAGTATAAGGAAGTACTTATGAACTAACACAAGAATTGTCTAGCCCTAAACTTAGCTCGAAGCTTGTACTATGGATGCTAGGGAACGGATAGACATACGGATAAATACATTTACAAACATCCATGAAGATGTTCATCACTCAAACATTTACCCCTAGCGGGAGTCGAACCCACGAATTTGGTTTTGTAGCCAGGGTCTCTGATCACTAGACCAACGGGACTGTCAGATTGGACTCCCTATTTCTAGGTCAGCACTACACGGTATCTATATGGATAAAAGATAAAGTATTTTCTCGTATATTATTTCTACAAGATGCGACTCCCCATTTCTAAGTCAGCGCTATACGGTATATGTATGGATGAGTGATAAAGTAATTACTCATATTATTCCTACAGTATGCTTAGACTAAAAGTATTTGCGTTCCATTTAATGATCCGGTGTTTAACTTCAGTATGAGTGTTGGTACAATAAGTAATCGTTGTTATTTACAAAAGGCGACTTTGTCACCATGACAGGACAATATTATACCTACCAATATTACTTAGGTGTAAGATAAAATAATTAGATGAAGTGATATCCTGGGTACTCTCGAACTCGACGATTGATTAATGCGTGCATTATCAAAAGCAGATAATATTATTTATTTAATCAATAAATATTAAAAAAAACTAGGTAAATAACAGATAGTATTCTTCTGATAGGTACTGTCCTTTGCAGATAAGATTTTATTAGAAAAACCCAAGTAGTCGTAACATAACATCTACTAGAAGTTGACTATAGACCAAGAGGTGGCGGGTTCGATCCCCGCACATGACAAACATTGTGTGCATGAATATGTTTGTTTGTCTTGGTATGGGTGTAAGGTATATGTAACTTTTTAAGTATACTTGTAGTACCACTGTTGATTCTAATATCTGTAACACGGAGTCAGAACAATGATGTGTCTGTGATGTTGTGAGATATTATAATTATTTGTATTAAGTAAAAAACATAAACAACGCAAGAGTTAAAAAAATCAGTTGATGAAAAAAATAAACAGACGAGTCGATAGCGAAGTTCGATCAAGGGCGGATCCAGGGGGGGGGGTCACGGGGTTATGACCCCCCCCCCACCTGAGCGGGTTCCAGGACTAAGGTGGACCACTAATTGAACATAACTTTTTATTTCAACTTGACCACTTGACTTGACCACGATCATGTGACCCCCCCTGGCACTATGTGACCCCCCTGGCGCCAAAGCTGGATCCGCCCTTGAGTTCGATAATGTTCAAAGTTGCAACTTATCTATAGTCCCAGCACTCACCCAGCATACACTTCAGTCTCCAGAAGATCAGCTAATACCACATCGAATGACTCGTTAGTATCTTCTAGAAACTTCTTCACGTTCTTGTCAGCGAAGGCCGCTTTAGCACCTTTAAGTGCTACGTCTTGGACATAGTATATGCCAGCTTTGACGGGGTTACCCATCACATGGCCCGTGTTTAAGTTTTTGTCATCTGAAAAGTTTCATCCTTATTTATTTATTTAATTATTAATAAATTAATAAATTACTTATTCACGACGTACAGGAAAGTATCTAGGTAACTCTCATATCTTTTTTACTAATTAATATCTAATAAATTTAAGGTAGGTACCTACTCATACTGTATAGAGGGATTTTGTATTTGTAATTGTTTACAATTCATTTAAGATTCATTTTTCTACATTTTTCCTACCGAAAATCGTCGCATCCCCGCGAAATTCTCATGCAAGCAAAACCGCTTACAAAAATCCAGTTAATATCAAACACGATCGGAAGAAAATCTTTCTTCTATTAAAGCTTCAGCTCGTTAGTCTATGAATAGCCAAGCCAGGGGTGGCAAACCCCTGTTGATTATTTATTAGTTCAGTATTTTTCATTAAAGTAAGCCCCGTTACTTACTTGCAAATAGCGTCTTTGTGCTGGCGGCGTCAATTTGCCTGAAATTCTTCTTTGGAGGGTTTTTAAGAGGGTATGCTGTTATGTAAGTTACCTGCAACAATCAACATTCTTAGTCGTTGGCATTACCGGGATCGTTACAAAGATGGATTTTGGCTTAATCACCACGCTTGCCAAACCCATCTTTAACGAAAATATGATTGAACGACAGTTTTGTGGAACAATCTCACTGCTGCAGTATTTCCTGACTGCTACGACATGAGGACCTTCAAGAAACGAGCGTACTCTCTTTTGAAAGGCAACACATCAACGATACCTCTGGTGCCGCGGATGTCCATGGGCGGCGGTGATTGCTTACCATCAGGCGACCCGCTAGCTTGTTTGCCGCCTCTGACATAAAAAAAAAAAAATGATTTCAAATGATAGAGGCCTTTGCCCTGCAGTGGGACATTAATAGGCTGCTACTGATACTGATACTGATTACCGGGATAAGTCCGGAAATCGAACCAACGACGAGGCAAACGTTATTACATAAGAAATTCTTATGTTACTGTGTTACTAGGTATTTGTGATAAACAACTCTTACGATAACCATAACGATAGTGTCGGTTTGATAAAAAAACACTCAGGTTTTGTTAAAGTCCATTTATCTTCATCTACGTCTACACTAATCTACAGTAATATTATAAAGAGGAAAGATTTGTATTTTTGTTTGTAATATGTAATAAACTCAAAAACTACTGGACCTATTTGAATAATTCTTTCACTGTTGGCTAGCTACACCATCCCCGGTGAACATTGGGTACCTACTTTTGATCCCGGAAAAGCAATTAGGTACGCGCGCGTGATACCGCAGGCGCTCTACCGTTAAATTAATCCGCTCTACAAACCGTTAAATTAATAAATATTTTTTTCTCACTAATTATTGAGAAATAATTTTGACAATAAACAGTTCTCCTTATTTAAGTTTGGATATATTATTTAAGAGTTTGTTTGTTAATTTTTATCACAAACGTTAGTAAGATAAAAATTTATCCAACTAAAACAAACTGTAAGACGCACTGACTAGTAAAAAAGTTATTACTTCGTGACACGTACAAATTTTGAATCAGATTCATTTATTGCAAATCTCAGTTAGAAAAGATGTTAAAAATTATAAACAGTACCTACAGGTGACGCCCTGCAAGGGCACAGCAAACACGAGGGGCATTGCCGTCTTTTACCTACTTTTAAAAATATAAATTAATATATACATCGTAATCATAAGTATTAAATTACTGATTAAATTATACAAATAAACAAATATATAATAAGGTACATGACAAGTGATGCACCTAAAAGCAAGCCCAGCAAGCACACACTCTCTCAATAGCAAGCCTGTCGTCATGGGGCGCCCTCTAACATCTTTTGTGACTATTAAATTTTTCGCATATCAAAACCGTTATTGTTATTGCCGTCATGAGTTGTTAAACGGTGTAAAAATAATAAAACATTACAAAAAAGCTAATAGTTACTCATAACATTATTTTGTTATAACATACGTATGCTATTATTAATAGATGCAGCGAATAATTTTACAGTTATGCTAGCCTTTTGTCAATTTGGAGGGAAGCGGGCGGTTGATTAAGTGTTTTTTTGTTTTTTCATCAATGAAATAATCAGCTTTAGTTTTCGACATTTACTGATAACATGCTTTTTAAAAATAAAAATAGAACTAGGTACAATAGACGGCAACTGTTGTCTATGGACAACAGTGCGTATAGGAAAATATTTCTTCGAGGTTTCTACTCTATTCGTAGTGATTCCACTTCTCAAAACATTGTTTACCTCATGCCCAGCTTTAAGTAAATGCCTCACAACGCCTTCCCCTAGCAAGTTCAAACTTCTCACGGGTAAAGGGAAAATCACAAGCACTTTAAACCCTTCTATACACCCAATAAATACTAACAGATACAATAACTTGTTGAATATTTCCATTATTTAGTTGTGCGATGAAACGTCTAACTTATTCTAAATTTAATCAAGACTGACATTGCTTGAGATCGTTATTGCGTAATTGTTTTGACATTATAAGTTAAGTAGTAAACTGCAAGTAACGGTTAGTAGATAGGTTTTTAATACACATACAGAAATACAGAAACAGTACAAATAATTACACTATAGATTACACTTAATTGCCGGAATCGGTAAATTGCCGCGTCATGCTTAAGTCAGGCATAAATGAAAATTATCAGATTAGTAATAGTACCTACATATGAACCCAAATATAGGCATAGTACTGTCGGTATAAAGATGAATTCCAAATAAATGGTTGTAACCACTAAAAAGTCGAAGTCGAGATACAATTAGCACCTCCTTATATAACTGCCGTCTAGCTGGCTATGCTATGGTTCTAAATATGTTATCTGTGGCTATGGCAACAAACTGAATAGTATTTTACATTTGATTAGTTTACTTTTAAAAAAAACAAGCTACCTAGAAACTTGTGTCAGCAAGATTCAATAACACTTTTGTTTAACCCGGAAAAAATATATACTTAAAACTGATTAAAATAATAAGGCATAATTAAAAATGAATAAAATAAAACGAACAAATTATTTAAATAATTTATTAATGACCTATTACAATTATCAGCACTTAACAACAAATCTTACCTTATAAAGATAAATCAAAAGTAAGTTATACTTTAGATTAGACAAAAACATTGACACATCACTAGAACATTCAAATATCTTTGAAGATACACGACTATGCCGTTACAATACCCAAACCCAGTCTTTCGTTTCATTGATACTTAACTAACTTATATTAGTTTATTGCTTTAATAAAATTAATGATTAATGAATATATATTCCGTCTTTAGGTTGCTGTACGTCCCGTCCATCAAAAACGTATCGATTGCATCAGACCCATCTTCATACCCACAGGGCACAATGGGCTCGTGTCCAGGGCCCCGCGATCGATTGGGACCCCCAAACTAGGGTCTGGGGCCCACGATCACCCAACCAGAGGTTTAAAAGACGGCCTGGATTTCATACATTTAGAATATTTACTTACTTAATCCTAGGGCTCAGCGACCCGTTTAGAATAGTTAAGATAAATAACTATCAAAGGTGCGATTCAGCGCAAATGTCATAGAAGCCTTGGTCGCAGCATCGATGTAATTGGTTACACTCGTAAATTTTTGTGATGGAATTCACAATCAGGATGTTACAGTGTCGACAATCAACTGGAGTGATCATCTTTGCATATTTTAATGGAAAACTGTATATTAGAAACCTGCCATTACATCGCCGCTGCGACCAAGGCTTTTATGACATTAGCTCTTAGTGATTCGCACCTCAATTTACTGTTGATAGATTGTCAAACATAATGTTATATCACTAGTATTAACGCGCAAAATAAACTTGAAATAGTGTTAATTTAACTATAAATAGTGTTGACTTTTGCACAATCGATGTCGATATTAAAGCACCAATATAATATAGTATGGACGATAAATACACTCATTCACGAGATACATAGATACGATGAAGAATCCCTGAGTGTTGTGATGACTTGTTTTTTTTACTTTACTATCCGTTCCTTACCATAATAAATGTATGACGACAGAAATGAAACGGTATGATTAGTCTGAATCCAATGAATTTACAATATTTATGGATAAGATAAAAATATAACTCGTCACTAGTGTTCTCCATCATCATACTTATCAATGGTTCATGATAATACATGCATATCCTGCGTCAAATTTTCTTTCAGAATCAGTTTACAGAATAACAAATGCATAATCTTAAATTTAAAAGTCTTTTTGCACAATTTTCAAGAAACAATTATAATTAAATAAAAATACAAAATGCAAATGTCTTTAAAGTTACACACAGGAAATCAATAACACTTACAAGAATAAACAATCCTTTAATATATATTTTTTCGGGCTGCGCAAAAATCTAGTATGTAAGTAGTTTAGTACTTATTATTATTTCAAATCAAATTTAAAATATACTAGTTAGTACGTAAAAACAATCCAAATACTTTAAGAAATAATATCCTTGTTGTTTTTTAAACTACCTATTGTTTAAACATTTCAATAATCTGTTTTATATGTCAGGCTGTACAATCAGAACGGGATTTTTAACAGTCCAAGTTAAGAAATTAAGTTTTGTTATTCTTAAGATAGCCTCAATACTTAGCATTAAAGAACATGAAACATTTTGAAGTTATGTTATTATAGGTGCTCGTAATAAAGTAAAACAAAAAGTTTTCAAATGAGTAATGATCAAAATGATTAATTTATCACATGATTACAATGATTTATTATCATAAAATAGATTTAAAACTATGTATTAGCACACATTTATATTCTCCATGGTTTACAATTTAAGTTAGGTTCTACTACGTAACAATACATTAAGGTTGCGAAAAACGGTAACCAAAATATATTTTAATACAAACGTTAACAATTTAAGCCAACACCAAACTGCGTAACTATAACATGATTTTAAATGATGGAGGCTTTTGTCCACCTGTTGGACAATAACAGGCTAATTTTACTACTATTACTACTACTACGACGACTAAGTGAACGATATTTAAGTAGTTCTACTATCAAGCTTGACCGAGAGGCGATTTGAACATTTGCTTGACGATCAAGCTTAATCTAAACAATCAACTTAAACAATAACGGTGATCCCTGATACTGGGAGCATTCGCGTGTCATGTAATCGCAGACTTCAGCATTACAACAGTGAACGAAGAGAACCGAGCACACAATATCTTAATTCAGATGGAGTGATTCAAAAGTAAGGTTCATGTGTATAATTCACTAGCGGCCGCCCGCGACTCCGTCCGAGTAGATTTCGGCTTCCGCACACTTAGTGTTATATTGTGACTTAAAGCCTTCTTCGACAAATGGACTTTCCAACGCAAAAATACTTTTCAAATCGAACCAGTAGTTTCTGAGATTAGCGCGATCAAACAAACAAACAAACCCTTTAGCTTCATTATACTAGTATAAAATATAGATATTAGTATAGATCCATAATGTAGTAGAGAACCACTGATAGTTCAAGTTGCACCCGTGCGAAAGCGAGGTAGGTCCCTATTTTATAATATTACATTACACGCTAATGCTTCCAGTGAAGGAATACCTTTAGAAGTAATAAAAATAGAATATTATGTACAGAAAACAAGGAAATGCATAGAAAATACGAGGGAATACCCTAGGCAGTAACACTATTATTAAAATCTGTCTAGATTGTTTATTTCTGAACAGACTTTACGAGACCTACGAAATACAAAATTTTCTTAGTACGCGATCTTATGACTAATGCGTAAGGTTGATTTTACCTTAAACATAATTATCAAAACGATAGTATAACAAGGATGATTGAAATACAAGACCTTAATAAGATTACGATTTAATATTGATCCTTATTAATATTGGGAGGACTTTGGCTTACTTATTTCGGTAACCATCGATCTCCAACCCAATAAACCTTTTCCGTCATAAATAAGCTTTAACTTAATTCATAAGTTGCACCTTCCACTCATTATATTTATGGGATAAGTATGTCCCTGAAATTGAATTTAAAATCCTTTGAACAGTTCGCGTTCAAATATTCTCTAAATACTTTTTTGAAAGTAAATTAAACTGTACATTAACAAACATTTGAATCTTTTTAAAATGATGGTGTTCGCAAATGAAACATTCGTTAGATGACAATACGTAGGCGTGAGGTCTAACTGCTATGTCATTGGTGAATTTTAGCATATCTGTCAATGTCATGTATAAATTCACCAATCACATACCAGTTAGACCCTACGCCGAACCTACTGCCATCTAGCGGATTTTTCATTTGCGAAAACCGTCATTGACGTGAAATTATAACACTCTTCCACCTATAATATCATAGGAGTTAAAACAAAATGAGGCCTATCTTTTTACAAACAAGTAACAAAATCAGTTAACCAATAGATTCAAGCCCTGACTTGTCCGGATTGATAGGCGTCAGCAGAGGGCAGGTTGAAGTGCCACTTGGGCCTATCTTTTAACAAACAAGTAACAAAATCAGTTAACTCATTGTTTCAAGCCCTAACTTGTCCGGTTTGATAGGCGTCAGCAGAGGGCAGGTTGAAGTGCCACTTGGGCCTATCTTTTAACAAGTAACAAAATCAGTTAACCCATTGTTTCAAGCCCTGACTTGTCCAGATTGATAGGCGTCAGCAGTGGGCAGGTTGAAGTGCCACTTGGGCCTATCTTTTAACAAACAAGTAACAAAATCAACTAACACATAGTTTCAAGCCCTGACTTGTCCAGATTGATAGGCGTCGGCAGAGGGCAGGTTGAAGTGCCACTTGGGCCTATCTTTTAACAAACAAGTAACAAAATCAGCTAACGCATAGTTTCAAGCCCTGACTTGTCCGGTTTGATAGGCGTCAGCAGAGGGCAGGTTGAAGTGCCACTTGTCGTCAGTATCTTGGAAGAGGGGGGCGCGGGCCTTGACGCCCATAGCCGTGGGACGCTGCGACGGGTCCTCGCTCAGCATCAGTTTCAGTACTTCCATCTGTAAGAAAAAACATGCATTGTAGTCATTGATATACAAAAACCCAAGATGCACAGTCTCAAACAAAAGTAACACTCATACTCATACTGTCACCAAAAACTCGGCAAATCTATGTTTGTAGGTAAAGTCAAACTATGTGTTATATCTTGAAGTAGTATCGTTTTAAACTAAGTTGTCTTGTTTAACGGGTATTTCTGTAATAAAGATGTCGGTAACTTAAGAGAATGCCAGTAGAGATGGCGCCACTAGCTTAGGGACTATATCGTCTGCTGGGGTTGCCTATAGTTTAAACTAAACGGTGTCTAATTTAACAGGCATGTAAGGATGATATAGGCGCCACTAGCGTGAGCGTATCTCTGTAAGGATGATGTCGGTAACTTAGAAACACGTAAGCAGAGATTACGCCAACTAAGTAAATACACGTGATATACTACTACACACCCCTCCCCTTGTGACATTTCATGTTTTTTTTAATGTCCCTAATAAAATCAGCTAACCCATAGTTTCAAGCCCTGACTTGTCCGGTTTGATAGGCGTCAGCAGAGGGCAGGTTGAAGTGCCACTTGTCGTCGGTGTCTTGGAAGAGGGGGGCGCGGGCCTTGACGCCCATGGCCGTGGGACGCTGCGACGGGTCCTCGCTCAGCATCAGTTTTAGTACTTCCATCTGTAAGGAAAAAAGACATGTATTTAATACAAGTGAGGTAGAGCAAGAGTCTGGAAAAGTCGACGGCAAAAGGCCGCGTGGACGCAGCCCGATACGTTGGTCCGACCAGATCCGCACCGCACTCGACTCCACTCTGTACGGTGCCCTGCATGCAGCCGAGGACAGGAGTGGATGGAAGAAGATCTTCCGAGACCGAGTGATGCTGAAGGGGGGTCACGACCCTCATTCCTGAGGAAAACGACGCAAGGAGGAGGAGAGCAAGAGTAATTTCTACTCATAAAAGCCGCACTTAGCTCTGGTGACCTTACTCGCCAACTGCATAGCAAAACAGTTACGAAGTGCTACTTCACTGGTCTCCTGCAAGGTGGAGGTAATACCTACGACGAGCGGCTCATTCGAGTAGAAGTTCCACATAGTTGTACCTCTCTTTAAGTTGCACCCGTGCGAAGCCGAGGTGGGTTCCTAGTCTTTAATGTTACATTACATGCAAGTGCACCCAGTGTAGGAGCACATTTAGAAGTAATAAAAATAGAATATGATGTATATAGAAAACAAGGAAATGCTCAGAAAAAAGCGAGTCAACATTCTAGGCATTTGCACTATTATTTAAACTGCTGTACCTCTTTGGATTGTATCATAAGGGGGTGGGGCTTAAGGTGTCTCTGATCTAGATGGCGCCACTATCTCAAGCTCACCTCCTGCGGGTAGCGCTGCGTGAAGTCCTTAGGATATGTATCGGTCCGCAGGCCGAGCAGGCAGGCCACGCGCTCGGCCTCCGTGGCGAAGGGCTGCAGCAGCTCGAACAGGATCAGCCCCAGCGAGTAGATGTCCACCTTGTAGCTGTACGGCCGGCACAGGAGCTGCTCCGGCGACATGTACAGGTGCGTGCCTGGACAAATTGCTGAATTAACTATGTGATGTTAGACGGACACCATGTCCAGTCATGAGCACCAACATGTATACACAGTTCATACACATCGACTCTTATGTCAAAGCAAAGTTCATATTTGAATGTGTTGGAATACATACATGTTTGTGCTCATGACTGTACAACTGAACGTTTTGTGAGCTTACTCGCGAGTTGAGTAAATTATTATTTGTCATCAATGTGTGAACATTTCAAGTCTGACGGTCGTTTTGACGACCCGCTGAGTGTAATGGTCAAGATGTTGCCTATTACGCAAGAGGTCGCGGATTCGATTCCCGCCCAGGACAAAATTTTGTGTGCATGAACACGTCTGTTTGTCCTGGTCTGGATTTTATATGTATCTATTTAAGTGTATTTGTAATACCACTGTTGATTCTGATATCTGTAACACAAGTGCTTAAGCTACTTAAAACGGAGTCAAATCAATGTATGTGATGTTTTGAAATAATAATTATTAAAATATGTATACACATTTCATATCCATCGACTCTTATGTCAAAGCAATAAAGTTCATATTTCAATGTGTTTGTATACAAGTTCGTCATGACTTTACAACTAAACGTTTTGTTAGCTTGTCCGCGAGTTCAGTCAATTATTTGTCATCAATGTGTGAACATTTCAAATCATTAGATTGATGGGCCCGTTGGTCTAGTGGTCAGAGACCCTGCCTACAAACCAAGGGTCGCGAGCTCGAATCCCGCTAGGGGCAAATGTGTTGAACATCGGCATTTGTACTCGTGTCATGGATTTTTATAAAAGTATTTATGTATGTCTATCTGTTCCCTAGCATCCATAGTACAATTGGTGTGATAGTGCAAGGATCCACGCGGATCCATACAGATCTGCGTGAAAAGTACGGATACGGATACAAATACGGATTATATCCCCCGGCGGATATCCGCGGATACGGATATCCGGAACATGACTAGTTCCAACTCACCGACACGATACGTGTGCCTCGCGTACACGTCCATCTCCTCGGTGGGCTCCCCGTCCTGCGAGTGGTCGTTCATGGCCGTCACGAGGCCGAAGTCGCCCACCTTCACGCGCCCGTCCATCGCGAAGAAGATGTTGCTCGGCTTGAGGTCGCGGTTGATCAGGACGTATGCCACCGCTGATACTATTTAGCTTCTCTTATAGCGCTGTGCTCCAAGTATCTCGGAGGTCGTGTGTTCAAATCCCGCGGGAAACACTTTCACTTTTACAGGTTTTTCTAGTTCGGTTAGAGGACATTGCAAGCTTGAATCACCATCAGAAAATCATGTCTGATTAGAATGATGAATCCATGCTACGAAAGGCACGTTAAGCCGTCGCTTTCGGAAATGAATCCAGAAACAGTCTAGTTTCCCTTGGAAGAGTTACGAAGGTCCAATGGCAATCACTAGCTGCCATTGAACGCTATAAGGAGAGCGCGCCTTGGTCCACCTTCTAGTCAACGTCCGGTGGGACGACCCAGATATCGCTGGATATACCAAATTGAGAGGGATCTAGCTCAGCTGCAGCGTGTGGACTAGCGATAGACGGCGTACAAAAGAGCAGAGTGGCAAGATTTCGTATCGGAGGCCAAGATCCACTTCGAGCCAGCGTAGTAAGTAAGTAAGTAATTCCAACTCACCGACACGATACGTGTGCCGCGCGTACACGTCCATCTCCTCGGTGGGCTCCCCGTCCTGCGAGTGGTCGTTCATGGCCGTCACGAGGCCGAAGTCGCCCACCTTCACGCGCCCGTCCATCGCGAAGAAGATGTTGCTCGGCTTGAGGTCGCGGTGGATCAGGCCGGCTAAGTGAACGTATTCCACTGCCGAGACGATTTGGCTGAATAAGGTTTTGACCTGGAAGAGGAATTTATTTATTTTATTCACTTGACAGCTTTCAAAAGCACTTTCGTAATTTATTGTACAACACTTTTCCACACAAATAGGAAAGTGTCAAATGTAATTTTTTGTTTTCTTTTCTTTATAAGCTTTTTATTTTTAATCAATTGATTCCATAGTTTGCGATATCCGTACAAACTGCACAATAATAAGAAATCATCAACAGGCTAGAGAGGGCGGGGCACGAGTGTCCACGCCCTCTCCGGCCCGTATCCTCTAATTCTGTGAGCTAACTCCCTCCGATGATACTGATGATGATGATGATTATGGCGATAATGATGACGACGATGATGATGATGATGATGATGACGATAACGATGATGATGGTGACGTTGACGATAATGACGATGGTGTCGATGATGATGACGACGATGATGATGATGATGAAGACGTTGATGCTGGCGATGACGGAGATTGTGGTGACGATAACGATGATGACGATAACGATGATGATGATGGTGATGACGATGACGATGATGATGATCATGATGGCGTTGATAATGATGATTACGACGACGATGATGACGACGATGGCGATGATGATGATGATGATACCGTACCTTATCCGCCCTGGAGCGCAGGTCGCGGTTGTGCCGCAGCCAGTCGTGCAGGCTGTCGCGCAGGCACAGCTGCATCTGTATGTACAGGTACATCTTGCTCTCCCGACGATGACGATGATACCGTACCTTATCCGCCCTGGAGCGCAGGTCGCGGTTGTGCCGCAGCCAGTCGTGCAGGCTGTCGCGCAGGCACAGCTGCATCTGTATGTACAGGTACATCTTGCTCTCCCGACGATGACGATGATACCGTACCTTATCCGCCCTGGAGCGCAGGTCGCGGTTGTGCCGCAGCCAGTCGTGCAGGCTGTCGCGCAGGCACAGCTGCATCTGTATGTACAGGTACATCTTGCTCTCCCGACGATGACGATGATACCGTACCTTATCCGCCCTGGAGCGCAGGTCGCGGTTGTGCCGCAGCCAGTCGTGCAGGCTGTCGCGCAGGCACAGCTGCATCTGTATGTACAGGTACATCTTGCTCTCCCGACGATGACGATGATACCGTACCTTATCCGCCCTGGAGCGCAGGTCGCGGTTGTGCCGCAGCCAGTCGTGCAGGCTGTCGCGCAGGCACAGCTGCATCTGTATGTACAGGTACATCTTGCTCTCCCGACGATGACGATGATACCGTACCTTATCCGCCCTGGAGCGCAGGTCGCGGTTGTGCCGCAGCCAGTCGTGCAGGCTGTCGCGCAGGCACAGCTGCATCTGTATGTACAGGTACATCTTGCTCTCCCGACGATGACGATGATACCGTACCTTATCCGCCCTGGAGCGCAGGTCGCGGTTGTGCCGCAGCCAGTCGTGCAGGCTGTCGCGCAGGCACAGCTGCATCTGTATGTACAGGTACATCTTGCTCTCCCGACGATGACGATGATACCGTACCTTATCCGCCCTGGAGCGCAGGTCGCGGTTGTGCCGCAGCCAGTCGTGCAGGCTGTCGCGCAGGCACAGCTGCATCTGTATGTACAGGTACATCTTGCTCTCCCGACGATGACGATGATACCGTACCTTATCCGCCCTGGAGCGCAGGTCGCGGTTGTGCCGCAGCCAGTCGTGCAGGCTGTCGCGCAGGCACAGCTGCATCTGTATGTACAGGTACATCTTGCTCTCCCGACGATGACGATGATACCGTACCTTATCCGCCCTGGAGCGCAGGTCGCGGTTGTGCCGCAGCCAGTCGTGCAGGCTGTCGCGCAGGCACAGCTGCATCTGTATGTACAGGTACATCTTGCTCTCCCGACGATGACGATGATACCGTACCTTATCCGCCCTGGAGCGCAGGTCGCGGTTGTGCCGCAGCCAGTCGTGCAGGCTGTCGCGCAGGCACAGCTGCATCTGTATGTACAGGTACATCTTGCTCTCCCGACGATGACGATGATACCGTACCTTATCCGCCCTGGAGCGCAGGTCGCGGTTGTGCCGCAGCCAGTCGTGCAGGCTGTCGCGCAGGCACAGCTGCATCTGTATGTACAGGTACATCTTGCTCTCCCGACGATGACGATGATACCGTACCTTATCCGCCCTGGAGCGCAGGTCGCGGTTGTGCCGCAGCCAGTCGTGCAGGCTGTCGCGCAGGCACAGCTGCATCTGTATGTACAGGTACATCTTGCTCTCCCGACGATGACGATGATACCGTACCTTATCCGCCCTGGAGCGCAGGTCGCGGTTGTGCCGCAGCCAGTCGTGCAGGCTGTCGCGCAGGCACAGCTGCATCTGTATGTACAGGTACATCTTGCTCTCCCGCGCACCCTCCGAACCGCGCACGCACAGGTCCAGCGACCAGTGCCGCCGGTGACCCTTCTGACAAAGAAAATAACATGAATTAATCGTTAAAAATTCCTTATTATTATATTCCTACAATGTGAAACTAAACTTCTTGTATACCGATTTATTTTAAAGAAGTTTGACATCTAAAAGATTATTTACCTTTATCTATGTAGATTTTTTTCAAATTTTAAACAAAAAATTACATCTATTTTCTGGCCGAGAATTGAACCCAGCACTTCTTGCAATCCGGGCAAGCGCTTTCATTTAAGATACCGAGCGCTCACGCCACCTATTCCGTTTTCCTGACCGTCTCTCCGCGACCAGTTCCCGATGCAAGAGCCCGCGCGGGCTCGTTCAGTAACCGTAATCCGCACAATCCGTGCCGCATTATGTACTGCGTCAGTCAGGTTGCGCGCCGGGCGGCAAGGACCGCGAATGGCCCGTGAAGCGCAGAGTAAGCTGTCAAACTTATTCATAGTCCTCCTGGCTACTGCTCGACAATTTAGAGTTCCACCCAGGGAGCTTCTTCTCCCTCCTGCCGCCGTTAAAAGTATGTACATCAATAAGTCTGGCAGTAACTCACGAGAGAGACAGAGGTGTGAGACGCTGAGCACAATTCGTTGTTATCGTTGTTTATTCGTTCATTAATCGTCGTTAACGAAGTAAACCGTAGTGCCTGTTACTTTCATGTTGCTCTCTTGTCTACCAAGAGAGGCACTGAGATTTTAAAAATAAGTAACAAAATCTAACCTTTTTCTTCGTGCTATGATTCGTACTCTCCGTCTTAGTATACCCGTCAACGTCCATATTTTTAACCTTCTCCAGCCTTTTATCTGTCGACGAATTCCTCCTGGCTTCAGACTGGCCCGACTTGTCTCCCGAATTGGCGAAGACTATGAATGAATCATCGTTATCCCCACTCCCTATAAAATAAAATACCAAACACATTTATAAATAAACGAGCTTTATATATTATAGATAAAATTTACTAAAAAAATTAAATGTTATGTATAATTCCGGCAAAATGTATGTATTTTATTTAGTCGACCGGTTTAGGCACAAAATAAATGGTAATTTTACAATTTTTAATAATAAACTTGTTAGATAAATATAGGTAAATTTTTATTTGGTTTTCAAATCTCCGGCATGTTATAACATTCAACAAAAAATAAATAAATTATATTGAATACCATTGTGATTCGACTGAGGCGCTCCCAAATTCTTGGATAAGTCTGGAGTCTCGCTGAGTCTAAAGTCTGTGTGACTACTGTTCTTGGTGGTAGCTGATGAGTGTTCCGAATGGTCCGGATGTTTGGAAGCGTTCTCGTCAAATACGATGTTGAAGGAGTCGTTGCAACTGAACGATCTAGAACATGAAGAAAATATTCGTGGATTTTACTCACATGGTAAAGTTACAACTTACTAAGTACGTAAGTAAGTAAATAAGTAGGTAAGTAAGTAAGAAAGAACTATGTAGCTCACATGGAGTCATCTATGTAGAACCAACTAAGAATGTAATAAAAATAATATTATTATTACAACGGCGGCACAGGATAGACTCATATATATTTGAATTGTGTTAAAAAAAATCTAAGCTATATTTATTTGTTTATTTTAAATGTTTTGACTTTCAGAATCTATACTATTACGAATATAATAAAGCTGAAGAGTTTATTTGTTTTAACGTGCTAATCTCAGGCACCACTGGTTCGATTTGATTAAAATCTTTATGTGTTGGATAGTCCATTTGTCGAGCAAGGGTTTATGCTATAGTATACATATATAAGACTTTGTGTGCGGAAACCAAATTCGACGCGGACGGAGTCGCGGGCGGCCGCTAGTTACTAAATATGTACATTGTTTGAAGTCGTGTTTATACAATGTTACTACGAAAGACCACAGCAAACTATATAGTTTAAGTACGAGTATATATACTTACAATTATATAATGTTATTTTTATGATTACTAAAACTAGTTCTCAAGTCCATGAAAAATTAAATGTTAAAAGAAATTGTCATTAACATACCTGTGCCTCTTCGAAGGCACTTCTCCCAGCATCTTCTCATAGTTCAACGCGTCAATGCAGTCATCAATAGACTTCTGCAGGTCAAGGTGAAGGTTCCCTGGCGGTTGATCACTCACGGATTTGCGGGGCGCCGTCGCCGTGTAATCTTCAGATATGTTTACAGATACGCCGTCGAGTTCTCTGAGAAAATAATGTGGCCGTTAATATTTTAAAAAATTCAGAGACTAACACTCCAATTGCCTAGCCCCAAACTAAACTCAAAGCTTGTATTATGGATGCTAGGCAATTGAATACTAAAAATCCATGACTCGAGTTCCAATGCAGATGCTCATGACACAAACATTTGCCACTAGCGAGATTCGAAGTCACCACTCTCGGTATTGTAGCCAGAGTCACTGACTACTACCAACGGGCCCATCAACTGATGATGATTATGATGATGATGATGGCGATAAATAAATTTGATCTGACTCCGTTTTAAGTAGCTTAAGTACTTGTGTTGCAGACATCATTATCAATAGTGGCATTACAAATATACTTAAATAGATACATATATAACACCCACACCAGGACAAACAGACATGTTCATGCACACTAATGTTTATCCTGTGCGGAAATCGAACCCCGAACCTCTTGTATAATACAAAAGGTAAAGGTGTAAAGGTAAACATCTTGACCATTACATCAAGCGGGTCGTCAAATCGGATCATCGGAGCGATGATGATGATGATACTGATAACGATGATGATGATGAAGATGATGATGATGATGATGATGACGATGATGACGATAATGATGATGATGATGCTACTGCTGCACTGACCTCATCCAGACCTCGTCTCGCTGCTGCTGCCACAGCGGCGGCGGCTCCTCCAGCCAGGCGTTGAAGTACCGCACGATGTTCTCGTGTTCCAGCTTAGCCAGCGCGCGGACTTCGCGCAGCACGCGCTCCCGCTTCGATTCCCTGTTCAGGTAGCACGATTTAGCAAATGTGTTAACGAAGTTTACAAATGCCGGACGAACTGATTAATGAGGGTGTTTCTGTTCTGAGTTATATTTCCGCTAGATGCAGGGCCGTCTTTCCCCTATTAGGGGCCCAGGGCCTCTTGTTTGGTAAATAGGGGACCCCTAGAACCTGGTTTAGGGGCCCTAATCGATGCGGTGCCCTAGGCACGTGCCCATTGGGAAAAACGGGTCTGGCTAGATGGTGTGACGTTAACAAAGAGTCCGAATTATGCTGCCATTGGTCGATTAAATGGTGCTTCGCCGTCTCTTATAAAATTAAACTTGCCCAGGCCATGCTAATAAAGCCAACTACTTACTTTACGCCATCTAGCGGAAAATTATTAAGCAAGTTCAAATTAAAACTCTATCACTGATGTAGATCAAATCCATGAATTGATAAACGAGAAGAAGTCAATCTTAGATTTCTAGATGGAAGTTGAATACCCTTATTTTTCTAATGGCGGCCGATCTTTCGATTAACCAGGTATGGAGGGTATATTATAGTACACTAGCGGCCCGTCACGCGGTTTCACCCGCGTCCCGGGGGAACTACTTCCCGTACCGGGATAAAATATAGCCTATGTTACTCTGGGTGAATGTAGCTTTCCAACAGTGAAAGAATTTTTCAAATCTGCCAAGTAGTTTCGGAGCCTATTCAATTCATACAAACAAACAAACAAACAAAAAATCAAACCTTTCCTCTTTATAATATTTGTATAGACAAGCAAGTGCTTACAGGTTAAGTACAGGTGCACTGCCTATTCCCTCACTCTCATAGTTCGGTGGGACAGCAATCTGACATGACCGTAGAGAGATCAGGCGCGGGACCAACGGCTTAACGTGCAGCTTGAATATATTCTAGTGTTCATTAGATTGACTTTCAGTAACATACATACCTTTTCGGCAGCGTAATCCTCTTAACCGCATAGGAGCAGTGGTCGATATTGTTCCTCGCTTCGAACACGACGCCGAATCCGCCCCGGCCGAGGCATCGGAGCGGCGTGAAGTCATTCTCGTAGCGGCCCGAGTACTCCACACTGGTTGACGGGGGACGCTCGTAGTATCTCTCTACGATTATGTTCTCCTGATAACAGATTGTAAAAAGATCGTGAATTAGGTATTTTTTGACTTAAAAGATAGGGAATACAAACGTTTTGTGTATCAACATGGCTATGACTATGGCTTTTTTGTAATTTTGTGGATTACGGATGCCATGTTAAAAAAATAATAATACAAATATTCTTTACTAGCGGACGCCCGCGACTCCGTCCGCGTGGATCTCGATTTCCAATAGCCTAAAGCCTTCCTCGTCAAATGGACTATCCAACACAATGGACTATCCAACACAAAAAGAATTTTTCAAATCGGTCCAGTAGTTCCTGAGATTAGCGCGTTCAAACAAACAAACAAACATACAAACAAACGCTTCAGCTTTATATATTAGTAGATATTTATGTAGGCTTCAAAAATGTATACAAAAATGCAGAATGACTCCATTACTAATTTGGTAAGGCAGTTTTATCGAGAAGACTATTTACCTGATTGGTGACCGGGAGCGGCGTGGACGGGCGCAGTTTGGGCGCGAAGAACCGCGGCCAGATCATCAAGTTCATCAGCAGAGCAGAGCTCACTGCGATCAGCAGCACCTGGTGATGGACATGTTATTTAAAATGTGATGATTTATAAGACAACATACAGGTATTTTTTCTCGTGCACCAGCATACATCCTATTCCTTCATGCTTTCAATGCACAACTACAGTTAGGAGATAAGGCAAAGAGAACTGGATGTGATGCATAAGATCACGTATTAATCTTGATCAGTAATCTTCCCTATACGTTGTATTACACCTCTAACATCACGTAACACACGTCCCAATATTAGTATATAAGCTGTAGAGTAATTAATAAAGATGTTGATACCACACCGACCATTCGTCACATTATGTGGATCATCCCCATCACCACTCTTTAAAAAAAATACCAAAATTCAATAAGTTGACTAGATTTATTCTTCTATGTTCCACGTACCTCCTTCCACCAGAACCAGAGCGAGTACACGTGCACATGTATGTGGTGGTGCTCCACGTCTTGTCCCGAGTCCGGGGGCACGATGTCCGGCCCGTCTATAGATTCCTCTGTCACTTGGACAGCCTGGTCGCAGGTCTCTTGTAGGTAGAGGAAGAAGCCGTGGTTCCCTGTGAAATGGTCAATGGTTATTATCATATGCATGTTGACATTGTTTAATTAGGTACCTAATGGATAATAGCCAACCTGGCTTTTATCCATTAGGTACCTAATTAAACAATTTAGCATTCAGCGTTAAGCAAATAACAAGGACTGGATTCGTCGGGTCCAGTATAAATCTCGGTCTCGGTGCCACAATTAGTTAGTGCGCTTGCCCGGTTTGCAAGAGATTCGGGTTCGTCTTCGTCTTCGTCGATCCTGCCTTAGATCAAATGAAATTTTCAATTTTTATAATTATGAAAGATATATGAAAGAAAAATTAAACATGTAAAAACCTTAAGGGTGGCTAAGTTGATTGCTGCCCGTCCTTGAGCCTATGACTGGCTACGCTGATGCATATAAAGCAATCTCACTACAAGGTATAAAAAAGCTTTCTCCAGTACATCATCAACGTCATCAGCGTGTCTCAGTCCACTAGCGAAATCACCAAGGCGGTTATTGACTATTGGAATATGTTCAAAAGGCCAACTGACCAGTAGGCTCAGTGGATCCATACAGCGTGATCAGCGAGAGGGTGTTGGGTTCAGGGTCTTGCAGAGACAGTGCGGTGTCCTGACCGTCGATTGCGAGCGGGCGCGAGTGCTTCAGCTTCCAGGGCACGGGTTTCGCTGATACAGATGTTTCCAACTTCTGCGCGTAGAATACGCTCTCTTGGATGTATAGCTGGAAATAATGGAACAAATTACGTGATAATACATTATTGATTTAAAAAAAAGTAACAATTAAAATAATAAATATAAATATATAAAAAATATAATTTTTTTTACCGTATGTTTAAAACAGAGATACCTTCATCTCTGTTTTAAACATACGGTTAAAAAAATTCAATTTTATTTCTTTGATGGAGGCTTTTGCCCTATCATAAAATTATTTATTAATCAGACGAAATGCGTTGATTACAAATTTAGGTAGGAGAAAAAAAAACATTAAAAAATCTATTTGAATAGCATATCAGACAAATCACCACCACAGAGTGTCCACCACAAGGGCCAGGTGGGTCGAGGACCGCAGTATGCAGCGTGATAAAACACGTTGGGAGAGGCATTTTGAGTTGATACACTGGATTACAAATTTTAATTTAATTGGGTATTTGACATGCATAGGAAATAAATTATGACATTTTAAGAATAAAGACGAAATCAAAAATTAGGCACATTTTTTTATCGCACAGTTACTATTGAGCTTTTCACAAATTATTACAGCTAATTGAAGTTCAAAGAGTATTGATTTGACACTACAGCATCGTTAATTTTTTTGCCTACAAGGTATTTATTGTCAAATTTCAAGTACAAAATCATCACAATTATACTCTTATAAATAAAAAATTTCAGCTAGCTCACCTGTTCGAGGCAAGGTACCCAAAATACTGGCAGCATTCCCTCTTTGTACAGCCTACAAGGTTATGTTTCTGACATTTAAAAAAAAGTAGGTGATTTGACCTGTCAGTCAAATAGCGTATTATACGTTAACACTCGGGAGACATCTGAGTCGCCAGCTGCTCTCGCACCGGGGAGGCTGGTGGGCACCGGCGGAGTGCTTGCACTTACGACGCGGGAGGCGGGCGACGCGCGAGTGGGTTTAACGCCGCGCTGCCGCCCCCGCGAATTCCGTCGCTCGAACGCTAAAGGTGTAATGAGCACCCGCGTGGCTGGTCACCGAAGAGGGCAATGAGCTTAGCATCTCTTGGATCGTCAGTTTCATCGTAGGATCGAAGTGGCGTTGTTCAAAGTCTTGAAGTATCTCCTTGCCCTCCAGGTGCTCACAGGCGGCGCTCACTATTCACGCGTGGATTATAAAAACAACTTAAAACTTCCTATGTACTTAGGCAGGGAGGGATTGGTACCGGCCTTTTATCTGGTAACCAATCAAACGCAACTGACCTGTCTGTCGTGCACGCCTATGTACAGCGAGGGCGGGGTGAGCGGCTGCGCGTCCGCCAGCGCCTGCGCCGCCTCCCACAGCACGTCGATGCTCTGCAGCGACCCGCCCTGCAGCCGCCACATGCCGGCTACCGGTGCATCCAACTGTGGATAAGGTTATATACATGATAAATCCTCCAAAACAATTACACAGTTTGTGTTTTAATAGTTCGCGACAAAAGACGTTACAGGTCGGCACCTGTAACGCAAGCATCTTGAACATGCGCAAACGCCATTTTGGTTGTAATCGGATAGCAACCAGGACGCGTGTGACGAAGGTGCCGTTCCAATTGCGCCGTTGCGTCGTGTTCGCAAATTTTATTGTGTAAGTTTTGATAAAGTTTTCTATTGAAAACTCAAACACATCAAATCTGAACAAAATATATCTGAACTAGCGGCCGCCCGCGACTCCGTCCGCGTGGATTTCGATTTCCAATATCCTATGTGTTATTTTGATGTATAAGCTATATTGTGGTAAAGTTTCATTCAAATCCATTCAGTAGTTTTTACGTGAAAGAGTAACAAACATCCATACATCCACACATACAAACTTTTGCCTTTATAATAGTAGTAGGATCAGAAAGCGCACGGCAACCACGCCCTCTTGCAGCGACACGCCCACCTTGTCCGCCGACATCACCCGCGCACTTACACAAGAAGCATATCTACTATGATGATTAGATTAGGATTCGTATATGTACAGATCTGTACATATAGGACATCAAATCTATACAAACCTTCTGCCGCCACAGCAGCCTCTGCTCGCCCGGCTTGCGCACGGCGACCACGCCCTCAGGCAAGGCCACGCCCACCTCCTCCGCAGACGTCGCCCACGCACTAACACAAGTAGACACAAGAAGCATATCTACACATCTGCACATATACGGTATCTATCAATACAGACCTTCTGCCGCCACAGCAGCCTCTGCTCGCCCGGCTTGCGCACGGCGACCACGCCCTCAGGCAAGGCCACGCCCACAGCTACTGCCGTTGTAGGACCCGGCGCACTACCGCCCGCGCATTCGCGACGGCTCAGCGCTAGCTGGTGCTCCGCCACGCTGAAGTTCCATCTGGAGATGATGTATAAAGATAATGAATTAACAACACTTGGCTTGGGAGTACGGGAGCTCGTGCCGGATTCGATTTTTAATTGGTTTTCGACGCTAAAGGTGAAAGGTTCAATTTAATGTGTTAATAATTGAATAGTCCACCTATTCAAATGCAGTGACGATCAGTCGTTGATTTGACCGTATTTTTTTTGTACTTGTTTGAGGTAGAGCTTTGTGGAACTTCCACTCGAATGAGCCGCTCGTACGGCGACCACGCCCTCAGGCAAGGCCACGCCCACAGCTACCGCGGACGAAAGAGAGTAAAGAGTTTTTAAAGGCAAGCAACGGTTTTGCGACCCTTAATAAAAAGCAATTGTTATGGTTTAGGCAAGCCAACTTTTCGGGTTTTGTGAGACGACTAAGACAGAATAAGGCTCAGGTTTACGAGGTATTTCTAGCACTTACGAAACGGGCCATTGTTTTGATGGAGACGGTAATACTCACTTCTCATTCCCGTTCCTCGGGTCAAGCGCCCGCACGGTGGTGGAGTGCCGGCGCAGCACGAGCAGGTCGCGGCCGGCGCCCGCCGTCTGCGAGCCGCCGCAGCCCGGAGCGCCGCACCCGTACACCACGCCGCCCGAGCCCGCGTCCACGCCCGTCCATGTTATCTCACGGGCACCTAGGGGAAATCATCAAAATTGTGGTAATACTCACTTCTCGTTCCCGTTCCTCGGATCAAGCGCCCGCACTGTGGTGGAGTGCCGGCGCAGCACGAGCAAGTCGCGGCCGGCGCCCGCCGTCTGCGAGCCGCCGCAGCCCGGAGCCCCGCAGCCGTACACCACGCCCCCAGAGCCCGCGTCCACGCCCGTCCATGTCGTCTCGCGAGCGCCTAGGGGAAAACATTATAATTATTGTATTATTTCAGACGATCAAAAAAAATTGGTTGCCTGTATAAGTCGGTATACGGGCGAAAGTTTTACGTGACAACAACTTACATATGCTAACCATGCTCATGTGGAAGGGACGCGTGCCTCTCACTCGCTCTCATTGTGAGCGCATAACGTGAGCGGAGCGTAACGCAGTTTCTTGAAGTGTCACCCGGCAAACCAATTTATAAGACGTTGTTACGTCAAAAAGCAAACTATTGAATATTAAGAAGGGCGCCTAGACGAAATCATTAACTTAATTTTGACGACCCGCTTGGTGTAATGGTCAAGATGTTGCCTAATAGACAAGAGGAGGGTTCGATTCCCGCACAGAACAAACGTTTGAATGCATGAACATGTCTGTTTGTCTTGTTCTGGGCGGTATCTGTATCTATTTAAGTATATTTGTAATACCACTGTTGATTCTGATGGCTGTAACACAAGTGCTTAAGCTACTTAAAACGGAGTCAGATTAATGTATGTGATGTTGGGAAATATTTATTATTGTTAGGGCACCACACACTAAAGATAAATTTAGTGTCACACCCATTTGTGACACAAAATTTATCTTTAGTATTTCCCGTACCTCGAAACCATGACGTTATGTTTATCTGAGTAAATACCTGAGTGAATGTACTTTGTGATTTTATTTATCTGGGGAACCAGGGCTGGGGTACTCATCATCACAGGATATAGACATTTACACAGGCCTAGAGACCATCATCTTTACAATATTTTCAGCCTATTGCGGCCCACTGCTGTACAATAGGCCTTGTCTAACGCTACGAGCGAACGATTGAACTAATTTTAATAGCATAGAGAGCAAGTTCAGTAAAATAACCATTATGATTTATTCAATAAAGTAGTAAACAACTAAGCAAAACAACTACATTTTAGTCAGAGTCATACATGATTAACTACATTGTCGTGACTACAAAACACATCGTTTCAATAATATGACACGCTTACGTGTTGCCCGTTTCAGAAGCCACGATTCTAGGTTGATAAGGAAGTTTAATTGACTGATTATTATAAATATAATTCAAAATCAAAATCTACTTTATTCATGTAGGCCTCTGCAAGGCACTTATAAATCGTCAAAAATAATTAGCACAACAGAATGACTCGACCACCGACTTCGTAATGCAGTCATCCGAGAAGAAGCGGCAAGAAACTCGTTCACAATAAATAGCATCATCTACTTGAGTAGATGATGCACATCATTTACAACAAAAAATACAGTCCGCCCTACTATTTACATTATGTACTGTTAAATAATATTATCATTCGTATCAAAATGCGATAACTATGTATGTTTATTATTATTGTGAGATTGTATTTAGTTTCGACGAATTTCGTAGGCAAGTAAACTACGTAAGAAATAGGGATATGGATATCAAAAAACAAAAAGAGCGATGGTGGCCTAGAGTAGTGGTACGGAACGCGCCTCACATACGTGAGGTCCGTGGTTCGAATCCAGACGTGTGGATTTGTACCATTACCTAGGCGATGAGAGATAGAACACCGTAAGGAAACCTGCACATTCAGATAGTTTCTGACTTTAGTTCAGTTAGATCTGAATGTGTAACTATGATCCAATCCTACTCGTTCCCCTCTGTGGATTACGAAGATCTGATGGCAGTCACTTCACTGCAATAACCAGACTCGCCAAATCCTGGATCATGGTCAAAGCGAACCCCGCACAAAAACGGGATAAACGCTAGGAGGAGGATATCACATAACACAATGGTAACACAGTTTCCAACACATTTAGATACAACATAAATGTTAATTATAAGATTCTTGTGGTAAGGAATCGAATCGACGATCCCTAGCATATATTACCTTGCCACTACCAAATGCATCATTTTAGCCTACGTCATATGTAAGTGTATCAAATTGAATAATTTAATAGAGCAGCGTTATCACAGACGTACTACAGTCACAAACATGTGCAAAAATCATCGAAAGTATGAGTCATTGATGTATTTCTTTAAGGCTAGTTGGTTTATTGGTTTCGACTCTCATTATGAAAAATAGGTAAAAAATCACTTGACAAAAACAAAACGTTTATTTTGCAATTGTAATTTAATTCTAAGTAGGTATTCAATTTCGTCACATACTATTTTGAATATTGCATAACAAGTGATTTGTGTTCATCAATTATAATACTACTGTCTGTTCTTTTCCAGACCATACCTAAATCCATTGTAACTTTTGTATAACTCGCGGATTTTTTTTTATGTCAGAGGCGGCAAACGAGCTAGCGTGTCGCCTGATGGTAAGCAATCACCGCCGCCCATGGACATCCGCGACACCAGAGGTATCGTTGATGTGTTGCCGGCCTTAACCCCATACCCTCCCCAACTGAGCTCACACATACACTCAGGATTATTAAAACTTTACATGATATTAATGTGATAGGATAAGAAGTTGATAAAATATATCATAGATAAAAGACTTTAATCCAAATAACATATTATAAACATCACTTCAATATGGAGAAAATAACCAAGGCTTTTTATTTTCTAGACCACACTAAAAGTTTTACAAAGAACTTCATTATCTTATTACAATGTGCTATGGTTAGATAACTACAGCATGACTGTGTTATTGCAATAATAATATAATCTGAACTTCGAATTAGTAAGTTTTTTATAACTTCATGTATGCCAAGTTGATTGTTGTATAAGTTAAGTATTAATACATCCATAACTCAAATAAAATGCCCAATTTCAACACACCAACAATTGCCTCTTGCAGAATTTGAACCAGCAGTCTGCAATTTTGCAGTCAGGGTATCTAACCACCTATGGGTCTGACATATAATTTAAATGCTTACCAGCTATAACAAGGTCATCAGAATATTTGAATGAGGAGGACAGCAGCTGCTCCGCATCGAAGGGTAAGGGCTCAATGGTCTCCCCACTGAGGCTGTACAGCGTTCCCCGGAGGGAGGGCACCAGACGCACCCATTTACCACCCGCAGTGAGCTACGGATAACAATTATTCATTTTTAGAAACATAAATTTTAATATTCAATGTTTGAATCCACACAAAATTGACTCCTGGTTCTTATGGTTCTAAATAAAACAGTAATAAAGAATGTCTCCCTCTCTCTCTCTGTCTGTCTATTGTGCTTTCCAGCTTAAACCTCTCAGCCGATTTTGGTGAAATTTGGCACAGACAATCTTTATACTCAGAGAAAGGACGTAGGCTTCATTTTATTGCAAAACAAGGTTCTGAAATCGTCGAGGGCGAATTGGCAGGCGGCCGTTAGTAAAACAATAAATCTAATCTAAAACAATAAATCTAATCTTTCCTCTTTATAATATTT
Source organism: Nomophila noctuella (assembly GCA_958496325.1). Lineage (NCBI taxonomy): Eukaryota > Metazoa > Arthropoda > Insecta > Lepidoptera > Crambidae > Nomophila > Nomophila noctuella. The sequence continues at coordinate 3,158,629 of OY292501.1, forward strand.
GAATGGTCTTTTTATTTATTTTGAGGGATTAACATGCTTGGAAATATTTTTCTATACACAATGTTTTTTCTAAATGATATAAATATTGTATATAAGTATAGTTTACCTCGACATGATGTAGGTTGGATGACAGAAGAGGTTGTGTCTCTAGGTCCCAGGCTTTTATACCATTTTCAGTAGAGAAAGCAGTCAGTTTCCCATCTAATGTGCTAACTAGCACCAAGCTGTAACAAGCAAATGTTGAGGTTAGCTTCATTATTTCATAAGTAAATTCATAAATACATGAATTACTTGACTACTAGTATTTTATTATCATCAAATCTATTAGAGTATACCTATCGGCTTTTCTTTACCTGTTTAGTTGGTTTCACTGACTTATTTGCTGTTAAGCCTTTAATTCTACCCCTAACTAGTAATCAAGAGTTCAAGTTAAAACATGTTCATACATGAGTCATAGTTAAGAGACCTTCTAACTGATGTAAATAACCAATCACCTAACTTTCATCTGATAGAAAAAGTCTGACCTTAAACATTACGTACATAGTGTTTTAAATAAACAAGCTTATTGATACAGGCTTTCAGTAGTTTACAAATACATTTTCCGCCTGGCTGCTGTAATAACAGCCGGTTCATAAACACCGATGATTGAAAATACTTACTCTGATATAACTGGACCGCCGTTTGCGCTATTATGTGGATTACAAAACGGCAATTGCTGGATATTATCATCAGCTCTTAGATAAGAAACAAAACAAGTTAACACAAATGCCGCTTTCAGAGCTATGACCTTCCAATACCACTCCGACATTTTATTATTCCAAAATCGTGTTTGGACATCTCCAAGCAAGCCTCTTGTCTTCTCTGTTTATTTCTTACGAAACTTTTGAAAAAAATTACTTTAGTCAAAATAACGCAGCTACCACTTCCACAGATAACTTCACCGAAATGTCACTGAAGTCCACGTAAGTTATCAGCTGTCAATGTCAAATGCGTTTCGTTCTACGCACAGACATAAAAACCGAAAAAAGACAAATCTTCACTATTGTTTTGTTACTAGTCTGTGTTCAATCGAAATTTCAATTGCCTTAATCGATATTATTTATATAGCAATTTTTGACAGATCTGTCAAAAAGCAATAAATAATTGTATGTTTGGAGTTTTGCGATATTCCTTTTTGCAATAATTTTTAAAGACTTCATTTGCATTTTGAGAGCGTGCTGAAGCAGTTGTGTTTACTAAGGTTCAGAGGAGTTGACTTTCGTCTACCCGTTGAAATTTTTCTTGGATCCGACCGTCATTGGATTGGAATCATCATGACTTTGGGAACTTACAATAGACACCAGGCCGAAAGGAAGAAGTAGGTTACTGTTGTGGGATCATATTGTTTCGTATTTTCTTTTCTATTTGCTTATATTTTTCTTGTTTTTCGCAGGCAAGCTGCGTTGGCGGCGGCGTTCCCACAAGGCATAAGGTGTCAGAAGTGCTTGGAGTATGGTCATTGGAGCTATGAATGCAAGGGGAAGCGCAAGATCCTTGTGCGTCCCTCCCGCACCCAGGTCCTGAAGAAAAATTTGAAGGCCAAAGATGAAGGGCAATGCAGGTATGTGTTGGAAATTTATAAATCTACCCTCATCAATTTTGTGCATTATCTTGTAATTATTTACACTTTTAAGGAGTTCTTTCATATTTTATTTATCCATTTTTGTCAAATTGTTAAACAACAGCTGATGTACAAGTTTGCTGAACTTGCAATTTCTAATCGTAAGTCTCCGTATAAGTTTTTGAAAATAATTACGTTGGGTACTTGTGAACAGTTGGAAAATTCTTAGCTTGTTTTCTCTTCAATTGATATATTTTTGTATGTTTATTGATAATCAAAGCATTATTTCTACTCATACACACTTTTTAGCTATAGGTACTTGCTTTTGAGAACCATAAAAGATCAAACCAACTGCTGAGTAGGATTTAGCTCAAGAAATGAAGCCAAGTTATTTAAATCTGGCAGTAGGAAATATATAAAAGTAGTTGTTACTTCGTATGTGATAACAGTTTTTTTTTAATTTTCTGTTCATCATCTTTTTTTTTTCAATACCCTCATTTTTCAAACTGAAATAATTAACGAGTAACTATAGGCAATGGATAAAATTACTGTTAATCCTAGTTTACAGTGCTATTTCCTGATGATTATAAAGCAGGTGTGATAGTTGGCATAGGATCAGCAATAATTAAAGTAAATTGGTACTTGTATTTTTATATGTGAGGGTAATTGAAGATGCAACATTCTTTTAGATTGAGTTTTTTTAAAGAAAGTGTAATGTTTTGTTTTACCATCTCACATAATACTCTTCAATGTTCTTATATTTACACCCTTTATATTTTAATGATGAACAGCACATGGTATATCTGAGTATTCATGTAATGTTTCTATTTTGCCCCCAGCAATGGCTCTTGCAAAATCCCTAAAAAGAAGAAACGCGAAGACTCAGACTGTTCTGATTGCTCCGACAAGGGCTCTTCCTCCTCTGACAGCTCATCGGAGTCTTCATCAGACAGTTCGGATTCCTCCAGCAGCAGCAGTGACTCGGAGAGTGACAGCGATGGCAGCAGCGATTCGGAATCCTGTAGCGACTGTTAAACAGTGCTTGTAAGGAATACTATAAATAGGTTTACCAACTGACTTTGTTTTCATCTAGTCTCTTCAATTCAATTAACTAATGTATGAAAAATATTTTCTATAAATTTATATATTTAATTAAAAAATATAATTAATAAATGAAGCCAACTTTTAAGACATTCTGGAATGTTGGTAATCCTATTTGTAATTATTAGGTATACTTATTTAAGGAATATAAAATCCGAAACAGTAGTTATTTAGTGATTCTGTGCATCAAAATGCTTGCTGTCCTTATGCTACACAAAAAACATTTTATTTTTTTATTATTGCTGCCAAGTTCAACAAAATGCTGGTCATTTGAGGTGCTTATACATTTTCGTTCTTTACTTTCGTGCTCAAAGCGATTCGCGCATGAGGTGCTCAAAAATTATTTGATTTCCAACCATTCATATAAGCAGTTTGCTATATTAATTGTTTATTAAGTGCACAAGCCCTTTTGAACCTGACAGCAATGCCATTTTTTTAAATAACTTTAATGTGTAATTTTAAATGTGATTGTATTTGGTTACCTGATTGCTGATAAACAATTGAATTGTGAAATTGACATAATTTTAGTTGACTTTAGCTTTAGTGCTGTGTAAAATTGTTGAAAACTTTACTGTAACTTGTTTATTGGTAAGAGGGTAATTTTATAATTATGTAATTTTAGGGTATCATTTAGTATAGGAGTATCTCATTTCAATATAATGACTTAAATATTTTGAGAGTGATCTTGATGAGTTTTATTACAATATAATTGACATTAAATGTTAGTGTTTTATGCTTTGTAAAAAACTTGCTGTTTCAAATAGCGTCGTCGTAGACTTCATTGTACTAGCTAGATATCTTAGTTGATAGACTTTATGTAATACAATATTTTATATTATTAAGACTGTTTATGGGAAATGAAGGGATAAGAAGTAATTTCAATTAAAAATGTGTTTAGATTCTCTCAAATCATTTATTAGAAAAATGTCATTACAAGGATTTTGATAAAAAATGAATACAACAATTTTGATGGAACTTGAAATTTTGTTTGATTTAATTCAATAACACTTATTACAAAACACTTCAACAAGAACCTGAACAAACAACATACACATTAATTTTGTACTCTGTGTAAGGTACATTACATAACACTTTTATTTCATAGTTTAACCCGAACAGTTTACATACAACATTTCGACTGCCTGATGGATCCCTCTTAATTGAGTTCAGTACTGCACGCTTTCGTGTCAGAATGGCGAGACCAAACATTGAATTAAACCATCAAAGCTCTATTTAGAGATGGAAGTTCAATGTGTTTTGACTACCCTCCAAATAAGCCACAATAGTGGTTGCATTATTTTACAGAGTGGAATTATGAAATGTACATATGCGGAAAGTTTTTTAGGGTTCGAATCCTGCTTGAGGCCAGATGATTTTTTCCTTGTTTATAATAAAAAAAATATTATTATGGGTTATTTTTGCGATTTCTGTCATTTTTAGGACGCAAACCTCAAATGATCCCATAGAGTCTTTTGACCCATACATTAAATGGGATCTATTGGCATGAATTTTTTTGGCTTGTTTCTACTACCCTTCAAAACCCATTTCCAAATTCCACTCTGTATGTGAGTGTTTAACCAAGTAGTCTTTATCACAAATGGGCACATACATGATAACTTGAGATTCTAACTGTGGCAGACATGCACAACATCATGAACCATTGTGAAAATACTTGTAAACATCATTAGAAAAATATAACATTTATTTGAACTTAGATTTTACTTGTAAACAATTAGAAAGGCACATCCCAGTTTCATTACTGGTTCGGCAATTTTAACAATCATTAATTATTGTCTTATAGCTAATTGTATTGAAAACTTAAAACTAAAGGTGGGTCCTATATTATTATCCAATAAGAAATACAAGGATCAATTAATTAATTAATAAAAGATAAAACTAAAAACTGGCTTAGGTACTGGTGTGATGAAATTACAGAAAGACGCTGATTCCATTTTATTGGGTCAAATAATTATAAATGAACTATTTAGCATAATAAGAAAAATACAATTTTATTACCAAGCAACAAGAGACATAAAAGTCATACAATTCAACCTTGTGTAATGTAATCAATAAGTACAATTTACTGATGGGTACAGTAGGGCAAGGAAATGACCTAACTGCTTTGACTTTAATTATGTTTCTAGATCTCTCTACGGTCGTGTCAGACTGCTGTCCCACCGGATTATGAGAGTGAAGGACTGCACTTCCTATGTACCCGCGCTTGTGTACTATAAAATATCCTGCGTACTTGGCTAATCGTAAGATTGGCCGCCGTGGGCGATTTGGCTAGAAGGGAATTTTTAATGTTTAGAGAACAAGATTGAACTCATGGAAAAATTAACCTCTTTTGTGTTTTGACGCGCGAATATTTTTCTCTCTCATTTTCTTAGCTTGATACACTAACAAATTCCTGTAGAACCCTGTTACTTACATTTATGAGACAGCAGGCGTTTCAGGCAGCGTATGCACAATAACCTTCCTCTTCTGGTCAAATGTGAACCCGTTGATCTTGAATATGCGGCTGTCGTAGAACGGTTTGAGATCCGTGATGTTGATCTGACGCGCTCGCTCCATGAGATCTCGCTCTGATACTTCTATGGTGGCCTGAAGGAAGAACATTAAATAAAATAAGATTATCAATGAATCAATCAGCCTTCCACTGCTGAACGGAGGCCTCCCCCAAAGTGCGCCAGCCAGACAAACTTAAATTTTAACTTAAATTTGAATGTATGTATTTTTTTCTTATAATGACGACTACTTAAAAAACTACATACGGATATAAATAACAATTTTATAAAAAATACATTTTAATTTATTAAATAAATCTGCATCTGCAACTATTATAAAAAATCCTACTATTCTCAATGGTCGGCTAGTTTTGAACATGAAGATAAACCTAACTTTTGGCGATGTTAAAAGTAATATTCCAACCAGTCAAAAAAGGGTTGAGTAAAATTCGCTCAATGATGTTTATAAGAGCAAATGTCATTGTTATTTTATAAAACAATTTTATATCCTTGCGAACACGGTACTGAAGGGGTTAGTGGATTATTTTTTTAGTAACATTCATTGATATAAAATATCAATGTTAACAGACAACTTAGTTAAAAATATACTGTAACTAATAATTTTAATTAAAATCATACCTGGCTATGATTGTGCAGACCGCGCATGTACGCGAGCTGGTCCATAGTGAGTTGCCGCAGTATGTAGTATAGGAGCTCGCTGTGGTCTTTCTTATACGATAGGTATTTTTGGAATGTCTGAAATGAAACAGATTTTTAGAGAAAACTATCATAACAATATTAACAGTGTTTGCTGGCAGGGCGAATTGACAAGATTTTTTTTATCCGCTTTTATTCTTATGATTGTTTGCTACGAACAAACAATAATGACTATGTAAGCTTGATCCATCCATTCACAGGGCGTTAACCCATTCACTGCGTCCCTAAGATTGACCAGGGGGAATAGCTCTAGAAAATCCCGTCGACCAATTATTTATAGCTAAATTCTGTCTTAGTAAATAATGCTTTTACGATGCTACTTTATGTAGATTTATATAAGTTAAAACGCCCACCCGCCAGAATTTTGTTTGAACGCACTAATCTCAAGAAATACTGGTTCAAATTGATAAATCAAATAGTCCATTTGCCCAGAAAGGTTTGTCCACGCTGACGAGTTGCGGGCGACCGCTAATGTGTAATAAATCTTCCCACCGACGACTAGGTCCGGCACTCAAGGTGTTAAATTATTTAACACCTTGAGTGCCTAAACATTTAAAATAGTTTGTAAGAGTGTGGTAGTACCTGGCACATGGCGAGGTTAAGTCGCGCGGCCAAATGGGGAGAATAAAACCCTGGTCCCCCAATGGCCAATACAGCTTCGAGAGAGGAAGTAGTGGAAGTTTTTAGTGGGTAGTATATCGTTGGAAGTTGAATGGAAGTAGACATTCCTCTCACACAGACCTCCACCTAATTCACCTATGCGGAGGAACATGCGTAACGCATTTTCTTCCACTATAAAAAAAAGGTTCGGCACTCAAGGTGTTAAATTATTTAACACCTTGAGAGCCGAACCTTTTAAATAGTTTGCAAGTGTGTTAGTACCTGTCGCATGGCGCGCATGACGCTGTACTTCTGCGTGTCAACGAAGCTCTCGAGCATGGTGCGGATGGCCATGTTGACGTCCGCCTCCGCCACCTGCGCGCGCAGGTGCATGCGCGCGTGCGCCTCGCTCATGCGGATCACTGCGACAAGAAACAATGGGGGCGTTTGGCAGAAAAAGCGTTTGAAAGCGTTTCCAAACAAAATGGCAATTGCTAGCGCAAACTGACAGTTTTCGGCCAGGACATGTTTGCTAACTGTCAGTTTACTGTGTTACCGCTTAACAATCGCCATTTTGCGCTAACAATCGCCATTTTGTTTACAAACGGTTGCAAACGCTTTTTTCTTCCAAACGCCCCCACAGTTAATCAACTAACTTACTAACTTTCATGGCTCAACGACCCAAAGTGTGTCTTGGCCTCCGAAACGAGAGACTTCCACCGGTCTCTCGATACACAGTTAGGCTCGTATTAATAAATCGCACTCAACTCTGAGATCGATCTTGAGAGCGAACTTGGGGTGCTGTTTTGTATGAGATTGATATATCAAGTCTGCACTCAAGATCGAGCTCAGAGTTGAGTGCGAACTATTAATATGGGCCTTAGTGTCAAACATATGTTTAAAAAAAATCATTCAATTCATTGGTCTAACATATCAATTGCCTAGCCCCGAACTAAGCTCGAAACTTGTACTATGGAGGCTAGGGAACGAATAGACATACTCATAATAATACCCTCCGGCCGTATTCGGCCACGGCGGCCAATCTTACGATTAGCCATATACGCGGGATATATTATAGTGCACAAGCGCGTGCGCAAGCACAGGTGCACTCCCTATTCCCTCACTCCCATAATTCGGTGGGACAGCAATCTGACACGACCGTAGAGAGATCAGGCGCAGGACCAACGGCTTAACGTGCTTTCCGAGGCTCGGGGGTTTAATTACACCGCCAACTTCCAAAGTCCGGACTGTATCTGTGTTATCACATTATGAAAACAGACACAATTTCATCGGTCCGACCCGGGATTCGAACCCAGGACCTCCGGCGCGGCCGCCGCATTAAAGTGCGACACACTAGCCACTGCGCCACGGAGACAGTAGTATATATAGACAGTCACTCACAGTCTACGTATAGGCTCTGCAGAAACTATAGAGGGCGCTAAAATCCCGATTTTTTCTGTGGTTTGACAGTAAAATTTGACATTTAGCGTAAAAGTTTCGAATATGAGTCACTAGATGGCAGAACAAGGCACCGTGTTTTTCCGACGTTTGACAGTAGAATTACTGACATTGACAATAAAAGTTTTAAATATCAGTCACGAGATGGCAGAGTAATCACTACGCCTGTGCCACGCCACGGTGCCTATAAAATTTCACTTAAAAATAGTAGAAAGTGTGCCTATAATTGCTCCAAGAAAGCATATAATGTTATTCGTCGAAGTATACACCTCAACTGACTGTTATCCAAATCATCGTATCGCGCATCAAAAAGTTATTAATTGTGGAATAAAACAGTGCTTAAAAATGTGTTAAAACAATAAATAATCTCTAAAATTTATATATTATTTTAAACTGAAGTTGCTTATTAGACAGAGAAGCGGTAGTCAAAAGGGGTAGGCGGTAAGTTCTTATGTTGTTTACTTGACTCAATGTGTCGCACTGTGATGGGCAGACTGCCGGTGGCAAGTGATTCCTGTCGAAGTTGACTGTACATCTTCGCCACTTTGTCCTGGTCCATGTTCTGCAATCATAATGTGTTCATTAGTTATGCGTTTTCAACTTTGATGAGTTGCAATCCGACATGACATTTTAGTCCATTACACGTAACAGGTACTTCTTTTTACGAAATTAAACTTTAGTTGAAGGCAATAAGTTCCAACTCTTAATGATTTATCGTAGGGTATTATTATTACTGTAGAATAGTGTCGATTTTCCTTTGAAGGCAGACTGTCACTGGGGTCACCTTATTTTAAATGGACTATAGTAATAAAAATATGAGAGTTACTTAGATACTTACCTAAACGTACTGTAGTAAGAAAGCATGAAAATAAAATTGCTTATTTCAGCATTTTTTTTGTGTTTTTTTCCGAAATCTTAGAATGCAGGGCAAAATATCTCAAAAAGTTATGGCTGGTTTATGGTTGCCTTACAATGTTTCCTTGTAACTGTAAGGCTTAATGTACCTGCCCTTCAAAACTCCTTTCTTTGTATTTAGATGTTTGGAGAAGGCAATGGCAAACCACTCCATAAAATTTTCCATGATAGTTGTTGTGTGTTTCATTTCATACAATGATCACGACTCTCAGTAATGAGGAATACGACTCAAGGTCGAGGATATTTAGATAAATAAATAAATATCTCTGGACATTATTCACACAGCGCCATCTAGCCCCAAACTAAGCATTAGCTTGTGCTAAGGGTGCCAGACAACGGATAAACATTACTTATATATATATATATATATATATATATATATATATATATATATATATATATATATATATATATATATATATATATATTTGTAAATACATACATATTATACATAGAAACACCCAGACCGATACAAACAGACATGTTCATGAACACAAATGTTTGTACCGTGCGGGGATCGAACCCGCGACCTTTGGTGTAGTAGCCGACTTCTCGACCATTACACCAAACGGCTCGTCAGATGTAAGCAAATCATACCTGTAGTTTAGGGTGCACATTTTCCCTAGCATACACAATGTATTTCTTCAGCATGTCCTGATGCAGTATGAACTCAGGATCGGGAGCGTTCGTGTCTTCCAGAACCGTCCCGCGCTGCGTGGGGTGGTGCCGGATGTGGGAGGACACTACGAACCTAGAGATTAAAACGTAGTAAAGTATTAGCCTATTAATGACCCACTGCAGGGCAATTTAGTGTAATCGTCGTCAAGAACTCATAAATCAAATTGCAAAATACATCATTTGAGTATTATTTGATGGGCCCCGTGGTCTAAAGGGCCTGTTGGTCTAGTGGTCAGACCCTTGGCTCTTCCCGCTGGGGGCAAATGTTGTGTGATGAACATTGGCATTTATACTCAAGTCATGGATGTTTATAAAATTATTTAAGTATGTCTTTCTGTTTCTTAGCTTCCATATTACAAGCTGCGACCTTAGTTTGGGGCTAGGCAATTAGTGTGTTATTCCAAAGAATTTATTTAATTATTTATTCATTACTAGCGGCCGACCGCGACTCCGTCCGCGTGGATTTCGATTTCCAATATCCTATGTGTTATTCTGATGTATAAGCTATATTGTGGTCAAGTTTCATTCAAATCTATTCTGTAGTTTTTACGTGAAAGAGTAACAAACATCCATATATCCATACATACAAACTTTCGCCTTTATAATAGTAGTAGGATTACTTACTTGGCAAGATGCTGGTCCTGCATAGGATCCGGCTCGTCCCTCACGACGCAGAGCACGTCGAAGCGCGACAGGATCGGCTCGGACAGGTTCACGTTCTCGCAGAACGTCAGCGACGCGTCGTACCGCCCGCCGATGGGGTTCGCCGCCGCGATTATTGAGCATCTGGGAGCAAGAAAAGATATTTAAAATAATATTCTTTAAGAGAGGTACAGCTTTGTGGAGCGATGGTGGCCAGCACCACGGACGGCTCCTCACATACGTGAGATCCGCGGTTCGAATCCGGGCCAACACCTCTGGATTTTTCAAAATCTATGTGTGGATTTGTGCCATTAGCTCGGCGGTGAGGGAAAACACCGTGAGGAAACCTGCACATTCAGTGATTTCTGACTTTAGTTCAGTAAGATCTGAATGTGTAACCATGATCCAATCCTCTGTCTGGTTCCCCTCTATGGGTTACGAAGGTCTGATGGCAGTCGCTTCACTGTAATAACCGGACTTGCCAAATCCTGGATCATAGTCAAAGTGGACCCCGCATAGAAACTGGATAAACGCTAGATAGAAGAAGACAGCTTTGTGGAACTTCCACTCGAATGAGCCGCCCCTTTGGGGAAGTACCTCCACCTTACAGAAGACCTTATTGAAGCACTTCGTCGTGCTATGTTTCTGCTGGTAAGTAAGGTTGCCAGTGCTCTGTTGGGGAGGTTATGGGGTTTTTAAAGTTCACAGAGGCCTGTCATCGTGTGGTTGACCGAAAATTCCGTGTTTCGGAAGGCACGTTGAGCCGTTGGTACTGCGCCTGATCACTCTACTGTCAGATTGCTGTCCCACCGAACTATGAGAGCGAGGGAATGGAGAGTGTACCTGTGCTTGCGTACTCACTTGTGCACTATAATGTAACCTGCGTACCTAGCTGATCGTAAGATCGGCCGCCATGGTTGAAAATCGGCCGTAAGGGTAGAAGTGGTCATCTTATACTTACTATATAGATCAGTGGTTCCCAAACTTGTTTTTCTCGTGGACCACTTTCACAATTTTACTGGATTCTGTGGACCCCCCCCCCCGCCTGCTACATTTCTTCAACAGCAGCCGGGGGGGGGGGGGGGGGGTGTAAATGTTCACAGATTCACCCCGGTCAAAGAACGTCAGTCAACAAAAGCAGACATATTTTCGTGGACCCCATTAACATCTTATGGACCCCCATTTTTTATTCACGCCTACGTGGACCCCTAGCAAGTCTCCCGTGGACCCCTGGGGGTCCACCTGGACCACTTTGGGAATCACTGATATAGATGATTAGGTCATAAACGGGAAAGATTATTAGGTCAACAGGAAAAACCGGCCAAGAGCGTGTCGGACACGCCCATGAAAGGGTTCCGTAGCTAAAAGATAGCCCGACCGCTTAAGACAACATTTAGTAAGGGCAACTGCACGTCATAAGTTGGTCGAAATGTATAAAAATAACTATGTATGATACAGAGTTCGCTATAGTTTTCGTTGAAAGTACTTACTTGGAGGTATACAGGACATTTTTTTCAGAATTATTGTAATAGTATTTCAAAAGTTAAGGGGGGGGGGGGACGCTCTAATTTTAACTTTGTATTAATATATCTCGAGACTGGGGTGTTTGATCCACATGGTTTCAAGGCGAGTTTTATTGTATTTAAAAATACCTGTTTAACGATACCCTACACGATGGGTTAAGTCGAATTTTTTTTTTAGAATTAACTTTTCGCTGTATGGGAGGGGGGGTAAAAAATGATTATTTTTCGATAATTTTAAAAACCAATTCTTGAATTATCACTATACATCTCTCCACCAATTTTCGTGGCAATCGGTTCAGAAACGGCGGAGAACGAACCAGGACAGACAGACAGACAGACAGACAGACGGACATGACGAAACTATAAGGGTTCCGTTTTTGCCATTTGGCTACGGAACCCTAAAAATCGTCATTCACTAGAATGCAACACCATCATTATAGAAAAGTGACCCTAGCCTATCTTTTCGCTCACCTGGCATGTAAAGAAGTGACAATCCCAGCCTTAGATATAGATATAGACTGCTGCTCCATAGCTTCGTGGATGGAGGTGCGGTCTTGATCGTTCATCTTGTCGAACTCGTCGATGAGGCACACGCCGCGGTCCGCGAGAACTAGCGCGCCCGCTTCCAGCGTCCAGTCTCTGGAATAGAACGGATTTTATTAAAAATAACTTTTAAAAATGTCCTGTATTATAGAAAACACATCTTAGGAAAGTCGCGTTAAGTCCCGTTAAATAATACTTAGTGACATCTTAGGAACACGTTAAAACAATAGTGTTGCCACAAAGAAATTTAATATGTTAAGGAAAAGCTAATGGCTTTTTTGTACAATAAATAAGAAGCCACCAGATACAACATAAACTACTATAATAATGCCGAGGAGTTTGATTGTTGGTTTATTTATTATTTGAACGCACGTAAACGTTAGGGACGTCAGGCTCGAATTGAAAATAAAATTTGTTGGATAGTCCATTTGACTGGCTTGACTCGTTAAAGACGACATGCGTGCCAATGTATTGACTACACAGTATGCCGAAGTCCATGCGAAGTGGATTAGAAGAGCGGGAGAAAACTCCCGAGGCAATGGCCGAGGATGCAACCGGGATAAGCGCTAGGATGCTGATGATGAGGAAGGCTTCAGGCTATAATATTACAGTATTACACTATGTGTGCTGAACTTTGTTATTCCCTTTTTAAAACCTATTGTTTACCTGGTAGTGGGGTTTTTCCTGACGTAAGCAGTCAGACCGACAGCACTGGCTCCCTGGCCAGTTGTGAATATAGCTCTTGGCGCGATCTGTGTACAATAAAATGATATTAAGTAATGAAACATGCAAATTAATAAATAAATTACTTGAACTCACACACCAATTGCCTAGCTCCAAACTAAGCTCGAAGCTTGTAGAATGGAAGCTCGGGAAGGGATAGACATACTTAAATACTTTCATAAACATCCATGACTCGAGTACAAATGCCGTTCAAAATTTGTTCATTACACAAACATTTGCCCGAGCGGGAGTCGAACCCGCGACCCCTTACATAAAGTGAAACAAACAATGACTACTGCTTACCTTTTCAGTATATTTGAGGAATTGTGATTTGGCTGTACCAGGATCTCCACAGATGAGTACATTTATGTCACCTCGAACTTTGTGCTTTTCACCTGAAAAGGAATTTAAATTAATCAAATTATTCATAAAACCTACAACACCTACATTATGAAAAGTTCTGTTAAAAGTTTAAAAAAATATTATGGACCAACCCTTCGTGGAATTTGTATAAGGTTTAATTAAGTTTTCCATTGAATTATTATTAAGTATACATTTATGTCCGTTTTTTTTCTTTTTGCTTTGAATAACCTTTATTCATACTCTTCAGGCACAACAATATACTCGTATATAAATACACTAGCGGCCCGTCACGCGGTTTCACCCGCGTCCCGAGGATACTACTTCCCGTGCCGGGATAAAATATAGCCTATGTTAATCAAGGTGAATTTAGCTTTCCAATGGTGATAGAATTTTTGAAATCGTTTCAATAGTTCTTTTTTATTTGTTCCATACAAAAATCCAAATCTTTCCTCTTTATAATATACTAGCGGTCCGCCTGCGCCCCGAGGGAACTACTTCCCGTACCGGAATCAAAAGTACCCTATGTTGACCAGGGATAGTGTAGCTAGCCAACAGTGAAACAATTATTCAAATCGGTTCAGTAGTTTTTAAGTTAAATTATTACATACAAAAATACAAATCTTTCCTCTTTATAATATTAGTGTAGATAAAGATCTTTATGTACACATAGATTAATATACATATCAATATAGACTAACCTGGATTCTTCGGCTCCCCTCCAAACAGTGCCAACGCCAGCCCTCTCTTGATATAATCGTGTCCATATATCGACGGTGCGATGCTCTGCACTATCCTCTCTCCAATCTGCGGATCCTTGCTCAACTTGATAATGTTGGCTACGTCTTCGTCCGTGAGAGATTCGACTATGTGCTTGCAGTCCTTCACTACTATGTAGTTGGCGATTATGACTGTCGCGAATACTGGGAAGCCCTAGAAGGAGAAGGAATGATAAATAGTTTAAGCTATTTTGAAATGGGGAAATATTTTGGGAATTTAGTGGTTGTGGTGAATTGTTTAAAAATACAAGAAGAAATTATAAATAAAGAAAAATTAATTAGATCACAGGTCTGTGTCACAGGTGGCTTAAGCGGGGATTGAACCAGTACCTCTTGCGTTCCAGGCAAGCGCTATGACTAGCTACCGAGACTGTTAGTAGACCTTACGAATTTCTTCTTTGTTATTTGCTTAATTCTCAATGCTGCTTTAACTCTTTAATGTTGTAGTACCTACTAGAACACTCGTTTAAAACGCAAGTTGCTGGCACTTTCTAATGAGGGTTCTCGTAAATGAAAAATCCGCTAGATGGCAGTAGGTAGGCGTAGGGTCTAACCGGTATATGATTGATGAATTTTGACACGACATTGAGAGATAAGTCAAAATTCACCAATGACATAGCAGTTAGACCTCACGCCTACGTATTGCCATCTAGCGGATTCTTCAATCGCAAACACCTTCATCATCATCATCCTCCTAACCTTATCCCACACTAGGCGAAGTCGGCGCAACACGTCTTCTCCTTCCACTCACTACTATCAGCTGTCAACTCTACTTTCACTCCTTTCACGTCCATATCATACATCACGCAATCTATCTATCATTGCTAATTATATGCTAATGGGGAACACGACTGACAGGTCAAATCACTCACTTTTATTAAACGTCAAAAACGTAAGCTTGTAGGGAATATTGTATGAAATACTAAGGTTTGATGACACACCTCAGTATTGTCAAATGAATACTTTTTTAGTTCCGATTGACTGTAATAATTTGTTAAAAGCGCAAAAGTTACTGTGGCATAATGATAAGCGATTATTTATTAATTACTTCTTTAATGTAAGAGTTTCATAATTTATTTTGAAGTCAGTCGTGTACCCTATTCCATATGCTCCAATTATATCTAAAACCAACCTGCTCAGTATTCAACGATCCATCGTAGTTATTAGTGTAAATCCCTGTGAGGTCGACCTCGTCTCCTGGCTTGCATCGGTCGCAGAGGTCGGCGAGCAGCACGCAGTCCTTACTGCGGGGAATGCGCCCGGCAGGGATGCGACCCGGTGACTCCTGGATTGTGACCTTCTGGTAGTTGCGGTATACCGTTTGCTCCATGTTCACCTGGGGAAAGAGAATGTGGTAGGATGTTTTAATTATCTAAAGAGAAATAACCCATTCCCTTAAATATAGAAGTACTCCTGCCTAGCGGGGGCCAAGCTAAATCGCTTGGGGACCGAGGTCCTTACTACACTGTGTTGGTGTAGTCGTGTATATTATGCTAAGTCGCGCTAGCGCGATGTAGGTTTGTATGGAAATATCGCAGTGCGTTACAGCACCATCTGTTGAGTTGTGTCACAAATGAGTAGTTCTGACTCATTTGTGACGATGTAGAGATGTAAATAAGCCTTATTGTTGCAGATACAGATAAAGCAGTAAAAAAAAGTTGGCACAGAGGACCTGAAGGAGGATTAGGAATTATTTACAAATGTAATTAATTTATCAAATCCAGTATCCAGTATCTCTTGATGAACATCTTCAAATTTCATTATAAAATAACTACTTCCATAATGGACTCACCATAAATGGCCCTGCACTCTGACACTCAGGACACGACCCGGGTTTCACTTCGGAGTTTTGCGACTGTACAAATGGCCCCAAAATGTACCCACAGCGATTACAGTCATACTTCACTACAGACAGCTGCGGCAGGACCCCGGTGGTAGCTGTGATCACTCCCACCGTCCTCACCATCTGGTTCAAATGTATCTTTCTGAACGTTCTCAACTCTTCTATCAACGGTAGATCAGATATCCGAACGTGTATCTCAGACGTGACTCTTTCGTAGCTTGGAAAGATTTGTAATACAATATCTTTGGCAACTTCGTCGAATATTTGCAGCATTTGGAACGGTGCTTCGGGTAAGAAGTAGGCGAGGACTTGCTCACGACGAGCTAACACGTCGAATTCGACGTGGAACGATGCTTGATTGTGCTCGCACATTCGCCTGATGCGGTCTTTGTATACAAATTGCCCTTTGCTGTTAGTGTATGTGCGTAAGAAGTTTTTGAATCTGAAATTTGAATAATTTAGTACTTGAATATCAAGGAATTAGGAAACCTTGAAAGTCAGGATTAAAGTCTTGGAAAAATATAACATTTGGTAAAAGGTATAATGTATAACCAAAGCTGGTTATTAATGGAAATGGTCTAAGAATTAAATTGTTCAATTTTAAGGTTTTCATTTTAGTTATTTTCTTAGAACTTTTATTGTTTAAACCTTCCCTGGACCACCGTAATTATTTTAAGACCATATTGAGCCAGGTTCAGCTTTTCTCGAGTTTTAAGCAGATTCATATAGATGATTTTCGAATAAACTATCTGTCGACCGTATCAATTTTATACAATACAAAATGAGTCAAATTAGTATTCGTATTCTCGAGTTTTAAGCATACTTAGATGTTTTTGGATAAACTACCTGTCTATCTTATCAATTTAATAGCTTTAATTTAATATGTTAAAGCTTACCTATTAGCAATCTCAGTCCGAGGCCCCAACATGGACACCCACTCCTTAGTAGTATACCCTTTGGTGTCTTCCAAGTTCTCTATACTCTCGATTCCTTCTTCCACTTGCTCATCTGTGCCCATAGCTGCCTTCTCAGCGGCACGGCGACGCTTCGCTCTCGGGGCATCTCCACTCTCCTCGTCGGAGTCATCTGTGAAGCAAGTTAATGTTGTAGATGTTGGATATGTTTCTTCCTTCCAGTAGACATTCCTTCACCAATTTCGGAACCATATCATCTAGCGTGAGGGTATTTTATCACTTGAAATCACTAATTAAACAATTATAATTAATTTCTTCAGGATGATAAACTATTTAAACGGGACTTTCGGCAATAGGCTATTATTGATGATGATGATGATGTTGGATATAACGTAATAGTACACTAAAAAAAGAGGATGCCCAGTAGCCACCTGGTGGTCCACAGAAGCCGAGAACTTACAGCAACTATTTTGACAAACCAGGATAGATTATCCTGGCATAGGGATGCAGAACAGGGAGAGTCAACTTCAATTATGGTCAAAGGCTAGGACAAAGAGGGCTCTTAAGTGTATAAAGAAGAATATTCTTAATTCATATAAGCTTCAGAAAAGCAATAATGAATGCTCAAAATCTAGAAATTCTAAGTTTTGTATTTTTGTAAATAATGAATGCAAATTAATGTACGTACCATACAACAAGCCTCTGTCATCTCGCCGCCTGCCCTCGTCACGATCGCGGCGGCGAAGCTCCTGCTCAGCTGCCACTCGGTCTTCAATAGACATAGGATCATAGTCATCTTCATCCAGATCTTCAGCATCGTATCGATCCAACGCCGGCATTGGACGATAGTCACTAGAATTATAAAACCTGAATTAGGCATTTGGCTCATTTACAACAAGAATTTTAATGACATATAAATCCTCCTATCAAAAAGAAGATAAAAATACTAAAGGATTTTAGTTTGAACACTTGAAGAACTAGCCATATTGTACTTATAATATAAAGGAAATAGGTTTAGGCTTAAAGATCTTTATGTTTCACAAGAATCAAATGCATGGTTCACTTAAAATGAGATGAAAGATATCACTTACATGCAAACAAATAAAATGCACATCGCATGTTAATGATGCAGGTATAATAATATCACATTCCCAAATGATAGTGAATGAAATAGAGGAACACTGCTACAAATCCCCCAAAATGATCCTAAGATGCCACTTAAGCCACCCATGTAAGAAAAGAGGTATCTATCCTAGTGTACTCACTAGGCCACTGCGCAGTGTGTCTGAAGTATTATGACACCCCAATTAGGGCAAGCTTACATCCAACAGTACACTGTATCATGCTGACGATTAATAAATTATATCTATCAGTACTTACGCTTCCATATTATCATTGAACAGTTCCTCCCCATCGTCTTCCTCTTCATTGGGGTCGTCGCCTAGGATGTCGCCTTCATCTTCAAAAGGCTCGTACTCCCGCGCCGGCGACGTCATCCTGGAGCGAGCTCCGTCGCGATCAGGCGTGTCGGGTGCTGGTGAACTCTGGTCAACGGATTCGTTAATTATTTTGAGGTTACTTTTAAGCCGTTAGTTGAGATTAAAATTACTATAAACCTGCGTATAACTCTTAGCTATTGATCATTCTTTCTTTGTCAAAGACTGTCGTATAATTGTTCGGAGCGAATTCAATCCGCATCATTAGGAAAATACGAATACAAACGGGAAGGATGGCGTCTCATAACGTTCAGATAGTTTAAGTGTAATTTAATGTTTACTCACCATGTTTCAACGTTTGCGAGATATCTACACTAATTACTACAAGAAATAACAAATTTATTGTACAAATTCCAAATAAAAATGTGGAAATGAAGCAAACAAATAAAGACACAAAAAACAAACAGGTTGGTTAACTTGTTGAAAGCTGTCACATTTGTCAAAAAATGCGCGCGAATTTGATCATGGCTTTTTAAAGATATGTGTGTACCGCAAAGGAAACAATATTATACAGACTGAAGTAGGCTCGATCGCGTAAAAGTCAGATTTATTTTACTAGCTACGTCAATAGGAACGTTATAACCTAACATTTTTCGAATGTCACTTTTATGTCGTAATGTTATTGGTAATTTATCAGAATATTTTGCCAAATAATAATGGCTAAATATATAGCTCAAATAATAGTACTTGGTGCTCAAGTTGTGGGGCGAGCATTTGCCAGGGCGCTGAAGCAGGAAATAGCGGCATCTCAAGAAGCTGCCAAGCGAAGTGGTGGAGGACCTGAAGGTGCAAGAAGAGCAGCGGCGAACGCTTCCACTGGCATCACACTAGAAGAAGCTATGCAAATTTTAAATTTAGAAAAGTTGGAACCAGAGAAAATTCAAAAAAATTATGAACACTTGTTCACAGTGAATGATAAAGCAAAAGGTGGTTCGTTTTATTTACAATCCAAAATTGTAAGGGCTAAAGAGAGAATAGACGCAGAATTCAAACAGAAACAAACGAAAGAAGCACCTAGTCAACCGAAGGACACATCATGAGACTTAAGCTATGCTAGGAAATGAGTTGATACTGTTGATAGTTACTAATTATTTCTTATATTTTATTCCCATTATAGTGACTCGTTTTAGAGAAACAAGTAGATGTTTTGTAAAATATTTTATTATGTAGAAAATGAGTACCACAATAGTGACTAGAATACATCAGTCTTCATAATATAAAATGTTGATTATAATTGTTATATAATTTCAGCAAACAAAACCCTATGATAATAAAAGCAAGTGCTGGCATATAATGCTTATGCTCGCTTCTACATTACTTAGAAATCAATAAAAGTTCATAAGCAAAGCAGTATACATTCTTTCATTGTTACATTCTTAATTAATATCCTTTGTAAAATAATATAAAATAAATTACTATAAAAATATTGAAAATAATCTCACTTTTTGTAAAAAAAAAGTTGTACATGACTATAACACACATGAGATATGCTGCCCTTAGCATGAGGCATAAAATAATAGATATGTAAAAACATCACACAGTTAACCTACTCACAAATCGCAATATGACTAGATTTGATATCTATTGGAATGTTATGACATGGAAGATAATTTGAGCGAACCAATCATTACAATGGTGTAACATTATGGCAAATACATTAATAAAATAAAAAAAATTGGCCAAGTGCGAGTCGGACTCCCGCACTGAGGGTTCCGTACAAATTCTATTTTTGACGTATTAAAAAAACTACTGAATAGATTTCGTTCGAACCAAATTTCGTTGGTAGTTTTTATGGTAATGTACATTATATATTTATTTCAGATTTATCATCCTCTTACTTTAGAAGTTAGAGGGGGGGGGACACACTTTTTTCCACTTTGGAAGACTCTGTCACGCAAAGTATTCACTTAAGAAAAAAATTAGCTTAGAAACCTCAATATAATTTTTAAAGACCTATCCATAGATACCCCACACGTATATGTTCAAAGAAAAAAAATATTTTCAGTTTCAGTTCTAACTATGGGGACCCCCCATTTTTTTATTTTTTTTTCTATTTTCGTGTGAAAACCTTGTTGCGGTTCACAGAATACATCTACTCACCAAGTTTCAATAGTATAGTACTTATAGTTTCGGAAAAAAGTGGCTGTGACAGACTGGCGGACAGACAGACAGACAGACAGACAGACAGACATGACGAATCTATAAGGGTTCCGTTTTTTTGCCATTTTGGCTACGGAACCCTAATTACAAAGTACAAATGTCATTTTATCCCTGATCTCATTCGATTGTTTTCATTCCACTATTACTTTCCATAAATCCCTACCTAAGGGTGTTACTATGCCAATCAATTGATCATAGATTGAGGGCACCCAATGATGTTAATATGGATTAGTTAACGTCAATCAATGATTTCTGCCATACTAATAGATAGATTCAGCTCCAACATTAATCTATTTCTTTGATTATTGATTGATCAATTTCTGTTGTCACACCCCCGCCGGTGACATCCAAAACAATCATTGTTTATGCAATTGGAAAGATTTTTACACTTATATCAATATCAATGAATACATCAGTCAACTTTTACTACAAATAACAATTATATGGCAGTTAGTAAAGACATACACTCTCGTCCATTCTAAGTTTGCTTTACATCCATCAATACCACAACTTCATATGGGCTACACTCTGACATTCCTAGTGAACTACAAAGCCACCCGTAAAACCCTTTCTCAAAATCACATACGTCTTTCCACCAATTGGCCCCACTAAACGTTAGCTGAACGATCCCAGCGTACAACCCTAAACCAACTGTAAATATCACTATCAAAAATGGATACGATAATATAACAATTGGAGATAACAACACCTTTTTGACACAGCTCAAATCTTCAGTTACATGGGAAAAAATATTGTACCAAGTCATGGTGCCCATGTAAAAAGAATACAAGGCTGAGATACTTGCCACAAACGGAATACAAATCAGACTGAACAGAAATACATGTAATCCGTTGTATAAAGAACATTTGGATATATCCATCTTGTTGTATTCCTCAGCTACAATTGCCGCCTCAATAATTTCAAGTTCCTCCCTTGATATGTTCAGTTTTACGTCAACATTTTGACCCTTCTTCTTGCCACGCTTGATTGTCCCAGTCATAGTTAGATAACCATCTTTAGAGTTCTCTGTCAAAGAGCATTCAGGCGAAATTGAGCCTTCTGATTCAACTCTCAAAGCTGTAATCTCTGTATCAGTGTTCTCTGATTCTATTATCCCTGGGACAATATTTACTCGCTTTTTCCTCTTGGCACTGTTTTTGAGGCTATCAGTCATTGGCCCCATTTCGAAACTGTTTTCTGATTGAGTATGAGACAGGCTGTTGGGGGTGGCAGATGAACTCTCATTGACATCAGAGTTTAAGATTCTGCAACTCTTCTGGATATCACTTTCATTGCCGTCTCTCAAGTCTCCGTGACTAGAACATGCATCTGAAGAGTTTTCATAGATCGGAGACAAGTCAATTATCTCTCGGCTGCTGTGAAGAGTTGATAAAACTTGGTAGCCATTCTTCTGTGTGCCCTTTTGAGTTTCACCTTCAAGGTTTGACTCAGTCATGTCTTCGTCGTTGACATCATTGATTATTGGAAGGTTGATTTTCATATTGGACTTGAGTCCTTCCATGGTCGAGTGGATGATGCCATTAACAACATGTTCAGTAACGGGAGATAGGCCATTCTTGTATTTTGTTGGTAGTTCAGTGTCCATAACACCCTGTAATTAAATATATTGGCTTAAAACACGATGATAAAACATCCTGTACTCCAGTTGAATAGATTAAAATAACCAAAACAAAGAAGAGTCACTAATTCAAATAGGAATATTGAATAAATTCATGAGAGCAACAAGTCATGAAGATTCATATGCAATATTCGAAGTAGTTCGTCAGATCCTGAATTGGTAAAGAAATCTTTATTCTTTTTCATGGCATAAAACGATAATTTGTATCACAGATAACTTGAGTACCGGCGTTTTTAACATTTCGTCTTTTTTGTATTATGTGGTAGTCAAAACGTATACACTTGCAAAATAACACAGTTCTACGTTAAAATAAGTAATGCAACCATTTAAAATAATGTAATTAACAATCAAACTTACTTGTACGCTTATGATGTGGTCGACATGGCTAGCCACTGGGTTCTGTTTTTTCCCGTTCCTTTTCTTTGGCAAAATGAAAATTGGCTGCTCCACTTGAGCCATAATTAAACTTCCAGGATACAATGCAGAAAAATAGAATTCACTGGAAAAACAGGGTTTTAATTGATTTAAGGAAGGAATACAAAGCGTTCTTTCTCCATTTACAATACACAAACAAAATTATAATACAAAAATATTATGTAGGCAGCACTTCTGTCAATTTGGGTCATTTGAATGAAACAGCATCATACGAAATCCTATTTGAAAGAAAGAAATGCATGATAATTAATACTTTTTTTATTACATTTTCATTTTGGTCTCTTTATCGCACACAAGTGTTAAACTTAATCGGACTAAAATAATATTTTTTAAGATATTATTTTATATTTACATCTTAATTTGAAGAAAATTCAGACAATTTTTTCTAATTCTAAACTATGAAAAGCCTATAATAAATTTGATTTTATTGTGTAATTTGATTTATTTCAATTGGTGAAAAAACTATCGGTAGCAATTCCGGTTTTCGACAACCCAGTTTTTGACGTTGACGTTTCAAAATGTTGTTGACATTATTTGACATTTCATTCACGAGATACTTTTCGGCTGAATTATTGTTTAATTTAAATCTTAATTACTAAAGAACTACTACATTGAAGATGTTGAAAGTATGTGCATCTTTATATTATTTAATATCCCAGTCATGACTTTGTGCGGAATCTACCAGACAGATGTTATACAATAATATTAATTCCTAACCTTTTAACCAGGGTATGGTGAGTTTAGTTGCTGGAGGAGCCTCGGGTCTAGGGAAAGCCACTGTGGAGAGGTTTGCAAAGAACGGCGGTAAAGTCGTAATTCTTGACCTCCAAGGTACAAGAGCTCAAGAGGTTGCAAAGCGCCTTGGCAATGATGTCTTAGTCTCTCCTGGTTGTGTAAGTAGTTTGAAGGAATTGTAAGATATATTTGTACTTATTATACGTGTACCATAAAACAAACAGATAACTGATGTGCCAGAAATCCATTTCCATTATCAGATATTAAATGGTATAAAAGTGACTAAGGTTTGATAACCTATTGGAGTAGGAAGAATTTACAATTACAAATCAAGAGTGAAAATGTTATGTTTTCAAATTCATATAGTTAATTTGGCACAACAACAGAATACAAATTGTGACTTAGAAGAAGGACCATTGTCGAATCTATCAATATTTTAAATACAGTATCTCATTTCTTTTACATCCTATCCTATATTTTTTAAATGCTACTACTATACTCTTTTCATGTAATGAATGCTTTTTTATATTTTATTTTCCAGGTCACATCTGAAGACGATGTTAAGAGGGCATTGGATGTAGCTCGAGACAAGTTTGGCCGCCTGGATGTGCTGGTGAACTGTGCCGGCCACTCGGAAACACACCAAGTGTTTAATTTCAACAAACATGTGGAATGCAGCCTTGATGGATTTAGAAAATGTGTTGATGTAATAATATTTTTATTCTTCTTATTTGAAATTAACCTATCCTTTTTAATTTTAGTTAGAATGTGAAAGACTTATTTATGAAATTAACTGTGTAGTTAAAACTAGGTATAATTAAACTTTGACATCCATCATCATTTGCCTGCCCTGTTCCCAGTTTATATGGGGTTGGTGCAATACATTAACTTCACACATTTTCCACTAATATCATCCTTCACTAACTTTTTGCAGTTAAATAATTATGTCAAATGTTTATATTCTAGACTTTTCAAATTAAATATTTCAGTAGCTAGCTTGACTTGATTTTATTTAAAACATCTTTTGTTTTTTTTTTCAGGTAAATGTAATTGGTACATTCAACACAATAAGGTTAGCCTCTGGTTTGATAGGTCAAAACAAACCTAATGAAGATGGACAAAGAGGTGTGATCATCAACACAGCATCTACAATAGCGTATGAGGGAGATATCGGCCAGGCACCGTATGCAGCAACAACCTCTGCAATAATAGGAATGACTTTGCCAGTCGCTAGAGACTTGGCTTCTAGAGGGATTAGAGTTGTCACAATTGCACCAGGTTTGTTATCATAGTTTTTACTTCTCTAACGGTGGACGTAGATTTAAAAAAAACTACGAACTCGGAGGTCGTGGGATCGAATCCCGCGGGGAACACTTTCACTTTGTGTTGGTTTTCCCAGTTTGGTTAGGACATTGCAGGCTTGAATCACCTGATTGTCCGATAAGAATGATGATTCCATGATGATGATGAGCCATTGGTCCCGACTATGATCCAAGTGGTCTGGTTTCCCTTGTGGTTACGGAGGTCAGACGACAGTCGCTCCATTGTATAACCAAGCAAGTCAATTCAGGATCATAGTCGCAGCATACTCTGGGCTCCAAGGCAATGGCCGAGGATGCAACCGGGAGAGGCGCTAGGATGATGATGATGAATATTATGCAACAGATTTATCAATGGCTCAACTATAAAAAATAATTACTCAATACTATTATTGTGTTGGTTGGAACGTTTTCGCTAAACTACTTTCTGTCATGGTTGAGTCATAGTCAGGGTATGCTGTCACTATAGTTTCCTGGAGGTTTTGGATGGTTCAGTTATTTTCGCAGTACAATATTTAAAAATTCTGGGCATTATGCAATCAGTGGTCAGCCCATATTGCTATACAAAAGGTGCATACCTACTAAATGTGTACATTTAGTTGGTATATACCCCCCAGGTTCTTCTTGTGTACCTAAATGCTAACTGAAGTATCAAAACAATATTGGCTGTCAATAAATTTTTATTTTCTTTTATTTTTTGCAGGAATCTTCGACACACCCATGGTATCATATCTACCAGAGAAAATAATAGACTTCCTAAATAGAATGTCACCTTTCCCATCACGGCTTGGTAAGCCTGAAGAGTACGCTCATCTGGTCACCAGTATCATTGAGAACCCCATGTTGAACGGAGAAGTTATACGACTAGATGGAGCGAGGCGATGGTTCCCGTTGTAGATAAAGTTTTGTTAGAAAAGTTAAGGCTGATTATTTGTTAATAAATGTACAAGGCTATAGTTTTATACGCTTTTTATTTAGTCATCATTATCATGCTAGCGCTTGTCCCGGTTTCATTCTTGGTCTTTTTAATTTCTCTTTACAGTTCATTTTTTATGCGGCCAAATGTAAAAAGTGTGCTAATGTGCCCCCCTCTCCTATGAATAGGTAGTTTGTGAATTATCTTCGATTTTGTATTTTTCGATCTCTATATTTTTTCCGTTCGCTTGTATAAACTACTAAAGATCTAGTTATGATCAGCATTTTAAATATTCTAGTTTATATGTTTGTGCTTTAGAAAGGACATCCATTCGGCTTCGATTGACGAGTTAAAAATTCCTTCCATCACGTCCAAATAGTTTTAAAGCGTAGTTTTAAGTAAATTACACACGAATCGGCATTTGCCAATCAAAACCGATGTTTGTTGTCGATCTGCAAAAAACTCGACTACGTGAAACGACTTTTGATGAACCCGACATTCAATTGCTCTCGGTATTCAATCGCCATTTGCATTCGTTAAAAATTGTATCCATTGGAGAACGTAGGTTTCGATATCGACTGATCATTATGATGATGTCACCAACTTATCTGAACTTGATCAAATAACTTTAATTTTATTAATAAAAACTTAACACCTGACTTTTATCTCCCGAAGTTAAGTCGTTTCAAAATTATGTTTGTAACAGCTTGTTGCCTGAATTAATTTAATTTGATATCAACCAGGTCCTGAAGATATATACTAGTAGCTACTTATATAATTATCTATTTTAATCTATGCTTAAATAACAAAGAATGCTTAAGTATATATCCAAAAATAAAGGGAGTCAAAGATCTGAAATAACGTCGATTCAAAAAAGGAACAGTGCAGTGCAATGTCAGGAAAATATAAGTCGGTTCAACAAAAGCCTGAGTGAATAAAACTCTATTTAAGATGTAACTAAGCAATTTTTCACTAATTAGCTTCCTTATTGTTTACTCTCCAACCTTAACTCTCGGGAACAAACACGAAGATTTCAGTTCAATTATGAAGAAAGTTATCTTTCAACTTCTTGTTAATACCTCCCGACCACGTTCCACCCTTGAATCAGCGGTTCCCAATCAAATCCTACGTCTGTTGTCGATTTGCGAAGGAAGTCTACGTGCGATGACTTCTGATGAATACTCCATTCATTCAGTTCCTCCAACTCGGTCGCTATTTACGTTCGCCAAAAATTATATCCTATTGGATAAGTGCAGATTTCGGTATTGGTAAACATTCGTGGGTACGTGATCGCGGTTTTATTTTGACGAGCAGATACAAACAGGAGCTTTATTTTATTTATCTTGGTGATTGAGCCTTGTAATAATTAAGCTCGTTAACAACAATTTTTGGTTTGTCAAATCGAAAGTCTGAGCCTAATTTGGTTATATATATTGCCAGACTTTTAAGTCAGTGAGCGGAATTTTTCCTTTCGCTTAATCATCAAATTCGATCTCAAAATAACGGAACTTTTCTTATTTTTAATGGCACCATCTTTTACAGAAAACTTGCAAAGAGTTCTATAAAAAAAGTCTCCATTTTTTTTATTCCATAGCGAATTGACAGAGCAATTCCATAAAAACTATTTAAGTATTATAAAATATCCACGACCTTACTCTGCAACAAACCATCTTGGCAATTATTTCCGTCTTTTAATGAAGTCGGCAGTGGCGTTTCAAAGCTTACCAATTATTAAATTATGTTCTTTGTTCTAGTCCTAATACCGAAAGACTCATATCCTCAATTGCAACTGAAACAAATAAGGAAACTGCGCTTTATTTCGTTAAAACGTTCAGCTGAATTAACTATAAACGTTCCTAATGCAATTTTCCTTTGATATACCTACTTAAATTGTTCCTAAGTAGTTTTCTAAAACTAGAAAACTAATCCTAGAAACGGGAGTGATAAAATTTACGCGATATTCTCGGGTTAAGCGTCTGAAACGCCGCGCGCGTTCATCCCGTTTTCTATAAAACAACAAACTTGACGGAAAATTGCTTTAACTCTCCTTATAACACTCCTTATGTTATTACTCCGGTACTTGTCTCATTACGAGCTGGATGGGATTAACTCCAACTCCAAGTGCAATCTCTCTAAAGCAATGCGTTTATCCCGGTCACATTCATTTTTGGATACCAGGGTACAGGGACTTTGATCGTGTTTTTTATGTGATAGGGAGGCAAACGAAAAATAGGGTCACCCTGCTGGTAAGTGATCACCGCTGCCCATGACAGAAACATCCGTACAAGGGTCGTAAATGCGTTGCTCTGGCGACCTTACTCGCTAGCAGAAACATAGCACAACACTTACGAACTTGACTGTTGCTACCTCACTGTGTCTGATTTGGGCAGCGTGGTTATCACTTTCGAGCGACTACTACTAACCTCTGTAACACTTAGAAGATGATCCAAAAATTTTATGATTTCCATACAATTTTTGGATCATATTTGGGACCAACGGCTTAACGTGCCCAGTGTAGTACAGAATCATCGTTCTCATCTGAGAATCAGGTGATTCAACTTGCACTTGCCTGCACTTTCCTAACCAAACTAGGAAAACCTTCATAAATTGAAAGTGTTCCTCGCGGGATTTGAACAGACCTCCGAGGTTTTAAAGCGCTCTAAGCACAACCAAGGACGCAAGAAAATTGCTTTAACTCTCCTTATGTTATTACTCCGGTTCTTGTCTCATTACTGGCTGGATGAGATTAGCTCGCACACTCCGACTCCAATCTGTGTCTTAAGCGTTATTCACACGGCAAGTTGCAAGAATAAGATTAACGAGAAATGTCGGGTCCCATTTGCCGGCGCCTCAGCGCCATACCCGCAGTGTCTCTTGGATTTGATTAAAAACCAATCTGTGGAAGTGCCTCCGATGCAGATTATAAAGTTGGGCTGGGTATGCGACGCAACTACCAATTTGTGACGATATTGATCCGTTGGGCAAGCGATGTGTTCTTGATTGTGGTGTATCTTGTATACATATGTTTAAACATACATTGACATGCGTGCAAATAGCGTTTCTAACGAGTGTTGTGGTAGGTACTACGGCATTGGAGAGATAACACAGCATGGAGCGTGAAGCACAAGGAGAAATTCGTCAGGTCCTCTAAAGGTCTCGGTAGCTATGTAAAATATTGTAAATGGTCAGAGCGTTAGCCCGGATTGCAAGAGGCGCATCGCCTTGCTTTTTACAACACCAGTTAAAGATAACTATTTCTTTCGGTCAATGAGTTGCCACACAACACGAGGTTGTGAGATCACATTGGACGTATTCTCATATCGTTCTTCGAGGACTGCATGCCGGTTCTCTGCAGGGAATGTGGTATTCAGCTGAAATGCAGGTTTTGTAAATAAAACAGCTTAGCAAGTTTGCTGCTTATGATGGTTGATGTGAACTAGAACTTACTCGTTATCCTATTATTTCAGGGATGATACATTTAGCTCATCCAAAGGTAGGTACTGTTCATAATGTAGGACTCGAATACCTTGTGAAATATTTGTTTTCAAATCAGTCCAGTTGGTTCGCACAATATTTTTGAAACAAATTTAGTTAATACCAATATATTCTTTATAATAGTATTTTTATGAATGAACATCGTCTAAAATTGTCTAAGCGCAGATGCGAGCTCAAAGTCGAATTATAATATTTAAAAATTGTTTGCACTAATTTCCCCACATATAAAACTGACTAAAAGTCAACAGTCTTCATAAAACTTCAATGAAAATATTCCCACGCAGTTAGAACTTTTGGTTGAAACTGTCTAGTCGAGCGATAGTTTCGAGGAAATTGAATGAAATTGGTTTTCATTGTTCGCGAGATTCGGGACTTTATACCTACGTAAGGAGCTCGATGGCGCAGTGGTTAGCGCACTTGGCCTGCGGTTGCTAAAGTTAAGCAACGTTCGCAGATGCCAGTCATCGGATGGGTGACCGAAAAAAATTATCTCGAGCTCCTCCGTGCTTCGGAAGGCACGTTAAGCCGTTGGTCCTGCGCCTGATCTCTCTATGGTCGTGTCAGATTGCTGTCCCACCGAATTATGAGATGGGAGTGAACGAATAGGGAGTGCACCTGTGCTTGCGCACTCACTTGTGCACTATAATATATCCTGCGTACCTGGCTGATCGTAAGATCAGCCGCCATGGCCGAATACGGCCGGAGGGTATTATTATACCCACGATTATAAGACGAGTACACTGCTTGATGGTAAGCAAATGAGGAGCCCTGATTGCCATGACAAGTGGTATCATATCCGTAGGTATCGCCATACCGGCCTGCAAGATAAAAATATTCATTACGCTTCGCTTGAAGGAATCCAGGAAACTACCTATTCAACGGATGTTTAGGGATGGCCTCTTAAGTTTGCTCTTAGTCAGAAGTTCTATTTTTTTTTAGACTTTAATTAGTAAGCGTCCCTCATAAATAAATATATATAACACCAAGCACATAAGCCGCACATAATCAGCGTTTTAAACATAATTAATGTAATTAGCATAATTAATTTTGTGATCGTTTAGTTTCCTCCAGCAAAATACCAAAATTATTATTTAGGTACTTTGCTAGAGGTAACTTTTGTTAAAAATCAAATTCAGTTCTCAAAGTTTAGTTTCCTACGTAAACACCTATAATCTAGGCCCCACAGCAAACATTTATCTAACAAATAAACTTTCCTATTTGAGCGACGTTACTTGACATATAGAACATTATAAAAACAGTAGAGTTTTGACTTGTAAATAGCTCGGCATACGTTGGCTTAAGCACAAACCGTGCAGAGCCAAAGATGTCATGGCCCTATCGAAGAATTGATCATTTTATGAAATGGCCATATCGGTTCGACCAGAACGAACTCTTCGTATTTTTTTTTAACAAATAACCTACATTTTGAGACCTTCTAAAGCTCTTTTAAAATGTTAATTTTTTGTCAGCTAGGCATTTTATCAGGCAAACAAAAATATAACCCTAACCTTCCTACAGCCTTTGGGACGGAAGACTAATATGATTATAGGTTAAGTAAGATTATTGACATGATGGGGCTGATTCTGTCATGATTATTCTAAAATGTAGACGATTTAATTACCTGGTCAATCTGACTTGGCCATTTTATAAAATGATCAATTCCATGATATAACCACGACAAAAGAAAAAAATAGCCTAGCGGGCTGTCAACGTGTTTTCTTACATTTTGATACGTGCATGAACCAGCGCGAATGTTATTTGACCGGCTGGCGGCCATGTTGATTTGGAATTTGTTTTACAAATTGAAACTATTTGAAATACCAACAAACGTGACCCGGTTTGTGTGTGTGTGTGTGTGTGTGTATTATGTAAGCCGTTTGCACATGCGGGACTAAAATTGACGGTATTTTTACGGCAGCAAATTACCTAGTATTTTTTACATAGTGACTTTATGTTGGAACCCAGTATTGATTATGGAAGTAAATCATTAGAGGATATAAACGAAATACTCCCACAGGTGTGATCACTCTCACAGGAGCATTTCGTATGTCTAATAAAGAACCGTACTACCAGTTTTTTTAAATATTTGTCTGTTGAGTTTTATCCAGAATGACTGAGAGCAAAAAGATGTTTAATTATTAATTTTAAGATAATAGTACGTGCCTGTCGCTATTTGATACGACTAGACTTATGGACGCAATATGATTCGATTTATGTTAATCAGTCGTAATAATTCTTAGCTGTGTTAACTATATCCTTGTATCGTACCGGAGTGATTATGTCAGTTTTTTTAATGTACCAAAATTCTCATAAACTTAGTTAAGAAACTTGCTTCAGTACATTTCCCTGGCCCGGTGCAGTGCATTAGTATGCGCGAGCGCTGCCGCCGCGTCAGCAAACACAGATCGCGTCGCACGTGACCCCGCGTACACTCAGGCACAGACTTTGCTTAGTTCACCTTACTTTCTTCAGAAAACGTTGGAGAAACATCCATAGTTCTATGGAGAACAATCGATCATGCTACATCGTAGACACTGTTCGTAGTTGATGACCGCCGGTTAAGTGCTACGACACCACCAAGCGGCTACGAAACGACTACGCGTGTAGTATTAGGGTGCGTCCACATCTGACGAATGCGCCGCAAATTGTTCGCGTGCAGTTCCTGCAATCTTTTGGTTCGCCTCTCATACGATGTTTGTATCGAGAACGAACTTTACTACGCAATTTTTTAGATGTGGACACATCTATACAGTCACTAAAACTACGGACACAGACTTTCCTTATTGATACTATTGATCTTAGTTCACATTCAACCCTAAATAATTTTACAATACAGTGTTCATTCGGTCATACTACAATATTCGTAGTTAATGGCCGCCTAGTTTTTGCTATGAAATCTCAGTTAACCTTCCACCGTAAGGTGGTGGAGTGGTTATGGAAAATATTCATAACCTTTACCTGTGACTCTACGGAACTGAATCGGTCATGCTACGATAATCTCAGCTACGGTTCGTAGCTAATGGCAGTAATGCTACGAATACGTCTACGCGTGTAGTTGAGAGTCGTTACTGTTCAAGTTAAATTCTGATTTAAATAACTCGCTTACGCGAAAAAAAAGCCTTCTTCTCATATTACTTAAAAGTGTTTGATGTCTCAATGCTTACAAAAACGCTGACTGAAAAAATAACATCGCGTGAAATTATAAAAAACTTTCTAGAATAAGTCTTTGGGAAAACCAAATACTCTTTTATCCCGCTGACTGTACGTACAGGGCTAGTTATAACAGTAAATAAGACGACGAGAACATTAAACTGGGAATGGAAAATCAGCAATGTTATCTAATCTGCACTATTTAAATCGAATAGTCAGTGACTTCAAGACTTTATATGAGAAAACTAATTATAAACAATAGGCGGAAAACAGAGGCTTCTCATAATATTTAAATAGTAATAATAATAATACCCTTCCGGGCGTTTTCAAAGATGGCGGCCGGTCTTACGATCAGCTAGGAACGCAGGATGCACGGGTGCACTCCCTATTCCATTACTCGCACAGTTCGGTGGGACAGCAATCCGATACGACCGAAGAGAGATCACAATAACACAGTGCATCCCATATAATTACCGATTAAATTTCATAAATTAACTGCTTAAGACTGAGTAAACTGAACTAATTCATGCACCATCAGGAAATAACATTTCTCCAGCGCTAACTGACTCTCCTATGAAAGGTTTTCATTGCCCTTACTAGTTAAAGGACTCTTACCAATAAACCACTCTAAACTTCTATATTAATACGCACATAAACTATTAGGTACTAGCACCAAACGCTAACCAACACAAAGAACTAGATGCCAAACTTGGTCCTGACACACTTCATTAGCGTAGCTTAGGCTCATTTAGCAACTGCTCCAGCGAGAACAGAAGCCAGCGGTGAAGTTTCAGCTGCGGGTTCCGAAATCTCGGCATCTCGCTCAGATTAATGAATACCATAGATGCCTATACTCTCGTTTGAGTGTCTCCACCGAAACCTTCTTTTTTTATGTCAGAGGCGGCAAACGAGCTAGCGGGTACCTGATGGTAAGCAATCACCGCCGCCCATGCACATCCACGACACCAGAGGTATCGTTGATGTGTTGCCGGCCTTAACTCCATACCCTCCCCAACTGAGCTCTGGCACCTTACTCACCAGCAGAAACATAGCACAACAGTTACGCAGTGCTACTTCGCTGCGGTCTTCCGTAAGGTGGAGGTACTTCCCCAGACGAGCGGCTCATTCGAGTGGAATTTCCACAAAGCTCTACCTCTCTTAAACCTGAAAAATATTTTAATTTAATTTTATAAGAAGAAGGTCAGACGTTACAAAGGTCTGAAGGCAGTCGCTTCACTGTAATAACCAGACTTTCCAAATCCTGGATCATGGTCAAAGCGGACCCCGTATAGAAACAGGATAGGCTAGGAAGAAGAAGATAAGAAGACGGTCAGAATGACCTGGTGGTAAGCGGAAGTAAAGTCCATATATAAGGTTGACTGTCTCCACCGAATCCTCAAAAATTTACTCAACTTTTCACTTAAGTCTGTTTCTCTCTCAGTATCTCTCAACAGAAGACGAAGGCCACGCGATAATGACGTCAACCCACTTGACAGTTGGCGGCAGGAGTAGGTACGTGTGTCTGCTATCTTGCTCTATCACACGTATTCATATTATGGAGAAAAATTATAGCATAACTGTCAAGTTATTCGCTACATCTACTGATATTCATTAATCTGAGGCATCTCGGCATTCCTCAACTTGCCATGACATTTGGGGAAATTTTAGGGTTTAACCGGAGAAAGTTTGGCCGATGTCGTCCGGAAATCGAACTAACAACAACTATGTTTAGTTTCGGCCTTAATTTGGAGTCGGATTCTCATACGATTCGGTTGACGGCGAACTTGTGGATTTTGTAGTTGGTAATGGTCTGAGAGCGTTCACGTTTCGAAGACTTCATGTCTACAGATTTATTGTAATGGTTTAGATACTTGTACGTGGCTACATTTCGATTTATATGTTTACTTAAGTGTCTTTGGTGTTTGCCTTATCGCTGTAGGTCTACAAGATAACCTGCGTATCACCATAATATATTGATGTAGTTGTATCCAATTGTCATTTGAATAAAATCAATGCCAAATATTTATCTGAGGAAACAGAACATTGAGCGGTATTTTCCTGCTAAGTGTTACTCTCTGGTATTATAGACTATCACAAAGCTGCGTAACTGTACAGCATATATATGAAAACTAAAAGTCACAAAACCCAGTCCTTTAAAAAAATTAACATCTACGGATGTTTAAATAACTTAATCCAGGAAATATTATAACATCTTCCTGGAAATACGAGTAATTAGTCGTTCCAAGTTCTGCCTCGAGGTTTTAAGGTTAAAATAATCAAATCGTTGTTTTTAAGCAGCGGTATACAACACAACTAGAGGTTTCAATCCCGGCCATATTTCGATCCCGAAATTATGGGTATTCAAATTAATGAATCCCGGGATTTTCGGGATTGATACAATTTCAATTAACTCTCTTTTTTCATCCTCATCAGTCTAAGTCTAAGTAATTTCGACAGAGTACTCTTACATTATTATTTAGGCTTAGTCAAGCCCGTACACAGAAGCGACTGCCTTCAGTTTGAGGAGAAGAAGATCTTACTAACTTATCCCTAAATTCACTAGGAGGAATTAATTGATTAACGTAACGTTACATATTTTCAAAGAGTTTAAGATTTAAGAACTTCGCGTTAAATTATAATACTTGTATTATTATACGGACTTAACGCGATATTTATTATGTATTTTATGTATACTACTTGCTGCTTGACGTTTTGGCAGTGTCTTTAAACAACCGTGGTCGCAAGCAGACACCTAGTGGACAGGACAGTCCGTTTAAATAGTTCTTCCTATTTGTACATCAAAATGAGAAGTATGATTTCAGATGAGACGTTAGTTGCTTTGTTTTTGTTAGTTATTGTTGTTTTATTTATATGTCTCATTGTGGATATGGAAGTTTTTTGTTCTTGTGTTTAAGCCATGTTTGTTTTGTTTAATTTTTAATTTTTATTGTATTGTACCAAATAAACGTTTTTCTATTTCTATTTCTATTTTTCCTTACTTAGATTTTCTTGGGTAAAATAAGTACGTATAAAGCGCTTGGTAGATTTTATTTAAAACTAGCATTCCGCCCGCAACTTCGCCTGCGTGGAATTCGGTTTTATTGCAAACAATGTTTTTATTTTCCCTCGGGAAAATCAATTTGTCCGGGATTAAAAGTACCCTATTATTTAATCCGGACTTTTAACTTTACGTCTGCAAAACTTCAAAGCAATCGGTTCAGTAGTTACGGCGTGAAAGCGGAACAAACAAACAAACAAACTCATTTTCAGCTTTATAATATTAGTAAGTAAGGAAGTCAGGATAAGAGTACCTATTACCAGATATCCCTTTAGTATATATAACATTTTTAAAGTAAACAGATCTTAAAGACTTCGTTTTTAAGGTGTAAAAATAAAAAAATTAAATAGGTCGCACTATTGTTATCTTTACTCAAATAAACTGAAAAATCCTTTGCCTCAAGCAGGTATCCGCAAAAACCTGCCTGGAATTACTGTTTTATGCAACAATTTCATGATTTGGTTTCAGAAGTGCCTACTTTGTCTATTTTATCAGAATGAAATATTATTTTGAAAAATATTTACTAAATAACTTATATTTAAACTTGATTTTGTAAGACCTTAATATCGCCAATACAATCCCGGGATTATCCCGGGATCCCGGGATTAACATTCGCAAATCCCGAAATCCCGGGATCATAACAATCGACCGGGATTGAAACCTCTAAACACAACGCATTGTTATTAAAGAAAAGCCGTCGGAATACACGTATTAAACCGACATGAGATCCCAAATTCGGTTGGAGTTTTTATCTGACACCCGGACAAAGTAATTTCAGGTGTAGAACAATAGAAGAGAACATTAAACAATAGTACTAGGTTGGTACAGCAGAAGCTTGCAAATAGTTTCCTTTATTCATTTCATCTAGGGAAAGACTTTTTTATTCCGCCGACTCAACTGGGGTAAATTTAATTATCTCGACGCGACTTTTAAGTAAAGCTGGAACGGAAAATTACTACGGAAAGCGTGTGTAGTGAAAAAACGGGCAGTTACCCGCTAACCTACCATTCTAACCCACTGGTGGGTGGAGGGGTAACTCGAAAATTTTAGTAGTTCCCACCCACCCACCGCGTCAAGGCTGGAATTCTTTATCGATGTATTTTGTCGATAATGAAAAACAATATGGTCGATTAAATGAATTGTTTATTGAATTAATTTTTTATATTATAAACAGGAAACCAACGTGGACGAACAAAATGGAATCTTAACATATAAACTTTTCACATAATATTAAAGTTGAAGAGTTTGTTCGTTTGTTTGTTTGTTTGTTTGTTTGTTAGTCTTAAGGCGCTAATATCAAGAACTACTGGTCCATCTGTCGAGAAAGGCTTTAAGCTATAGTATAACACTATGTGTGCGGCAATCGAAATACACGCGGACGATTTCTAAATAGGTCAAAAAATAAGATAATTTTGCAAAAGTCACATAATTTTCAATTTTCCAAAAAATTATGTATTTTCTTTAATAGAAACTTTTATTGCAGAAAAGGGCGATCCGTGCAATCCGTGAGATATTTAAAGTAATAAACGTTTTAACTTTAGCGTCTCAATACATGTTTGATCATGGTTAACGTTATAATTCCAGCCCTCTAAAATCGTATTCGTTAAATGAGGTAAACTGCAACATACTGCCATGTTTGCGTTGGAGGGCAATAGTTACAGGGAATTCGAAATCAGAATGAACTATTAAGAAATCGTCCGCGTGTATTTCGTTTGTCACACACATAGTGTTATACTATAGCTTAAAGACTTCCTCGACGGATGGACTATCTAACACAAAATATTTTTTCAATTGAAACCAGAAGACAAACAAACAAACAAACAAACAAACTCTTCAACTTTAATATTATGTGAAAAGTTTATATGTTAAGATTCCATTTTGTTCGTCCACGTTGGTTTCCTGTTTATAATATAAAAAATTAATTCAATAAACAATTCATTTAATCGACCATATTGTTTTTCATTATCGACAAAATACATCGATAAAGAATTCCAGCCTTGACGCGGTGGGTGGGTGGGAACTACTAAAATTTTCGAGTTACCCCTCCACCCACCAGTGGGTTAGAATGGTGGGTTAGCGGGTAACTGCCCGAAAAAACATGCTTTTGGCACGCATTAAAAATTTTAAAGGTAAATTTTTATCAATATTTTTGATTAAAAAAGTAATTAGCTTTGACAAAATTTCATGTTCCAATGCATAATAAAATTATTGACATATTTTTATATTTGATATTCAAAGCAAACAGATATGGAATCTCTCTCCAACTTTCCTTATTGGAAGTTGCTGAAAAAGATTCCGTAGTATGAAAGTTGATTTGTATCTGGCGTATTTGTACAGCGAATTGATTTTTACTTTATTTCTATTAGTTAGACAGACAGATAAGTCCTGTAATTTTTTTATCTTTATTCACTTATAATGTATCGTTATAAGTTTCGATTTCAAATCCAACCGTACCAAACTCAGCAGTCAAAACACGAGTAGAGCCTTGCAACCCCGACTGAATTTAATTATCCCAGTCCGAGTCTAACATAAAGCTTTTATGTTCGCACATTATTTTCTGCCGAAGGATAGCAACACTGGCAACGGCGTCTTGTTGCGGACGTTGTTTTAATTATTACGTTGCCTTCGTGAAATATTGGAATGATAAACGATTGCTCGTGGCTTCGTCCCGGCTATGCTGCTCGGTTGAATGGGTTTTGTATAAATAAATGTCGGAATCACTATTAAAACGACGGGAATATTTGCACTTGAATACTCACCTATTTTTGTAATAACTATGATGCATTTTTGACAAGTTACTTTCAAGAAGTTTTGAATAAATTATACTGTCTGCTTGTCGTCGAATATTCCAAAACCAATGCTTGCGCATTCACTTGTGCAAAATCAAAATTATTTTGATTTTACCCCTCTTTATGCAGAAATTACGTTGCAATTTTTTTTTACAAATAATATAATTTTTCTGTTAATATATTATTTAATTGCAGCGGGGCATACATTTTGAGTTTGATTGGCCTCAGCTTGGCCATCCAACGAAAGTATTATGACAGCTTTTCGAGATCAGTGGCTTCCGCGCTAGACTGAACTATTTATTACATTATTTACATGTTTAACCGTAAACCTTTCACATAGGAAATTTTCTATCAACAATGCAATAAAGATTGACTTTAAAGTTTAACCTAATACAACCCGAAGCGTTTGAAAACTTTAAAACGAGTCATTTCAAAACAATTTCTGTCAGAGATTTCCCAGGGGCAAGCACTGCATCACCATAAAACGCTCAGTGTAAAAATTGACTCCCAAAGCTTTCATAGCCGAGCGATATCTTTTGTTGCATATTTTCTAACTGCGTTTAATGGGAAAACGGGAAATAAAATATGGTCGTAAAATGAGACGAAATTTTTAAAGTATTATTATGGTACGTTCCAACCCATTTTGCTGTTATGTTTGAAGCACATTCGTTGCATGATAATTTAACGAAACTATTTTACTGTTATTATTGTTTTTTTGAGATGAAGATAACTAGAGCGATTGCGAAAGAGGTTTCTTTTTTAAGTTATTCGAAAGCAAACGAACAAGAGGGTCATCTGATAGTAAGTGATCACCGCTGCCCATGGACATCAACCACCGTACAAGGGTCGCAGATGCGTTGCTGGCCTCTAAGACCTCTGCTATTTCACTGTGGTCTTCTATTAGGTAGGTACGTACCCAGACGAGCGAATCAATCGAGTAGAAATCTCATTAAGCTCAACTTCTCTTAAAAGTGCAGAAAATTCCCCGGTAACCTAAACCTAAAATTAACCTCTACGCCTAAAAGAGTTAAATTAAATATTCAAGCAATTTAGGTTCATTTGTTACCCATCGGCCTCATCCCTAGCAATTTCAGTACTCTGTCAGTGCCGATAAAACAAATAAATGGACAACTGAAATTAATTTACATCCGTTGCTATAAATTTTAGCACTTAATTTATGCTTGCGATCAATTAAGAGTCGGCAGTAGTAGGTAGTAAAGATTAATAGCACGTACCGGCCATTACTAGTCTATTTTAGTCTAGGAGTATCGCTAGAACGTCCCGTTTTATGAGAATGATATAAAAGCTAGCTTATCTGCAAGTTCTCAATCATACCGCTCCGTTGGAAGAGATAAATTGCGCAGTAGAATTAATTTTATAAATATTTAACGGCGGCGCCGGCGTCTCTATTTTCGCAAAGGTTAAAAAAAGAGCGCGAATATTTTGACAGATTTGACATTCTGACTACGCCATTTTTTTTAAATAATTGTGTATAAGTTCTATCTGTATATAAGTAAGTAGGTCTTTAGTTTCTGTGTGCCTTCAAACATATTATTATGTATTTTTCGTGCATATTTGAGAAGTGCAGCTCAAGAGATACAAAATTAGGGATTTATGAACTCTAAGTAATTTTGATTAGCTGTTATGTAATTAATTGGGAGGACGTATGTCAAAAGTTCAGCTTAAACATTCTGTTCCAACATTATGGCATTTTTGCCACTGGCGACTAACTTCAGATCCGGCAACTTTTGGCTTGCTTTATTTTATTTTCAAAAAGGCAGCATAAAAACTGTCATCCCGCTCGAGTTTTCCTAAGCCTGAGTAATTGACAGCAAACTGGAATAAAGCAGTTAACGTTTATATAAAGTTATTTAAAAGAGTTCCGTCACAAATGTTTCACGAGCCGTTTATTAGCTCGATACAGCAGTTAATAACAGGGTTAGCGGCACGCGAACTTTTCCGATGAACCAAAGGATTGCTTGTTGTTGTATTAGCGCATTTCGTGTGCCAACATATTTATGTAATATTTGGACATTTTTCACAAGATGCCATTGCTTCTGGTAGGTTAAAAAGAAGTGTTTGACGGGCCCTTTGGTCCAGTGGTCAGAGACCCTGGCTACTAAACCAAGGGTCGCCGGTTTAAATCCCGCTAGGGGCAAATGTTTTTGTGATGAACATCGACATTTGTACTCGACTCATGAATGTTTATAAAAGTATTTATGTATGTCTATCCGTTCCTGAGTAAATGTAATCGACATTAGTCTACTTATCTATTTCTTTTTGTAAATCAAAGAGAAAAAAAATACTAAAAAGGTGACAATCGTTTTTGTATGGAGAGTTAGGCCCACATACAATTTTAGTGTTTATTTACGAAATGGGTATCAATTTATTCCTTATAATCTCCAGATTATATTGGTAACATTACTTTTTCATATTTTAACCGGAATCGTTAGAAATAAGATGTGAAAATATACATTAACCTCCTAATATAATCTGTCATTTTACTTTCCTGACGTTCAACGCCTGAACCGTAATGACTTACAGATAAGGGTGATTTTCCATTATGTTTTTCCTATGTGCCTGAAGTAAAAGCAATTTATTATGACTAGTGGCCGCCTGTGACTCTGTCCGCGTGGAATAAGGTTTTAAGACACACATAGTCTTAAACTATAGCTTAACATTTTTTAGTTTAAGCCTGCCTCGACTAATGGATTATCCAACGCAAAAAAAATTTTCAATTCGAACCAGCTGTTCCTGATAGCGTGTTCAAACAAACAAACTACAGCTTTTTATATTATTTAGTATAACCATTAATGACAGTTGACAGACGGGAGGTTTCTGACATTTGTATTCAGTTTTTTATATAAAATCAAAATCCGGCAATAGACTAGCACTTGCGTTCCGTTATACGGATTTTTTTGTATTGTTTATTCGAATTATTTTATTTCAATAATTAAATGATTTAAAGTCACTACAAATCACCGCCTTAGATAAAAATAAGCATGAAAACCGTTCTAAAAGTGAATTGCGTCTCCTTTATGTTCGATTTCAAGTAGTTTATTTTAATTCTATTTATAAAAACCTTTTTTCCGTCAGTTATCTGTATGTCAGCCATTGTTTACTAATCTTTGGACAGATAGTTCACGGATATAATCAAAATAAGGCTTTTTATTTTAGTTTTATGAACCCGGTTTCGTTTGAAATTCACTTCAATAGCAAAATTCATAAAAAATCATATAATTTTTTTACGTACTTCTCTTTCTCTTAAACGTTACCGATTGTTGGTGGGCCCAAAAAAAACTGTGTCCTTTACTTTTACTATATTTCGAAGATAATGTAAATATGAAATAAGTTACAATCCATCGGTATCACAGGTAGTGCACTTAAAATGTTTGAGTCATACCTTGAAAATAGAGTACAGATAGTTAAAATAGGTAAGAACCAAAGTAAACCCCAACCAGTATTGTACGGTGTCCCACAAGGGTCGATATTGGGGCCGCTACTGTTCCTTATCTATGTAAATAATATAGCAGACCTAGGGCTAAATGGCCATATAACTTTATATGCAGACGATACATGCCTTTTCTATTACGGTACTAGTATAGATGAAGTTATCTCAAAGGCTCAAGAAGACTTAAATATACTGCTTGAATGGTTTCAGTACAACCTGTTAACTATCAACATATCTAAAACATGCTACATTATCTTCAAATCGAAAAACAAAGTAATCCCTTTGCACCGTCCTTTAACAATTAGCAACATTCCACTGGAACAAAAAACTTGCGAAAAATATTTAGGTCTAAGAATGGATAACAATTTAACATGGAACAAACAAATAGAATATATTAAATCCAAATTGTCTTCCCTGTCAGGTTCACTTCGCAATATAAACCAATGCCTTCCTAGGAAACTGCGTTTCAATATTTATAATTCTCTTGTTAGATCACACCTAATATATTTAATAGAAATATGGGGCAGTGCCGCCAAGAATAGATTACAGGAGCTGCAACGAGCTCAAAACAAGGTAATAAAAACACTTTTCTGCTATCCATACCTAACATCAACTCAAAAAATTTACAGTGATACTAAAATAATGAACATAAGGCAATTATATATGTATAGCACCTGCATTTTAATTTGGAAGATTATCAATAAAACCATCCAATCTGATTTATCGTTCACAAAAAAATCACAAATATCCAAACGCAGTCTTCGTCGACCGAGCTTGCTAGTACTGCCTAAACTACGTTCTAACTTAGCAAAAAAAAGCATAACCTTTGAGGGAGCACAATTTTTTAACAGACTGCCATCTCATATTAAATCTATAGATTCTTTGAACAGCTTCAAATCAAAACTGTACAGTCATATACTTGAGGATTGTTAATTTGTTGGTTTCGCGAGAGTTGCAGCCCAATGTAACTGCGTAGATTTAGTTTTGGAGCAGTGACCACCGCATAGATTAAGTTTTAAAAAAAATATATATTGTTCTCTTATAAGTGGATTTTTGTAATCTTTTTTGAGAATAAATTCTTAAAACCTAAAACCTAAACCTATGTATTCGTATTTTCACTATTGTATCTCATGCTTCTATAAAAAAGTCATGCCGACATTTCGAGCTACAGACCTTAGACAGGATTCGAACCCATAATTTCCAATACTTACCAGACCACTGTCCAACAATGGCGATAACAATGTAGCAAAAGTACGCGCCTAAGTCACCCGAGCAACTTTGTTTTATTCAAATAGAGATACTTGGTAATGTGCTAAGGAAGCGACTAGGTACAAAAATGCTTGGATGTCAACTTAATTTCCATTCAGAAATCCAACCGCTTAACATTAAAAGTCCATTGTAAAAAGTCCCGTCCACTTCACGAAATACTTCCCCTATTAAGACCTGATTCACATTGCTGTTGATTCAAGAAAACAAAGATTAGTTTAACTCTTGTTTATTCGTTTAAAGCAAACAAAGATTTAACTCTAATTCATTCGCTTAAAACAAATACCTTTTAATTATATAGAAATTTTGGAATGCGCATTTGATGCTGTTTAAAAGCTCTATTTGTCTTATAGTTAAGAACTATGTACTTACTTAGACTAGAAAACCGAGGGAGTTTAAATGGAACTAGAGTCAACTGCTTGCGTCATGGATTTTAAAAATGTATTCAATGTTATGTTTATCGGTTACCATTACCCATAGTTTACAAAAACTTGGAGAATAATACACCCATAAAATAATTATAATGTACTAGCGACCGCCCGTGACTCCGTCCGCGTGGTTTTCAGTTTCCGCACACATAGATATACTATAAGCATTCTTCGTCAAATGGAGTAACTAACACAAAAACCATTTTTTTAAATGGATCTTCAGTTCCTGAGATTAGCTCGTGCAAACAAACATACAAACTAATCAGCTTTATTATATTAAGTATGTATGTAGAATTGTAGATTGCTAGAAAGTTGTTGTATAAATTAAACATGCAACACTAGACGACTACAGGTGAAACACAATAATATTATACAAAGTTAACCAGCTTTGCATTAAAACACACTTTTTGTTAAACTCCTAAGGAAATATCGCGGTCGAGAGTCCTAACCGTTCCTTTACTGTGTGCCTGGCTCGGTTAATGTTACAATGGTTATTTTTAACTGCTTCTCAGTAACAGTGGTATGGACCTTTAATGTTAATTAATATTACTGTTACACTTTTGTTACGAATAGCGCGGTCTTTGCAATCTTTAGAAAAAATCTCCCTGTAGAATTTTAATGGAACATTTCTTTAACTTTTCTTAACTTTTGTACCTCTTAGTTGTTTCCAGTGGTTACTGTTTTTGATTAGAGGGTCGGAAAACGAGCTAGAAGGCCATCCCAAGCTAACTTATCTTCGCCCCCATGGACACCAAAAAATCTCCAAAGTTGGCAGACGCGTTGCCTGCTTTTATAAAACTTATGCACTCTCCCCCTCTCCAATAATTTGAGTAAGTATTTGAAAATCCTACGCAACATACTGAAATAATTATGGTTGCGAAACCATTCCAAATTCTGTATTTCGTTTCTCGCTTGGTTTCTTTAATAAATATGAGTTATAGCCCTGTAAAAGTTTAATGTTACGTAACCTAAATACTTCAATTAAAACAAATAGTAGGCTTGCCACAAGGAATGATACATTAAAATTTAAAATAACAGCTGTAATTAAATGCTGTAAATGTTTTCATAATTACATATTCATTTAACCCGTTGTGGTTGTCTGTTTAATCATGAATTTCGTTCGGAAACGTATTGTGTTCAGTATTGTTGTTCCATTCCGACTAATTTGCAGGTGACTAATTAAATGTTAATGTTTCGAAATAAATATACATTTGACGACACGGTGGGCATACCTATATATAGGTGTGGTATTTTTGTGTGGTTACTACTTTGATTAAATGGGTATTTATTGTTGGTTAA
Source organism: Nomophila noctuella (assembly GCA_958496325.1). Lineage (NCBI taxonomy): Eukaryota > Metazoa > Arthropoda > Insecta > Lepidoptera > Crambidae > Nomophila > Nomophila noctuella. The sequence continues at coordinate 3,203,168 of OY292501.1, forward strand.
CGTGAGAATATGGCTATTCCGAATTAAACAAATTAAAATTAAAATGGGCTTACGGTAGTCTAACTAACCTATAGGCACCGTGCAGAAACTATAGAGGGCGCTAAAATTCCGATTTTTTTTCTGTGGTTTGACAGTAAAATTTGACATTTACCTTGGTCAGTTCGAATTCGAGTCACTAGATGGCAGAATAAGGCACGGTGTTTTCCGTGGTTTGACAGTAGAATTACCGACATTGAGATTGACATTTAGCTTGGTCAGTTCGAATATGAGTCACAAGATGGCAGAGTCATCGCTACGCACGGTGCCTATACGGCGAACCTAGAACAGTCAGCGTCAGATAGATAGTGACACTCAGGGTACTCAAATAAATAGACGCAACCTTGGTTTTGTTTTACAAACTTTTTCCTTTTTCGAGTTTACTTTAAAAATAATCTACGCCCTTTTTATTATTTTATTAGATATTGGTCTAGTCTCAGAAGTTCCTAAATAAATCGTATTATTCTCGTCAAAAATTTGACACGATTCGAAAGTTGCGATTTCGTTCTTTTCTATAGCGAAACTAATATAACTACCTTAACAACATACGTTAGAGTGCACTTTATAAATATCTACATTTGTCACGTCTTTGTCGATCCGTCTGCAAAGTTTAAACTTCCAATACTAGATGTAGAATAGAGAATAAAGAGCTGACTCGGAGAAAGAACTTTTAATTCGAAAACTGAACTAGAAGAATACCTAAAACTAGTCTACAAAGTTGTTATCAGACGCATTTTCAAGAATTATTTGCCATGCTTGTTTGTTTTGGGTCATAGATAAGGTTAATCTTCTTAGGTTTTCAAAAGGAGTTGAACTATAAATACATACATTTATGACAATCTCTCTTAGTACACATGTTTGGTAGCTACGACGTGAGATCAATCTTGACTTTACAATGAAATGAATCTATACTAAAGAAGGGTATGATAACAGTTTTGGATTAACTTTAATTTGAGAAGCCTAAGCTCTTAGTTAGGATTAGAATTCACATTATTTTGCGAACCTATTATTATTATTATTATTTTTTATGTCAGGTATTATATTAGGTTTACGAAATTTCACATTAACTTATTTATTTATTTATTAAAATTTATTCAATTACAACTCAATTATTTAAACCTGTGATCTTTTTTTCTTAAAACTCTGGATAACTATAAATTGTTCACTCGTTCCAGATATATTTGCTGGAGATTGGACGTTGTCCAAGTAATGGCAATTTCGTTTTACGCAGGAAATGCTCACATTTCAGATGATATGATAGGTGTGCAGTTAAAAGCCTGGACTTTCTTCAATGTAGAATAAATATAAAAAGTACTTTATTAGGGAAGTTCCGGTGTTACATTATTAATTAGTTGTTTTAATTAGTTTATGTAAATAGCCATTATTAGTGTATTTCAAGTATCTGCTATCGCATTAGGCTTATACATGTAAGGATAGTTCTAAGATTTTATAAATAAATAAATAAACACATTAAAAATACTGCTGATTTTGTTGATTCAAGATTGAGTTAGAGAAGATTAATCAACATAACACACATTCACACTTACCATTAGGTCGTCCTCTTGTTCATATGCCTGCTTCTGACACGTTAAAAATATAAGCATATGTGTAAGTAAACAACATGTTAATTAATATAACAGTTTTATACAATATCACAAGAAAATCCCACGTTAACATTCTTAACTGTTTACTGCACCGACAATAGTATAACTTGCATTTTCCTTACGTAAGTTAGTTGATCGTTAATATTACCTCCGTACCCCAAACTCAAGTTGCACAATTTAAACTATTACTGCTATTACCGCTTCATAGCGCTATTCAACTGTATTTACAAGCTAAGCATTTCCTGCAAGCAAATATAAGCAAAATATCATCTGTGAGTCTTTCTGTGAACAATTTGCGCTCGGAGTAAACTGCACTGCACTTGAAACGTATTGCGGCGACAGACTGGGTAAGGTGCCAGTTATACCATGGCATTGGAATGCATGTTTTTGTGAGTGATGCTTTACTTCGTAATACTGACATATATTTGAATACCCAATTATCTGTAGTTGTACCATTGTTTATGGCGCGATGTGTAGCGCACTGTTTTCAGTGACCAATATAGGTACGAGTACGTTCAAACTAACGAGTGTTTTACTCTCCAACATCTCAGGTTTACTGACTGAAAAGAGTCAGTATGTTTGTTGGAAATGAAGGCGTTGTAACGTCTATCGAGTTGACAAATGCCATGATGAAAGCTTAGATAGGTAAGAGGATCCATCAGCAGATATCAAGAGAGGTGAGCTTAGTGTAACTTCCAATTGAATGAGCCCTTCGTCTATTTTAAGATTGTGAAGCAATTCCAAAGTAAGTTGTGCTATCACATTATAGGCTCTTAGATTTTCGAAGCATAATTTCAAACAATTGATCGCTATGACTGGTTGCATAGCTTACCGCTCCAAAAATCCACACACCAATCAAAAAAGGTTCAAATAGATTCATTTACGCCCAATCACAATTACAAATGTATCCTCTTCGGATCTATGAAGAAATACATATATTAGTTTTCTGATTATAGTTTCAATTGCCATATTTAATAACTTAATCATGAGCTTTAGATTTGATTTCTGGTCACATAACTTACTACATAGCACTCCCAAAAATCTCTACCACCAACCAAAGTATCACAAGAACCCTTCACACTCATTCGAAATTTAAAAACAGCGGTTTTTACTGTGAATGGGCCGTAACCACGGCGCGGCGTTCGGGGCGAAATTAAACATACCCGGGCGACACCTGCGGGCCGCAACGGAAATTTGACGTGTTAACCCTGCCTTAGGGATGTGTGCACTGCCGAAACCAGAGATATTCAGCAGTTTAATTAGTTTAGAGCTGCAGAAAGTGAAAAATTAAGCAAAATATAAAATGGTTATATCTAGTTGTTGTGATCGGGTTGTTCAAAGCATAGATTCAAATCGTGAGATTTTCCCTCGCCATACTTTGGAATTAGCACTAAAATAAGGACGACAGTCGCTTTTTAGAGCAGACAGCACTTTGACAGTCAACCGTTGAAGTCTAAGATCTACGTGCTGTCTCACTAGGCAAGGGAAAATCTTACGTTTTAAATCTATGGTTGGGCGGTGACGGTTTTTCCGAACACAACACTACTTTGTTTTGATATTATATTATCAATCTGCTTTTGGCAAGCGGATTAAGCCAAAACCCATCCTTAATGATAACAGGGTATACTCGTAACAAAAATCTTATTGAATGCTATATAAGGCACAAAATTAACCATTATGTTGCGACTAGTAGTTTACTTTTATCTCAATTCATTTTATTTTTTTTAGTTTAAAAATTGGTTAATGATTTGAAGTCAGCGTGATTGACGGGCAGACATCCAAATAACGAAACTTTTACATTTCTAATATTAGTGTGATGACTTGTTGTAAGTATTATTCTTTGCTCTATGCTTGAAGCATCATAATGAATTTACATGAAATATAGCTTGGTTTATATTATGGAATCTGCATTACATGGATGTAAATTTTGGTTGTTATCATTCAATATATAAATGTAATAAAAAAATAAAAAAATATTTCACAACATCACAAACATTGATCTGACCCCGTGCACTTGTGTTACAGACATATCTTTTACCTAATTTAAACATGGAACACACATCACTCAAACTGTAGTTTAAAAGTTTGATACTTTAAAGAACACAATACTCAAGGGAATGCATGTTCCTCCATAAATACAAATGCCGATGTTCACCACACAAACATTTGCCCCTAGCGGGATTCAAACAAACGACCCTTGGTTTTGTAGTCAGGGTGTCTAACCACTAGACCAACGGGCCCGTAAAAAACTACTTAAAGTTAATCTAGAAGGTAACACACGCCTCCTAAATGAAATTTAGATTAACTAATGCTTAAAAGTGTCCAACGGTATTCTAGTCCTTAATAATAATAATACCCTCCGGCCGTATTCGGCCATGGCGGCCAATCTTACGATCAGCCAGATGCGCAGGATATATATAAAGGGGCCCCTTAAACCTACACGCAAGTCCCAGGCGCCGACTGACATTCCTCTCTGTTCCACGCGATGGACCCGGCACCCGCACGGAGAATCCATGGATAGCTAAGAAGTTCGTCTCTAGTACACAGTCCTTGTCCTTAAAACTTTGTCCTTATTAATGTGCCGTATTGTACTTGTCTTAACTTAAACAGTACTACCTTTGCCCTCTTGGGTGTCGTAAGAAGCGACTAAGGGACATTCCTTAGGGACGGTCGGGAGTGTTCCCTTGTGCACTATAAATTTGACTTTACGGCAGTTACAAAACGTTTTGAAATTATTATTTCTTTTATCATACGTTTTATCTGTGTGATAGCGTTGTAATTAGCTTTACATCGTCGTTGACTTACTATGTATATTACACACACAGTCCGCGTGGATTTCGGTTTCCGCACAATAGTGTTATACTTACTATAGCTTTAAGCCTTTCTCGTCTAATGGACTAATGATAGGAATTAAAAAAATATTTAAGGGTTGGATATTTTATTTGAGCTATAATATATCACTATATGTGCGGAAACTGAAAGCCATGGGAACGAACTCGCGGGCGGCTTCTAGTACTCTATAATGTGTTATTACCGCTCATAATTAGTGAAATGATTAATTCCGGTCCGCTTATCATGGCGTCAGTGCATAACGCATTCATAGACAATCAGTGAAGTCCTGCACAAAAGCGGTAAAGCCCGGGATTAGGAGACCGGACTTGGTGTAATTAGTCAAATCGTCAGCCGTCGCCGTGTAGGTGTGAACATTAGAGGCTGTTATATGTGCTGATTAAACGTAATTTAGAACCAGAAAGGGGATATTAATTAGGTCATTTATAATTATCGGTTTAAGAAATTGCGAAATTGGGGCAGACTTCATGCCTTCTTCTTCATGCCATAGCCAAGATGCCATTTTGACTATTGTCGTTATCGCTATCGTCACGACTTATATCTCCATCCCACACAGATACTTCGTGTGCGAGATGGAAATATAAGTCAAAGCGATGGCGATGGCGATAGTGGTCGAATTAGCAACTTGGCTAGACCACCAGGAGTGTCACCCACGCTGACACAACACCTCACGAAAACCAGCCAGCTACATAGGAAACAAATGTTTGACTATCCTGCCTCCGCTAGACCCCAGAAAAAGGGGTAGTCCCAATAAATGCTGGCTAGGTGCGTAAGCCATGACATGCATGCCAATGATCTGACCACAAAGGATGATGAATACCTTGCAAAGTGGAGTCGAAAAAGCAAGAAAGGGGACCCTGGTCTCCGAGGCGATGGCCGAGGAAGCAAACATAACATAAAGCTATAATGATGAGGGTTTATAATTAGTGAAATGATTAATTCCGGTCCGCGTATCATGGCGTGACTGCATTATGCAGGTGCATAACGCATTCATAGACAATCAGTGAAGTCCTGCACAAAAGCGGCCAAAGCCCGGGATTAGGAGACCGCACTTGGTGTAATTAGTCAAATCGTCAGCCCGAAGCCGTGCAGTTGTGAACATTACATGTGAGAGACTGTGAAATGTGGGTTCGATCCCCGCACAGGACAAACATTTGTGTGCATGAACATGTCTGTTTGTCCTGGTCTGGGTGTTATATGTATCTATTTAAGTATATTTGTAATACCATTGTTGATTCTGATGTCTGTAACACAAGTGCTCAAGCTACTTTAACACGGGCTCAGATCAATGTATGTGATGTTGTGAAATATTTATTATTATTTATTTAATTAATGTCTGATTGAACAATGTAATTTAGAAGTAGATGGAGGTTATTAATCAAAGCGTACAAAATCGTATAAGTGACTAGCGGCCGCCCGCGACTCCGTCCGCGTGGATTTTGATTTCCAATATCCTATGTTATTCTGATGTATAAGCTATATTGTGGTAAAGTTTCATTGAAATACATTCAGTAGTTTTTACGTGAAAGAGTAACAAACATCCATACATCCATACATACAAACTATATAATAGTAGTAGGATTAGGAGACCGGACTTGGTGTAATAGTCAAATCGTCAGCCCGTAGCCGTGTGTGCTGTGTAGCAGTGAACATGAGAGCTGATTAAACGTAATGTTGGATAAGGAAGATATTTATTAAATGTTACTACAGGTGGAGAATAGCTTAAGTAAAATGTATCTATACTCAATTTTATAAAGCTGAAGAGTTAGTTCATTTAACAACGCGCTAATATATGGAAATTTTGGATCGAATTGACTTTTCTTTTGTCGAGGAAGGCTTTAATCTGTAGGATGGATTAAGCGATAGGATTTCGGTTTCCAAACACATAGTGTAAAACATATGTTTGGAAAGCGAAATCCACGCGGACAGAGTCACGGTCAGCCGCTAGTATGTTCATAAAAGTTCGAAGGACCAGACTTATATGTACTTTGGGGATCTCTACGTCAAAGTAGTACCTATGTGCTTAAAGCCTTTTTTTATTATTTAAATATGAAACACGAAATGTTTCTTTTGAACAATGTCCTATTTTTCTAAATGGAGCGTTGAGTAAAGCTTATATTAATATCTGATTTCATATTTTTCTTTCATTAAAACATTTTCCCTTAGCATCGGGGACCAATATAATTGCGGAAATTGTACAATGCAATGGACGGAAAAATAAAAGTTCCCCAGTCTCTGGATTAAAAAAGCCGATTTAATATCGAGTTACAATTTTCTACCAGAAGAAACATAATTAAATGTATACAAAAACATCCCTGTGATTTGTAAAGTCAATGCAAACTTGTTGATTTTTTCTTGGTTAGTGCATAATAACATTGTTCAATTTCGAACCAACTAATGGTTTGGTGTTATAAGGTCACGTATGCTTCATTTGGTTAAAATATGCATTTGGCTACATACTTTAGTCCATTTCCGCTAACCCGGTGCCAGTTGACAGTTCAAAGGAAAAGAAATAACGAACCCTACGGAAAATCATTATTAAATTAATATATAAATTGTTTGCACGAACACACCAATTGCTTAGCCCCAAACTAAGCTCGAACCTTGCACTAGGGAAGCTAGCAAACGGATAGATATATGTACATACATGCTTTTATAAACATTCATTACTCGCGTGCAAATGCCGATCTTCATCACACAAACGTTTGCTCCTAGAGGGATTCAAACCCACGACCCTTGCTTTTGTAACCAGGATCTCTGAATCTCCGACTACTAGACCAACGAGCCCGTCGAAGACCTCTTCTAGAGTTTTCCATACAGGTAGCCCGACCCACGGCAAATCGCATTCACCTCTCCACACCTCAACTACAATGTTACCCTATCGCATCGAATTGCATACTGCATACACCAGTTCAATCTAAACATCAAACACGCAATCGGTTGACCGCAAATCGAACTCCAACCCGAGTCCCGAATCAAATCAAACTTGTTCAAACCGCTCGTGCCCCCAACACTCAGATTCAGCTTCGCGACCAGAAATCATGTTTGCTATTTTTATGGCGGGTGCCTTTAAAACTCGAGACTGTTTGACTTTGCGAGTCCAACGGTTCAAAATATTGAATTCTGCCAAGTTGAGGCGAAGTTGTGCTACATTCCACTTATGAGATTGCTTCTGGCGCAAAGAAACTAGGGCCACAGTGTGTTGGGAGGCCAGCGAGGTCACATGCCAGATGTTCGGTATGGTACGGGTCGGTAATTAGCCGATATAGTGGTAACAAACATAGAAATGCATCAAGTCCATCAACGGTCTCGGTAACTTAATAATGGTAAGAGCACTTGCCCAGATTGCAAGAGGAGCTGGGTTCAATCAATTGATTGCCTAAGACCAGACGATTTTTTTTTTTTTTGACAATATAATTTTCTTTGTTTATTATTTTAAAATAAATAGGTAAAGGTGAATAGTTATAGCAATTTATGTGCTTTCGTCGAGTAGTGATTACGACTCTCTAACGTTATACGATAAAATGATAAAATGCTTTACAATAAATAAATTTGTTCTTATATTTGATGCTTTTCTTTGATGCTTATTAACATCCATTGCTATAATTGGGTTTTTATAGAAAAATAAATGTAATTAATACCTTTAATGCCTTTTAAAATCTAACAAGCGCAATAATATGTCCACTTTCATTTGTACACGATCAACAAATATCTAACGGATGACTGTTAAAATTGACAGCATTGTCGATAGGGATATTACAGACGACAAGTGGCTGACTGTTTTAGAATTCCTAATCTATACTTATAATAAATCTGTAGAGAGGTCAATTCTGTACATTAAATATTTTTCCAAAATAACTATCAGGGGGTATTTAGTGATCGATACTGATACCAAAAATGCAATCAGTAAATTTTTTGTCTGTCTGTCTGTCTGTCTGTCTGTCTGTCTGTCTGTATGTTCCTTATAGAAACAAAAACTACTGGACGGATTTTGACGAAACTTGGTTCAATTATTCTTCATACTCCTGGGCATATTATAGGATACTTTTCATCACGCTACAATCAACAGGAGTAGCGTAGTGAAGGGAAATGTGGGGAAAACGGGAGAATTTCCTCCATTTCTTAAGCTTCAGTCGCGTGTGCAGCCTTAATCGTTAAAGTCACATAGAAATCATGTATCACGGAAATATTCTACATAAAATTGCCTAAAAAATATCCCCCAACAGCATATGTCTATCTTTTATGGTTGACTCACAATAACACGTGCAACTCAAGATCCAAATAGGTTTGAACGCGCTAAGCTCAGGAACTACTGGTTCGAATTGACAAAACATTTTGTGTTGGATAGTCCACTTACCACCATTTGTCGAGGTAGGCTTTAAGCTATTGTAATATTCCTTTATTTTATCATTGTAAATTGTGCTAGCGAACTATTTACTTCCAAAATGTGCCGATAGATGGCGCACCTCGCAAGAGGCGCGTCCGCGGATCTGAATCACGGTGAACAGATGATTTCTCAAATGTATAAGGTCTCCAGATTATAATCAAGCGTTTTCCGGTTCACATTAGGCAGTCGCCCCCACATGACGGGGGCACTGTTTTTCGACGTCGCTAAAGCTTTCGACAAGGTCTGGCACAACGGGCTTATTTATAAGCTCTACCAACTCGAGGTGCCCAACCGTCTCGTGCTCATCATACGAGACTTTTTGTCGAACCGCTCCTTTCGATACAGGGTGGAGGGAGTTCTCTCCCCTCCCCACCCTATCCGAGCAGGTGTTCCACAAGGATCGGTGCTATCACCCATCCTTTTCACGCTTTTCACAAGCGACTTCCCCAAGTTCACGACCCCGAATCCTCTAAATATCCATACAGCTCTGTTCGCGGACGACACAGCTATATACTGTTCGTCTCGCACAGTAGGCCCCATCGTCACGACACTCCAACGCGTCGCCGACTCTGTCGGCGCGTGGTTTCGGAAGTGGCGTATCGAAGTCAACCCCGACAAGAGCAAGGGAATCCTCTTTTCCAGAGGTCGCATCCCGCGCTCTCTCCCTCCCGTCACCATGTACGGACGACCTATCCCTTGGGAGAGGAAAGTCCGCTACCTAGGAGTGATCCTCGATCAGAGGCTGACCTTCGGACCGCACATCAAGACCGTGCGCGATCGCGCTGCGTTCGCGCTCGGCAGACTCCATTGTCTTCTCAACAGTCGTAGTAAATTGGCACTTAGAAATAAGTTGTTAATTTACACGACTTGTATCAGGCCGATCATGTCATACGCGAGCGTAGTTTTCGCGCATGCGGCCCATTTCCATATCAATAGGCTGCAAGTAATTCAGAATAGGTTCATGCGCAAGGCCACTGGCGCGCCATGGTACCTAAGGAACAAAAATCTTCACATTGACTTGAAACTGCCGACCATCGCGCAGTTTTTCAAGCAATGCTCCCGCAAGTATTTCGACTCTGCCCCTCACCACCCGAATCCACTGGTGTCGTCGGCTGCCGACTATGTCGTTCCAGCCGACACATCCAGACGCGCTCTCCGACGTCCGAGGTACGTCCTCAACGACCCGGACGACGACATTACAGTCGCCATCGCGGAGGCCGAGCAACTCGCGCAGACTAGCAACACCAACAGACCGAGATATCGTCCTCGCCGGCGAGGACGCGCGTCGCGTTTTCCTGTAGGGACCGCGTTCGTTAGATACCGGCACGTGCCGGGTAGATTCTCACCGCGTCGATACGTTAGATTAACGTCTCCAGTGAGGCCCATGGCCGAGGTTCGTGCCCCCCTCGGGGCGCCCCTGGGCGGCTCACTGCTAAACTCTAGTGTGGTGTGAGCCCTCCGCTCCCACAATCTTCCGGTTAACCTGTCACGGGAGCCTTCAGCAACCAACAGGGACGTCAAAAAAAAAAAAAAAAAAAAAAAAAAAAAAAAAAAAAAAAAAAAAAAAAAAAAAAAAAAAAAAAAAAAAAAAAAAAAAAAAAAAAAAAAAAAAAAAAAAGCGTTTTCCGACTCTTAATTTGCGTATTTTTTCCATCCTGAGTAATTAGTCCCATAAAAGTGTGCAAGTTGACTGCATGCATATAGACCGCTGTTTTATTCAGCTATTTTTAGTAAGACTGTGTGCGGAAATCGTGACCCACGCGGACGGAGTCGCTGGCGGCCGCTAGTTATTGTAATAAAAGCTTTTGTCTGTTTTTATTCTTATAATAACTTGTTATTCACGTTGTTAAATGAGCAAAGTTATCAGGGTATCTCGTACATACGAGTATATACGTAAACTGGCAAAGTGGATTTTTACAACCGTTTTATCTATCGGCAAGAACAAGAAAAAAGAATAGTCCAGATTTTCCTTTACCTCGTAGAGAATTAGAAACATGGTCAGAAGATGTCTCTCTGTTATTAAATTAACTGTGGCAATGTGCAGTTGTAATAATTTTCTATGTACGCATGTACTTGCGCAAACATTGTCGACGGGAACTTTTGCGAATTCCCACGTTTATGTTGTTTTGAAACTCGGTAATAGCGGGCCCATTAGCTGCTTTCTGCAGTAAATACTACTAGCGAGGTATGAATAGTTATGGCACCTCTAGGTTTAGTAAGTGTTACTTACGGCTATGCTGTGTTGAACTAGTCATAGGTGGTTAGTTTTTTTTTTATGTCAGAGGCGTCACACGATCTAGCGGGTCGCCTGATGGTAAGCAATCACCGCCGCCCATGAACATCCGCGACACCAGAGGTATCCTTGATGTGTTGCCGGCCTTAACCCCATACCCTCCCGAACTGAGCTCTGGCAACCTTACTCACCAGCAGAAACATAGCACAACAGTTACGTATCTTCACTGCACATAGCTGTTAGTTCAGCTAGACCATACTCACCCCCACTGAATCGCGACCAAAGGGACGAGGGTTTTAGTGGGTATTTGGGGCTCTTCTAGGAGTCCCGAATAACCCCTATGCCGCCACACCGCTGGGGGAATGCGTCAATGAATTTCCTCTCTCTTCACTGGCTTTGCTAAACACCAGCACAGATTTCAATGGCAGTATTTATGTTAATAGTAGAGATGTTGCGCCCATCGTCTACACGCTAGATCGGGGAGTTGGTGCCCGCAGTACGTTGAATGAAATTTTCCTCTGGAGGGATCATCTTAGCGCTTCTCCCGGTTGCATCCTCGGCCATTGCGTCGGAGCCAAAGGAATGTCTTTTAATCTTCTAACGTCACTCACTAGTTACTTGGCTGGTGGGTAGTATTATTTTAAGTTCGGCACTACACGGCTGGCTAATAAACAGATGCTAAACTGGTTGACAGTCAACCATCAAGGAAATGTCAGAGCACAATTGATACAAAAAATTATAAGAGCATATTTATGAACATCATCTTTGTCCTGCTCGGGATCGAACCCGTTACCATCAAGCTACCGTCCTGAATCCTGTTCCGAGCAATTACTCCACGCAGCGTTCCTTGTGGGTTTAACAATTACCCCTCATTATGATGCGGCGGCTTTGTGATGCAAATGGGTACATTGTTTTTGCGGTACGGCAAAATGGCCGGAATAAAAATAACGACTCACGCAATTATATTCGCTGTGTTACATGAAAGTGGGAACTTGATTATGTTGTGAGATTTGCATGTTTTTGGGTTTGGAAATGTGTGGATACAATCTTGGGGTTTATCATTATCATTGTGCGAAGGGGTGCGGTCACATGGGGTTCTTTTAGCACTCTGTAGCCATATAGGTGTAGGTGGTTTTAATAAAAGTATGTGAGCACTGTTTAACTGGTTTTATTTCACACTTATTCGTTTTATTTATCACTATTACAAAGGATATATATATTTTTATATCTGCGACAATTGTAAGTTTGTTGATGTCCATGGGCAGCGGTGATCACCATCTGGTGAGACTCTTGTTCGTTTGCTTCCCTATGCCAAAAACTGCACAAATAGTTGTGCATTTTTGGAGCTTATAGAAGATCGATCCTGAAAACCTACAGACAGTACGTGGACTATTTTAAAGGCTTTAATAGCGAAAAGATTTAGGAGTTTTAACCTACATTTTGTTTCATCTGGACCGTACCAATTGTGGATTCAGACAACATCTGACCTAGATTGTGTGGGGACCGTGCGTATAAACTAATACAACAGTTACTTTGCATTAACATTCCTTGGACTGCGTTCCCTATTAAACCTAGAGTTTGTATAATAAAGTTAAATCCCAGTCAGTTCGTGGTATCCTCGACCTGTTTTAGCCTATTTACAGTGTGGAGTTGTCTACTTGTCTACTCGAGTTTTGCTATCAATAATCTAACTACGCATAAAACCCAGAAAATGTAAATAAATAATTGATTCTCACACATCACACAGCGTGATAAAGCAATCTGTCACGATCTATGGGAAATCAGGGGCAGGACAACAGGTTGATTTAGAGGAATCACATCACCAGCTTTCAAACCATTTAAAGTATCTATCGTACATAAACATTTATTGCACGTCTACTCCACACTTTAATATTGCTAAAACACAGCATTTCGAAGCAGAAATAACTATGTTCGGCATGTTAGCATTTTAGCTAAGGTAAGTATTATAACCGCAAGACCGAAGCTAGGAAGTAGCAGGAATTAAAATTAAAAAATCATTCGCTAGCACGAACAGAGAGCGTTGTTATTAAGAGGAGTCGTAGACAAAGGCTATTTATTTTGCAAATGAGCATTAAAATCTAAACCACAGACTCGAGGGAAATCAGATCGGTCTCACAAAAATGTTGATGATACAACACTACGATTCTGCGGGTGTATTCTGTTAGAGTTTTGTCTACACTGATATAATACATTATATACTTATAATATAAAGGGTTGAATTTTGTGATGCCACCTGAAAAGGAGGAACCCACTCTTAATACTGTAGATAGAAAATTTTAATCAATGAAAAATTTCTTTTTTAAAAAAAATGGAATTTCTTCTTTTTTTTTTAATTTTCCTGCCGCAAACGGTTATCGAACTGTCTAGTTTCTGTAAAAGTTGAACCCCATACTTTTACTGCATCGATCGTCAGGGTCAACTTTATTATTAGGATGAAATGTCTCTATCAAACAATCTAAATTAAATGAAAGAAATAAAATTCAATCAATGTCTAATTAAATCTTGACCAGCATAGGACACAGTTAATCATATATTTTTTAAAGTGTTGAAATTGCTGTTGTGTAAATTACGTAATTAACAAAATACGATTTGAATGCCTCCGTTGCACTGTTACTCAAACTTTTAAAGCTTAGATTTACCATTTTTTATTAATAGGCTAACATCTGTTACTATAAGCTCTACTGACTTATCTGTTTAATAAAGTGACAAATTAACATTTTTAATTGCGTTTAGAGTTGAGGCTCTTTCTAATCACGCAATAGAAATTCAATGTCAAAATAACCGTTTTCAAAGTACAATTAAAGTAAAAGCTGAATAGCTCTCGTGTTTAACTTGTTTGTTATCCACCTTGCACGTTAAATGCAATTGGCAAGTGGTTTTCAACTTTCGACTGCGATTCGAGTAGCTACTCTAAAAATACCAACAAATTTTAAACTTACTGTACCAGAACAGGAAACACTGAGAAAGGGAAACGGTAAGTGCTTTCATTGTTTCAAAAAATCAAAATCAAAATTTATTATTTATGTTGGTCTTTGCAAGGCACTTATAAATCATCTATATTGATATCAGTGATATTATATCACAATAAAATGACTCGATCACCGACTTCGGAATGCAGTCATCTACCGAGAAGAACCGGCAAGAAACTCAATGGTCCCTCGTTTGAATCTCCATTTTTTTTAAATATCTGTTTGTGGATATTGCCGCCTATTAATTTTCATCTTTACATTTTCAATAGTTAAATCGAAATTGTCACCTTCCAACCTGTCGTGGATACACTACAACTTACTTAATATACTCTACTACAAGTTCTACAAGGGGTCTCTAAATTCACAGTTTGGGAAGCGCTGCCCCGTCCCTCATACCTGGAGGGAGATAAACAAACGAGACGAAGGCATCCGCGTTTTGTTAATTCCACAAAAACTGTTCCTCTTTATCGCTAACTCAATTTACAATCCCGCGTTTCAGTTGTGCTTTTTCAGCTTCATGTTAGATAGTACAGGAGGTAGAGATAAATAAAATTCAAAGTCAACTTCTGAATTCGAATTTGAGAAAAACAATTCTATGAACAATTTCTAAAATTTATTTCAAGGCCATGGAATTCTTAGAAAAAACCTATTATATTTATATTGCTCTACCTAACTAAGAGTAAAGAAACACCGTTAGCCAATAAGAGGTAGCATTTAGAAGAAAAGAATAATTGATGATACGCGATTATGTCCTTACCCTGCCGTGGGAAGACGTGGGACGGGATTGGGATAAGCTCAGCTTACATACAAAACTGCATTTCCTAAAAAAAAAATTAGCTTCTCCTGCACTATAAGTCTATTTCAGTTCATTGCTACTCAGCGTTGTCAAGTTTTTGCGCGCGGGGCTATGGGGTAACTTTTCCGCTTTATTTTCCATGCCTTCCCTATTTTTCTGGAAACTTTTACGCATGTTAAAAGGTTAGTATTTTGTCGTTCGTTGAAGGAAGTAATATTTTATGTAATCCACTATTTGTTCGGTTCAAATTAAATTTGACAGATTTTTATTGCAGCGATTCCGGACAAAATTGTAAATTCAGAAGTCTTTCATTTATTGTTGAATCAAGTTTCAATATATTTTTGTTACCATCTAAAGTGTTACCACTAAAAGAGCAACTATCGAGTTTCTTTCCGCATCTTCTCTGGAGACTGACTGCATTCCCAAGTCGGTGGTAGAAAATAATAATCAAAATGTATTTTTTTATTATTGACGATTCATACGTACTTTTCTGAGGCCTATTTGAATAAAGTTTATTTTGATTTGATTTAATTTGGTTTGATAAGAACTAAAACAGCAGATAAGATAAACTTTTAGATAACTTTACACTTGTATGAAACTTTCACTGATACAGCAATATTACATTCATGTCGAAATGATGAAGAGTAGATATTATTTTATCTGCTGCCATGGACAAAACAGTGCTTGGATGTCCCAACCGATGTATTAAAACTCATTTGAAAACGCTACAACCAGGCAGCTTATTTGCTTATTTTACATCTTTTTAAAATTAAATGATCAATGAATACATATCAGAATCCAGACACCGCCTGGAATCCTAGGTTGAAATACGTAGATTGTCATCTAGGAGCTCTGATAGACTGAATAGGTTCTTTGTTCCGCGCTTATAAAGGACGATTCGATGGCCAGGGGAGAGGCATCTGTCGCTGACTCTAATTACTGTTAAGAAAAACTCATGTTGTCTCGTGTTTCTTTTAAAGGAAATCATTAGCTTTTGTTTGTAGTGGAATGTCTGTAGGATGCTTTATGCTGCATTTACTCTCATAGCAGATCTCACAATAATGTTATTTAGGCTCGTATAAATAAATCGCACTCAACTCTGAGATCGATCTTGAGTGCGAACTTGAAATGTCATTCTCATATAAAACAGCACCTTAAGTTCGCGCTCAAGATCGATCTCAGAGTTGAGAGCGATTTATTAATGCGAGCCTAAGATTCACATATCGTAACTCCATTTTTTTTTCTCTTGTGTTACAAAACTTTTCTTGGTGGTTTTTTGTGTCTCCTGTAACTTTTAATCTGATGGAGTTTTGAGGTTCGACTCTTCAGTAGATTGAGCATTGGACCTTGATAGAAATCAAAAGATTGTAACAACACGGCACTCAAATAAAAAACTTAGAATGGGAAGTGCAGAGGTTGAAGTTTAACATAAATTAATTTATTGAAATATAATATTATTAAAGTAATACTATAAAACATTTTATGCGCCAATGCGCCATTATGGACCACACTTATTTTTTTAAAGCGTTAATATCATTGTGCCCTTTGGGTAACGCTTATTTTGTTTTGTGCATATTAAAATTGTCCTATTAAAGTATCTGTTAGTTAATTCAGTGCGATTGTGGCCATACATTGCTGGCAACTATCCAGCACCGTGTGGCGGTCAACTGAGGAACCGCAAAAACCGCTCTAATAATGGTGTCTGTGAATTATATTCCAAATAGATGGCGTTACGTAAACATAGGGTCCAACTGAGCTATTAGACCATGCAATTGAGCGAGGTAAAGCTTAGTGGAACTTCCACTCGAATGAGCCGCTCATCTGGGGAAGTTCCTCCACCTTACTTCGTTGCTGTTGTGCTATATTTCTGGTGAGTATGGTAGCCAGAGCTCGGTTGGGGAGGGCTTGGGGTCGTAAAGGCAGCCAACGCATCTGCGACCCTTGTGCAGTTGTTTTTGTCCATGGGTATCGCTGATTATGTTTCTGCAGGTAAGTTAGGTCGCCAGAGGGGGAGAGTATGTGGTCTTAAAAGCAGGCAACGCATCTGCGCCTCTTGTGCGGTTTTGATGACCATGGGCAGCGGTAATCACTAAACATCAGTTTACGCTTTTGTTCGTTTGCCTCCCATTTGTTTGGGTCGAAAGTCCCAGGCACCGACTGACATTCCTTTCTGTTCCACGCGATGGACCCGGCACCCGCACGGAGAATCCATGGATAGCTAAGAAGTTCGTCTCTCTAGTAAAAAAAACAGACTTAGAAGGGCAGATACGGAACTGCAATATCGTTTTACTATAACAACTAATAAACACGATAGATGTTCAAAAAAACATACACCGATATTGAGGTGTTAGGCTTATTAAAAGGTGGACAGGCACAGATGGCTCAGGCGTAAAAACCGCGTGGATTGACCGATCCGGTGAATCTACATATAAACCGCTCGTGTCAACTGCATTGGAACGATTCGATTTGAAGCTGAATTGGGAGGGATAGGGTTGACAAATATGAAGTTTTGGAGACTTATCTACATCCTTTAGAGTTGTTTGTGGGCTATCTCCCACATGAACATCATCATAAGAAACGATAATAAAGATGTATGATGGTTGCTTGTAAATGGGTCTAATCTTAAAAGTATTTTCAAACTATTTCATATATTTTTATTAGGATTTTACTCAAGAACATGAGAAAAATTGGACCTATGGATGGAGCAAGCTTTATTAAACATTGAGACCAACAGAAATCTAAAAAAAATATATTTATTTATTTATTTCAAGAAAGAACAAAATTTACAAAACTTATCTACATCAACAAAAATAGTAATTACACAAATCACTTAAAAGACCTCACATAAGTTTTTAATTAGCTTTTTTTTATAAATTGGCATTGAAGCCGGACACTTTGTTCAAAAATGTTAAAAATGTATCTACAGTCTATTCCTAAATGGAACCGTCAGTTGGTGCCCCTAGCAGATGTGCCACGTGTGCGCTGATTGATGCAAATCACTCGCACCCGCTCTGACTGTGGCTTAAGCATCTCCTCGTATCCCTGTGCTCCTAATAACTTCATCTGCATTATCTGCATTTACTATCTTCCTTGCATTTACTGCTTTACTGTATATAGGGTGATTTCTTGATATGAAAAGCCCGTAGTCAACACGCTTGCGTTGGTGTCTATAAAAAATAGAAAAACGACACTTCACCTCCGAAATATCCCTAGTCACTTATTACGACCACGAGAAGAAACGGGCCGATTCGCTCTAGTAGTTCAATAGGAGAGTGGGTAGTTATAGCCTAGTGTCAAATTAATTGTTGTTGCCCCTAGCAGCTGTGCCACGTGTGCGCTGATTGATGCAAATCACTCGCACCCGCTCTGACTGTGGCTTAAGCATCTCCTCCCTGTGCTCCTAATAACTTTATCTGCATTATCTGCATTTACCAATTTTCACTGCATACAGTCCTTGCATCTGTCGGGTAGAGGCTAAATTCTTAGTACTTCACATATTTTCCTGTGAGAGTCGATAGAATCGACTAAGGGATATTCCAGGGTACGGGCAATAGCGTATCCCTGTGTTTTAGGGGTCATACTCATCATAGTGGTCAGCAAATAGTGTAGGGTTACTTATCTGGAGGAGGCTTACGTCCAACAGCGGCCTGCAAGTCAACCTGCTGATGCATACTTCGAATCAGATTGAAAGAAATAAGGAGACCATCACATTTTCAACGAAATTAGCTCAAATTACCTCTATAAAACCTCTAAAGTAGACCCGGATGAACCGAAATTTCTTTTCACTTATAAATTATGAACTTTATCTAATCTACCCAGTTCGTACCTACTCTCCTTAACAAAAACCTTAAGAAACTTGTGATAAATTGCAGAATTGATAACTTCCGTGAATATCTAAAGGAAAAATGGCGGGTAACGTCTTTTTGATTACTAAACAAATCGTGGAGGAAGTTTTGTTTGTTTACCTTATTATGGAAGGAGGGTAGAGGAAGGAAGGCCAATGAAGCGTGAAACTTTGCCAGTGTTTAATCAACCGTTGCATAATAGTAATTAGTTTTATCGCAGTCTCCCTGTTTCTCTTAATGTATTTGATAAATATTGGATAACACAACGGGTCGCTAAGCCAGCAAAGTTAGTAAGTAACATAACGTACTTTTTTCTGAGTCTGATTAAAATAAAATAAGGCAAGTGCTTAACACAAATGTTATTGTTATGAGTATCAGATTAAAGTAGTTACTTCCAATTAACAAGAAGTTTCAATAGTATATTTTTGAGTTGGAGGAGGCCATTAAAGCTATTGTAGTAAGGCTCAAATGCATGTACATATATTACTTAATTGAGCCAATTTAATATAAACCAAGACGTTATAATTGTAGTAGGGAGACTTTTCAAAATGCCTGGCATCAATACGAATAATAATAAATATAACATGAAACATTAACAAGGAAGACTGGCAGAACAATATAAACAGCGTATTAAATACAAAAAGGAAATTCGTTCTATCCCCGACTAAATAAGGCATGTGATTAAATCAATCCGCTCAAACAATAAAGCCGGGGCAAGATGGTGAAAGTTCCAAAGATTCGTTTGGGCAAAACATTAGGGGAACTCGCGGAACATAGAACACAAAACACAAACACACAATCAGACTGTTGTGTTTGTTGTTCGAGCTGACTGACCGAACGTGCGGGTAGGAGTTTGATATCTTGGCCTGGTGACCGATTCGGTTTAATCGTTGATAAGTCTGCGAAACGTAATAATAAATAAATAAATCAATGCCTTGGACTAACACACCAATTACCAAGCCCCAAACTAAGCTTGAAGCTAGTACTATGGATGCTAAGGAACAGATAGACATACTGCAAAATTCGATGTTTTTCACACAATAATTTTACCCTAGCGGGGTTCGAACCAGTGCCTTTGACCACTAGATCAACAGGCTAGCCATATTTTAAACAGTAATACATAGTATGCAATGCTACTAATATTATAATCTGAATTAAGAATTGCTTACACTCTTAATAAAAAGTCGCAAGCTATAAAATGAAACAATTGCTGTGAGTATACTTAAGTTAACTACATTTTTTGCGAATTTCATATTATTATTCTAGGAGAGTGTACTATCTATTACTTATACCTATTTTCTCGTACTTACTTAGTGTAAGGCTGTTATTCATAAAAGGTGAAGGTGTATTTTGGACACCCCTGATGGTTTCGGATTTTATGCGTGACGGTGGTCACTTACTGTATCAGGTGAAACGCATGCCATGTGCATCTGTAACGAATGTTCACAAACGATTTTACTGACAACTTTATATTGTTAAAATAAACTTAACACCAAATATAATTGAGATCAATTCACGTAAGCTTGCACTTACTTATTTTTATAAAGTTAAGAAGTTATTTTTTAATTTAACACAGTTTTTTCCTTTTCAAGTAATTTTATTTAGAACTAGCGGCCGCCAGCGACTCCGTCCGCGTGGGTTAAGATTTCCGCACACTGTCTTACTGAAAATCCCAACTATCCCAACTAATATTATAAATGCGAAAGTAACTCTGTCTGTCTGTCTGTCTGTTACGCTTTCCTGCTTAAACCTCGCAACCGATTTTGATGAAATTTGGTACAGACAATCTTTAGACCCTGAGACAGAACATAGGCTACTTTTTATTTCGTCCCAACTAATATTATAAATGCGAAAGTAACTCTGTCTGTCTTTCTGTCTGTCTGTCTGTTACGCTTTCCCGCTTAAACCTCGCAACCGATTTTGATGAAATTTGGTACAGACAATCTTTAGACCCTGAGACAAAACATAGGCTACTTTTTATTTCGAAAAAAAGAAATCTACACGGACGGAGTCGCGGGCGGCCTAATAAAACAACGGTCTATTATGCATGCATGCAGTCAACTTGCACACTTTTATGGGACTAATTAATCACACAGGTTAGAATTCTTAGAAATAATAGTCAAATCAATATTAATCTGGAGACCTTATACATTTGAGAAAGCATCTGTTCACCGCGATTCAGATCCGCGGCCGCGCCTCTAGCGAGGTGCGCCATCTACCGGCACATTTTAGAACTAAATAGTTCGCTAGCACAATTTACAATGATAAAATAAAGGAATATACAATAGCTTAAAGCCTACCTCGACGAATGGTAAGTGGTAAGTGGACTATCCAACACAAAATGTTTTGTCAATTCGAATCAGTAGTTCCTGAGCTTAGCGCGTTCAAACCAATTTGGATCTTGAGTTGCACGTGTTATTGTGAGTCAACCATAAAAGATAAACATATGCTGTTGAGGGATATTTTTTAGGCAATTTTATGTAGAATATTTCCGTCATACATGATTTCTATGTGACTTTAACCATTAAGGCTGCACACGCGACTGAAGCTTAAGAAATGGAGTAAATTCTCCCGTTTTCCCCACATTTCCCTTCATTACGCTACTCCTGTTGATTGTAGCGTGATGAAAAGTATCCTATAATATGCCCAGGAGTATGAAGAATAATGGTACCAAGTTTCGTCAAAATCCGTCCAGTAGTTTTTGTTTCTATAAGGAACATACAGACAGACAGACAGACAGACAGACAGACAGACAGACAGACAAAAATTTTACTGATTGCATTTTTGGTATCAGTATCGATCACTAAACACCCCCTGATAGTTATTTTGGAAAAATATTTAATGTACAGAATTGACCTCTCTACAGATTTATTATAAGTATAGACTAGCGGCCGCCAGCGACTCCGCCCGCGTGGGTTACGGTTTTCGCACACAGTGTTACTATAGATAGCTTAAAGCCTACCTCGACAAATCTACTACCTAGACTATCCAACACAAAATATTTTGTCAATTCGAACCAGTAGTTCCTGAGTTTAACGCGTTGGCGCGCAAACCAATTTGGATCATGAGTTACACGTGTTATTGTGAGTCAACCATAGAAGATAGAAATATGCTGTTGGGGGATATTTTTTAGGAAATTTTATGTTAAATATTTCCGTCATACATGATTTCTATGTGACTTTAAGCATTAAGGCTGCACACGCAACTGAAGCTTAAGAAATGGAGAAAATTCTCCCGTTTTCCCCAAATTTCCCTTCACTACGCTACTCCTGTTGATTGTAGCGTGATGAAAAGTATCCTATAATATGCCCAGGAGTATGAAGAATAATTGTACCAAGTTTCGTCAATATCCGTCCAGTAGTTTTTGTTTCTATAAGGAACATACAGACAGACAGACAGACAAAAATTTTACTGATTTTATTTTTGGCATCAGTATCGATCACTATTCACCCCCTGATAGTTATTTTGAAAATATATTTAATGTACAGAATTGACCTCTCTACAGATTTATTATAAGTATAGATCATTTCTTAAAGCTTTATACTAGAACTAGCGGGCGCCCGCGACTTCGTCCGCGTGGATTTCGGTTTATACATTTTAGGCATCGCCTACGTCATAGTAGCTTTATGTATGCAAAATATCAGCCCGATAAGTTTAAAATTGACAAAGTTTCATACTACCGTTCATCCCCTATTTTACCCCCTTGGGGGTTGAATTAATCAAAATCCTTTCTTAGCGGATGCCGACGTCATAAAATCTACCTGCATACCAAATTTCAGCCCGATCCGTCCAGTAGTTTGGGCTGTGCGTTGATAGATCACTATGTCAGTCAGTCAGTCACCTTTGAGTTTTATAGATATAGATTAAGGTTCTATATTTTCAGGACAAAAAACAAAACTGAAAGTCTGAAGTGCTTTTAAAAAAATATGACCAGTTATAATATGTAAACAAACTATTCAAATAACAAAGAATGCGATGAAGCCTGAACTCAAAAACGACAAGGCTAAAAAAAGCAAGTGAAAATTTATTAAGTTTTCCTCTTGGACGCGGATTCTTCAGACGCCGACATTCTAATTTCGCGGCAAATACGCGGAATATTCAGGAACGTGAATGCAGATCGCCGAGCATATTTGCTCTGGGTTCAGACAGGCTGTCACACGCTCGGCGGACCTCGCTAGTGTCACCAGATGTTTGTTAGTTCTCCAGGATATTATAGAACCTTGTAAGATAGTTATGCTCATGAGAACACATGGAATATTCTAGAATGTGAATGCAGATCGCCGAGCATATTTGCTCTGGGTTCAGACAGCCTGTCACACGCTCGGCGGACCTCGCAAGTGTCACCAGGTGCTTGCTGGTTCTTTAGGATATAATGCGGAATATTAAAGAACGTGTGGGTTCAGACAGGCTGTCACACGCTCTGTGGACCTCCCTAATATCACCAGATACTTTCAAGTTCTACAGGATATTAAAGAACTTTATAAGATACATACTTTATCTAATGAGAACATGCGGAATATTCTAGAACGTGGATGCAGCCCACGCTCGGCGGACCTCTCTAGTTGTCACCAACTCCTTGATAGTGCCCTAAGACATTATAGAACCTTGTAACGTACTTTATCTAATGAGAATACGCGGAATATTCTGGAACCTGGATGCAGGTCGAAGAACATATTTGCTCTTGGTTCAGACAGGCTGTCACACGCTCGGCGGACCTCGCTAGTGTCACCAGCTCCTTGGTAGTTCACTAGGACAGTAGAGATTCTTGTAAGATACTTTGATGCTATAAATAAACCTTGGTACAATTGGCTCGACCCAGCGTGATGATGGTAAGTAAAAAGTAGGCTCCATCGCAATAACTATCCATTGGCGTTGCCGTAATGGCCAGCACTTTACTTCTCCACGCTTCGCTTGTTTAACATTTTAATAGTAGCATAGCCCCGGCTTTGCACGGGTGCAATGCTGTTATCAGATTTATATACTATCATCATTATCACCTTCCTTAAAATCACTATAAAAAAAACGCATCAAAATCCGTTGCGTAGCTTAAAAGATCTAAGCAGATATTTGGGGCAATGACCCGCTAACCCACCAATCTAACCCACTGGTAGGTGAAGGGGTAACCCGAAATTTTTTGTAGTGAAATCAAGGCTGGAATTATTTATCGATGTTGGACTGACAAAGGGCGGAAAGCGACTATGTTTTATAATACGTAGTAATCAATGAGTCCTCTAAAATCCAAGAAGCGTGTCCACCTTGCAGATAAAACACTCGCTGCATTCCCGCACGGTGCAGTTCCGCGCGTAAGCAATTATCCGCCCTGTCCTGAGAACCGTCTGTATAAAATTAAAGAAAGATCAGTTCAGAAGAGAGCTCTTGATATGACTGACTTACTTGACTTAATGTCCTATAGCCCCCAGGTGAGGCAGTGGGCTTTTGAAGTGCTTCGCCATCGCGTTCTGTCTTGGGCGCTTCGCCAATGCTTGATTGACATGACTTTCAACAAAATTTAAAGTTTATTGTCTGTTTTAGACAGCTAATGTGGAAGACACATTTGTCACAAATGATTTGTGAATAGTTTTCATGGAGAAAACGATGGCGTAAGCATCGCGTTGTTTAAAAGGAATTCAAAAGGACATAAAAATACTGAGCTTGAAATCTCGACCCTGTATGATACCAAGCACTCACTGGCTTATAAATTTGCAGTTCTCCATAACCTCCGCTTCGGCTATTCCACACGCGTAAGCAATTATCCCTCCGAATGCAGTCCTCTGCCTGCAAAGGCACCAATGTTAATTCCTAATGTCTCGCTTTATAAATAAATAAATGAAATAAATACACTTGTGGGCAATAAAACTGCGGCTGTTAAAACTGACAGTTTTACGTGTCTGTTGTAGCAAACCAAACAGAAGAAGCTGCAAGATTAGCAGATTCGGTGTCAAGCTGTTAATATTTATGTTAGTATATGCCTTTTGGATAAATTAACTACGTAAGTACTGCTACAGGACGAACGTTCCTGAATTTGTACCTTCCTACCTCATTTTCTATAAAGATTTCGTGGTACATTTCAAATGACTTTAGAGCATCCCAAGCGAAATTCAAAGGACATAAAAATACTGAGCTTGAAATCTCGCACTTGTATGATACCAAGCTCTCACTAGCCTATAAAGGTGCAGTTCTCCATACCTCCGCTCAAACAAAATTCAAAAGGATATAAGAATGGCACCGTTCTTAAAATCTCACACCTGTATGATACCAAGCACTCACTAGCCTATAAAGGTGCAGTCCTCCATACCTCCGCTCGGCTATTCCACACGCGTAAGCAATTATCCCACCGAGTGCAGTAGTCTCCGCGAACCGTCTTTGTACCGCAAAGGCGCAAATATTATATTTATACACTTGCCATTCCATACCTCCGCTCGGCTATTCCACACGCGTAAGCAATAGGCTAGTTGCCTCATATCACCATTTATAAAATCACTTTTAATTCGAATATTATTCCGTACAAGGGTCCAAAATATGTAAACTTCATTAAATATAAATATGGGATTGCTGCAAAAATTCAACTTAAACCCGATACATTTTTACTTTTTTTTCTCTTGATTGAAAACACCGTCCGCCATGATTCTACGTCACCAATATTGTAAACAACACAAATTCAAACGACAGTTTCGACAGGTTATTCGTGGTCTTTTATTTAAACGCGCTGATTTATGTTTATTTCACTGTTAAATTATTATACACTTCACATTTATTGAAAACAAACCTGCCCAAAATAGATACTTTGATGGTTGCAAAATGTTTTGCTTCAAATTCTGATTCGCAAATTCTCATCACTGGATACTTTAATCCACAACTTCTTATTGATGTATTCTTACATTCACGCACGATACAATATTGGTAATTCATAAATGTATCATGTAATCTCTACGAAGACATGGTTTTAATTCCAATAAACACTTTTTGGTTATGCCACGCGTATTGTTGACAAGAACAGTGACGCCACGGCACAGACCATCATGGCGGACGGCTTTCACGGTAGTATAGTGAAATAGTTAATAATTTAAAATTGAAAATACAGTTGGATAGGTGCTTCAAAAAATTTTAATATTTTTTTATGTTGTAATATTATCGTAATGAACCGTTCTATCAAATAATAAAAATAGTGGCAACTAGCCTATTATCCCTCCGAGTGCAGTAGTCTCCGCGAACCGTCTTTGTGCCCGCAAAGGCGCAATATTATATTTATACACTTGCGGACAAAGAAACGGCCGCTGTAAGGACTGACAATAACATTTCTACTCCATTTCTGTTGCAGAAAACCAAACTGGAAAAGCTGTAAGATTAGTATAGCAGATTCGGTGTCGAGTTTGTTTATGTTACTTAAGCCTCTTGGTTATACTCGTATTATTTAGTTAGCAATGCCCTACAGGACAAACGCTTCAGACTTTGTAGATACCTACCAACTGATTTTTAAAACGATTTCGTGGGACAATTTCAATGACTTTGAAGCATTCCAAGCAAAATTCAAAAGGATATAAGAATGGCACCGATCTTAAAATCTTGCACCTGTATGATACCAAGCACTCACTAGCCTATAAAGGTGCAGTTCTCCATACGTCCGCTCGGCTATTCCACACTCGTAAGCAATTATCCCTCCGAGTGCAGTAGTCTCCGCGAACCGTCTTTGTGCCGCAAAGGCGCAAATATTATATTTATACACTTGCGGACAAGGAAACGATGTCTCTAAGAACTGACAGTAAAATTGCTGTTGCGTGTCTGTTGTAGAATACAAAATAGAAGAAGCCGTAAGATTAGTATAGCAGATTCGGTGTCGAGCTTCCAATATTTATGTTGCTTAAGCCACTTGGTTATACTCGTATTATGTACTCAGCAATGTCCTACAGGAAAAACGCTTCAGACTATGTAAAAGCTTACCTGCTGTTTTAACTACATATATCGTCTTCTTCGTACAATTTAAATGAATTTGAAGCATCCCAAGCAAATTTCAAAAGGACATAAAAATACAGAGCTTCAAACCTCGCACCTGTATGATACCAAGCACTCACTATCCTTTATAGGCGCAGTTCCCCATACCTCCGCTCGGCTATTCCACACGCGTAAGCAATTATCCCACCGAGTGCAGTAGTCTCCGCGAACCGTCTTTGTACCGCAAAGGCGCAAATATTATATTTATACACTTGCGGACAAAGAAACTGCGGCTGTAAGGACTGACAATAACATTTGTATTCCGTGCCCCTAGCACTTACGAGTATAATGCACTAGATTTGGATAGAAATGGTTTGGGGTATTATTTTTTTATTTTTTTTATTACTTGGATTTTATAGTGGTAAAATAATTTGTATTTGCACTCGATAACGTATTGATTAATATGAAACCAAGTATTTCAATTAAGTATCAACGAAAGGGGGGGGGGGGGAGACACATAGATGATACAAATGAAATAATACGTATTTAGTTAGATAAATACTACGACTAACTGATATCATATGATGCCAACCTGCCATACATAGAAGGCTTACGAGCAAGGGCATCTCACATAATCCGCGTCTGTTATCAAAAAGTTAATTTAAAAATAAAGACTACGTCAAAATAAAAATAAAAGATTTTGTTTGCATTAAATATGTAAGTATTAAAAGTAATATCAGAATACACATAGCGATAACTGTTGTCCTTTACATTGCTATCAAGTGAACACGAGTGTGTCCGTGCGGCCAGATGAGTTTGTTCATTATAAAAACATTTAGCTCGTCCTCGGTTGTTTGTAAGGCTGTAGAGGGCGCCACGGTGTTAACAAACGGGAAAATGAGTGTTGTTGACAAAAATATAAACAATAATGTTTATTAACTTCGAGGATGTTCACTTTGTATCCTGCACGCAATTGTTGCCTGTTTTAAATAAAAGTTTTTATGAATGTACTGGTGTAAGATGTTGGATATTGTTTATTCACATACCTTTTTTTTGGAGGGTTTTCTTAAATCGGTACTCTTGAACTGGCTATTAGTCGTAATCTTTTAATTGAAGAGTTGTGATCCTTAAACAAAGTATGAAATAAAAGTAAAAGTAACGTTAGGCATCAAGGTTTTTTAGCTTAAGTCTAGAAATTACTGATGATAATACTACTTATGACTGTTTTTCTAATATGTGAGAAATGTTAGAAACAAAGGACCTGTAAACCACCTGGAAATTTAATACAAATCACTACCGCAACTAAATACACCAGGCTTTCAAATCCCTCCTATAAACCAGGAAGCAGAGTATACTTATCCAGAGTCAAGAGGTATATGAGAAAAGCGGTATCAATATCTATACTAATATATAAAGCTGAAGAGTTTGTTTGTAAGTTTGTTTGTTTGTTTGTTTGAACGCGCTAATCTCAGGGAGTACTGGTCCGATTTGACTAATTAGTTTTGTGTTGGATAGTCCATTTGACGAGGAAGGCTTTAGTCTATTGGAAATCGAAATCCACGCGGACGGAGTCGCGAGCGGCCGCTAGTCTTTAAATAACAAAAAAAAAATATAAATCACATCATTAAAAAAAACTGCAAATCTCCGTCAAAACCATAAAGATCACCACCTCAACTAAATACATAATGATTCTGGTTCCCAAACCTCCATAAATCAGGTACCAGATTATACTAATCCGGACTCCAGAGTCAAGAGGCATATCAGAAAAGCGTTATCTCCAGATAGCCCTAATAAAATTAAAAGTTCCTAAGCCCCGCGGGTTGGTACAAATTTAAGGATTGTTTTAAAGTGTACCTGCCTGCATATTAAGCGGTACAATCGGGGTTAAAGTTTGAATTGGTTATTGAAGATAACGGATTTTGAAGATTTACAAGATCAAACAATTTGGTTTCTGTTTTGATGGTGGAAGTAAAGTTAGATTAAAATAGCAACCCTGCCCATTGTTCCAACGTTTATTCATTAATGTCCAAAAATATTACTTCATCATGTTGATTTATCGCACATTAAAGATCCATATTAGGGGCTAATGAAATAAATCTAAAAAATAAATAATAAGTCATGATAAAACTGCACTAAAGGATGACGTATTTATTTTTGAACATGATTAACCATCTCACATTAGCAAATGATGTAATATCTTTTGCTATACATACTAACAATCTAACATTAAAAAAACACACATCGAAACAAAATAAGCTCATTTAAAAACATAAAAAAACAGCAGAATAAAGCAACATTTGTAACGCGGTTAAAATGTATTCCAAAATCAAGTGGAACAACGTTCCCGCTCCCGTTCCCTCGGGAACATGCATAGTAATCGTGCACGCGTTCTTGACTACATTCGCGTAAGATGCTGCGCCTTAATAATGAATAAGAGTTTTATAAGATTTGTGGTTGGTTAACGAATTTATAAGAAGTAAGAGACCTGGGTTCTATGCCTGGAAAGGTTGTCACAGAAAGTTATTTGGAAAGGATTTGGAAATCTATACCAATATAATAAAGCTAAAAGTTTGTTTGTTTGTATTGGATAGTCCATTTGACGAGGAAGGCTTTAGGCTATTGGAAACCGAAATCCACACGGACGGAGTCGCGGGCGGCCGCTAGTGATTACTTAGTACCGTCATCATCATTGCGATTTCCAAGAAAACAGGAAATCGTTTATTTTCGGCAATAAAACAAAGAAGAAGAGAAGGAGTATATATTATACGTCAGCATGCGGTATTTTGAACAAAAGAGTTACAATTACGTAATATAATTTCACTGTGCAAACAAATTGGAAGCATTCCAATTTACTTATTTGCAATGCGATCGTGTCATATGTGTGCTGGCAACTAATATAGTCTTGAGAGTTAACGAGAAATGAGATATTTTATTCCCACCCGTCACAACGCGTTGACAACAACAGGGATATAATTCTTATCTTATAGGGAAGCAAAAGAACAAGACGGGCACCTGATGGTAAGTGATCACCGCCGTCTATGCACATTAACAACGTTACAAGGCTTTGATACTTTGCCTGCGTTTGAGACGTCAAATGGACTAGGTACCCTCAACTGAGCTCTGGCGACCTTACTCACCAGCAAAAACACATCATAACAGTTACGCAGTTACTGTACTTTACTGTGGTCTTCTGTAAGATAGAGGTACTTACTTCCCCTTCATCCCCAGAGTTTATAAAATATAGCAACATTCAATAGATCTCCAAGACCCCATCAAATTTTTCCTGCGAAATAATCCTTCGTCTTTAAAGAAAACTCGGCCCCTTCAATTTAGCAGCAAACAGTAGTTATTGCCATTATAAACCCTTTCCAAAACACACAGAGGCGAGTTCGAGTCCTTAATTAAAATCGTCGATATTGCTTCCTTTGATGTCAGTTCGTTCGGATCATTTTTTCCAGTCGCTTCGGAGCTATTGGCTCCCGTGAAACAACGTTGCTGCAACGATTTTTCTAGATAACGGGCTGTTTTTTCTGTTCGCGTTTTAAGACTCGATTAGGAGTTTTTTTTAATGGAAATATAGGCATATTTGCGAACCTATCCTTAATGGTAACTGACTATTGATAGACGACACATCGCACATTGCCCATTTAAAGATAGCAGAATTTTCAGCTCATGTTTGGAAGGGCGTTTGCTTTTAAAGGGCAGTTGCCCTTGGTTTGATGGGGTGATCTTTGGTGAGTTAAAAAAATATAAATGTCAACACAGATATGGATTTTCCATTACGTATTGTTATTAATTGACGATTTAAATCTTTGATTAATTGAATGTTATTCTCATGATTGATTTATAAGTACTTAAATTATTAACAAATACAAACGCACAGCTCAAACGAACAATCAAAATGTCGAACCGCCATATCTCTCACTTCTCAAGTCAAGTTTCGACAAAGCCGGATCAACTCTCGATATCACGAGCAATTAAATTGTGACACTAAGAGTAGTAAGACAGAGTTTATAATTGATTGCACAGCGTCCCGGGAGCACTCCGCGTGCTAATCGGCCATTAGCCGGGAATCACGCCGGAGACATTATACTAGTAGTTGAATGACTAGTTGATTCACCTGCACGCGCTTTTGATCTGAGCGAGTGCTCGCTCAAGTAACAAATTAATGCAGCTGTTTTTTTTTTTGCTATTTAATCAATATTTTAAATCCTTTCCCCTCTTCTTGACACAACAACTCTCTTGGTATATTTTATGGCGTGGTCGGTCAATGTCTCCATTTCACACGTAATGTGTAGTGTAGGTTTCCTTACGAAGTTTTCTTCACCGTACAGCTGGCTTACCTTATTTCTAAATATAATAAGCTAGTAAGAGCTAGAAATCTCACAACACCGTAGCGATTTAAATGCAATGTGTCTTAAGACTTAATTTGAAAACGTATGAATGACTGAATTCGTCCTACAACACTCTTAATCTTCCTTTGGACGTAGACCAGCGCCCTTGCCTGGCGAGTACTTGGTGAATGCTCGGTTCAAACGCAGCTCGACTCGACCCTCTACTAGAGCACTCACGTTATTTCCCCCAGCTCAGCAATGTCACACGCCTGATTGACGGCGGAGATCCTTGCGATAAACAAAAATTTTGCCCCACCCAGGAATTGAACCCAGGACCTCGCGACTACGGCCCGGTACTTAAACCAAGGGGAATAGTAAATTGAGAGCCAATACAGGGGATTTTGATTGACCTAAAAACTGTAGGAGTTCTGGCGTTTAAAATTACGTTCTAGTAACCAGCAACACGCATTCCTTGTTCATGTCAAGTCCAAACAAGTCCCGCAAACGCAGCTCAACTCGACCCTCAACTACAGCACTCACGTTATTTCCCCCAGCTCTGCAATGTCACACGCCTGATTGACGGCGGAATCCTTGCCATATCCAGTATCCACTACGTGACTCAAAAACTAGAATAACAGATTGAGGGCCACTACATAAGGTTTTTAATTGACTCAAATGTGTGAGCGTTGATAATAAAAGTATGATTTTCATCAATGATTAAAGCAATATTGTAACTAGCTTGATTGGAATTGCCTAAAGTTATCTACGACCCGTAGGAGTGTTGTTTTAAAGATCTAAGCGAACCAGTGGGGTCCTGTGGACATACGGATACGGGAAGTGACACAGTTTCGTCTCATTATTTTTGTAAGTTGAATGAGTACCTACTTGAGATCAAAACTAAATGAATGGATATTGCCTAATATTAATATATTATTCACAAAGCAACATCACATTCATTAACCTACACACTTCCATTATCTGGGGGCACGGCAGTGCCCCAGCCAAGTCTCGAGCAAAAGCGGGCACGGCCGTAACCATCTTTTCTCGAAGCGTTTCGCGGCTATTTCACCCCCCCTGTAGCGTCGATGTGGTCAAAGCTAGGCGTTTAAGTTTTCGATGACCGCGAGTTAGTATCAGAAGAAGCTCAGTCTCAAAATATCATGACATTTGAACTAATAGTTTACGAGTTATGAGCGATCAAAGTTACACCATTTTGTCACTCACTGACTCACTGACCGATCATCAAAACTCTAAGGTACTTCTAGCAAACATAGAACATTCAAATTTGGCACAAAGATAGGTAATTAGCTACAAACTAAGGAAAAATTATGAAAACTTCAATAAATTAAATATGATAGGAAACAAATTTATATTTGCGGTTTTACAAGAACATTAAGTATGAATTTCGACTGCATTGTTAACTTTGTCTTTTTCGTCATCAAAACTCTAAGGTACTTCTAGCAAACATAGAACATTCAAATTTGGCACCAAGATAGGTAATTAGCTACAAACGAAGGAAAAATTATGAAAACTTCAATAAATTTTATATGATAGGAAACAAATTTATATTTGCGGTTTTACAAGAACATTTTGTATGAATTTCGACTGCATTGTTAACTTTGTCATTTTCGTCATCAAAACTCTAAGGTACTTCTAGCAAACATAGAACATTCAAATTTGGCACAAAGATAGGTAATTAGCTACAAACTAAGGAAAAATTGTGAAAACTTCAATAAATTAAATATGATAGGAAACAAATTTATATTTGCGGTTTTACAAGAACATTAAGTATGAATTTCGACTGCATTGTTAACTTTGTCTTTTTCGTCATCAAAACTCTAAGGTACTTCTAGCAAACATAGAACATTCAAATTTTGCACCAAGATAGGTAATTAGCTACAAACGAAGGAAAAATTATGAAAACTTCAATAAATTTTATATGATAGGAAACAAATTTATATTTGCGGTTTTACAAGAACATTCTGTATGAATTTCGACTGCATTGTTAACTTTGTCTTTCCTTATATACAAAAAATTATATTGTCGCCTGACCGTTACACTGATGGTTTTGTAGATAAAAATAAGGAGTTAAAAGATATGAAAATTATACATCAGTTTCATGGGATGGGAAAGATATGGGTAATTATGTACTTAAAAGCTTCAAAGAGCAAAAAAATAAGATAATACCTAAATCCCTGGATTATCCCGGGTTAATGCCTGGATTAAATGTAGACAATATAAGTAAGTGCATTAAATAATACGTATATTAATAAAAAAGCTTGTTTAGTGCACTTTATAGATGGGCTTAATAGATGAGTCTAAGACGTAACGGAGTGTGATGTCCTAAGCTGCGGTGACGAGTTTTTTCTCGTCTGTATAAAGAGACCTACAAAAAATAAATGAGATCCCATCAAAAACATTCTGTAAAAAATCTAGCCAAGTCTCGATGGAGCTGCTTGCTCATCTCTAAAAAGTAATGAAATCTAGAAAAAATCGTGCCAAGCCTACGGTTCCTTACTGCGATTTCTTCATTATTATAGTTAGTGTTGTGTGACTTGGCCGTTGAAGGGAACACAAGGGCACAGAACCAGGTGCTCTGTGACAATATTACACCAATCTGTCGCCAGAACCGCTACCCATTGACGATAAAAAATTGCCAATTTGACAACGTTGATTGAATAACAAGTGAAAATTAAGGCTTGATACTGGATTTGTACCCTTGAGTACCCTTCAACGGCCAAGTCACACAACACTAACTATAATAATGAAGAAATCGCAGTAAGGAACCGTAGGCTTGGCACGATTTTTTCTAGATTTCATTACTTTTTAGAGATGAGCAAGCAGCTCCATCGAGACTTGGCTAGATTTTTTACAGAATGTTTTTGATGGGATCATATTTACAAATTCAAAACTCGTTCGAAACAACGAAAACTAAATATTCAACCCTCAAATAAAATACCTTGTCCTTTACCAAGAATGGGCAAATAAATAACAAACACACGTGAAAATATAACCACAGATTATGAACAAACTTCGTAACCCTCTTATTATTTTAGTAACTTTCCCGTTATTTCGGAGGCGAATATTTTGGCGTGAACTAATGAAGTTTTAATTAAATAATACCAACACTCGGAGTGAGGGTTAAATGCCAACCCGCCGAGTTACAGCTAGAGTTTTTAATAACACATCATTTTGACCTTTGTGTTCTGAGGGGGAAGGTGGAATATGAAGTGGAGAATGCATCCGAAAAACTTACATTGTTGAAAATAAATGGCAGTTGTACAATGCCAGTGTTTTCAAACACCACGGTACGTTAATGAAGATAGTGATTCAAATCTCAGTGGAATTTTTAAAGTCTGTTTTTTGGAGAAAAAAAATTATTTAGTCCACCAAACGACTCGTTTTCTGATTTTTAAAAGAAAAAGTTAAAAATAAATTTTGTACTTCTTTAAAAGAGTGTAAAAATAAAACCCCATCATGCAATTTACAACGTTGGACGTTGATTAAAAAAGAAGCTAGGTAGGTTTTATTCCTATGCTTAATTTCGTTATTGAATAACCAAAAGCCGTTACGAAAAAGAAATGAATTTTCAACTTATAACTTTATAATAAATATATAAAAAATATAAAACTAAATTAAAGACCCTGATTATTAAATTACGACAATAATTGAGAATTCTAGATAAAAAATGTGAAATTCATACAGACTACAACGAAATCAGGAGCTAGTCCAATTTTGCAATAAAAAAAAAGTGATTCGTCAGAAGATATTTTGAAGAGTTATTTTTATGTACGTTGTCATATTATTTCATGGAATAAATATTTGCAACTGCCAACGTCACAAACAAAATTTATTTTCATCTCAAGGTAATTTCCCAGGTAAGTGTACCTAGAAAATAAATTTCTTATTACCGCTAAAACCGGAACAGGTATTGTCTCTTTGCTCTAACCTGCATGTATGCTACCTATTTCCTTTAGTTAAAACCGCAGGATGAGGCATCTTGGTAAAATACTTGCTACTCGGTTTTAGGCTAAGTTTAGGCTATATCCACTTGCGCTTAGGTACGTTGCTGCCTAACCTCTTAATAACCTGAAAGTGATAATATAATATGAGGAACTAACTTAGGTTCTCGTTATTTTCATACGACAAAAAAAATTAAATCGTTCTCAAAAAAAATATCGTGATGTTCACA
This sequence comes from Nomophila noctuella, assembly GCA_958496325.1. Lineage (NCBI taxonomy): Eukaryota > Metazoa > Arthropoda > Insecta > Lepidoptera > Crambidae > Nomophila > Nomophila noctuella. The sequence continues at coordinate 3,238,364 of OY292501.1, forward strand.
AAAAGGCCACAAACAAATTAAGTACATACCTAGTAGGTAACCCGCGACTTTGCCCGTGTTAGCAAGATTCCTGTTTTATCCCATGGAAGCATTTATCAATCGGGATAAAAACTATCCTATCACCTAAATCAGCCTACGAGTATACCTTGTCTGTTTAACAAATTCCACCTTCATATTTTATCGACGGACAAACATTCAAACAAACAAACTTTTACATTTATAATATTTTCTTGTATTTTTTTTACTGCCGTACAGTATGTAAAATTACAAAAAATGGGAAATAAAAAACCTCACAACAAAAAGCAACTTCAAGACACCAGCCGCCAAGCCGCCAATTCTGCGTGAATCGGAACGTATCAAAACACAGATTAAAAAGTGAGGGTAGTTTGAATTTTAGAAATGTTATTTGACGCATAACACTCGAGTTATTCCGTGGTCACGGTATAAACGTGGAGTTCTAAAAAGCAGACAAAACGTAGGTTTTGCATTTAAAATTTAGTATTTTAATAAACCGTGATTTATATTCGTTTGTAGTGGCTTTGTGTATTCGTGTTGTGATACTCGAACCTTGTGTAGTAAGAAATTATGCGTGTGTGTTGTGTTGAAAAACTCTGCTTTCCACGAGTAATACAATCTACTACTTTTTGGAGTTCAAGGTCAGTAAGCATGCCATTGTATTTCTGATCATTTTGCTACTTTCACGTTATTTGATAATGACAGGCACCTATTTTAATGATATTCTTAAGTTCATTACCATTAAACATCAACCTTTATATGTAATTTGACAGCTTTCGAAATAAATTCTAAAGCTATTTTTTTTATATAAACACAAATATATTTACGAATTTTAGATTTATCATTAACCTGATTAATTGTTATCAAAGTGTACTGACCCACGATCATTTTGATTCGTTTAATTGACGCTGGATGTAAATCCCCACACGAGCGCCATCTATAATGAGAGTCGTGCATTACCAACGCCCAATTGAAAAAGACATGGCCAATATTCTACGGAACGTTTGCCTAGATACCAAATTCATTTCCCACAAACATGTCGTATAGCATTAGACTCGTTACTATCAGAACATTCAATATCATTAACAACTAATGTCCAAGAACTTGAGGTTACAATTATACAGACACACAAAGATTGCAAAAAACATTTCAATCCCTTACTGTAGCATTGTTTTGATTGATGACATGATACATTGGTTACTAAGGTTACTCAACGGTGTACCGTGAAAAAAGTGTTGTCTCTTTTTCTATTACCATAATTTTGCTAACGCTTACTCTGTCACGCATTGTATATTATTTCCATGGCAACGGATTTAAATATTTGACAATAACTGTCGAAATAATGACAATAATATTCATTCCTTTCTCCTTAAAGTAATATTCATTTTGGGAAAAATAATAAAATACTATGTTTTAAATAAGTTGTTTGTGATAAATAATACGTTTAAAGATGCAATTTCAAATATTTTTTATAGTTAAAGCTATATTTTATTGTATGTCACTGTTTTTCATACAATATTTTATTGTGTCTATGGAGGATGAGAGCAGACTATCCGTATTTACGTTGAAAGGAACGCATTTTTTTCAAAAGCAGTGTATAGCGGAAGTTAAATTACTAATTAATTTCTTTTAAATACTGACAAGTTCTACAAGATTGTAAGATATATGAAAATTTATATTTTAATTTAATATATTTTGTGCTTTTGTGCCATTCGTGGCCATCACTAGGCAGGAATTGGCCATGTCTTTTAAATTAATTACGCTTAACGTGTTAAAGGTGCTTGTTAAATGTGTAAACGGTTTAATATTTGATTAATCCGATAGTTGATGGACAGAGCTAATTGGAACGTTATCACAGCCGTTTGATGTTGTGTTACGGGGGAATATTTTGTTATGGCAAATCAGATAATATTATTCGTACATATTGATTAAATCTCAAATGGGTAGTGAGGAAGAATTGGCATTAGCAACACCGATCCAGTCTGTGAACTAAGTAAATACATATTAGATACTAATCATAATATTAGTTATGTACGAAAAACTGTTTATCGACAAATCATAAATATCACGTGCCAAGCGTTAATCCTACCCCAAAGACGGCAGTGCATTTGGGATCCCGATATTGCAGTCATACCTATTATTTTCTGTAAATAGGTAGTAATTTGTTACCATCAGACTGACACTAATACCATATACAGTTTTCAAATATTTTGTAGGCTACTTTCCTACTCTTATAACCACCACCACCCTAACCACCAAAATTTTATGTACCTATAGGTACACATGATTCCAACGAAAATATCTTCTTCATTCTTGACATAATTCACCACGAAATGACAATTAAAAAACAAAATAATATTCTAAAAACTAGTGAAAAGTCGTGAACATTGCGTGCTGTAACTTGTTCAAAGCTGTACGATGTACGTGTTCCCGCCCGGCTTACACTGTTGTTTGAACATAATTAAAACACGAAAGGAGCGAAGGGAGGCGGAATATGTAACACTACCATATTATAAAATGGCGTTAGTGAAGTAATACTTCGTGTTGCGGTAGCGGATTTGGCAGATTTGTCCTGTGTTGCATTCTTACTTAATTATACATTTTTTTATAAAATCAGGTTATTAATTTAATGGAAATTAATTTTAAATAAAAATTATATTATTTTATCACTTACTTACTAGATACTCGTAGTAGTGCAGCGACCTAAAATGAGTTTTGGCCTCCGATAATAATTTTCTCCATTTCGGTCTGCCCTGTGCCACCTCATATTTATTTTATTTTATCAGAGATCGGTTATTTACGATGTGTTTCTTACAAGTCTCATTCTATTTTACATACAAAACTTTCAAATTTTAAATCAATTGATGCTTCTACTATGCATGATGACATATTTAAAACGCTTGTAAAAAAATGTTATTCAGTTTAAACTCGTACCTGTATTGACTTGTTTCCGAAACTTTCTCAAACATTTCAACAAAATATATTGCAAACACATTACATTTAGGTACCTATCCCTTGAATTCCTAAACATAATAGTGTCAAGACAACTGAAATATCAAAACGTTTTCTAATATCTAAAATTTTCATTAAATTTTCCCTATATAAAAAGTTTTCCCTATTTAAAAAGTTTGCCACAGTCCGAAAACGATCATAGGTATAGGCTTAATTTATTGATGAATACTATGACATTTAATAATAGTAAGTTTCATTTAATTGACTTGAATTGTATTTCAAAATTCAATATTTATTTGACTAAAGATAAATATTATCTTACAAAATATTCTAAAAGACAAATAGCTACATCGCTAGCATATTGTATTGAATACTCAGCCAAGAACTTGGCTACCCAAACTGCTTTTATTGAGCAGAAAAATGTTGACATACCCGCTTTTATTGAGCAGGGCAGTAATAGACCTGACATGTATATTGATACTTTGGATGTCAATCCAAATCATTTAAATTAACTTCAAAGACAATGGAGGATGTCTCTTGCAAGCCTATTGCAATGACCAAAGAGAAGTCTTGTATTTTTTTTAATTTAGTCCACCAAAATATTCAAGGCTTCTCTGGAAAGGAACTAGAAATAGGCTTATTTTTAGACTGTATGAATATACAAGTCTTGTGTCTTACCGAACATTGGTTAAGACAAAATGAATGTTTAATTAGTATAGACAACTTTACTGTAATAAGCTCGTTCATGAGAAAGTCTGCTATTCGTGGTGGGTCACTTTTGTTAATAAATAATATTAGATGTAAAGAACGTAAAGATATAACAGCACTTTCAATTGAGCGAACTATTGAAGTAGCATGCGCAGAGCTGGAGCATTATATAATAGTATGTGTGTACAGGCCGCCCTCGGCAGATTATAGTGTATTTGAAACCTCAATGGAGGAAATTCTTAAGAAAAGTTGTAAGACAAATAAAAAAGTAATTGTATGTGGAGACTTTAATGTGAATATTCTTGAAGGTTCACAACTAAGTAGTCGGTTTATTAATCTTAGGACCTTTGCTATTTCTTATATATATAAATGATCTTCCATATTTTACCAAAGACCTCTGTGAGATAGTTTTGTTTGCTGATGACACTTCTCTCATTTTTAAAACAGAGAGAAACGAAAAATCATTTGACAAAGTAAACGGAGCTCTCTTGCAGGTGTCACAATGGTTCAGTACCAATAATTTGTTACTCAATGCTAAAAAAACTAAATGTGTTAAATTTATGATGCCTAATGTAAGGCAAATTAATACACAAATTACTATGAATGATGCGAAACTAGAAATTGTCAATTCAACCGTATTTTTAGGAATCACCATCGATTCCAAGTTACAATGGGGTCCTCACATAACTGCACTAGCAGGAAGACTTAGCTCTGCTGCTTACGCGGTTAGAAAAATTAGATATGTTACTGACATTGAAACGGCAAGACTGGTTTACTTCAGTTACTTTCATAGTGTTATGTCATATGGTCTACTGTTGTGGGGCTCTGCTGCAGACATTGAGTCAATTTTTATATTGCAGAAAAGAGCTATCCGTGCGATCTACAACCTTAGACCTTGTGACTCACTTAGGGATGTATTCAAAGAAATTAATATTTTAACAGTACCTTCTCAGTACATATTTGATTGTATTTTATATATTAGAAAGTATAATGAACAGTTTCTCAAAAAATCTGATACTCACAAATTTAATACAAGAAATAAGCACAGACTTGCCTATCCAAATGTCAGACTGCAAAAAACTGGAAAGTCTTTTGTAGGATTAAGCATTAAAATGTTCAACAAAGTACCACAAAATCTTGTTGAATTGCCTTTACATCTATTTAAATTAAAAGTTAAGAACTGCTTAATGAGAAAAGGTTATTATAAGATAGAAGATTTTTTAAATGATGTTGACAAGAATTTGTGGGTCTGACAATTTCTTACCACTCTGCGCATGTGGTTGTCTAATTTATTTATTTATTACATTTGTAATTTTTAATTTTTTTATTTTTGACATTATTTTTTTTTACATTTTTAATGATTTATTATGATGACATGTAAAAAATTGTACAAATATTTATTTTTTAAAAAAGGCAAACTGTTGAGTTTCTTGCGGCACTTCTTCTCAGCAGGCCATTCACGTCGAAGTGCTGGTAGGTAAAAAAATGATATGACGTGCAAAAGAATTTCTATGTAAATCAAATTGCAAAATAAACTACTTTGACTTTGACTTTATCCTATTGGAAGATCGACACGGAACGTCGCAAACGATAAAAATGTTAGCAGAAATTGTTGAAATAGGAAAATTTCCATGTTTTCTCGTTCAAAAGGAATTCTTGATGAACCCTCTTTCCGTTCGCTGTTAATTATCGATTTTCATAACTGTCAAAGTGTTCGTTACATCTCTGTACATTAGAAACGTTAGTTTATTTGTAAAAGTGTGAGTCGATAGGAAAATGAAGTGCTATGAATTAGCCCGTTGCCGTCCATTAGGTACTAGACGTAAGCCTGTTGGGGGGGTTATGCTACTTATGCTTATAGACAAGCGGGTTGGTACCTAACATAGAGACTATGTTGCTGTACTGTGCTATACGATAAAACGCAGATAATGCTGCATCTCTGACCATCCCGCGAGAAAATTCTTTAGTGGTTTTTTGCGACACCCACGGATAAATATTTAATGAGGTCAGCATTGTACTGTCAGTGTCAGATAGATGTGACATTCAAGGTATTCAAACTAATTTATATAACCTTATAATATTGATTTATTTGGCGTTCGATAACTACTTACGAAAATGTCTTAAATCTTGTAGGATTTTGAGAATACGTGTGTGTTTCATTCAATTAGCACAAATGAGATGTCCCATCCCAGGCCCGCACCATGTACGTGGTACCAAAAAATCGGTAAAATATTTCTATTTCCATTAAAAATACAATAAAACATTTTTGGTCCGTAATTTAGTGGATTAAAAATAAAATCAAATTCATAATTGTTCACTTTTCTTCGTAAAGATGGCAACTGTAATTTTTTTCTTTACTGGGTTTTACAGCTTTGGGCCCCAGCCTTTTTAGGTCGTTTGTAACCTAAAAATATAAATACTTTGTGAAATAAACTGCATACTGTCAAGACAAAAATAAACTGACGGATAAACGACATAAACGTCATTCAAGTTTCAAAGATGCGTCTTGGTATATTAACTTTACTCTATGGATGCATCCTCCGCCATATTGTACTGAGTTGCAATATTGTGGTATAATTTATTGTTTCAGCCAAAAAACTAAGGTTTTCCATAAGAATTGGAGTGATTAAAACTGTAGTACACTTATTCGCCTATATTTAGGTATAGCGTACATGGACCAGGCCGAGGCTTCATACATTTCTGGGACATCTCTTTTCACGGTAATTTCATCAACATACAGTGAGTAACTTAAAGTGAGCAATGTTTTTAAAAGAGGCAGAGCTTAGCAGAACTTCCACTCGCGCCGCTTGTCTGAGGGAGTACCTGTACCTTACAGAAGACCACGGTGCAACAGCATTTCATAACTTCGTCTGAAATTTTGTATGATTTTAAGCATACCTATTGTGTAAAGTTGAGTATTCCAGTCAATTACCACAAATATCACGGTGATTTCGTCCGCAGTGAGCAATGTTTGTGCAGGGAGCGTGCTATTGGCTTGCCACCTAGCGGCGTGATGCGATCGTGACGACTGGTTAGCAAAGCATACAACGCTCATTGGTGCGTTTGTTGGCAAATTAACAACGGATTGACAGGGAAGTTGTTGTCTCGAAATGGATGCCAAGACACTTTGTATGACTGTTCGGATTTGATCAAAGGGGATGTGTGGTATACTTGTTTCTTTAAGTATGTGACGATATTTAAAGGTACACCAACGAAGAAGAGGGCCACCTAATGGGAAGTGATCACCGCTTCCCATGGACATCAACAATCGCACAAGGGTCGCAGATGCGTTGCGTGCCTTTAAGACCCCATATCCTCCCCAACTGAGCTCTGACTACCTACTCACCAGCAGAAACATAGCACAACAGTTACGAAGTGTTATTTCATTGTGATTTTCTGTAAGGTTGGGGTACTTCTCCAGACGAGCGGCTCATTCAATCACCATAGCGTTTGATCAATGTTCTACTAAGCCTGAAATGATTTTGCCTTGCAATGGTGTTAGTACCAACATCATTTCCGCTATCTTAATTCAAGCTGTCAAACCAGCCATCGAATTCTCCATATCACGGTAATGTATTTACAATTAAACACACTAGCTCATAAAACTCGCGATATCTCCGAAATATGGTCTCGTAAATTGTGACGTCACGCGGTTACACGGTCCTGTGAATAGCCGCGATACAACCGAAACCGAAATCCACGGGGACGGAGTCGCCAGGAAATGATTTTCTCTTGCAATGGTGTTTAGAAACCGAAATCCACGAGAACGGAGTCGCCAGGAAATGTTTTTCTCTTGCAATGGTGTTTAGGAACCGAAATCCACGGAGACGGAGTCGCCAGGAAATGATTTTCTCTTGCAATGGTGTTTAGGAACCGAAATCCATGGGGACGGAGTCGCCAGGAAATGTTTTTCTCTTGCAATGGTCTTCAGAAACCGAAATCCACGAGAACGGAGACGCCAGGAAATGATTTTCTCTTGCAATGGTGTTTTGAAACCGAAATCCACGAGAACGGAGGCGCCAGGAAATGATTTCTCTTGCAATGGTGTTTAGGAACCGAAATTCACGGGGACGGAGTCGCCAGGAAATGATTTTCTCTTGCAATGGTGTTTAGGAACCGAAATCCACGGGGACGGAGTCGCCAGGAAATGATTTTCACTTGCAATGGTGTTTGAACAAACATCATTTCCGCTTTACCAATTCAATTAGCCGTCAAAACAGCCATCGAATCCTCTTCTCACGGTAATGTATTTACAACTAAACACACTAGCTCATAAAACTCGCGATATCTCCGAAATATGGTCTCGTAAATTGTGACGTCACGCGGTTACACGGTCCTGTGAATAGCCGCGATACATTATACAGCGGCGACTGATTTACAGCTGACTATAAATATCCTCTTGCTCTGCTCGTACTCTTTCGTACGGTTATAACTCATGCTAACAAAGACATTGGGATGGCGCTTATGCGATTTCCTTCCTGTTCTTATTGTGTTATATTTAACGCTTATTTTTAGTTTATATAATCTTTGAGGGGAAATTAATAGTTGATAGGCCCGTTGTTTAGTGGTCAGAGCTAAAAAAACCAAGGGTCGCGGGTTCAATAGCGCTAGGAGCAAGTGTTTGTCTGATGAACATCGGCATTTTCACTCGAGTCGTGGATGTTTTATAAAAGTATTTAAGTATGTCTATCCGTTCCTTAGCATCCAAAGTATAAGCTTTGAGCAGGAGCTTCAACTGGGGCTAGGCAATTGGTGACTTGAAGAAATTTATAACTAACTAGCTGACTCGACCAACTTCGTCCTGTCAAAAAAAAAATGTAATCTGGCATTGCTGTTTTTAGGGATTTCCCGGCAATTATTCGATTTTTGCTCGCCGTAAGAACCGCCGTATCCTTGGACTTCAACGAACATTTTTAAAAAGAATTGGCCAAATTGGTCCAGACGTTGTTGAGTTATGTGCTTACCAACACATTTTGCGATTCATTTTTATATTATAGACGAGCTTTATATAGTATAGATAATTAGTTTCTTAATATTTGCCATCGTACCCGAGCAGACGACTTCATCAGTTTGCTTGACTTATTTTGTAAAGCAGTAAATATAAGGTGATTTTATAACAGAAGGGTTTATTAATCAGTCGTAACTTAAAGCGGTGTTTTATGAATAATTAAAATAGGGAAAAGGTAGATACTGCTATTGAAATCTTAATATTTTGAAATAAAGGAACGTTTTAGTTAAGAGTCTGTGAAAGAATTAACGTTTAATTACTTAGTTATTTAATATTCTGTTAGAGTCTGGAATTCGGAAGTTATTATAACAATCTCGTGCCTGAGAAAGCAATTATCACTTAGTTCGCTTGATCTGTCTATGATAGTGTCAGATTGCTGTCCCGAAGGTCTTAGTGGCCTTATGCTTCTATAAGACAAGTATGCAGGATATATTATAGTGATTGTGCAAGAACAGGTGCACTCCCTACTCCCTCACTCTCATAGTGCGGTGGGGCAGCAATCTGACACGGCCGTACAGAGATCAGGCGCAGGATCTACGGCTTAACGTGCCTTCCGAAGCACGGAGGACCTCGAGATGAAATTTTTCGGTCACCCATCCGATAACTGGCCTCTGCGAAAATTGTTTTACTGAACAATCGCAGTCTGAGCGCGCTAATCACTGCGCCATCGAGCTTCTTGAATGAAATGTATTAATGTATCCTTGTACATAAATATATCTGAACCACGTCCAGTGACCTCTTATCATTATATCATTTAAGCATATTTGATATCATCTAAGTATTATTTGATATCTATGTCAGCTATATTAGGTAAATAAGTATATGTAGGTAATACTGAGTACATACCCCTATTTAGTAGATTAAATATCTTGCGTATATTATGTTACATGTCTTGGGTTGTGTGCAAACCTAATTATGGATGCGGTAAGCGACTCCATGGTATGGGTATGAGTTACTAATTATGCATAATACATATTATGGCGTCCTGGGCATTGATTTTAGGAGTGTCGTAAAATATAAACGGTATATTATCCTCCGGACACTCGGAATTAGGGTTTATCCATAGCTGGGCACCGTTAATATAATAGTTAACTTCGTTAATCGTTAATCCGCTACAAAAAAAGTTAGCTTCGTTAAACGTTAAAGCGTTACATTTCGGAAGAATTAACGCAAGTTAAAGTTAATCGTTAATCCGTTAACTATGGGCAAAAATGCACTTTTATATCGTTGCGTTAGTGATCTTATAAAACCTGTTGGTTGGTTTAGGTTCTGGAAGTTAACAGGATAGGACCCATTGAAGTATTACCTACTATTACGTATAGAGATGACATCACGAACAAAAACATTCTTACCCGCATTGTGGTTCATGGACCACAAAGATGCAGTCTAATATTCTTTTTTTGACCATTTTTAAACCAAAAAATGTCGTTTTGTGTTTTAAAAACATGTACAATCATTATAAGACGAAAAATAAATATGGTGACGAATTATAAAAAACCGGCCAAGAGCGTGTCGGACACGCCCATGAAAGGGTTCCGTAGCTAAAAGATAGCCCGACCGCTTAAGAAAACATTTAGTAAGGGCAACTGCACGTCATAAGTTGGTCGAGTTGTATAAAAATAACTATGTACAGAGTTCGCTATAGTTTTCGTTGAAAGTACTCACTTAGAGGTATACAGGACATTTTTTTCAGAATTATTGTAATAGTATTTCAAAAGTTAAGGGGGGGGACGCTCTAATTTTAACTTTGTATTAATATATCTCGAGACTGGGGTGTTTGATCCACATGGTTTCAAGGCGAGTTTTATTGTATTTAAAAATACCTGTTTAACGATACCCTACACGATGGGTTAAGTCGAATTTTTTTTTTAGAATTAACTTTTCCCTGTATGGGAGGGGGGGTAAAAATGATTATTTTTCGATAATTTTAAAAACCAATTCTTGAATTATCACTATACATCTCTCCACCAATTTTCGTGGCAATCGGTTCAGAAACGGCGGAGAACGAACCAGGACAGACAGACAGACAGACAGACAGACATGACGAAACTATAAGGGTTCCGTTTTTGCCATTTGGCTACGGAACCCTAATAGATAAAAAGACAAAAATATCACTAAATTATCCGCCTCCTTCCCTCCAATTTGACGCAAAACTTTTGTTCGCGATGTCCACTTTATACGTAGTAGTAATACCTCAATGTTAGGAACAAAACAAAATACTTGTATAATTCAAATAGTTAAATGTGTAATTTAATCGTCGGACATAAGGTGCATATTCCCATTCATAAACATTAACATGTTGAAGTTCTCGTCTGAAAGCGAGCCTCGTTTTGGTGTTAAAACGTTCTTTATCCGTGGAAAACAGACGTTCTACTGCAGCGCTTGAGGGTATAGCAGTATTGTATTTAATAAATAGACTTATAAATATCAATTCCTCGAGGAATGCAACATCGTTGAACGAGTCTTTGGATTTCGTGTCCAGCCACATTTCAACGAGACTGTGCGCTTTACTCTTTAAAGAGTTAGAGCTCTTTGGTTTTTCTATAGACTGAGTGACAGAATTAAAAAACTCCTTCCACGTCAATATCGTTGTTACTCGTATTGCTCCCTTGACTCCCTTCGCCATTTAAACTGCCATGCGCCGTGCCCGGCACTGTCTAAACCTGTTCTTCGCGGCTCGTCCCGCGGAGCCGTGCGGTTAATAGTAGGCATTGGATTAACGATTAACGGACTTCTGCATATTTAACGGAAGTTAACATGTCCGTTAACAGTTTTTAAAGTTAACTTAAAAGTTAATCCGTTAATCAAAATGTTAACTTCGTTAATTAACGATTAACGGATTAACGAGTTAATGCCCAGCTATGGGTTTATCTAATCGAAAGGACCTAGTCGACTTCTCCCGTTGAGAGGAGGAGAGCTGGAATGGGCCTGGGAAATCCTGGTCTGGGGAAGTACCTCCGCCTAACAGAAGACCACAGAGAAGTAGCATTTCGGAACTCTTGTGCAAGGTTTCTGCTGGTGAATAAGATCATCTGAGCTCAGTTGGTATGGGTAAAGGGTTTTAAACATACGTGGAGCTGTCCAAACACATGTACTATCACACTTCACAAACGCTCGAGTTAGTTTGTTTCTTACGATACATTGTAAAGCGGCCCCTTTTACTCTAATACATGTCTTTTAATCCACAGTTTACTCCAAACATCCTACGTGTCTCTTGTAAAATACTAGCAAGCAATGTCATCACCATTGCCATTGTTTTCAGCGAATGGAACAGTTCCCTCGCAATATCGTACTCCTGTGGAAAGTTATCGACACTCCGCTACAAACTTATTAAGCCGATTTCAATCTCATCGTCGACTGTGCGAAAGATATTGCGTTTTAAATTAATTGAAAGTAATCAAATAGAGGCGGCGGGTGTGTTGCCGACGTCGGCTTTTTGAAATTTTTTTTTTCCACGCTTTTAATATGTGCGATTTTTGTTGCTTCAGATTTTAACTCAAAAATAATGAAATATGCAGTTCGATATAAAAGTAATGTCTAAAGCTAAAATTATGGAACAGGTTTGATCAACGGCTAAGCGAGCATATAATCATTTCCTAGAAAGAATTGCCATTATTTTGAATGTAAGATATTCAAATAAATATTTTTATGTTACTTCCAATATGACTTAGTTAGAGTACGTAATGAAATTACTGTACCTATTGAAAATTATTGTAATTATTAGCGATTTAAAAGCGCAACCAACGAGATTCTTGCCGCTTCTCAGTAGATGACTGCCTTCCGAAGTCGGTGGTAGATTCCTTCTATTGTCATATCATATTGACGATTCATAAGTGCATCACTGAGGCCTACATAAATAAAGTATATTTTGATTTTGATGTTGAATATGTAATATTTTTATCTCAAATTTTAGAAGAGTTAAAAAATATGTTTGTTTTTATAAGGTTTTAAATTACACTCTCATAACAAATGCCATAATTTGGCAACACCACCATCCCCACGATTGCGCAGGGCTGCCGTCAAAGGCTCACCTGTACCTACTGCGTTCCTCAAATTAGATTAGGCCGCTCGAGTGTTCCCGGCTTAATTCCGACCGGGATTACCGTATAATGAACCTTCCAGATATGCTCTTTGGCTAGGCTCGTTTCAATTTTAACCTACATCGAGAAATGCGCGTGAAAGGACAAGGCTTTTGAGACGAGTTTTGTGTGACTCCGAAGATGCTTGAGCATTTGTGTTCACAAGAGCCACTGACATTTCAAATACCTGATGATTTTTCTGATACACTTATCAAAAGTGGTAATACCGATATCAAATTCATACTACTTAATAATATTAATACAGAAAGCATTCGCATACTAATCAAAATATTATAAACTAGCTTAACCAGCGGCCTTGCCAGCGAATCTAATGGGCGCATTTAATCAGAAAAAAAGTATCGCTGGCTCTGTAATACCATGCGCATGTCCGAAATAAACCAAAATTTTACATTAATTAAAGATTTAATATACTGTAAAACTACTCATAAGGTAATTATATTATATTCGAAAGATAATATGATAAGTTGACTTGATTTTTCTGTTAACTGTATAATAAATAAATAAAATTAAAAATATTTCACAACATCACATACATTGATTTGACCCCGTGATAAGTAGCTTAAGCACTTGTGTTACAGAAATCAGAATCAACAGTGGTATTACAAATATACTTAAATAGATACTATAACACCCAGACCAGGACAAACAGACATGTTCATGCACACAAATGTTTGTCCTGTGCGGGGATCGAACCCGCGACCTCTTGCGTAATAGGCAACATCTTGACCATTACACCAAGCGGGTCGTCAAATATAAAGCAAATTAGTTTACGGTCCCAGTTGACCGATTCTAAAACGTAATCAGGCAACTGGGATTTTTCTGATAACTGTTTATTAAAGCAAATTCAGTTTATGAGCCCAGCGGTTTCAAACCTCTATAGAAAAGTTATTATACCTTAGCTATTAACAATCAGGTTGCGTGCAAGTGCATCAAAAAAATAAAAAAAAAAAGGTTGCGTGAATATACTGACAAATCAAGTTGTAAAAAAAAGTCCAAACGAAAAATAGACAAAGTAATATCCTTCAGTCTGGTGATTAATGGAATCGTCGAGGAACACAGACAAACGCGATCTGTTTATTTTCCGTTAGTCGTTTATTTTAATTCCCGAAACATACGAAATTGTCTATCAGAGCCGAAATATGCAGTCATTTTCAAATCTATACTATATTAATAACATGAAGCTGAAGAGTTTGTTTGTTTGAACGCACTAATCTCAGGAACAACTACATCGAACTGAACAAATATTTTTGTTTGATAGTCCATTTATCGAGAAAGGTTTTAAGTTGTAATAAATAACTATGTGTGCGGAAACCGAAATCCACGAGAACGAAGTCGCGGGCGGCCGCTAGTTATTTATAGTTCTTAAGTGAAATTAAATTTTTATGTATTATTTTATACCTACGATGGCGTCAAGCTTTTCATATCCTTTAAAACTTTATGTTCTCAAACTCATAACCCAACTAGCAGAGGAGTGCTACACTTTGTTTTTAAGCAACATTGTAACGTTGACTTTTTTATCATTGTAAAGACACTTAAACAAAAGTATTTGGTATTATCATACTTACTTAGATTATAAATTAAAGTGAAAGCCTGTTTGTTTGAATGTAAGTCCGTCAATCACGCTGAAACTACTAAACGGATTTTGATGAAATATGGTATACAGGCAGGGTATGGGCTATCTTAGGTGATAGCATACTTTTTATCATGATTAAATGCTGCCATGGACTAAAACCAGCAATCTTGATAACGCGGGCAAAGCCGCAGGTAAAAAGAAGTAGATTTTACAAAATTTTGCGCACCAACTTCTGGTGTGATAAGTAGACTACAATAAAGCCTGCATCTGTTATACTTGACCATTTGCATCGGAATAAAGGCTGTTGTTAATTTCGTCTGTGCCTAATTTTGTAAGGCTTGCGGTTTACTTAACTCTCACACATTCAAACATTCCTCAACTTAGATCTTGATACGAACTTAAACAAACAACTAAAACTAAGCTAATTCTGAATGTGTTGATGAGTGTAATCTCACACGAAGCCGGGTTATCCGGCACATTTATCTGGCAGTTAGAGGCACAAGCCACAGACGATTAATATAATTAGAAGGGATGTTGCGGATATGAAGTTTCGGATACGGATTTGATACGGATATTCGTATATAGGTATCCGTATATCCTATGCAGGAACGCTTATTCTATCGGATATTGTGCTCGGATACGGACATGGAATTATTTCGTGTTATTCGTTAGATTCGGACAATTCGGTTACGGATATGATATTTTTATAAGGACTTTAAAAACTAAAATACAAGGGTTACCGAAGTTGTGTTATTTACAAGTTTTTTGGCGGATTGTATGTCGGCGCGGCGGCGCATCAATAAGGCTCTGCGTAGAAGCCGACGTTATCTGAAAAAAATAATTTGTTTTCAGTTACGGATATACTATAGGATCTCCCTAACATCTCTGATAATAATTAGCGTGGCATTATGCGACGTTATACGAGGTTATGCGAGGTTATGCGGGGTTATGCGGGTCGCTAGATTTACGCACTTTAGTTAATTCAGCGAACAAAGGTTCGGTGCGATGTTGTTGATATAACTGTTTCAAAAGAACGATGTGAGCGGTGAATGAAATGTGTGATGAATGTTGCGGCTAGCACATTTCAATCGCCGTGTGCTGCCGAGTGTTAAGGTTATATCAAGACGCAATGATCTCACTAGGAAAATATATGAAATAAATAAATAAATTGTTTTGACTAACACACCAATAGCCTAGCCCCGCACTAAGCTCGAAGTTTGTACTATAGAAGCTAGGAAACGGTTAGACATATTTAAATAATTCTGTGAACACCCATGACTAGAGTACAAATTTAAATGCCGATGTCCATCACACAAACATTTGCGACTAGCGGGATTCAAACCTGCGACTCTTGGTTGTATAGCCAGGGTCTCTGTTTAAACAAGCTAGACGGGCCGGTTAATAGTATAATCGTGAATATTACTCGTATTACTTATTAGTATAATCGTGAGTAGCTCTGTTATTCGCAGAACTCAGAGATATCATATTTTACTGGAAGGATTGGACAAACAAGAGCATTTCACGGATGGATGCGGATTGTTTAACGACGAAAATAAGATCGTCCAAGAGACGGCGATTTTCTTCGCATAATGCGATGATACTTCATTCTTGTCTACGTGCTGTTTATTCAACAACGTTTTTACCTTTCTTTGTTTTGTTACCGGATAGAGTCATTTCCATTGCCTTTTGAACAAAGGAAAAGTAAAACTGTAAGTAATAGTTATTTCGAGTCCAGCCCCAAAATAAATGGACCATTTGCAAATTTTCATTTTGACCAAACAATTTAAAAAAAAACATATGTATGTCACTGGTTTAGGTTTCCCGTATATTATGTACTAGCTGCCGCCCGCGACTCCGTCCTCGTGTATTTTGTTTTCTGCACACATGGTGTTATACTACCGTTTAAGCCTTCCTTGACAAATGAACTATCCAACATTAGAAAATGTTTTCGAATCAAACCAGTATATCCTGAGTTTGGCACGTTTAAACAAACAAACTATTAAGCTTTAATATATAATAAATAAATAAATAATAATAAATAAATGCCTTGGACTAACACACCAATTGCCTAGCCCCAAACTAAGCTCGAAGCTTGTACTATGGAAGCTAGGGAACGGATAGACATACTTAAATACTTTTATAAACATCCATGACTCGAGTACAAATGCCGATGTTCATCACACAAACATTTGCCCCTAGCGGGATTCGAACCCGCCACCCTTGGTTTTGTAGCCAGGGTCTCTAGCCACTCGACCAACGGGCCTGTCTAATATAATAATGTCTGTAATAATATAATAAGGTGTCGAAGGTGTCCCACGATTTTGTGCATTGTTTTGTTATATTTATTTACAGTGCTGTACTTATAGACGTCGCATATTTTCCAAAACTTCTGATCTCAAGTGACCTACTGCCTACTTGCCTACTTACCTACTGCTTTTGCCTTCACAAGCAAATTTTTGTCGAAAGCAAGGCTCATATCAATAGTTGTAGCTGTAGCTGTACAAGTAATTTTGTCGATAGCTGACGTAATTTCAACTTGGGTTCCGGAAATAATGAGGTTAACAGGTATCGACCGGGTTATCTGATGCACTATCAAACCTTTACTTTGCGCCTTTTAAGTGGTTTAAAACTTTGTCGAATGAGAATACTACCTACATACTATTTATTCACTTACTGTTGAAAGTTGACTGGTAGATAATGCAATGAAGCATTAATTCCGCCTTGCTTACAATACGGTATTTGACTGACAAGTCAAATCACCTACTTTTTTAAATGTCAAAAACGTAACCTTGTAGGAAAAAATGTATGAAATAAATCGTGACGTCACGATGCAATAGTGTCAAATCAATACTCTTTTAACTTTAATTAGCTGTAATAATTTGTTAAAAGCTCAATAGTAACTGTGAGATAAAAAATTGTGCCTAATTTTTGATTTCGTCTTTGATCTTAGAATGTCATAATTTATTTCGTATGCAGTCAAATACCCAAGTATTACATTGTGCAATAAAGTTGAAATTAATAAATACATTTTAATTTATCATCATCAGCAAGCCGACGTCTGCTGGTAAAAGGGCCTCCACCAGATATTTCCTTTGTCGCATTATACGACACACACGAACATTGATATAAAAAAGAAATTGGGTGATAAGTTACCACAAAAAATATTTTCTGAAATCAGTTGGCCGAATTACCAATCAAACTTATTGTGAAGTTATTGAAACTAGTTGATAATATTCAAACCTGTAAGCTAGCCAAGCTTTCCTCCATTACATCTCCAAATCTCCGAAATAAATATCCAAGTTCATCGCTGTTTCTTAGTCTCGCTATTTACTTACTTCCAAGCTTACATCAATGTACTCCGTATTTCTTCCCAACTACAAACATATTTCCCCCGAACACGAACCGAGTCAAAGAACTATCTGGAAATTTTAAATCAAAAGCCACACTTGGAAATCAAATTTGTGAAGTGCAAATAGTTGGCGGTGGCTTGATGTTAACAACGCGGGGGCACGTAGCGAACTTGCCGCGGTGTCCGAACTATTTAGTGTTCGAATGGCGGCGCTGCGGTAGGGGGCGCAACTAGCGCGACTTGCGATTAATCGCAGCTGTATTGTCTACGGGACTGTCGCAAATAAATGCATACGGTCAATGGGATAGTCACGGCATTTCGCTAACGGACGTACATCTGCCTTGTGCCACAGTGCCAGACGAGTCATTCTAAAGCCATTTCCAATAATTATAGTCTGCTTCAGAGAGATTAATCATAAGTCGAGTGCTTGCATCCCGCTCTACAAACCACATACTTTTGGCTGATAATATTTTTAATGCGAAAGATAAACTACAAATTCATTCCCCGGCGGACCCTGGACTCCGAGGCAACAGCCGAGGATGTGACCGGGACAAACGCTAGGATGATGATGATGAAACTACAATTCATTATTACAATCTTAGAAGAATAAAAATCTTGCATTTCCAAGTGTTATACACTTGCCAATCAATACGATGCTTTTGCCATTGGGTATTCTTTCAATTGACGTGCTCAATGTGTGCACGGGAGTTTGCTGCGAAGATTAGCTACGCGAGCCATCTCAGAGCGCACCAGCTCAGATCCAACTAAGGGTCGAAGTGGTCGCCATGACCGAAATCGGTCAGAAGCATAGAGAAGATTCTTTAAACTTATTTATGGCGGTTAAGCCTTGAGGTCTTCCATTATGGTCGAAAATGTGTGCCAACCATCACGGAAGAAGTAAATCGTTCGTGTGTAAAGACCCTTAAGTCAAGAGCATTCGCGTCGGCCGCGTCTGAGGTGCAAGAAAATGCAAGACTATGTAGCACCGCGAGTAAGACTTGTTTATTCATTGCTTGCTTATGTTTACGGCAGCATCTGCATAGTTCGCTGTTGATGCAACTCCGTTGATGCTTTTAGCTTTGAAGAAGCTTTGTTTCGGTTGGTACTTTGTTCTTATAGAGTTTTGTTGGTTGAGGAGGTTAGAACCATGTAATGTCAAGTGATCTACGCTACCTATAGAAGCGGCGCCGCTTATTCTTGTGCCAAAATGTTGTAGTATCAGCTTCATCAACTACCTAAACCTCCTTATTACAACCAATTAAAGTAGATTAAAGTTCAAGGAAGAAGAAATCGTGAGTGGGTAAAAGCCCTAAAGCCAGGAGCATTCGCGTCGGCCGCGTCTGAGGTGCAAGAAAATGCATAGTTCGCTGTTGATGCATCACCGTGGATGCTTGTAGCTTTATAGAAGCTTTGTTTGCTTTGGTACTTTGTTTTTAAAGGGTTTAGTTGGTCAAGGAACTTAGGGCCATGTGGTGCTAAATGAAGTGACCTATAGTGCCTATGAAAGCGACACCGCTCAATGTTGTACCGTAGTTGTAGTATCAGCTCAACTTGCCTATAGTATATTCGCACTGGTCTTGTGTATATTCTGATCAGCTCCATATTACGCTTTTATTTTTTCCTAGTATTTACTATAGAAACACACTATTCGGAAAAAAACGCGACGTTATATACGCGGCTGAGTTCACGTCCTGTCGTGTTCATGACTTGACACACTATTAGGTGGGAGATGACACACTATGCAGCAATTACGTTGCGTAATTTTGTATAGAAAATGGCGCCGAAGTTCGGTCGCGTAATTTCGGCATAGTGTGTTCCTACGCTAACTCTTCATTTTTTTCCTTTTGTATAATATAATGGGATCTACATAGCTACACACAAACTGCTGTGAGCATTACTTAAACGAAAAATACACTCGTAAGCTTAAAATTATTTCTCTCTGCGTAATGAAACCCCTTCTAAACCTGTGTTTTATAAACTAGATGTTTGATTAACTGCCACAGAATTTCACAAAAGATTTAGTATAGCGCGAGCTATTCAGTTCCGCACAAAGTAAAAGTAAGGAGAAGTAGATGAAGAAAGAATATAGCGTAAAAATAGATGATCTAGAGTCTAGATTTTCCGCAGACGGGCATAATCGCCGGACAATGAGGAACATAAATCTACATTGTGAGCTCATCCTTCCTCCTTCTTTGTGTATGTCACAGGGAGAGTACTAAAGTTGATAATATGAAAGACTATTTTCATATTATAGATAGGTAAAGAAGTAAAAGTTTTGGTCGTTTTTCGTGAAAAGATATTGATGTCTCAGTGTTTGGCATCCACATTTGACAAGGGTAGTGAGTGATTAAGTCAAAGGGCTTTATTTAAGATTTAAAAAGATAAAGTTAAAAAGTAAAGGACACATAACCTCATGACATAGGAATAACTACTTAGGTATTAGATATTGTTATAATTTGACGTTCGTTATAGGCTTTACATTTCGCCATGAATGAAAGTGATGTAAATTTTAGCCGCTTTTATTTTCCGTGTTGCGGCATGAATAGTTTGAGTAGACTTCAAATCAGAGGATTAACACCAATCACATTGAACGATTCCTTTTTTTTACGTTAGTACCCACTTGTTAATTTATTTATTTTTACAAACTCAAGTAAGTAAGGTTCAAAAGGCGGACTCAACGCAAAAATGTTTCTTCAACCCGTTCATAATTTTGAGATGCTTAGCATTCTGCCAACTGACGACGCTTGTTTTATTTACGCAATATGTACTTCGTCGTTGTAATTTTCCGGAATGTCTGATTTCGCATGAGACATGTAACTTATGCATCCCACGCCCGAACTGCAGTTAACATGCACTACGGGCGGTCGGTGCATAGTGCAACTACGATAACAGTGATAAAGTGCAACAATTTATTGTCATTGAGAATACATTCCAATTTTAAAAATTACTATGATCTTTATATTTACTTATTGATGTTTAAAAAAGTAAGACTCACAGCAGGATAAGATTTCTTTCATTGATTAAGATATTTAGTCTAGTGACACGAAAATAACATTACGTAAACTTAAATATTGTTTTTAAGTAGTCATGTCAATAATACAGATCCTTACCATACTCTGGATTCAGCTGTCTGTAACTCATTTCCCTGTGCCCATTTATTTTTGCCCTCGCCATACTTCGAAATTGGCAATAAAATAAGAGCGAGAGTAGCTTCTGAGAGAGAGAGAGTCACCCGTTTAAATCTATGGTCAACGGGGTGTCTAGCGAAGGCAAATCTTACGATATTTTAAATCTATGATTAAGGGAGCGTTTCCACATAAGACGTGTAAAAATTGACCAATCTACACCATTGCTCAGAATACACATCTCATCTCCGCTCCAATTCTGATTGGTCAATTTTTACACGTCTCTGCTCAGCTCCGCGCAACTCAGCTCATTTGTGGAAACGCACCCTTAAACCACTGTCAGTGAAGTTAACTCACTATGTTCGATTTCACTGTGCGAGTGTAACTCACAACTTCTTAAAAGCGAAGTGCGGCGGTTTAACATAAACAAAACTGATCCTGTCGGACGGCCGCGTACGCTTGTTCACCAACTTTTATTAGTATTGGGAAAGTTCGCCGGTTCGATTTTTTGTTCGGCAACTTTATTCGATAAGAACTTCGATGTTTACCGAGTTATTTATCGTTTTTAAAACGCTCAAGTTTCCTGTTCCGACGAAGCCTACTGAGTTCGTGGTCGTAGTTTTGTGGTTTTAAATGACTAGCGGTGGTCTTCAATTCTGAGTTAAGTAAAGAATGTTTCGGTATTTTATGAATTGAGTTTTTGATCATCTATTTTGGCTAATACTCGTAGTGCCGTGTAGACGTTAGTTTAGTTAGATCTGAATGTGTAACCATGATCCAATCTGTCTGGTTCCCCTCTCTGGGTTACGAAGGTCTAATGGCAGTAGCTTCACTGTAATAACCAGACTTGCCAAAACCTGGATCATGGTCAAAGCGGACCCCGCATAGAAACGGGATAAACGCTAGGAAGAAGAAGACTCGTAGTGCCGTGTAATACCAGCCGAGAATATTACTTCCCAATTTTTTCCCATGGGTGTTGTAAGAAGCGACTAAGGTATGTATATTCCAGGGGATGGGCAGCAGCTTTTCCCTATGTTTTATTATCCAACACACTTCGGTCACCAATGTTTCTGATCTGCCCAGCTGAATCGCATCTAGGGGATATGCTATAGGCTAAGAACACATGATAGTAAGTGGTCAACAAACTGGGCGTGACTACTTATTAAAACCACGAACCATTTTTCTAATTTCCTTATAAGGGTTACAAAGTAAAGTAAAGTATCAGCCTATTAATGTCCCACTGCAGGACAAAGGCCTCCATCATTTGAAATCATATTTTCGTTACAAAGTTGGGTTTTGGCTTAACCACTACGCTTCCCAAATGCGGATTGGCGATCTCAAACTCTAGCTTACAAAGACTACATCAAAAAAACCGGCCAAGAGCGTGTCGGACACGCCCATAAAAGGGTTCCGTAGCTAAAAGATGGCCCGACCGATTAAGATAACATTTAGTAAGGGCAACTGCACGTCATAAGTTGGTCGAGTTGTATAAAAATAACTATGTATGATACAGAGTTCGCTATAGTTTTCGTTGAAAGTACTTACTTGGAGGTATACAGGACATTTTTTTCAGAATTATTGTAATAGTATTTCAAAAGTTAAGGGGGGGGGGGGGTGGCTCTAATTTTAACTTTGTATTAATATATCTCGAGACTGGGGTGTTTGATCCACATGGTTTCAAGGCGAGTTTTATTGTATTTAAAAATACCTGTTTAACAATACCCTACACGATGGGTTAAGTCGATTTTTTTTTTATAATTAACTTTTCGCTGTACGGGAGGTGGGGTAAAAAATGATTATTTTTCGATTATTTTAAAAACCAATTCTTGAATTATCACTATACATCTCTCCACCAATTTTCGTGGCATTCGGTTCAGAAACGGCGGAGAACGAACCAGGACAGACAGACAGACAGACAGACATGACGAAACTATAAGGGTTCCGTTTTTTGCCATTTGGCTACGGAACCCTAAAAATAGATTCGCAATTAATAGATTTGCCAAATTCTGGATCATTTTTTAAGTACCCTAAGACAAAGCTCTCATCCAATGACGATAAATAAGCTCCAACCTACTTGTATTTATGTAAAACGACAGGCCTACGTAACAGGCGTCAGACAATGTGATTTAATAGGCTGTTTGCATTAATTTTGAGCATCGCAGGCCGTCTATATTAAGCTTAAAAGTAAAGTTAATCAAGGAATATGAAAGGTAGGTTTACGAGGGCGCTCTTAAATGAAGATTGCTTATTAAAAAAAGTTACGATGCAAACCGGTTTATCTTCCTGTTTATTACTGTAGATAACTATTCTTTACGCGTCGCTGTGAAGTTGTTATGGCTAATTATGCCATTATTACTCGAGTTTCAGATACACTCGCGTGGGGTATAATGGGTCGCGATTCGAGATATAAAGTTATGTGTGTAGGTCAGTTTAACGGTTTGATATCATTTTGTTTAAGCTTTGTTTTATGGCGTTATTGTAACGTGACGAGCAGATTGCCTACTGATGTTTAGAATAGAAACAGAGTAGGCAGAAAAAACGCGATACCGAAGTTTGGCGTGACTTCGCCTGCAATGTATTTTAAATGGAAGATAACACACACTGCCGAAATTACGTTGCGTAATTTTGTTAGGAAATGGCATTTCCGCCGAAATTCGGTCACATTTTTTCCGTCTAGGGTGTTCATATACACTGAGCGTTACGTGTCTGCCTTAAACAGTTAGTAAAAACAACTGTATGACTGTATGGTACTGTCCTTACTTGTTCAGATTCTTCAGATTGATTGCCTATTACATTGTAGCTTGGTTTTAGTAGTTGATATCATTTATTCTGTGCACTCACTATTCCATCGCGAATCTAGAAGTTTGCCAATTCATGTCTTTGCCGAACTATTAGGCGATGGAACCAGCATACGTGTTTCCTCCATACTATGTATAACCTTGGCTTCTTCAGGAGTATCGTGAGAAAGAATCATGCGGGCCTTTATGGTGATGCCAACGGATAGGAAACCTTACTACCGTATCCGTTGTCATAGCAATAAGGGCTCCTCTATTGCTTACCATCAGGCAGAGTGGAGCCAATATATCGAATAACTATAAAAAATGGTATTTTTCATTAGGTACTATGAAATTTTGCACGAAAGTGTATTATAATTACAGCACAACTTCGTATGGTGCTTATTCTTAAACTTTTAACTTTACAGCTTTCTTTATGATAGTTTCAAACATATTATGAATATTTAACGATTCTTACCTATATTTCAAAAATGAAGGGAGTGCAGGACTAATTAAACTTAAGATACTGGAACTTCTTATGTTGAAATTCTTCCAATCATAACGTTAAGCAATCAAACTTCCTTCTGGCAAGCTACCATTAACACAAGTGAAATTTTGAACCTTACACTTTACATCTTTAAGTTCTTTGCTTTAATAATAAATAAATATCGATTTCCGTGTAACAGCTGCTCTTGAAGTTCGACGCCAAGCAAATCTATTTTTAGTTTGATGAGAGCAATCGCTGATGCTGGAGTGCGTTACCGTTTTAATTGTGTGTGTCCATCGGGTTCGATGAGGTATACAGGCAGAGTATTGGGTGACTTAGGTAATAAAACAGGAATCTTGATAACGCGGGCAAAGCCTCTGGTAAAAACTAGTTTATTATAATATTCTTCCTCATTAAAATTCCACAGTTAGCGGTCAGTGGTCTATTTTCAAAGTGAAACCCATAAGTAGCCTTCTCGTTTCACTGGCGCATAACATTCAGTAGTAGTGTAGTGCGGGGCTGGTTAGTTGTTATTTATAGCTCAATATTGCGGGGCCCGTACTTGTGCCATACTTGTGAGAAGGGCAGTAAGATGGTGGCCAAGCTTTGGTAGCCATAACCGATTAACAAAAACTCACATGTGCACTCCTTTTTTTCTTTATTATAAATCACGTGTGATAGAGCAAGAAAGCAAACGCACGTTAGATACCGATGACGTCATTTTCGCGTTCTCGTCGTTACCTACGTAGCTACGTAGGTGGCGGGCCCGTTGGTATAGTGGTCAGAGACCCTGGCTACAAAACCAAGGGTCGCGGGTACGAATCCCGCTAGGGGCAAATGTTTGTGTGATGAACATCGGCATTTGTACTCGATGGTCAAAAAGTATTTAAGTATGTCTATCCGTTCTCTAACTTCCATAGTACAAGCTTCAGGCTAAGTTTGGGGCTAGGCAATTGGTGTGTTAGTCTAAGGTAGTTATTTATTATTTATTATCTCTTCAGCGAGACTGAGAAAGAAACAGACTTAGATGCGAATTGAGGTGAATTTTTGACATTTTGGTAGAGACACTCAAGCGTGACATAGGGAGCATGCTATTCATTAATCTGAGGATTGCCGGTTATACTCGTAGCCAAACAATTTACTGTAAATGCTTCACTGCTCTTCCTTAGTTTATTTTATAATGTAGCATTATATACTGGAACGTATGTTAATTTGGAAGTCCAATGTGGGTAATTTGGCGAATGTTTGACGTTTCGTTGCTAAGTGAAATAGGATCTTTGTTTAAATTATTTATTATTGTAGTATATCGTACTTATTTCGTTAACAGGTTTAACCCATCAAGATTAACAAGAAAACATAATTCGTACATTACGTAATCTTTTGATACGGGATAACAAAAAGGTTGATGTTCACATTTCGACTGTTCTCTCTTTTTCTTGTGATCTCATCTTATGTGCCAATGTTTAATGTTTGTTTTGGTCCCATTATTTTAATATGTTTAATTTATTTAAGTATTTCCTCACGTAGTGGATTTTTCTATTTGAAGCTCTTTAGTATTAACAAGAAAATATCCACATAGTAGTCCAGATTTTTTCTTGTTTATCAATGTTCATACCTGTTCTTATATCCAATACCTATTCTTATACATATAAATTCTCTACATTGATGTTATTCTTGCCATTAATCTACGCCATGCCCTTCTTCCGATGTTAACATTACAAGTACCTAAATCATAGCCCCTTTAGCCTTTACACAATACAAAATGACTATTAAAAAGTACCCATTCTCGAACCCTCTTAGGGGTTCCGCTTTTCACTTCGGTTGACAAAACAACTTTTAAATCTTCCTTTTGTATTTGTTCTGGACACTTGTAGCTGTGTTTACACGCGGCTTTGCCCGTAAGCTACTTAAATCGGATTTTCTAAGGCGAAGAGTAAATAAAATATTCGCCTTTCATCGTTATCTATAAAAAACTGAAGTGGTTTTTCATAATGACTTTTTGTTTATAAAACAAGTGAGATGGCATGGCATTTCATTTGATAATTCGCTGGTTTGAAGTTTTTCATGAGTATGTTGCGCCTTCTATGTACAATAACCCTTCTAGATGAGGGTTATCCCCATAGATGCCAAGCTGGATAGGTAATTTTCTGCATATTGTGCTTTAATTATTAACTTAGAAGGTAACTAAAGCATTAGTTTCACACTGTTTAAGTTTACTATGCTCATGTAAAGTGTGAATGGAAGATTCATTAATAAGTTTTAATAAAATACTCGCTACACCGACTAATATAAGCCTTATATCAGCTAACAAAAAAGGCCAGTCGGTCTAGTGGTCAGAGATCCTGGCTACAAAACCAAGGGCCGTGAGCTCGAATCCCGCTAGGGGCAAATGTTTATATGATACCCATCGGCATTTATACTCGAGTCATGAATGTTTATAAAAGTATCTTTGTATGTCTATCCGTTCCGTAGCTAAAAGTACAAGCTTCGAACTTAGTGTTTAGGGCTAGGCAATTTGTGTTTTAGTAGAGACGAACTTCTTAGCTATCCATGGATTCTCCGTGCTTGTGCCGGGTCCATCGCGTGGAACAGAGAGGAACGCCAGTCGGCGCCTGGGACTTTCGACCCAGCGTGTAGGTTTAAGGGGCCCCTTTATAGTATACTAACGATCACCTTCACCGATGACGTTCCTCTCCCTTCCCAACCATATTTGGTACGAGCCGAGTAAAGCGGTTCTAGTTGCTCTTTCCAGTAAGGAAATATTTATTTTATTTATTTGTAAAAATAAATTTATATAGAACTCTCTTCTTCCTAGCGTTTATCCCGTTTCTATGCGGGTCCGCTGTGTCTATGATCCAGGACTTGGCGATTTATAGAACATGAAAAATTTAATTAAATCCTTATAGCTAGAATATACACATATTTTTCGCTATTAGTCTCATAATAAGGAGTATGAAAACGGCTGACAATATTAGCGTCGTCAAAAGCCTTTGTGCTCGAGGCAGCCGTAAGCGAGAGCATTGTACTGAGTTTATAAGAAACCCTACGAAAATTCGATAAGATTAACACAAAAGAGTGATCCTAGGAGTTAGGGATCCGCAAGAGCCAAATGTTATAAATACTAGTTGTACAAATATCTGATTACATCCGTACATTGATCTGAGTCTACAAAAACGGCCTGTTGGTCACTAGACCAAACCACCACAACCGAGATGGTTTGGTCTAGTGACCAACCGTCAGAGACTCTGGCTACAAAACCAAGAGCCGTGGGTTTCAATCCCGCTAGGGGCAAATGCTTGTACGATAAACATCGGCATTTGTACTCGAGTCTGTGTTAAGTAGCTTAATTATGCACTTGTGTCTTGTGAGTGTGCTATCAGTCAAACAGTGGTGTTACAAATAAGCTTAAATCTAAATATCAACGCACAGAAAAACCACTGGACGGATCGGGCTGAAATTTTGCATGCAGGTAGATGTTATGAATATGACGTAAGCATCTGCCAAAATTTTAATTAAATACTCACAGAAGATTGTATGACTCTGAACAGCAAACCATTATTAATAGTTTATTGTAAAAATTAAGGCATTTAGAAGAGCAACTGCCGTGTTTCTCGGCGATTCTTCTTGCCTTCCGAAGCGGTGGTAGTCATAATTTATTGTAATTGACGATTCATAAGTGGTTCTATGAATCCGTATTGAATAAAGAGTTTTTGAGTATGTGATGTTCAGAAACAGTCATCCTTCATCGTATCTTTTTGCCTCCAGCAAACAAAAAGAAATTGTATACGGAACACGTTTTATTTACGCGTTTCGACCTTGGTCTAATTCAAGGGAAAGAATCCCAGTAGAATCTTCTCCAAGTTCTTTATCGGTAATTTGTGAAGGCCTAACAAATCTAGCAGGGTCTATTATTTGTTGATTTATTGAAAAAACTTCCGCCTGTAAACAGTTTAGCTTCAGCATTTAGAGACAACAACATGACATTTTTAAAGATGACCAGCTATTTTTTTATTGTTGCCTGTTGCCAAAGATTGGGTTAAATGGAAAAAAATTTAGAGATGGCAGTCTCCGGTACCGGCCAGGCATTAGAACCAGTCCGTCCCATGAGTGAGATGGAAACCACAGGATTTTAGTAGGTAGTGGGATGAAAATCCCGAACGCTACACACGGTTGCAGGCCTAGCTAGCGCGCAGTTATAGCACGCAAATGTGTTTCAAAAGTTGAATTATCAGCAGTAGACTGTGTTAGGCTGCTGATAATGGTAGCACCATTATCGTAGTGCCTAATTTTGTAGGCGACAGTACCTCGTGATGTTAAGGTTAAGTTTATGAAGTTTAAAACAAATAAATAGAATGGGTAATGTGTGACGGGTCGTAGGTTGGAAGAAAACCAATCAGGAATGAAAAGTTGCTCAACATTGCAAATATTTTTAAGTTGATACATGAGAAAAAAATACGTCAAGTCGAGTATAGTACGAGTAATTTTATTGGTATTGTCACCAGTGGTGTTAGAAAGAGACAAAAGTTTTTCTTACGTACCTATTTATAAGTCCATGTTAAGTGAACACAAAAAATATGAAATACGAGTATGTATATGTATAGTGCAATTTATCTAGCAAAAAGGTTCGAAGATAGCATCAACTATTTCACATAATGTTAGTTTAGTATGTAAGCTGAACTAAATCATTACGTGAAACACGCTATTGACTTTCCCATTTGATAAAAGCACTTAGTACGAATACAATTGCGTTATGGCACGTATACACTTGTCTGCCTGCCTATTCGATTTAAAAGTAAAAGGTATAAAGATAATAACAAATAACTATTTAAAGAAGCCTATCAGAATTATAAGAACTCTAAATATAAGCCTTTGGAATTCCATATTGGGTTAGTTACAGATATTTATTAGCTGGTGTTAGATAACATTAACCTAAAGCAAAGACTTTTTATGATTTCCGAGTTTTGTTGTTCTCAGCTACTGAGCATCTAACAAATTATCATTGCCTTTGGAAAGAAACAAATATATACATATTACGTAACGTCAATACCAAAAACTTATAAATAAGTAAGTTAATTTCTGCGTTGTAATTGAAACCGCAGTTAAAAGCTGGCTTACACCAAATTATGAACAGCCTCGCCGTATAATTAATACCCCCGGGCAAAGATAACAAAAAGTTCATCAAAACACGCCGAGACGCGAAAAAATGTAAAGGAGGCTTAATCATTATTCATAGGTTTCACGTTCCAGGTTTTCAGTTTAAATATTCATGGCAGATGCCATTAAGCTGTCATTAGTAGGACAATCACTTAGCGGGCCCCGGAAAATTACGCTTCACGTGGGCAAAAGGCGTCGATGATTTGATGTTGTTCATGTTTTTTTTTATGAAAGTACTATAAAGGTGATGACGTTCAAGCCTGTCAATCTGATGGAAGAAGCTTTAATAACCGTTAGGAGAGTACTGGTCTACCCCGATTTGAGTTTGAAGAAAACTGTAGGTGTAACACACTAAGCGGAAAAAAACGCGAGCGAAGTTCAGCCGAAGTACATTTTCTATACTCGTACATACAATATTACGCGACGTAATTTCGGCACAGTGTGTCATCCTCTATTTAAAGTAAATTGCGGGCGTTATCTCGACGAACTTCGATCGCGTTTTTTAGGCCTAGTGTGTTTCTATACTAGGAGTTTAGTATGAAGTGAATATTTCCCGAATCCCACATGCGGTTGCAGATATAAGGAGCGTGTTGACTGATTATGTTATCAGAATCGGTCGTAGTTAAAAATATTGATTTCTCTAGTGAGATATCTAGTTAGATCTTTGAATCAGTTTGAAAATGCCTTAATGGGATTTTTTGTTTTCAAAAGTATGAATATTCAAAGCACCTGATCCCCATATGTGTTTAATTCAGATTTCTATTCTACGAGTAGGTACCTATTGCCAATCCGAGTAAAGGTGTTTTGGTAAGTTATATGTTTAGGCAAGCCTACCTAAAAACAGAATTATAAATATTTCCCTGTAAATCCTTTCACAACAAATAAAATGGCTAACTTTTGACTTCCCGTCGACAGGCACGGCAAAGTTCGTGCGAAATAAGTTATAAAAAGAAATAAATCAAGTTACTGAATGAATGATGGCTTAATTTCAATCATCGTGGCTTAGTGGTTAAAAATCCCGAGTTTTAAGTAATATACGCATTTAACCTATATTTTAATTGTTGTTTATGCCCCAAACCCAGAAAGCTGGAGTATTTTTTTGTTTGATATGACGTTCGTTCCAGTGTGCTGCCATTGCCATAAGAAGCGACAGTCGCTCTGAATTGTAATGCCAATTTCATCGCGGTTCGGTGTATGGCCTGGGCATGTCCAAAGATTTGAATCGATGGTATTTACGAACAAATTCCAAAATACCCAGGTAATCTCGTGATACCGTAAAATACCAAAATCGGTGTTTATCCACAACACAAACACGTTTAGTCCTGGCTTATAAAAATAAAAAGTAGATGCCATTGGATTTGTCATTTTGACTGACGACGCCCGCACCACGCGTATTTCACGTAGGGCTGTGAGATCACAGGTTAAGCCGTAGGATTTGTTTAATGCCCTAATGGCCTAATTTTCAACCGACTTCAAAAAAAGAAGGAGGTTCTCAATTCGACCCGTATGTTTTTTTTTCTATGTATGTTACGCGATAACTCTGCCAATTATGAACCGATATGAACAAATCTTTTTTCGGCGTATAGGTAACACCTCAAGGGTGGTCCCATTTAATTTAAATAATAAAAAAAGTACCCGTTGGAAAGTAACTTTTTTATACGCAATATCTCCGCCCCTCAAGGGTTGTAGTATTAGGTAATAGATATTAGGATTTTTTTTTGTTCACGATTTTCAAGTCGGTTTTTTTTTTAATTCAATTAATATTCTTCTGGAAATGCTTTAACGCATACCTCCAGAACGGTGGCGCAGGGGCTATGTGGGACTCCTGGAAAAGCCCAGAATACCCCCTAAAACCCGACGGGTTCCTCTGGTCGCGATTCAGTGGGGGTGAGTATGGTCTTGCTGAGCTATAGCACCTTGCACCTTGTTTAGATTTGTTTGTATGTTGTTCTTTCGACCATGATTTCATTATTTGATCTAAGGTTCGTATCAATAAATCACTCTCAACTATGAGATCGATCTTGAGAGCGAAATTGAGATGCTGTTTTATATAAGAATTGATATTCTTAAGTTCACTCTTAATATCGATCTCAGAGTTGAGAGAGATTTATTAATACGAGCTTTAGCATCGATAGTACTAGTTTCTAGCTCTTCGTAGAGCTAACTAAGCAATCATTGTGTAAGGTCAACGTTCAAAGATCAATTTTACTTATTTTTTCATGAGTAGCAATTATTTAGTTGCTAGTAAACTAAAAGCCAACTGCTTTGTCAACGGATGCTTACAAACGTTCGTAGTACAGGAGTTATCCAAAGCACAGTTCTTCCTACTCCGGTGTGATGTAAACCTTAGGACAAAATAACCACTCAACCGTCCGGCGCGCTTTATGACTATGTAAGCTTACGTCCGGGTCCGCGCGGCCCGTCACAGCGTAAAATTGCGGCTTGTGAACTCTCGAAAAATGCTTCATAACTCATTACCTAAACGACTTACAGCTACAAAAAAAAATATTGTGCTGAAGTTGATTATATACACTACCACACAACATATATTTTATTGTATAAAATTTCATAATTTTTTCTGTATTTGGGCCAAAAACATACAAAACCTTGAATAAATGCTTATTTAATTATTTCAACTTAACTTTTTTGGCATGATTAAATTTGATTGTGACAATTAAAAAATATATTATTAATCTGGGCTAAATTACCTTTCAAATGATACCAAAATAATTTTGTGTTATACAGTTGTTGAGGTACAATAAATTCATAAAGATTACCTTCTCCCTCACATTGGTCATCGCTGGTCGCGTCATGAGTAGGTAACTTTCATGTTATTTTAAGAAATCTTCAGCAGACTTAATGTATTTTTATCAAATAATTATAAAGGTATGTTAATAACAAACTAATGAATCTTCAATAAAACAAATTTTATGGAATAGTTAGAAAAAACCTTATCGGCGGCTATTGTTTGTACACGAAAGTTACAGCCTCTCGTAATAATGGGTTTACTCGATATTCATCGCCGTGAAAGAAACACCACAGCAAATATGTGGTTCTACAATCATAAAGATTAATAAAAACCAACTGAATTATATAATAAAACAGGTTCTAACGACATAATCAGCAGTAATTCCACGCGCATGCACAAGTCCCTCAAAACACAGGTAGCACTAAACAAAAAAAAATATTATTCAGTCCAGAAAGCATACTATAGTGCCATCTATGATTTTTTAAGTGTATTAGTTAATAGAGTATCGTTCTAAAAACTCGGGCTATCGTCACAGGCCAACAGATGGCGTTTTAAAGCAGTTTTATACACCAAGAATTTTTTTTCTCTGTTGGATACTATAGTATCCACGGACGTAAGTTTACATATTTTTTTTGGATACTATGGTATCCACGGACGGTTGAGTGGTTAAAGGAGCATGTTTAAAGGAGTAGACCTGAAGAGGTCGGCAGCCCTGGCCGCAGTGAGACCTGACATAGGCCCCGCCGCATTGCGTGCGTCATTCACAGGCTAGGTTAGCGGATAGGGTTTAAGTAAGAATGTACATCAACTGATAATACGCATGATATATTATAGTGCAAAAGTGACTGCGAAAGCACAAGTGCACTCCCTATTCCCTCACTCTCATAGTTCGGTGGGACAGCAATCTCACATACCGTATAGAGATCAGGCGCAGGACTAACGGCTAAACGGCACGTGCCTACCGAAGCAGCTTGAGATGAAATATTTTGATCCCCCATCCGACTACTGGCTTCTGCAAAAGTTGCTTAACTTAGCAATCGCAGGCCGAGCGCGCTAACCACGACGCCATCAAGCTCCTCAGAATACACATCAACTGATTTACAATAGGAAACATCAAGGAGCGCGTATCATGAAAAGCATTTACCGGGTGCCTCTTGCAAGATACTTTGGGAGGAGTTATAGAAGTTGCAGGGATATTCAAACAGAAACCTGTAATAGGAGCAGCATTTCTGAATGCATGGCATAAGGTTTTTTGCCCAGCAGTGGAATAAAGACAGCTATTAAAAAAATAGAAATAAAAAAACACATTCGTTGGCCACATTTAGACATTAATTTAGTAAACAACTTGTTGATATTCCTTTCAGACGAAAAAACTCTATGATTATATTATTAGGAGCCTATTGTGGCAAAGGCCTCCCTACCCTCCTTCCATTTTTTGCGGTCTTGGGCAAAAAAATCTATTACTTGTTGTTAAGTTTTAAAATCACTCCCTCTGCCTAACCGTTGTTCTTGCCAATACAATTAACTCAACAAAATAATACACAATAAAGTAAACCTATACTTGATATTTATCCCATACTATGGTACGCGTGTATTTGAATACAAACAAGTCATATTATGCCGTTTCTGTAATGCCTTTCAGTAATATACGGTTTCATGCGGGATAGGGAATTAATATGTTAATATGTTTGTTTCTCTTTGTTGTAGAAATATAGCTTGTAATTATAAAACGTTTAGTATAATATTTGATGGAATAACGTTGGTTTAACCCCTGCTATGCGTGTGGTAAAAGTAAAGTATCAGCCTATTAATGTCCCACTGCAGGACAAAGGCCTCCATCATTTGAAATAAGAAGTTTTCATTACAAAAATGGGTTTTGGGTTAATCACCACGCTTGCTAAATGCGAATTAGCGATCTGGTTCGGAATGTAACGGTTCTGGTGTCTGTGTTCGGAAGAATCGCCACAGACTTGCCTTACCCGAGAATCGAACCCACGACCTCGACCACGGCCCAGTACTTAAACCACTAGAGCATCGAAGCGTACCAGGGAAGAAAATACACTTTATTTGAACGTCAGATTTGTCTTATCAAATCTTAAGTTGTGATATAGAGTTTAAAAGCTAGCGAAATGGCGATGAATATATTGCCACTCTATGCCAAAATAGCTAGGAGGACCACAATTTTTCTATTTGCTGACATTACCTGATACGTAGAGGTGATGGTTAAAATATTTTAACTAAGAACTGTAATGAATAGTACATTCAAAATGCCCAGAAAATTATCTTTAACAGTTTCAAAGGGGTTTTTCATTATTTAAGTTCAATCTAATCTAATCAGACTAATTTATGAAACTCTTTGTTTTTTCATTATCTTTTTCTTTAATCAACCGGCATAATTTAATGTAATTTTCTTTTTTTTGTGATGTACCTATAAAATCGTATCTTTGTTTAAATAATTAAAAATAAATTTGAATTTTGTCTCAAGAAAATCATCCCAAATTAATAAACTAAATTCAAAAGCCATTGCTTTCCCTACATCAACCAAAAACCGCAAATTAGTGTCAGAATGTATCAACAATATATTATGTTACACATACGTTATCAGAATATTGGAATCTTCATCGTTTGGGTTCGTAGCCCTTTTGTTTGTGTAATCTAGGTCTAACAAAGGACGTTAATGAAAATAGGGTAATAGCATATATTAGATAATAGTTACTAATTCAATAACAAATACGTATAGGATCCACGCCACGAGAGTCCAAACATCGATGCAAAATTGTATTCTAATTTTATTGAGAAAAATTGAATAAATTACACAATGAAATAGCACTTCGTAACTGTTGTGCTGTGTTTAAATTGGTGATAAGGTCGCCAGAGCTCAGTTGGGGAGAGTATGTAGCAACGCATCGGCGATACTTGGTGTCGCGGATGACATTTTTCAAAACATCTTGTTATGCGAGCAGAAACTTTTAAAAATTTACTTGATTTCCAAACTACCAAAGGCAACGTTTATTTTAATTCTTCTAACTCTACGGCCTGCCCCTGCATAAAGGTGCGTTTCCAAATAAGCTGAGCCGCTTGGAGCTGAGCAGAAACGTGTAAAAATTGACCAATCAGAATCGGAGACGAGATGTGTATTTTGAGCAATGTGATTGGTAAATTTTTACACGTCTCTGCTCAGCTCCACACAGCCAAGCTTATGTGGAAACGCTCCCTATCTCTGGTGTCGTCACGTGAATGACGCATCAGATAATACTGACGTGACGCGACGCGATGACCCGCCAGTGATTTACTACTGCCCTGCTTGACTAGAGCGCTGATAACTTTATTAAAAAGAATACAACAGTACTTGTAAATTGTTTAAAAAATATTTTATTCATCTTACATGGTACATATTGAAATGGTAGCAAATGTATCTAAAAAGAACATACATATTTATGATTTTCCCAAATATCTCGTATCATGACACGTGAGCAGCAATTAAAAAAAAATACTTGCAAGACATATTACCAAAGCCAACCTCTGTTTTTTTTTTGTTAAATCTATATAACTCCTTTGCTTACTCTCCGGCCCGCGCCTGCATATCTCTCGTGTCGTCACGCGAATGACGCGTCAGATAATACTGACGTGACGCGACGCGACGCGACGACCCGCCAGTGATTTACTGCGGCCCTGCTTGACTAGAGCGCTGTGGAAAAATAATAGACTTTATGTAAAATTGAAATTAATTGGAACACAAAATATCATAGAGTAATTGTTTTATATGTATGATTTTCATTTTCAGATTTTAACTTAAATTTTAAAAAAAATCCATTTTCTTCTTTATCAACTTATTACACGTGTTCTTCAGCATACATGTAAGAGTGTATTTAAAATAATGTAGTAAACCTGAATTCAAACATTTCTACAGTAAATTGAGCATTAATTAATTAATAACGCCTAAAAGTAAAAGTCTATCTGATTATTTATAACATCATGTCACACAACCTGTTTTAATTTGCTAAAGGCAAACTTTATCTGTACTACAACAAAAAAAAGCTGAAGGGTTTGGTTTATTGTTTGTTTGTTTGAATGCGCTAATCGCAGGAACTACTGGTTCAAGTCGAAAAATTATATTTATGTTGTATAGTTTATTTGTTGCGGAACGCTCTAGGCTATAATTTACGATTATGAGTGCGGAAACTGAAATCAACATGGACGAAGTCGCGGGCGGCCGCTATTCATTAGTAAAAGCAAGATAAATTCGGACTAGCAGGCTAGGCTAGGTAACCTAGGCAAGTAGAACCAGATGCATCTGATTGAATAATGCATGAATTATAATGATAACGACCCTTGGTTTTTTTTAGCCAGTGTCTCTGACCACTAGACCAACGGGCCCGTCCATTTCAAAAACACATTTTGTCAAGCGAGCAGTAACCGTTTAAAACTGACGTGAAGTACAAACGTGACTTTCTTAAGTTGCCAAAGAAAACCTAAATTATTAGAAAAAGCAAGAAAAAATCGGACTAGCAGACAAGGCTAGGTTATTAGTCAACTAGATACAGATGCATCTGATTGAATAATGCATGAATAATAATGACAAATCTGCTGCGCCATTATCACGCGACCGCAGCGCGCGTCACCGTGACACGTCAGATAATACTGACGTCACGTGACTCGTGTCCAACTGTGATTTATAGCATTGGATTATTTGTTAAATAAATAAACTCTTTGGACTAACACAACAATTGCCTAGCCCCAAGCTCAGCTCAAATCTTGTACTATGGAAGGTAGAGAACGGATCCATGACTCAAATACAATACAAACATTGGCCCTTACCGGGATTCAAACCAGCAACCCTTGGTATTTTTGCCAGTGTCTCTGACCACTAGATCAACGGGCCCGTCCAATTGAAGACACATTTTGTCACACGAGCAGTAACCGTTTAATACTGACGTGAAGTACAAACGTGTCTTTCTTAATTTTCCAAAAGCAACCTTTATTATAAGTAAAAGCAGGATAAATTTAGACTAGTAGACAAGGCTAGGTAACCTAGGCAACTAGATACAGATGCATCTGATTGAATAATGCATGAATAATATTGATAAATCTGCTGCGCCATTATCACGCGACCGCAGCGAGCGTCACCGTGACACGTAAGATAACACTGACGTCACGTGACTAGTGTCCAACTGTGATTTATAGTATTGGATTATTTGTTTTAGCGGGTTATTTAAATATGTAAATAAATAAGTAATCTCTTTGGACTAACACAACAATTGCCTAGCCCCAAACTGAGCTCGAAACTTGTACTATGGAAGCTAGAGGACGGATAGAAATACTTAAATACTTTTTTAAACACCCATGACTCGAGTACAGATGCCGACGTTCATTACACAGACATTTGCCCCTAGCGGGATTCGAACCCGCAACCCTCGCTTTTGTACAAAGGGTCTCTGAGCACTAGAACAATTTGCCCGTCCATTTAGAAGACACATTTTGTCACGCGAGCAGTTACCTTTTAAAACTGACGTGTATTTCTTAAGTTGCCAAAGAAAACCTAAATTATTAGTAAAAGCAAGATAAATTCAGACTAGTAGACAAGACTAGTTTATTACCTAGGCTACTAGATACAGATGCATCTGATTGAATAATGCATGAATAATAATGATAAATCTGCTGTGCCATTATCACGCGACCGCAGCGCGCGTCACCGTGACACGTCGGATAATACTGACGTCACGTGACGCCTGTCCAACTGTGATTTATAGCATTGGATTATTTGTTTTAGCGGGTCATTTTGATATGTAAATACATAAATAAGTAAATTCTTTGGACTCACACATCAATTTCACCAGCCCCAAACTAAGCTCGAAGCATTGTACACAATGGATGCTAGGGAACGGATAGACACACTTAAATAATTATATAAACATCCATGACTCGAGTACAAATGCCGATGTTCTTTACACAAACATTTGCCCCTAGCGGGATTCGAGCCTGCAACCCTTGGTATTTACCAAGGGTCTCTGACCACTAGACTAACGGGCCCGTCTATTTTGAAGACAGCTTTGTCACACGAGCAGTAACCGTTTATTACTGACGTGAAGTACAAAAGTGTCTTTCTTAATTTGCCAAATGCATCCTTTATTATAAGTATAAATTAGACTGGTAGACAAGACTAGTTTATTACCTAGGCTACTAGATACAGATGCATCTGATTGAATAATGCATGAATAATAATGATAAATCTGCTGCGCCATTATCACGCGACCGCAGCGCGCGTCACCGTGACACGTCAGATAATACTGACGTCACGTGACGCCTGTCCAACTTTGAGTTATAGCATTGGATTATTTGTTTTAGCGGGTCATTTTCATATGTGACTGCTTTTTAAAGATTAGTTGCCAGGCAAAGCCTCAGCGACCTTAGGGCGTTGTGAATATCTACGGACAGAGGTAATCACTAAACATCAGATGAACCTCTCGTTAGTTTGCCACCCTTTTACATAAAAAGACTTCCAGAAATTACAAGGAAAAATTCAGTCCAATCAGGCGGATGATTTTGTCGTTGTTTATAATTAAAAAAATATAAAGAGATCCCGAGTTCAATATTCCGGGTCAATGATCTATTTTCTTATTTGTGAGATGTACTTAATTTTTTTAGGTGGAAAGTAAAATTAATAACTATTGACCATGTTCTCGAGATCCAGCTACTTTTTGTACTATTTTTGCACTACAATATATCCTGCATACTTGGCTGATCATATGCCTGGCCGCTATGGCCGAAAACGGCAAGGATATTAACCGCCAGACTTCCAAAGGACCTAGGCCGGCACTAGTTAATCTCGCGCCGTGATCCCGCGTATAATATTAATGCTCAATCCCGTGCTCGTGCGGGATTTGTCACGTGTCACGTCGCGTGACAGCCGAGTGGCGTGCAATTTATTAATTGCCGAACCGTAGGCTCTCTGGCATATTTGTATACTGTAATCGAATTGGTGATTTCCCTTTTTGAGAATCTTTTTCGATTTGAATATGAAAGTTGGAGGATTGAATCCTGCAACAACAAGAA
Source organism: Nomophila noctuella (assembly GCA_958496325.1). NCBI lineage: Eukaryota > Metazoa > Arthropoda > Insecta > Lepidoptera > Crambidae > Nomophila > Nomophila noctuella. The sequence continues at coordinate 3,277,411 of OY292501.1, forward strand.
GTAGGGAATAAGCAAACAAATCAATGCAAAATGGGCAGTTGTGGGAACATTTTGATAAAGGGATCTTTTTGTGATTTGTATAGTTTTTTTTTAATAGAGGCTATGTAAATAGGCTCCACTCTGCGTAAGCAAAAGAGGAGCCCTAATTGCCATGACACTGCCAAAGTGGTATGCTTTCCGCTGGCATCGCCATAGCGGTCCGAAATTTAATTAAAGTTAGGCTTTTTCGTTGCATTTAGACATAAAACAATGAGCTTTGGCCTTTCTTAATTATTATTTATTAATAAGTTAATTAACTGCGAATTCTATCTTCAAGTTATAACAGTTAGATGTTCCACCTTGTGTAACAATTGCTACAAGCCACTGTTCGTAGCAGCTCGTAGCAATCTTGTCAGCTGCTTGCTACGTTGTATGCTACGCCGTAGCCCGTAGCTTGTCGTAACAGATTCTACTCAAGAGATAATTCTAGGAAACATGAGCTTTCATCTGTATTTATCACAGAACTAATAATATCAGAATAGAAATTATGCCCTTCTAGGAACAGTACTATTGTTAATTCTGCAATACGAAGGAAATTGTTTGAATTATTAATTGTTAAATTGCGAACATTAAGTAATGCATTAAGCAGATTTCCAACATTGTAAACCTAGGCTTTACATACACATAATAATGTTACACTGCCTCTTTGGTTTGGTGGTTAGAGCGCTGAGCTAAAAATCCTTAGAGGTCGCGTGTTCAAATCCTGCTTAGAGTACCCTGGACTTCGAAGCAATGGCTAAGGATGCACCCGGGAGAAGTTCTAGGATAATGATTATAGATTACTTGGTTTATGGTCCTCATCCTTATGCTTAGTCCAGACATCTTGATCTTCCAAACAACACTTTGACCCGGCAGTAACTATTCACAAGCGTGACGTCACGGCCCACTCACCCCCATAACTGTTCTACGGATGGGCTATGCTCTATTTGCTGTAAATATTTATGGCTGCAAGTGTTTTATAGCTAAAATAAATACTCAGGGAAGTTTTTCCGAAAATTCTACACTCGTCGTAGAAGTAAACTGATCTCTCTACGGTCGTGTCAGATTGCTGTCCTACCGATTTATGAGAGTGAGGGAATAGGGAGTGCACCTGTGCTTGCGCACTCACTTGTGCACTATAATATACCCTGCGTACTTGGCTGATCGAAAGGTCGGCCGCCATGGCCGAATACGGGCGGAGGGTAGTATTTTTATTTTTATTTTTTATTGTCGATTGGCCACATGGCGTGATAACTAGAACTATTGCCGCGTCAAACTGAGCGCATATCATGCAGTTATTGGCCGGAACAGTATTTGTGGAATGCGGACAACAATTCTATGTAAAAGTGTTTCATTTTAGCAATTGTATTCAATTGCATTGGACGACCCGCTTGGTGTAATGGTCAAGATGTCGCATATTACGCAAGAGGTCGCGGGTTCGATTTCCGCACAGGAAAAACATGTGTGTGCATGATCATGTCTGTTTGTCCTGGTCTGAGTGTTATATGTATCTTTTTAAGTATATTTGTAATACCACTGATTCTGATGTCTGTAACACAAGTGCTTAAGCTACTTAAAACGGAGTCAGATCAGTATGTGATCTTGTGAAATATTTATTTATTAAGTTTTGACGTGCAAAAGAATTATTTTGTAAAATTATTTTGTTTCACTATTTTAATTAAGATTTTTTTGACATTCGTCCTTATGAAAAAAGACTTTTTATTTGGATACGATACTGTAAGTTGTTAATAAAATAGCCCATTTCGTAGAAGGCTATTGATTTGATTACCTTTGAAACTCAAATAAATCATGATAACCAACATAAGCTTTGCTTGTCAAAGGAATTCTCCGAAGTACAGTGCACTCAACAAGTTATTAATGTAATGCATGTATTACTAACAAGGATTTGCAAATTAAAGGCAAAATGTTTCGCTGTGAATTCCATTGAAGCCAGTACAAGCTTACAAAATGAGGAACAATGTTAAAATTTTCCTAGAATTACCTTTTGCATAGTCATTTCATGAACAATCCAATATAATACAAATAATAAGTCTTTATAACTTTCGTAAGTATATACCCCTTTTGTACTTCAGAGGAAGTAGTATCAAGTATCACCCTATTAATGTCCCACTGCAGGGCAAAGGCCTCCATCATTTGAAATCATGTTTTCGTTACAAAGATGGGTTTTGGTCTATGTCACCACGCTTGCCAAATGCGGATTGGTGATCACAAACCCTGTGATCACCAATCCGCTGTGTTCAGAAAAATCAACACAAAGTTTGCCCGACCCGGGAATCGAACCCAGGACCTCGAGACCAAGGCCCGGTACTCAAACCACTAGACCATCGAGGCGTTCGATTGAGGAAGAAAGTCTGCTCATTTACTAAATCAAATTGACCTCTTTATGATACATATTTTACGAAAGTAACATAAGTAATTGTTCTGCTTGATTATACCACGTACTTAGTATTTGTAATAACAAACACCATTTGTCGCTTGTTTGAATACGCAACCTTTATAAACTTATATAAAACTTTATAACTAGCGGCCGCCCGCGACTCCGTCCGCGTGGATTTGATTTCCAATATCCTATGTGTTATTCTGATGTATATGCTACATTGTGGTAAAGTTTCATTCAAATCCATTCAGTAGTTTTTACGTGAAAGAGTTACAAACATCCATACATCCATACATACAAACTGTCGCCTTTATAATTGTAGTAGGTTTTTTTTTGTTTCTTTTAAATAATATCTGAATCTTTTAAATAATATCTGAAACTTTCTTATGCAAATAGTCAACTACTACAAAGTGTAGTCCAGGAAATGTGTCTAGCCTTACATGTTCTGATCAATAGAATTATTGGGTTCAAATCTTATACAATCTTATATAAATATACCCACATAAAAGTAGATCAATTTGCATTGATTACACAAAGACATTTAAAATTCTGCATAATTTAATGTAGAACATGACGTTATAAAAGTGCATAGTTTAAAATATAATTCGTTATGTCGTCGAAAGTTATGAAGTAAATACAAATTGCGTGACATTTAAGCGAGCTCGAATCCGTTGACCTGTTACAAATATATCAATTGGACTGTACAAATATAACAATTCTGATGAATTTGTAATTTGTGAAAAATAATAAACATTACCATTGATTGATTTAAAAATTGTATAAATGGTTAAAATGTGAATAACATTTGAAAAATATAAGGGTCTAGCTAAGATGCCATTTTGCGAGCGCGAGCTATCGCTTTCTCTATTCCGCACGCGAAGTATTTGTGTGAGTGGGATGGAGATAAAAGAAGAGACTTAAGCAAAAAAAAAGAATAGGCTCAAATACTAATGGATTAATTTAATAAGAAAACAATCGAAAGCTACATTAGACCCGAGTACCATAAATAAATATAAATATATCTCTGGACATTATTCACACAGCGCCATCTAGCCACAAACTAAGCTGAAGCTTGTGCTATGGATGCCAGACAACGGATAAACATTACTTATATACTTTTTTTTGTAAATATATACATATACATATTATACATAGAAACACCCAGACCGATACAAACAGACATGTTCATGCACACAAATGTTTGTACCGTGCGGGGATCGAACCCGCGACCTTTGGTGTAATACCCGACTTCTCGACCATTACACCAAACGGCTCGTCTAATATATATTTGTAAATGTCTTGTTTATCGCCCGTGCGAAGCAACGACAGGCCGCTAGTTTTTCATAGCATTCGACTGAAAGGGGTCAGAGTGGCTCAAACTTCATAAATAAATTTAAAAGTCAAGAATTATATTGATTTGGTCAACTCTCAATTATTTGAATTTCCGTGTACTTATATCAGGGAATTTCGGAAAACCCTACTTATCTATATCTATACTTCTACATCTATACTAATATATAACGCTGAAGAATTTGTTTGTATGTATGTTTGTTTGAATGCGCTAATCTCAGGAACTACTAGACCGATTTGAAAATGTATTTTTGTGTAAGATAGTCCAAATGACGAGGATGGCTTTAGGCTATTGGTAATCGAAATCAAAGCGGATAGAGTCGCGGGCGGCTGCTAGTCTATAATATATAAAGCTTTTATTTATTAAAGCTAGACAGCCAGTCTGCTACGCGAGTGTCACACGGCGCGTAATACCGTGATTGCAGCTGTCTGGGTGTCATTATCATCACAGAGTCATTGGCGGCGTTGCACTCGATTAGTTAATTAGAGACGATACACCGTTGCAATTTATTTGAAACCAGGCACGAGTAGTCATTACTTCTTCAACTGTTGAAAAAAAGATTACTTATGAACATTTATTTAGACACCAACAGAAATCAAGAAATAAATAAATAAATATAAATAAATAAATATTTCACAACATCACATACATTGACCTGACCCCGTGTTAAGTAGCTTAAGCACTTGTGTTACAGACATCAGAATCAACAGTGGTATTACAAATATACTTTAATAGATACATATAACACCCAGACCAGGACAAACAGACATGTTCATGCACACAAATGTTTGTCCTGTGCGGGAATCGAACCCGCGACCTTTTGCGTAATAGGCAACTTCTTGACCATTACACCAAGCGGGTCGTCAAATGATCAAAATAAGCATGACTGTTCTTGTGGTAATTTGTTAAAATCAATCCTTTTTATCTTCATCAGTGCAGGTCATAAAGCGTCGTTTTTTTATTTATTACAGTCCGGCAGCCGTCGCGTCTGTCTGTCATTATCATCACAGCGTCATTGGCGGCGTTGCACTCGATTAGTTAATTAGAGACGATAGACCGTTGTGAGGTAAATAGGGGTACCATTAATGAGGTTTTACGTTGAACAGTTTTGGAATTATGTAGTCACTAGCGGCCGCCCGCGATTTCGTCCGCGTGAAGATCGGTTTTTTCCCGCTAACTCCCGTTCCCGTGGGAAGTAAAAAAGTAGCCTATGTTACTCTCCATCCCTTCAACTGTCTCTACTTGAAAAATCACGTCAATTCGTCGCTCCGTTTTGCCGTGAAAGAAAGATAAACATACAGACACAATCCCCTTTTATAATAATTAATTAATAATTAATTATATATTATTATTTATATGAGACGAACTTCTTAGCTTTCCATGGATTCTCCGTGCGGGTGCTGGGTCTATCGCGTGGAACAGAGAGGAACGTCAGTCGGCGCCTGGGACTTTCGATCCAGCGTGTAGGTTTAAGGGGCCCCTTATTATTAGTATGGATATTATTATGGAATTTGAAAGCTTGTATTACTCCTTTCACTTCCCGAAGCATCACGTCAGTCCTAACACGTAAGTCATAATTAAGAGAAACCAGAATGGTAGATTATTCAATTTCATGTACATGTTTATTAATAAAAATATAGAAAATGCAAAAATAAATCTCGGGCTAGCCAAGTATCGATTTGTTTTGCATGAAGCCAAACGGCTCTGCAAATTAATAGTTACGCTCTTCTTACTTTAATAATTATGAAAGCTCTCAGAAACAAATGAGCGTTATTATTATTTATCTGTGAAAACCATAAATAATAATTCGTCCGCCATTAGTATTAGTTGAGTGGTTGGGCCTCAGATTAAAGAATATCATGGATACTTTGTCTCTGACAATATGTCTATGACAGATTTGATTGTAACCACTATACTCGGTCCACTATAAGAAGCGTCTTTTGACAGGTCGCCGATTGACAACATTGGCGATGTCCTAAAGTATCTCAAATGTGTCAACAATCCGATTGTACTATTGTCATTATTCGACTTAGGTACGTAAAAAATAACCGATTTCGATAAACATGCGTTTTGATTTAACATTCTCTTAGATTTATTGTAAACAAATATAAATCCATATATTTGAGTTTATAAATTAAATATAAAACAAGTAAGTCATATTAGTAAAAGAAATTTAAATCCAAATGTTATTACCTTTCTATGTAAAATATTCATTATACCTTATGAACATGTTATGAAGAAGTTTAGATGTATTCATAGCATTTATTTCTATCGATTATTTGTAATCGGGGGCACAATCGTTCTAATCGTTTTTCGTAGCACATCACTGAGTTGGCAGTAACCGTCCATGAAGAACAATATTCTTTTTTCGAAAATTAAACGAAAACAATTCGAACTTTCATGGGCGTGAGCTGTCAAAAGACGCTTCATAAAGTGGACAGAGTATAAAACGTCAGAAATTTCCCCTAACTTTAAACCTTCTGTTTCTCTCAACAGATGGCGACGTATGGCCACGGCATAATGTCATCCCACTTGACGTTTAGACGGTTTGAGTAAGTCTGTCTGCTATCGTGCTCTATCACATGTGATTCATAATATGAACATAAAGGATTGCATAACTGTCAAATTATTCTTTTCATCTATTGGTATTCAATCATCTGAGGGTTGAACGGTGCGCTGTGGAGTAGTGGCACTGAGCTCGTATATCTGCTGCGAGTAAAAGTTTTAAAATCTATACTAATATATAAGCTGAAGAGTTTGTTTGTATGTTTGTTTGTTTTTTTGTTTGAACGCGCTCATCTCAGGAACTACTGGTTCGATTTGAAAATATATTTTTGTGTTGGATAGTCAATTTGACGAGGAAGGCTTTAGGCTATTGGACATTGAAATCCACGCGGACGAAGTCGCGGGCGGCCGCTCGTATAAAATAACTACAATCTACTTTAAAGTTCATTCTTGACTATAAACCCATGGATATGCTCAGAATTGTCACCGTTCACATTAGGATTTAACTTTGGGGTTCTAAAGTGGGTCGAAGCGCTCAGAAACAAATGAGCGTTTATTATTTATCAACATTGATAAACAAAAACCCAAGATGCACAGTCTCGAACAAAAGTAACAGTCAATACTGTCACCAAAAACTCAAACTCAAACTATGAACATTATTATATGCAAATTAAACCTTATCTAGGTTAGTTAAGATAGTTTTCACAAAGGAGTGTTCAAAATTGCGATGACGCGGGTGAAGCAGGACTGTTTGTGCAAAATGCACTTATTTCAAACAGTTAGGGACGTTTTTGAGACGTTGATTTGTTGATTATGTATCTTGGGTATTTGTATATCAATGTTTATCAACCATAAATAATAATTCGTCTGCTATTAGTATTAGCTGAGTGGTTGGCCGGAGCTGTGGAGTAGTGGCGCAGCTCGTATATCTGCTGCGAGTGCCTGTCATGGCCACGCGCACTGCAATAGTACACTGAACAAACAAATAGCGCGTTAGATTCTTCCGAAAGAAATAGTTGTGGTACATAAAAACGGTTTCATACAAACATTCATCCCTAATGTTTTCTTTTAGGAGTTCTTGTGGAACTTATCACAACCATTTCATGGGGTATTCTTAAGTCATAAAGCCTGCAAAGCTTCAGCCCGATCGGTTTAAAATTGACGAAGTGTCATGCAGAAGCTGGCGGTAACTGATCCTTTCATAATGTGTGTGTGTGTGTGTGTGTGTGTGTGTGTGTGTGTGTGTGTTTGTCAATAAAGAAAAATGTATATCCATTTCACATCGTATGAATGGGCAGCAGTGTTTTCGTGTGTTTTATTGTTCAGCATGCTGCATTGATGACCTTTCTGCCCAGGGTGGTGGCTATGGGCTTAACTCCTATACTGGGGAACCGGGCAATTTTTCTATGAATCAATTTTGCAAGATGTATCACTTTCTGTATCCCTATAGCTGGCTGGGACATCGGTCTAAAACGACTGTTGCTTACTTACATTTTCAATCATCTTCTGAGTACTTAGAAAAATATAATAAATTAACTTCTATTTCCTCCAAGGAACGTCTAAATTCTTCTTTTACAAAACACCCCGCAAGACCCGGTATTTTCAGGAACAAAACGACGAGACCTCAGCGTCGGTTTAGCTCCCAGTTTAAACGGAACGGTTTAAAAAAGCACCTACTTACTCCGTTCTTGATTAAATTTCCTTGTTAAATAAACTCGGCTTTTTATAAAGCTAATTCATTGCGGAGTGACGGCGTTGAGCAGTAGGAAGTATTATGTTTTCAACTTTAATTTTAACCTTAATTTCTTCCCCTGTATTTTACTAGGAAAGGGAAAGAAAAGTACTGTCTCTAGCAAACGTCTTAACATTGTCGGCAAGCTAATGGTTACTTAGGTATTTTTTTTCGTTGGTTTAAATACAATTCGAACTCTAGCATTATAAACACATCTTAAAGCTAAACTGGTAAACAAACCTTTATAAAAACTTAAGTACATTAAAACTTTGTTTACTTTGAAAAAATAAATAAACCCATATAATACTCGTAAAAGAATTGTAATAGGTAAATAAATGATGTACAAACAGATAATATTCATCTTCGCAAATGAGCGTTTTATGTTGATCTATGAATAGACCAAACTAAATAAAAGTCAATTCCGTTTTATTCTATGTTTACTATGATTTTAGACAAACATGCTAAGCCTCAAAATTGTTCTCATTTAACCACCTTCCAACTACAGTTTCATCGCATAACTTTTAAGAACGTAAAGGAGACGATCCATTTTGGGCTTGATTGTGCATGGATAAATTATATACCAAAAAAACTGTAAATTTTTGTTAATTAACCTCTATAAATAACAACGGAATAGGCTTTGGCCAACTTAAGTTAATTGCATAATTATATATTTTACATTATCAAACATTCTTTATAAACGACATAGCACTATATTTTTTAATTTTTAACTGTCTTCAAAAACGCACCTAATAACATGACAGATTAAATAATCGATTAGAGAAAATCGATAAGCGGAGATTAAATTAAATGCATCATGTTCCAGTGTGTTTTTGCTACATTTTGAAAAACTACAATCATTTATTATTTGTAATATTCGTTATATCTTAATAATGATCTACTTTTTACGTCTTCATAATAAAGATAATAATAAAATAAACAATTGATCGATTAAACGATCAGTATCAATTGAAATGGAGCCATTTTGGCACTGACCTATATCTTGTCTATGTATAGATCAGTGCATTATGGTTTTACGTCATACGTCAATGTCAATCCTGTCACTTGATGTCACACCATATAGATATGGCAATAATAATGAATATTCATGCATGATTTTAACATATTTGGCCGTTGTATTCAGCTATTAAAATTGGGCAAATGTAATCTTTTGAAGTGTTCTAATCGGTGACCAATTTGTAGCCGTGCATATCCAGGCCCCCGTTTGTATGAGAAACGGATTTATCCTTTGTCAAATTACACCCGCTACCTACATCCAGGGTGACAAATTGTTGACGAAAATATTTCCAGTTCCATTATTCCATTTTCCTCGGCTCACACATCAAAGGTAAAACGTAATTGCGAAGCGAGAACTCCATATACAACACTAGTTTACGACTACGGTTTTGTCTCTGTTGGATATTTGTTTGTTATGAGTATTTTTCGTCTGTATTGTTCGCTTAGGTTACGGAATCATACAAATTGAGAAGATCTTCATACAATAGGACTTAAAGAATCCGAAAAATTTAAAACTTTAAAAAATATTCTTTACGAGTTACAGTACATTTTTCTTCGATGTTCAATTATCCGAAAAAAACCGGCGTTCTATTGTGGTAAGTTCTCACTAAGTGTTAATTCTCCTAACAAGAGGAGAAATATATGGTCGAAACAAAAGGGGGTTTGTTACCCTGTTGACAATCATTTTTATTAATTACTTAGTAATTTTACCAACATGACATTTTATCAAAACCACGTAAACCAATTTCTTGATTGATTTTATCAAAACTAGCAGACCACTTTCTTGATTGATTGTGCAACCCCCATGCTCTTCCGTAATATTCTGTATACTAAGTAACTTATATAAGGTAACTTCATAGCCACTACAAAGTTTGCTTCACATCTAAGTGAAATCAAAATATTTATTATACTATACACATAACCCTTGTCCACATCCTCATTTTAACTTAACAATGTTCATTAACATAACTACAAGATAATAACGAATATAGGCCACTTATTTAAATAGATAAATTGATTGGACTAACACACCAATTGCCGAGCCCCAAACTAAGCTAGAAGTTACTATGAATGCTACGGAACGGATATACATACTTTAATACATTTATAAAATTCCATAAATTAAGTAAAAATGCCGATGTTCATCACACAAACATTTACCCCTAGCAGGATTCGAACCCACGACCATTGGTTTTGTAGCCAGGGTCTGTGATCACTCTACCAACGGGCCTGTCAATGCTTTATTTATTTAATGAGTAAAATTGGTGACGAAATCTACGAAAACAATAAGTTAAACAATATTATACATTTTTATTTTTAATAATAATTTAAGCATTAGTTTTACTTAAAATATACCACCTGATAATTATCTGAGACAAGATGTTTTTTTTTCCTATTTATTTAACTAAAGATAAATATAAATACAATTGACGCACAAACATCCACCCGCCCATTTTCCCCATACACATCCATCATCAACGAGTTAACATTTTAAAATGGCCTCTTTTTACAACTCCACAAAGCCATGTGTTTGCGCTCGCAGACACTCTTTGAGCAATTAGCGACACATTTCAACCCTACCATTACGTTTTTACGTAGAATTTACTGTTTTATTACTGATGCAACTCTAGTTTTATTGTGACTTGTGCCCGTTGTTATTTACTGACTGAGTTTATAAATCTATAAGATTTATCAACAGTTTGTTGCAGGCAGCTCAGTGCTAGCAAAACCTCTTTCAGATGAGATGAACTCGCCGAAGAGGCGAGTTATTAACCACAGTTAAGTCCACGATGAATCAAAGGGAAACGATGATGCCCTGCTGCTCCGAATGTCATTCTAATATGATTGATCTAACTTAGGTCTGACCGTCACGGAAAACGTCAATAAATTGCCCTGGATTCAACAAAATTAGAGTCAGTCTAATTATTTATGCATACATATTTGTTACTAGCAACCGCCCGCGACTTCGTCCGCATGGCCTTATCCCTTTAAGGATGTATGGAATTCATGAAAATCATTTCTAATGGGATGCCTACGGCATAGAAACTTTATGCATGCAAAGAAAGTCTCAATCCGATCGGCCTAAAATCTAAAATGTTTCAGTCTAATTTTCGTCCGCTATTTTGTACTATTATTTCCCAAAATCCTTTCTTTTCTTAATGCCTACAACACAGTTATTTTATGCAAGAAAAGTCTCAGTCTCAGTTTAAAATTGACAAAGATTCCTACAAAGTTCCATCCCCCATGAATGCTGTATCATTATAACACTGGTGTAAAATAATAATATCAATAATTAGTAAATAGCCGACAAAATCTAGCCTTAATCCACTGCTGATGGGAACTCGCGGCCCGTGCCCGAACCGGGAAGCGGGATCAGAGCGCGGTTTTTGAACCTGTATACAAATGAGGGATTATCTCGCATTGGCAGGAGTTTCGCGGATTGCATATTTCCCGCCGGTAATTTTGGCAAGTAAATTAAAGTAGTCCGCTTTGAGCAACTATTTTTGTCGGTTACAAGGCTCGTATTTATTAATAAATCGTACTCAACTCTAAACTCGATCTTGAGTGCGAAATAGATATGCCATTCTCATATAAAACAGCACCTCAAGTTCACGCTCAAGTTCGAGCTCAGAGTTGAGTGCGATTTATTAATACGAGCCTAAGATTGACTGGTAGAGAATGCAATGATTAAATAGACTTCCCATACTTCGGAGACATTAATTCCGCCCTTTGTACAGTTTTTATGCCATGCAAAAAATAGAGATAAGTTTTTTAAGCACCCACACTACTCCATTTCGAAAAACTTCTCGTCGAATTACACTATTTTTCAATGTCGCCACTTTTAGCTTCAATAGGCCTGCCAAAAATATCAATAGGTGCTATGCTATTTCTACTGGTAAGGAAAGTAAGCTTTTAAAGTCAGGCAGCGCATTAGAGACACTTGTTGAAGTGTCGATGTTCAAGGGCAGCGGTGTACCCTCACGATCAGGTGACCGTCGTGCCCGTTTGCATAAAATATACATAAAAACAGGTTGACCGGCCAGGTGCTCTTAGGTGCTCAAAGCGGAATGCCTCAGTAAATGCGGAACACTGAATAATCATTGTTCGAGGTGAACATGCATGCCTACAGATAATGCATTAATATTGAATGTCGAATCTGAATTTTGATTTGCAACGACCAGTTGCGAAAATGGGTTTGGTGTTAGAAAATTAATTATGAATGCGAGAGATGTTATGTGTTTTCGGAAATTAAAATATTGTACATCATAATTATCTTCGGTCCAATGCGACCGCATTGGAATACGCCCAATAAAAATCATTGAAAATAACAAGACATGATTATTTAGACTGGTGCATTGTAATTTACTTATAAGGCGCTAGCCTTCTGCCTGCGGTTTCACCTACGCGTAATTTCTTTTTTCTAATTAATTATGTGACCCCCTTCCCCCACATTTCAGGGACAATTTTGTTCCCTATGTTCGCCGGGGATAGTGAAGCTAGCCAATAGTGAAAGAGTTATTCAAATCGGTCCAGTAGTTTTGAAGTTTATTCGTTACATTAGAAAATACAAATCTTTCCTCTTTATAAACTAAGTGTAGTCGTAGATGTAGATTGAAAATTCTCTAGTTAAAACATAATTAAAACGAACATAATTATAGCTGCCCGCGACTTTATTCGCGTGATTTTCAGTTTTAAGCCTATACCATGGCTTAAAACTGAAAATCACGCGAATAGTGCAGATAGTGTTATACTTTAGCATAAAACCTTACTCGACAAATGGATTTAATCATACAAAATAAAATTTTTAATTCAAATCAGTAGTTCCTGAGATTAGTGCGTTCATAAAAATAAACTCTTCAGCTTTATTATATTAGTAAGTATAGAAAACCTATGTACTAATTTCAAACAAATCTACAACAAATTACGATAATATCTAAACATGCGGCCGTTTAACATAATAAGTACAATAAATAATACAAAAAACCACCCAAAACATACGAGGGAGTCGACATTTTTTACCAGAGTCCACATAAAATATTTCATTGAGATATAAAAATGAAATACCACCTCTTATGAGGCACTTTCGACGATATATTAGTTGCCCGCATAATATAATACCAAACATCAAATAAATGTTGCCACCACAAAATATACTGGGGAGTTTTTGCAGGAAAACCTTTATTTGGGGGAATCAGTCACAAAAAAGGAACTTTACTTCTTTAAACGAATGATTGAGAATCTGAATAAATTTAAATAAAATAATAATTTTATTCGAAGCTTACAACTTACGCAGACGATTGCAAGAGGTTGCGGGTTAGATTCCCCATCCGTATCAACATTAAAAAAAAAGATTATATTTGGTACATGAACATTACGTCTTTTGTACTGGTTTGGGTGTTGATTTGCGTATCTTTTAATGTTCTACTCGAATGAGTACTGGGTAGGTACCTACAGAAGACCACAGCAAAGTAGCACTTCGTAACTATTGTACTATGTTTCTGTTGGTGAGTAAGGTCAACAGAGCTCAGTAGGGAAGGGTATGGGGTTTTAAAGGCAGGCAACGCATCTGCGACCCTTGTACGGTTGTTGATGTCCATGGGCAGCGGTGATCACTACCATCAGGTGACCCTCTCGATTGTTTGCCTCCCTATAGTTGGGGGTAGTATTGTTATTATTTATTTATTTATTTATAAAACTTTATTGACCACACAAAAAGCAGGTACAAAAGGCGGACTTAACGCTAAAAGCGTTCTCTTCCAGTCAACCTTTAGGAAAAACGAAATGTTAATCGCGGCAAAGAGCAAATTAGAAAATAATTTTAAAAATACATGAAATACCTAAACCAAACTTAAGATTATCAGATAGTAAACATACACGAATACAAACTTATATTATAATAGAATAAATACATAAACATACATACATATAATATTGATGATGATTTCCACATAATTAATCAGATAAAGGGAATAGAAATAAATCAATACCACATCAGGCTTTTAACAGAAACTCACGTACCTTCCTTTTAAATACAAACTTACTTGGAGCTTTCCTAATACTGTCAGGGAGACTATTCCAGAGACGTATAGAGTTAAGAGTAAAGGAGTCGGACATAAAGCCCGTACGAAAGAGGGGAGTAGAGAGCGCTAATGAGTCAGCAGATCGAAGTTGACGGTCATGAGAATCACAAAGAAATTGAAACTTACTTTTCAAATAATCGGGAGATTTAGGGTTAAAAAGAATAGAAAAGAGTGTACAGAGCAGTCTTAGCTGCCTGCGCTGACGTATAGTGAGCCAATTAAGTTCAGACCGGTAAGAAGACACGTGATCAAATTTACGGAAATTTATGTAGGTATAAGATAAGTGACGCATAATACCTGGGCCATGTGTATCCGCAAATTCTCCTATATACTCATTTAGTTTGTTCTTTGAACACATAAGAATGCAATCCTAGACGTACGTCTGTTTAATGTGGCCGCGTCACGTTTGCGCTCGTTAGGTATTCCTGTCGCATCCCGAAGGAGGAAAGGGGGACTTTCCGTTGCATTGCTTTGGCATTTGCCCCGTGTGGGCAAACAAAGGGTGAGGTCTTTTTTGAAATGGGCATAGATACTAATGTTTGGCTTTTTGATGTAGTGGAAGTAGTAGATTTTGGCACATCTTTAGGTACTTTACTTATATAATAAAGCTAGAGAGTTTGTTTGTTTGAACGCGCTGATCTCAGGAACGACCGGAAAGTCCGTTAGTCGAGGAAGGCTTTAAGGTATGCGTGTTGTGTGCGTACTCCCAATTCCAGGCGGACGGAGTCGCGGTCGACAGCTAGTTAAATATTTAGGTGTGTGAACATGTTTATAAATGAAGCGTTCAAACTATGATAATATGATCGTCATGACAGCACAATTATGCAATGTTTCAAAGTATTTGCAATGTGATGTTAAGAATAGTAGAGATGATGTTTGACAAATCAGTTTGCGATTTCGCAAGTCAAATTCTTGACACCTATGCATAATTTCATCGTCATCATCAGCCCTTACAGTGATCTTACTTCATAGGCCTCCTTTCACGTCGGTTCTGTGCTAGTCTCACCGTAATAATAATGCAGACATTTTAACCAAAAAATCAACGTAACGACATTTTCACTTTCATTTTGATGGAATTGTGACCTATAAATATTTCGTCACAATTGTAGTGAAATTGGCTATTGGGTACAAATTCAATTACAGAATAAACGTTGACACTATTTTGTGGTGTGACCTGTCATTGTGGTTCACTCTCGGAAAATTTATGAAAATAAGCATATCTATTTATCTGTATCTGGAACAACAAAAAAACCTGATGTCTACATAATTATAAGCTATGAATATCAGTAAAATGCGATAGGTACTTCAAAAATCTTGGAAACCGAAGAATTGCGTACACAAAATCTACCTACTTATGAAAGGAACTCGACATTGACATTGCAACGTTAGTTAGATTTTCATAATTACTATTTGATTACTGCACCTATTACTACTCATGACTGTACCTACTATACTCTGTCCACTTTATGAAGCGTCTTTTGACAGCTCACGCCCATGAAAGTTCGAATTGTTTTCGTCTAATTTTCGAAAAAAGAATATTGTTCTTCATGGACGGTTACTGCCAACTCAGTGTTGTGCTACGAAAAACGATTAGAACGATTGTACCCCGATTACAAATAATCGATAGAAATAAATGCTATGAATAAATCTAAACTTCTTCATAACATGTTCATAAGGTATAATGTATATTTTACATAGAAAGGTAACAACATTTGGATTTAAATTTCTTTTACTAATATGACCTACTAGTTTTATATTTAATTTATAAACTCAAATATATGGATTTATATTTGTTTACTATAAATCTAAGAGAATGTTAAATCAAAACGCATGTTTATCGAAATCGGTTATTTTTACGTACCTAAGTCGAATAATGATAATAGTACAATCGGATTGTTGACACATTTGAGATACTTAAGGTCATCACCAATGTTGTCAATCGGCGACCTTTCAAAAGACGCTTCATATAGTGGACAGAGTATAGTCAATACTATACTATACTAGTCATGACTTTTTTAATCTGAAAATTAGCAAGGAACCGTTAATATGAGTATGTTTTATATACATATAACTTGCTTTATAATCAACTTATTTGTCACCAGATTAACAACTGCACGAATGAATCGCTTACAAACACACGGTCGTATATCCTAGTATTTTCTAATCTTTCCTGCGACAAATATAAAAGGGAGACAGTAGCAAACAATCTTCCCGTTCCAATATAAAATTTAATATAGCAGTTAAAGACGTCGGCAAACATCCCGCGCGTGTAGTGCGCGCATCAATCCGGGAACTTTTCCAATATCAACTTAAATTTTGATTGAGCGAGTTTCGGCACGAGTTGGAGTGCGTTACGCAACGGACTTGAGGGACTTACTTACATTTTTGTTCAAATAAAAAGTTTTTTGAAAGAAATGTAGTTATTTTGTGTGGTATATTATGAAATAGTTTATTAAATTTTGTGTACTGTAGTGAAAAGTGTTTATTGTCAGAATGACTTGTAAACCACATCACCTGAGAGATAAAACTGTGATGTGTGGGGCTTGAGAGTTTAAAACTGTCAGATATCTATTTCAACGGCTAAATGAACAAAGAAAATGTGCATTGCTTTATCTGATATAGGATCTGTAAGTTATTCCTTCGTTAGTTAATATGACTAAAATAAGATGCTTCCACCGATGAATCCAGGAACTTTTCCAATATCAACTTAAATTGTGATTGAGCGAGTTTTGGAGCGAGTTTAAGTTCATAAGTTCAATCAGAAAGCATCTATGAAGGATTTATTAAGATATATTATGAAATACGTCATGCTATGTAGAATTGTTATACTGAAAATGTTTCATGTAGTTATCTGAAAGACTTATCAATAGGTGTAAGGTTATCCTAATCTAGACTATGGACTCGGAGATTTAGCCCTTCACCAACACGGTCGAAAAAAGTTCTACCGGATTTTACCCTACGGAGGCGGCTGGGACTTCCTACTTTAGAAATGTAGTGAAATTTTTCCATGGCGCCAATAGGGTACACGACTGACTGCAAAATAAATTATGAAACTCTTACATTAAAGAAGTAATTAATAAATAATCGCTTATCATTATGCCACAGTAACTTCTGCGCTTTTAACAAATTATTACAGTTAATCGGAACTAAAAAAGTATTCATTTGACAATACTAAGTAATAACGTCAAACCTTAGTATTTCATACAATTTTCCCTATAAGCTTACATTTATGACGTTTAATAAAAGTGACTGATTTGACCTGTCAGTCGTGTACCCAATTCTACCGGATTTAACCCTACGAAAGCGTCTGGGGTTTCCTTTAGAAATCCAGTGGATTTTTTCTATGGTTAGTACCCAGCGTAATAAAGGTCCCCATAAAGCGAAATTAAAACGGACATCCGCGGACATTGTCCGTGCAACGTTCATTTGCAAGCCGCAGCTGCCTCCTGAACGCGGTCGCGTCTATTCCACAGGTCAGACACATAGGTACGATTTAGAATATCTTTCAAATCTGATTAATAATCCTATCCTTGGATTTTTCTACGGCATCCAGTCTATACTCCTTCTTCCTAGCGTTTATCCCGTTTCTATACGGGTACCGCTTTGACCATGATCCAGGATTTGGCAAGTCTGGTTATTACAGTGAAGCGACTGCCATCAGACCTACGTAACCCATAGAGGGGAACCAGACAGATTGGATCATGATTACACATTCAGATCTAACTGAACTAAAGTCAGAAATCACTGAGTGTGCAGTTTCCTCACGTTGTTTTCCCTCACCGCCGAGCTAATGGCACAAATCCACACATAGATTTCGAAAAATTCAGAGGTGTGGCCCTGGATTCTAGGCCACCATCGCTCTTTGAGTTTGTTTGTTTGCACGCGCTCATCTCCGGAACTTTTGGTTCGAATTGAAAATTTGTCTTGGATAGTCCATATGACGAGTTTTAGTATAACACTATGTGTGCAGAAACCAAAATCCACGTGAACGGAGTCGCGGGCGGCCGCTAGTCATCTTGAGGTCCTCCGTGCTTCGGAAGGCACGTTAAGCCGTTGGTCTGGCGCCCGATCTGCTGTCCCACCGAACTATGAGAGTGAGGGCATAGTGTGTGCACCTTTGCTTGCGCACTCACTTGTGCTCTGTATATCCTGCGTACCTGGCTGATATTAGGGTATTAGGGTATTATTAATTACTATATAGTCATAAGTGAATCTAATAACATTTCTAATCTGCGTACAATCGCACGCCCACCGCCATCCTTAACCCCGCAACCTAAATTAACAATAGCACAATTTTCAACTTTACAGCTATCGTATTACGAGCTACACATGCAGACAATGTCGGCCGCAACGCGACCATGTTCCCACGTCACCTTTGACGCATCGCCGTGTTATGGGACCATGCCAAATTGTTAATGTTTTAGTTAGCGATAAATTAGCCGGAATGGACCCGGCAAATTGTCCGTGGCCCTGTGGAACCGGCTATAGACTCGTTTGAATTGTTAGAGGGATAATTAATAATGTTATGGGTGTAATGGCTATAAAAATGTTATTGATATCAATATACTCTTAATGTACATGATTTATTAATTTATTATATTAAACAAAGGAACCACTAGCTACTGTTATGCTCGTTATATATGACTAGCGGCCGCCCGCGACTCTGTCCGCGTGGATTTCGGAGTCCTCGAAAAATTGACTAATCTGGATACAACATAAAATATTTTTTATTCGAACCAGTTGTTTCTGAGATGAGCGCGTTCAAACAATCAAACATACACACAGATAAGCAAGTTCTCCAACTTTATTAGATTCATATACATACATATAACCCTAGGGTTAGCATTTAGTGGCAGCACAACTTAGTCTCTCATTTAAAGAGCCAACTATGAAGGAAAGCAGAGCTTAAAAAAACTGTCTTACAATTTTATTTCATAAGCATACGACATCTAACCATAAAGTAGTCAGCCAATTGATTAGAAAATTAAATACTCCCCATTTATGTGTCGTGAACTTTATACGAATAATTATGCACCCATAAAATTCCGTAGAAACAGCATGAATATTAAGCAATAATATAACTTTGTCGATTAAAATTCAATCGCTTCCAAGCAAAAGGATTACAAATCGAAGCAAACAAAAGCCCTCATTGTAACGTTGTGAAAGTTTCGCCGCAACATCATGTTACAGTTTCACATTTTGTTGTTAATAAATTTCATTAAAAGTTGTGGCGTGAACGCCGTCTTTGGTTAATTAAAAACTAATGTAGAAGGTGCCGGCGTGTTTTGTACACCTTGGAACGTGCGGTGGACGATTGTACTACTAATGTACTCTAAATACGTATTTGTAATTGTTTTTGTGTTATACATCGTGTGTTGATGGCTTTTGTAACACACTTTTTAAGAATAAAACCTTTGTGGTCGGCAAAAGTTGTGGACCATAAAAAGGTAACATACATTGATATACAAAAACCCAAGATACACAATCAACGTCTCAAAAACATCCCCAAAAAATAGGTGCAGAATGCACTTATTTCAGTCTTTCATCACCCGCGTTATTGCAATTTTGAACACTCCTTTGTGAAAACAATCTTAACTAATCTGGTTTACTTAATTTGCAAATAAGAATGTCCATAGTTAGACACATAGATTTGCCGAGTTTTTCGTGACAGTATTGACTGTTACTATTTGTTCGAGACTGTGCATCTTGGGTTTTTGTATATCAATGGTAAAATAAGATATTTAATATTTCTCCGGATTTTGTAAATTGTATTAATGTGGCTAAACATAAAGTCAAAATTAAATAATTCAAGTTTTAGGTACTGGGCAGATACTATGAGGCTGGCATATCCATATGGACAAAATCCCCAAACAAAATAAAGAGAAAAAAAAAACTAATTAAATACAGTTCACAGAATCGTTAAGTGTTTTGAAGGTTTGGTTCATTATATTATTTAACGATGATTTTTTAAAATTATAAACAAAGAAAGAGGCGCTTGGTTCGATTCCGCCTGAGAAACCTAAGATCTGCAAAATTTTTCTGTGTTTATAATTTTACTAGCGGCCGCCCGCGACTCCGTCCGCGTGGATTTCTTTTTTTCGAAAAAAAAAGTAGCCTATGTTCTGTCTCAGGGTCTAAAGATTGTCTGTACCAAATTTCATCAAAATCGGTTGCGAGGTTTAAGCGGGAAAGCGTAACAGACAGACAGACAGACAGACAGACAGACAGACAGACAGACAGACAGACAGACAGAGTTACTTTCGCATTTATAATATTAAGTTGGGATTAGTTGGGATTCAAAAACCTTAAAGTCACCCAAGTTTTTTTATTGTGATACAGCCGCACTTCAAAATAAATCCTTGCAATTCTAATTCTAATAAATACTAGCGTTTGAAGACGTAACAAAGTCGAAAATTTCGTTTGACGTGCCGTTGTCTGTACCTATCGGTGTATTCCACTTTTCCCATCAATTCTCTAACCGTGGCCGCTAACGAACCGTTCGCCACCACGGTTAATCAAAAGCAAAGCGGGAATTCCTGGAACTATCCAGTTGCATTGTTCCAAGCGCGGGCTCGGCAGATTCTTGCTTTATCTTTGAAGAGGTCTCCATTGCCTAGTTACTGGTAACGGTAGTAACAGTTGGGTAATTTTTCGTGCATGAAGTATGCAAGAGTTGTTTTGTGAAAGGTGATAGATAAATGTCACATAAGTTGGTAGTGTATACCGCCATAGGCGTACCCAGTAGGGAATGCAATCTCGATCTCGCGAGATCTCGACCTATTTTTCGATAGTTAATCTCGAAGACCTGTATTCACGTCATTAAGGATATTGATCGAGATCTCGACAATTTTTATCGAGACTATCGAGTTTTTAGTTCGATATTCTACCTAGATTTCAATAAAATAATCTAGAACAAGCGTTCTATGCGTTCAAATTAATTTCGCGGTTAAAAACTTAGCAACAAAACTTCTTTCTCGCTGGCGACCTTGTGTTGCTTTGTTTATTAGGGTCCAGTGGCACCGCCATTATCGTAAATACCCTTGGAATTGTAATTTTATACAACGGGAGATGTTTGACACGAACAACTAGGGTTTTTGCGGATGGATGGTAAAGAATGGTCGTTACTTAAAAACAGAACATTTAATTTATTTTAAAAAAATTGGCCAAGTGCGAGTCGGACTCCCGCACTGAGGGTTCCGTACAAATTCTATTTTTCACGTATTAAAAAAACTACTGAATAGATTTCGTTCGAACCAATTTTCGTTGATAGTTTTTATGGTAATGTACATTATATATTTATTTCAGATTTATCATTCTCTTACTTTAGAAGTTAGAGGGGGGGGGACACACTTTTTTCCACTTTGGAAGAGTCTGACACGCAAAGTATTCACTTAAGAAAAAAATGAGCTTAGAAACCTCAATATAATTTTTAAAGACCTATCCATAGATACCCCACACGTATATGTTCAATGAAAAAAAAATTTTCAGTTTCAGTTGTAACTATGGGGAACCCCCATTTTTTTATTTTTTTTTCTATTTTCGTGTAAAAACCTTGTTGCGGTTCACAGAATACATCTACTCACCAAGTTTCAATAGTATAGTACTTATAGTTTCGGAAAAAAGTGGCTGTGACAGACTGGCGGACAGACAGACAGACAGACAGACAGACATGACGAATCTATAAGGGTTCCGTTTTTTTGCCATTTTGGCTACGGAACCCTAAAAATAGGCTGCGAACAGAGATAAGAAAGCGACTTTATTTTGAGGTTTCCGTCAATGGGGACCAAAATTAATGGGGACCGCGGTCCCAATCACCGAGCACGTGATAATAAAATAGGTTGTTTATTTCTTTTTAAATGACAGTGTAGTGATATAATTTAATGCCATAATCAAATGAATAAATGTCTGTTACTCGTATCTCAACTAAAGTTTGACCACTGAGTCAGACCAATGCATGAAATGTTGTCAGATATTATTATTTGTAACTCCAAATGCCAAGCCTGTGGAATCGGATAATTGAAAATTCTTGCCATGAATTATAAGGCCTACAAATCAGATTCACGTAAGCAATTTTCACCTCAATTTCGTGATCAGAACAAAACGCCAAACTTAATAATAATACCGTTACACCTGCCATGAATAATTTTGTCATAACCCCAGTTCCAATTTCCTTTGAAAAGGAACCAATGTTATTTGTAATAACAACAGGCGACGAATATCGCAATATTTGTGTTTTCGTGACTGTAATCAACTGGTAAATTAACTAGAAAAAACTAAAAACAATTTCGCTGTTTATTTTACGGCTCAGTAGTAGAAAATTCGGTTGGTGTTTGTTTGACAAAGAAAGGAATTTCTAATTGCCGACATTAGGTTAACACAGAATTATATTTTCAGTGTGTATTTTTTACTTTTTGAGTGACATGAATGAATATGTGTTTAAGATATTTCATTAGTTTAGTATGAAACACTTTTTGCAGTATGTGTACTTTATTTATGCGGTAGCAGCATAATTTAATCCTAAGAAATTAATCAATTCTTCAGCTTATAATGAGAAATGCATTTGATCTGATGGGTAATATACGAGTATAAAGGGCTCTTATCTTGTCTTTTGGCGATGCCATTTCAATGAAAAGACATGGTGCTCACAAATAATCACGTTTCTATACGAAAATATTATGAGTTTATATGTTTTTATTGATATCTGATATCAAGCATTTCCGCAAAATAAAGCTCAGTCAGTACCCGATGCAGGTCGCACCTGCATATTGGCGGGCACTCGCGGAGTGATATCCAAACACGCCGCGCCAATATCCCGCCGATATGACGCGCTCTGCACACACGGGGAGAGAATCTGTGGATGTACTGTTTGCGCAGGTTTGATTCTAATACTCGTCTTTCAAATCCTTGGAGAAGTTTATTGCTCATACGTTTCTTTCTTCCTTCTAAAGACAAGCTTTATAGACCACGTGACGATAGGAAAGCTATTTCACCTTGTGTCTGAAGTAAGCATCTGAAAGTATCTGATTGGGTAGCTACAACTTTCAAAACTCTGGGTCCCATGCCAAAAGACGAAACAAAATCACACATTTAAAATAAAATATAGCAAAATATAGCACCGTCAGGAGTCGATGCAGGTCGCACCTGCATATTGGCGGGCACTCGCGGAGTGATATCCAAACACGGCACGCCAATATCCCGCCGATATGACGCGCTCTGCACACACGGGGAGAGAACTCTGTGGATGTACTGTTTGCGCAGGTTTGATTCTAATACTCGTCTTTCAAATCCTTGGAGAAGTTTATTGCTCATACGTTTCTTTCTTCCTTCTAAAGACAAGCTTTATAGACCACGTGACGATAGGAAAGCTATTTCACCTTGTGTCTGAAGTAAGCATCTGAAAGTATCTGATTGGGTAGCTACAACTTTCAAAACTCTGGGTCCCATGCCAAAAGACGAAACAAAATCACACATTTAAAATAAAATATAGCAAAATATAGCACCGTCAGGAGTCGATGCAGGTCGCACCTGCATATTGGCGGGCACTCGCGGAGTGATATCCAAACACGGCACGCCAATATCCCGCCGATATGACGCGCTCTGCACACGGGGAGAGAACTCTGCGGATGTACTGTTTGCGCAGGTTTGATTCTAGTACTCGTCTTTCAAATCTTTGAAGAAGTTTATTGCTCAAACGTTTCTTTCTTGTTTCTAAAGACAAGCTTAATAGACCACGTGACGATAGGAAAGCCATTTCGTCTTGTGTGTGAAGTAAGCATATTATGAAACTATCAGATTGGGTAGCTACCATTATCAAAACTCTGAGTCCCATGCCTAAAGACGAAGCAGAATCACACATTTAAAATGAAATATAACACAGCTAGTATTCGAGCAGTCTCACTTGGGCACTCGCGGAGTGATATCCAAAACGCCTTAGTGTCTCATTAGCTGGCTACTACTTCCGAAAGTCTAAGTCCCATGCCTAAAGACGAAGCAAAATCACACATTTAAAATAAAATATAGCAAAATGTAGAAAAATATAGCACAGTCAGCACTCGATGCACCTGCATATTGGCGGGCACTCGCGGAGTGATATCCAAACACGGCGCGCCAATATCCCGCCGATATGACGCGCTCTGCACACACGGGGAGAGAGTCTGTGGATGTACTGTTTGCGCAGGTTAGATTCTAATACTCGTCTTTCAAATACTTGGAGAAGTTTATTGCGCATACGTTTCTTTCTTGTTTCTAAAGACAAGCTTGATAGACCACGTGATGATAGGAGTGTAAATTCGTCTTGTGCCTGAAGTAAGCATCTGAAAGTATCTGCGTTGGGTAGCTACCACTCTCAAAACTCTAAGTTCTATGCCTAAAAACGAAGCTAAATCACACATTTGAAATAAAACTCTAGGTTTGATTCTAATACCTTCTCGTCTTTTTCATACTTTGAGCGGCTTCAACGTGCTGTTATTTATTTATTTTTCCGAAAAATTTAAGGCTAAACCGACTTCCGATTTGATTGTTAGAATCTGAAACAATTAGATCCGTTAGCTAGAGTTACCATTACTTTGGTTGATGCCTACCCGGTTGTCGAAATTGATACCTAGATATTTATATTAATATGGGAAGATTTTCATCTGTTCTTGTACAATTGTGTACTTTAATGTATTACACTTGGACTAAACGATAAACATCTCCTTAGTAGACCTTAATAATCAACACCGACTACTCCTTGAACAGAACGGACCCTTATCCCCGTTGAATATGTCAGTCGATTCCGTCCGTTATTAATGGCGGCTCGCCAATAACACGTGTCCCAACACTAATGTCCGACAGATTACACTTTTGACAGCCGTAATGTAAACAAAGAGGACTGCGGCTGGTGGGGTGACCACGAGATTGTATGTTTGATTATTACTTTCCGAAATATTAATGTGCTTTTCTTTGGATGCGATATGGTAAAAAACACGTGCAATTATGTTGCAAATGAAATTTTAACTAACTACTTTAGATTCAGTACGAGCCTTTAAGCCAGCAAGCAAGTATTTTCACGCTTAGAAAAATCCATGTCCTTCACAAACTCTAACCGTTAACAATCATGGCAAATGATCCAGTTTTGTTACAGACTTTAACAAACCCTAAGTTTAATCATACAATAGTTGGCGCCGTTTCTATTGATAATAATTTTGTTCGTCTCACATCATAGCCGAATCTCGGCTTACTGAAACACGAATCTATTTGCAGTGAGCAACAGATCAAACTACCACAAACTGTCAGGCATTGAGAAAATCGATTGAAGATTTTTGTTGTTTGTACAATTTTACGCCCGTTCCATATTTACCTACCAAGCTGTTTCTACTGGTAGTGAAGTAGTCTATCCATCCCTGTAAATTTTCCAGGCACATGGTCACACGCGTAATGAAAAGGCAGCTAGGGAGGGAGGACAACCGCAGACAGAAGTGACGTCACAAACGAATTAATGGTTCGCTTTTGACGTGGCGATATTAATCTTTTTAATTGTTCCCCGTAAATCTCGCTGATTGGCCGGCACCGGTATAGTTAACTTAATGATTGATGGTGCAAGACTCGTGCAAATGTAATGGAAAGCTATCTGTGTAATCATTTTTGCGTTGGATTAATGAATGGGCCTTCAACTGTTTCGGTTGGATCGTTGATTAAACGTAATTTTTAACGCTGTGTGACGGTGTGGTCGTACTGTCCTTATTTTAATATGTTTTCATAGTGTCAAATAAGGTTGTTCCCCATGTCCCTATGTTTTTTCAGATTTAAATAACCACACAAAGGATTTCATGCGTTTTCTTTTAATAGATTGTGGACTGAAAATTACTGCACTGACAAGAGCAACAAATCACATTAATTTAGAGAAAAATAAATGATTTGTTTTTTTCAGAGATTCGAACCCAAGACTTCCAATAACGAATCCTCAACCACAGCAAACAAAACATTAACAATACTTTTACATTTACAATTGACAAGTATCTTTGTGAATTTATGAGCGTTTGAGAACTTTTTGGCACTGAATATTCACGCAAACACTCTAACTCACAGTTGAATCAACAAGAAAGAAGGTATCTACCCAGTCTCAATTAAGCGTATCAAACATTCTCAAGTCTATAAACGCTCGAAGAGCCCAATCCATACAGACCATAAAATACAAACCAGAAGCTGCCAAACACAGGAACTTTCCGCAACAAACACGTTAAGCCGCATATACACTGACAGATGAATTAAACTTATTCAAACGTATCCTCGTGACTTCCTTTGGTACACTCAAAAACTGAATGGATTATATCAATAATTATGATAAATATTTATACATATTGTATGTACACAAAAAATATCGTATTTCTTTCCTTACAGATGTTTTCCGAATACAGCCAGGATTTCTGATCACCAATCCGCACTCACGTAAAACGTGATTAAGCCAAACCAATCTTTGTAACGAAAACATGAAATCAAATGATGGAGGCCTTTGCCCTGCAGTGGCTGCAGTGGGACATTAATAGGCTGATATATACATACAAATACAAGTAAAGAACAGTGATCAACGTGCTTCCCTTTTTTAGGGTTCCGTAGCCAAAATGGCAAAAAACGGAACCCTTATAGATTCGTCATGTCTGTCTGTCTGTCTGTCCGCCAGTCTGTCACAGCCACTTTTTTCCGAAACTATAAGTACTATACTGTTGAAACTTGGTGAGTAGATGTATTCTGTGAACCGCAACAAGGTTTTCATACGAAAATAGAAAAAAAATAAAAAAAAGCGGGGGGTCCCCATAGTCAGAACTGAAACTCGAAATATTTTTTTTCATTGAACATATACGTGTAGGGTATCTATGGATAGGTCTTTAAAAATTATATTATGTTTTCTAATAACACTTTTTAGGGTTCCGTAGCCAAATGGCAAAAAACGGAACCCTTATAGTTTCGTCATGTCTGTCTGTCTGTCTGTCTGTCTGTCTGTCTGTCTGTCCTGGCTCGTTCTCCGCCGTTTCTGAACCGATTGCCACGAAAATTGGTGAAGAGATGCAGAGTGATAATTCAAGAATTGGTTTTTAAAATAATCGAAAAATAATCATTTTTTACCCCCCCTCCCATACAGCGAAAAGTTAATTATAAAAAAAAAATCGACTTAACCCACGGTGTAGGGTATCGTTAAACAGGTATTTTTAAATACAATAAAACTCGCCTTAAAACCATGTGGATCAAACACCCCAGTCTCGAGATATATTAATACAAAGTTAAAATTAGAGCGTCCCCCCCCCTTAACTTTTGAACTACTATTACAATAATTCTGAAAAAAATGTCCTGTATACCTCCAAGGAAGTACTTTCAACGAAAACTATAGCGAACTCTGTGTCATACATAGTTATTTTTATACAACTCGACCAACTTGTGACGTGCAGTTGCCATGTCGGGCCATCTTTTAGCTACGGAACCCTTTCATGGGCGTGTCCGACACGCTCTTGGCCGGTTTTTTTTCTAAAGTGAACACTTTGCGTGACAGACCCTTCCAAAGTGGGAAAAAGTGTGTCCCCCCCCCCCTCTAACTTCTAAAATAAGAGGATGATAAAACAGAAATATTTATATAATGTACATTACCATAAAAACTACCAACGAAAATTGGTTCGAACGAAATCTATTCAGTAGTTTTTTAATACGTCAAAATTGAATTTGTACGGAACCCTCAGTGCGGGAGTCCGACTCGCACTTGGCCAATTTTTTGTAGAATCATTACAAAAGTTGCAATACAATTGCTGCACCAATAAACGCATAATAACGTTGTGTAAAACAGCCTTAACACTACCCATCTACGCAAACAAAATAAAACTTTATACGTCGGGTCTAAATTTTTTATGAGCCAGGTATATTGTTATCATCGGCCAAGTTTAACGTTACACCTTTATTCCGAATGTTTTTATACTTTACTGCGGCGTAAACAAGTGCACGAACTAAGTGAGATAGCGGTCTCTTCTTCGAGTTTACGGAGTCATAAACCAGCCTAAATGTTCTATGATTCATATTCGCGGGGAATACAAAGCGTCAATTTAACGCGAGACGTTAGGATCATGTTTGAAAAGATTAAGGGTGAGAGATAGGTCTAGTGTCACCTTTTTATGTGATGGGAAGAGGTGGCAGTTGGTTTACGTAGATAGTGCAGTCTGTAGATAAGTAAAACACCCCTTATTTATTTTATTTATTTGCTAATATTAATAATGCGAAAGTAAGTCTGTCTGTCTGTCTGTTACGCTTTTCTGCTTAAACCTATCAAGTGATTTTGATGAAAGGCACAGACAAACTTTAGACCCTGAGAAAGAACTTAGGCGACCTTTTATTGCCACAAAAATGGATCTGAAATACACGGCAGCCACTGCAATCAAGCTCAGTGCTTAAACCTATCCTCCAGTAATGGAGACACACAACTGATACTTGAATCATACTAATATTATTAGTATGAAAGGTTTTTTTGTTTGATTGTACGTCAAGTCTTTATTTCATAATATCAAAGTACAGACCTGACTTCAGATACTACTAAGTTTACGTAAGCTAAGTACGGTTCTTAACGTTTTAGAGATCATTCGAGTTAATTGTCAGTTTCACTACAAGAAAGCATTGGACGATCTATTTGGTGTAGTGATTTAGGAGTGGACTCCAAGATAGTTAAGAGGGCGCATCAATTATGACACCAATCGGAAATAAATGTAACCAAAAATCAAGTCAGACGCAACTTCAAGATTTTTTTTATCAATGAAAATTGCAATTTTTTCAATATTTTCTGTGATAACTATTTAGGAACGATGCTTGAATATCTACGATTTTTTTTTCGGGTCATTTGAAGTTCATTTTCAAGGTTTAAAATGTGTTTGAAAATACGCGATATTTTTTACACCCCCTCTTAAACTTAAAGTGTAGTAGCTGCGTTCTCAGTAAAAGAAGCAATTATTAATATTATTATTAAGAATAGTTTTCGTTTTTATTGCAACAAAAACCTCAAAAAATGTTTTACATCATCCTCATCATCAAATAATAATAATTGCTTTTTCCTACTTTTACTGTCCATTTGTGTGCATTAACATGTCTTTTTGTTTAGGTCTGGGTGTTATATGTATTTAATATTTGAAATTAATGAATAAAAAGTATTCAAGTATAAGTCTATCCGTTCTCTAGCATCCATATTACAAACTTCGAGCTTAGTTTGGGGCTCGGCAATCAATGTGTTAGTCCAAAGAATTAATTTATGTATCAGAGATGAAAACAAATTCCAGAAACTAAACTATTACGCAATCAGGACATTACCAGAGAAGCAACAATAAATGGAAGTGCATAAAAAGTCAAGAAATAGAGTCAAGAAAGAAATAACATCACAGGTAGCACTAGCGAGCCGTGATTAACCGCTGTGCCGAGGAAATTAAACATAATTCAAGCGGAGATTTTTTACCGCCTCAGATACGACAATTTACACCGAACTGAGCAAAAAACGGTGAGATTCACAGAGGAAGAGAGTTTTGCAAAATTATGTAAATGCGTTTTTAAAACAGCGCTAATACGTTTGCTGGGAATGCATGTGTATGTGTGATAATGTGAGTCAGATTAAACGGGAAGAATCGGAATTATAAAGTTAAATGCATTAACTACATGAATAGCTTATGAAATTGTGAACTTAGATAGTATGTAATAACTGTGTCGATTATTAAACATCATGCATCGCTACAATGCTGGGATGAACCAAAATCCACGCGAACGAAGTCGCGAATTGGAATAAAAATAAGGTAAAAATTAGGAAAACACCCACAATAATTTAAGTTGAAGTAGATTTCGGAGTTGTCTTAACTATTGAAAGAATAGCTCAATAACAAAATCCAGACGGAAAGCCGCACACGTATACTCTTTTAACCGCCTCATATTCTCACAGATTTTATTTCGCAGCGGCTAACGATTCAGTAAAAGTTAAGAAATAACTGAGCAATCACAGAAATTACTCGTCTGGACGTGAATTTCGGTAGCACACAATACTTCAAAAGTTAATTCAACCGAAGCACAAGCATTAAACGTTTAAGTGTACGAATACACTAGGCTGAAATCACGCGACCGAAATTCGAATTCTCTATACAAAATTACGGGACGTAATTTGGGCATAGTGTTTCATCTCCCATTTAAAAGTATGTCATGTCATATAATGAACACGACGGAACGAAAATTCAGCCGCGTAAATTCGGTCGCGTTTTTTCCGCATAGTGTGTTCCACATACCCCGGAAAAGCTACTCTACTAAAAGAACGAAACCCCGACCAGTCCATTCCCGTTGAACAATAAATTCCAGTTCCAACAACCTCAAGAATATAAAACTGTTCATAGTTTTTCATAAATTAAATAAATTAAACCGGCCCGGGTGAAAACATCTTCGGATGTAAATGCACCTCGGCCACAATTTAATTTCATGTTTGCTCCCGGTCTGTAGTTAAAGAAAACTTGTGTACTTTTTAACATTTTATTCAGTTGAGCTGCAATTACTGTGTATTGCTGGAACTTTGTTGTTTTACACTTTCTTTTGCCAGTGCAATAGTAATGCTATGGTAACTGAGTTAGTTGCGGGCGGACTTACAACTTGCGCTACGATCTACTGTAGTGTGTTTGGGTTGCGTTGTTTGATAAACAGCCCTTTATTCTATGTATAGGTACTTATATAATAAAGCTGAACAGTTTGTTTGTTTGAACGCGCTAATCTCAGTTTGAAGGAACTACTAGATCGGTTTGAAAAAAATGGATTGGATAGTCCGTTTGACGAGGAATCAATCAATCAATCAATCAAAATATTCTTTATTCAATTGGGCTTAATACAAGCACTTATGAATCGTCATAAAAAATTACAGTAATAAGGACTCGACCACCGATTCGGAAGGCAGTATTCTGCCGAGAAGAATCGGCAAGAAACTCGGACAGTTGCTCTTTTTAAACGCCATAATTTTTACAATAATGCGTATACAATAATGCATCAAATAGCTGTCACTGAGTCATACAGTCTACTGTAAATATAAATTAAAAAATCAAATTAAAATCCTAATTTATTCGGGACTGGTTGCGTCCTAGTAGACCAGTCCAAAGGTGGCACCTGTTCACAAGTATGACGTATGTGTCAGCCATCACCTCACTCAACCTTCTTAGAGGGAATGAAATGACCCGCCACATAGCGCCACCACCCCTTTAGGCTTTAGGCTATTCCTCTTATGTATACTATAATGGTGGGGTCGGGAGAGTTAGCTCTGCTGCATTTGCAATTAAAAAGGATACCTGCAGTGCAAATTTTCTGTGAAGTGTAATGGCTAAAATATCAAATCTAAAATAATCTACATAGTCACTATTGGCCCAAATGCGCGTGAATCTCATGGAGTTTAAAAATACGACACAGTTCGAAAGCGTTGTAATAATAAAAATGAGCAGAAAAACTAAAAAAACATGATGATGACGACAGTTTTTGTCAATAAAAAAGTTCCCCTAGGAGTTAAATCGGACGTCAAAATTTATTTATCCATTATTATGCCACGATATAATCTACGGACCCAAAGCATGTTTGAAAAGTCTACACTACCCATACTTTTTTCTCTTCCACCTTACAACGTAATTACAATAATTTATCTCATTTAGTTCAGCCTCGGCCGAATATCGCAATTGAGCCAGTTATGAAAATTATTTTTTCCAAAACTTTCGCCGAAAAAAATGGTTAAAAAACTCGTTAGTAGGTAATGCAAATGTGGGTTAGTTCATTTGGAGAATGAACAATAAAATGCTTAATTCAACTCGGTTTTGTAGTTATCTTGTGTAAAAGGTCGTATATTCGAAAGTTTGTACCTGATTAGAATTCGTACCCCGAATCCGGTAGAAGGTCTGTGTTTTGTGTCGTAACATAGCAACAATAAATATGTACAAATATTATAAAGAGGAAATATTTGATGTTTTGTAATAAATTTGAATTTAATAGGCCGAAATACTGCCTCTGCGATAGGCTGATGATGATGATGATGCTTCCGAAATAATGGATTAATTGAATAAATAAGGTATGTACAACGATCAGTGAACAGACATTGTGTTGTTTGAAAATGAATCCTGTTTTTATATTTGCGATTAATTTTTAACCTGCTGGTAACCATTCTTGGCGTAACCATGTGATGTAATTATTGCTGTCCGAAGTTCTATCAGTAAGGCTATAACCATTTTCTGCAACCCACCAGCTCTATAGCAGAATATTTCTAGAACAGAAAAAGTACTAATCACAAAACATCGGTCCTTTACTATCCAACAATGAAGATTTATTGTTTCGTACACTACAAGAGACACTAACAAAACGAAACTCATTTTATTAGTCCTTGCCTGACAACTGAATTCTTATTGAAAGAACACAGCGTTCCTTCAAATAATATGTTATCAAATCAAAGTGAAAGACTGAATAGTCATTGTGTCTTAATTTTCCAAGTAATTTTTTGTGGGATGTTTCTAATTTCTTTGTTATTTTTATTTTCACAACAAATCAAGAGATGTCTGTTTGAAATCCTACAAATACATGGCAGAACACAATAGAGCAATTCTCTCGATTGTTTAATTGTGTTCGTGTTCAATTTATTCGAGTATGAAACCGTATAAATGTGAACATAAATACCTTATTAGAGAAATGTTTGTGATGAGGAAAAACTTAGGCACACTATCACACAGACGCGAACTTTGGGAGCGATCGTTTGCATTCAATTAGGAACGAGAATCGACATGTTTGTTTTGAAGTTTATATTGCCGCACATTTGGCAAGTTGTGGAAAACATGACTGCAGTTTGTTTCTAAAATGTAGGTAGGTAGTAAATTTTATTATCTGTATTAAAATAGGTTTTGTTTTTGGCTGTTGATCATTATACAAATCACGATTTTTAACCTAAATGTACTTATAGTCATGTAATGCGTCTTGTCTTGTATATTTTAAATACAACTAAAGGAGTAAATAATATTACTGATTATATAGGTGGTTTTTCCAACAGCAAAATTATTAAGTGTATAAATATGATAAAGAAACGTAATTCCCTCTTTCTATAGCACCAAATGGGTAAGAGTGGTCGACGATGTTGCACATCTAGAAAATACATTTACACTCGTGACTTTCTAAAATTATAAAATACTCTTAACATTTCGTTGTTCGGTGTCACCGACATCCATAGTAAAACATCATCCATCATCTTACGCGACAGATATTTGTCATATCCCATCGCCAGACAACACATTCGGCCCACGTGATCCACATAATGTATTAGTATTAGTGATGTGCCGAATCGCTAAAAATTTAGATCCGCGGATATAATTCCGAAAACGGACATTCAGCGTCAAGAGCGGATACAGATCTTTATTTTCATATGCAAACGGTATAGGCGTAAGTGACCTTTAATTTAAACGATAGAGTTCGAGCACTACAACGACATGCCGGACATGTTTCGAATTGCGTCGCGCGGGTAATTCTTTAATTGTTTATAGTTAAGTGTGACACTGCGCAGCTTAAGATTTTTTTTACTATTTCTCGTCTCCTACGTTCATCATTTCAACATATAAATTGTAAATTAGTAAATAAAATATCCATAAAAGATCCGCGTCAAAAGTAGCGGATACGGATAAGAATACGGCTTTTCCTTCCCGGCGGATATCCGCGGATACAGATACGGATATTCGGAACATCACTAATATATACTAACATACACATAATGATCCACTACGCGGTATTAGTTAGCTGTTACTGTTACTATCATCTTTTCTTTCACGTCCTAATGATTTACTGAGATGCTTTTGGTGTGCCATTTGTTTTTTGGCACATGTTAGATGGCGAAAGATGTTGTTGAGATCGCGATATAATCGTGAATTCATTAAACCTACATATATTTGAAGGAACAAAACCCGAACTTTGTCAGAAGAAAAAAAAGAAAACGAAGAAATTATCACCAAATTAATACAAAGATCATCATGCCTAAGAAAAAATAAACCACACACATGACGGGTATCACTGACAATGGAGATAATATGTAAAATATGAAGCCTAAGGGTCTAGCCACAGCTACGGCGGCGGGCGGCGCGGCGAGCGGCGCGGCGAGGCCGGCGACGGCCGCCCTAGTCGTGGGTATGGCCGCCGCGCGTTCGCACCGCGCATCTCGCCGCCGTAGCTGTGGCATGCTTCATACAATTTCCTTTATTTGATTTTTTCGCTCGCCACTTTCGCTGGCGCAAGACGCATCGCAAGTCGCACCGCTGTGGGCTGTGGCCAGGGTGTAAAAGTGGCCGTGTCGCACGTTCGGGCGAACGAATTTTGTGCGAATCGACTACTAAGCCTTATTTCTTTGTTTTAGATGGCGGCAGACGGGAAGGCGGTTACTCGTCTGGTAAGTAGGTAACTAATTTACACAAATCAAAAGTGAGGGAAGAACTTGAAAAAGTAAATAATTACTACACTTTCGAAGTTGTCCGCATAGTAAAAAAACCTAATTCAATCAACTTAACCGTTATTTGCTTAATCAGGCAGTTTATTGTGATTCCACCGAAACTTTCTGCTGACAATCCACCGATATCGTTACCACGCCACTTTGCTAAATGAAAATAGCATTCGTTGTAGTCAACAATTTATGGGCCATTAAAACTTCGCAATGTACAGTCCACTACTGGGCCAACACGTCAGGGGTACATAAACCTTATGTCTTTAGAATAGAGATGGTTTTCCAACGGTTGGAATGTACGCCGCCGTGCGTAGCTGTTTTATCTTCGTACCGAATTGTCGGGTTATTTTTTTAGCCATAAAAACCAATGGGCCACGCGTCTTCACATTCTATACTGAATAGGGCGGTGTTGCACTGAAATCCTTCTCATCGGGTTAACTGTGAAATATTCCTAGTTAAGCTGAAACTTAAGCCCAGAAAAGCAGAAGTTATGTCCTGGATTCTCTAACGATGGGAATGATGTGGTCTTGCAAACCCATCTTGACCCTCGCACAGCTTACATAACGAACAGAGCAAGTTGGCCAATGCAGGATATGCCGAATTTGGTTGGCATTAAAATTGACTATCTAGAATGTACATTGATAACATTTCCACATTTCCACTTAACAATTCGCCCTTTAAATCTTTGCAGTACATTTTATTTCACCTTATATTACTTACGGTACACTTATGCCAGCTGGAACCATTGCGTTCTTTTGCCGTTCCAAGCTTTCGTGTTACGGCGATGACAAAACACAAAACACACACAGCTCCTAAAATGTCTAAATATTGAATCACCAAGGCTGCAACTGCAGACCTCTCTGCTGGGTCTGCTAATCTTATATTGTGGGAATGTGAGCGTTACTATTCACATTTATGGGCCGCAAGCACTATTCATGTTCCTTGCATCAACCACTATTTATGAGGGAATAAGTTATTCGCTTTTGAGGCGAAATATAGTGTGAAATATATCACTAGGTACAGTCGGTCCAAGACTAGGTGAATGATTTAGTATAATTCTAAAGTGAAAGAAATATAGGTACAGTCCACTGGAGACTTAATAATTTTGTATTTGTGAAAGTTTTGCTTATCAAGGTTCCGATTTTTTTTAAAAGAAGAAGCAATAAACTTAATGTTCGTTATTGGTCCTGATGCAGCCAATATTTGACAACATTTACAATGCGATTTTTTTACCACGCACCACTCGACCCAATACGGTGCCTCATACAATTTTCCAAGCATACCTATCCATGAAGTCAACATGAGGTATGTACTGCATCAAAACATCAGGCGTGTGTGAGCAACAATCCGAGTCCTTTCCTTTCAACCATTCCCGTAGCTGTGCTAAGGTATTGCGTCTTTTCTCTCTGACAACGAATCTATATACTAATACAGTAAAGCTGAAGAGTTTGTTTGTTTGAACGCGCTAATCTTAGGAACCAGTCCATTTGACAAGGAAAGACTTTAGGCTTTAGTATGTATGTGTATGCCTATGTGTGCGGAAACCAAAAACAACGCGGACGGAGTCGCGGGCAGCCGCTAGTAAGAAATAAAATCATTGAACCCGATACTTAACTGGACAGAGTTAGTGTTACAACAATAGTCAAGCTAATTATAATACGCTTATTATGCTAGGTGAGACTTAAATCTTAAGTGGCGTATCTCATCTTTCTTTCTCAGAGGCAGTTAAATTTTTGTTATTACCGTTCAAAGTTATTATTACCGTCAAAATAAACATTTTATCTTTCATTACCGTTAATTATTCCCGTTAAGGAACATCGGGAATAACATCAAAGGAGGAAGGTTGTAATTGTTTTTACAAGGGAGAAAAAAGGTCAAAAACAGACTTAATTAAATGTTCCATTGGCCTGTGATGGAAATTAGAAAGTTAAGTTGTTTTTTTTAAGACGCCATAGGCTGTAGGGCTGAGATGAAATCTCTCCTATTAGTCATTCTTGAGGCGATGGGGGCCTGGCAGCAGGGTTGCAACGAGGACTCGACCTAACAGTGACATATCTTGGACGTATAAGCCAATAAGGGTTTTCGCGAAATGAAAAATCCGCTAGATGGCAGTAGGTAGGCGTAGGGTCTAACTAATACACCAGTTACCTGGCTAATCATAAGATCGGCCGCCATGATCGGAAAACTGGTGACCGAGTGTTATGTAGTCAATGCTAGAGAATTATTTTGCAAATTGTTGGCTTTCGTCTCGAGTATAGAATCGCATTCAGCGGCTTCCCAAAAAATGACTTCTGCGTATGAGTCAAATAGCATTGCATTTTGTAGTTATGTATAGAAATCCTAATATACTCACCTAAAATTACTAAAGTATTCAATGTACTCTAATTTAAAGTATTATAAGCAATTATCTAACATCTCTACCAGTAGTGTTACATTAATTAATATCTTAATTTAAAATGTAAGCTGTAGGCAGTTTGTTAGCGAAGCCTGCCACCATTTATTAGATCGAATGGACCCCACTCAGTAATTTAACTCACGTAACAAGATTAATTGGACTAATTTAGATGAAAATGTTATAAGCACCTGTAGATTCTTCCGTTTTTTATGATTTTACTAGCCATCTTCTTCTACTAACTATAAACGCTATTTAAATAGAAATCACTACATAGTACCAAACAAAGTTACTTCCTTCTGTCTGTCCGTATGTATGCTATTTTTTTAAAACTGCCCAACCGATTCTGATGCCTTTGTTTTTCAGATAGAAAGATTTAAGAGAAAGGTAAAATCATGCATAATACCTTTAATAGAGGAGCACCGATAAAAAGCCGGGGCAGGTCGCTTGTATTCTATGTTGCAGACTATTTAACTATTACCTACAAGTAACCAGACGTCAAATGCTTTCATAGAAACTTTTAAATTGTGTTTCCAATTATTTTAAAAAGTTTTTGCGATTATCAGCCCTAAACATACAATGGAAGTTTTGCATTATGTCTTTAGTTTTGTACACTACAATTTATAGACTACATGGCACCAAAAAGGAACATTAAAAATTAAATTAAACAACTTGACTTCTACGAATTCGTCGTATCAAGTTGAACAATGCGGAATTGTGTCCATCAAGTTCAAATGGTACAAAGCGAAATTCGACAATATCACCTTAATAAGCTTTGAAAATTTACTTTCATTGTCAGAAAGAAGGTTTTTTTTGTTTCTTTTTAACATAAATGACATATCATGTTTCGAGTATTTCTCATCAAACAAAAACTTTTGCTACAGTGTTCCGTTTTGTGTTATTGTTTTTTTTTATTTTCTCCTTAGTGCAGTGGCCAGTTCTATACACTTTAAAATGGCCGCCAGAACAGGCTTCATGTTCGACATTTGAAATTAATGAATACCATAGATGCTACCTATGTGACGTCATCCCACTTGACAGTTTAGGCGGCGAGCTTACGTGTGTCTGATAACTCCATCACACGTGATTTGTAATGAGGAGAAAATGATAGCATAAAATTTCTATTGATATTAATTAATCTGAGGAAATGGGCCAACAATTTTGATGATCTTGTATCGGTGTTTATTATTTAACAGAGTAGCAATCAAACCACAGACTATCAGCACTAAAATACAGCCACCAAGCCATCAGTTAGTCACGTAATAGCGTCTAAAAATAAACGTTTTTTGTTCCCAGAAATATTTTCTTTATTAAAAGGGACAGTATTTTTAAGAAGTTATGACGGCGTTACGAAAAGGTGGGGGCGTGTAGCGAATAAAGTTTTAATTAAGTTTAAATCTGATCTGATAAATGAATGTCTTAAACAGAAATCCACGCGGACGAAGTCGCGGGCTGCCGCATGTTGCATAATAGTAGGTGCACTGTAAACAGATAAAATTAACTATTTTTGATTATCATATTTAATTCCGAAACCTATATAGAATATATCAAAACTTTTCGTTACGTGTGTTGAATAAACATTTCACTAATTTATTCACTGAACAATTATACCTAATTATTGACAAGCGACCGCCCGCAACTTTGTTTGCTCCCTTAGATTCCGGTTTCTGCACACATAGTGTTTTATTATAGCTAGAAAGCTAAAGCCTTCCTCGACAAATGGACTATCTAATTATACTACACAAGAAGGTTTTAAATTGTAACCATTGAAATTAAATGTAATCAAATAATATATTAAGCACCCTACCAGCGCCTCGATTTGAATGGCGTGCTGAGAAGAGATGCCGGAAAAAACTCAGCAGTTACGCTTTTTTTGAGTAATTCCTGAGATTAGCGCGTTCAAACAAACCAACATACTAAAAGTAAAGTAAAGTATCAGCCTATTAATGTCCCACTGCAGGGCAAAGGCCTCCATCATTTGAAAACATGTTTTCGTCACAAAGATGGGTTTTGGCTTAATCACCACGCTTGTCAAATGCGGATTGGTGATCACAAATCCGGGCTGTGTTCAGAAAACTCAACAAAATGTTTGCCCGACCCGGGAGTCGAAGCCAGGGTTCGATCCCCGGGTCGGGCAAATTTGTGTCGGTTTTTCCACACACACACACACAGCCCGGGTTTGTGATCACCAATCCGCATTTGGCAAGCGTGGTGATTAAGCCAAAAC
This sequence comes from Nomophila noctuella, assembly GCA_958496325.1. Classification (NCBI taxonomy): domain Eukaryota; kingdom Metazoa; phylum Arthropoda; class Insecta; order Lepidoptera; family Crambidae; genus Nomophila; species Nomophila noctuella. The sequence goes on from OY292501.1 coordinate 3,316,593, forward strand.
ACATCTTTGTAACGAACACATGATTTCAAATGATGGAGGCCTTTGCCCTACAGTCGGACATTAATAAGCTGATACTTTACTGGAAACAGCACGTCAGCCAAAGCACTTTGGACTTTGTACCTCCTTTATGTCTAGGACGAATAGTTAGCCTAGTGGTAAGAGCGCCGCTTCACATGCGTGAGGTCGGCGTGTAGTGTGTGCGTCACCTCAGTATACTAGCTAGGAGTAAGTTAGTAAATAAGTCTTAATTGTAAACATTTATTGAACCATAATAGTCCGGACATTGAAAGCAACATTAAAATTTGTTTTATTAGTCTCCCGCGCTCCCGCGCTCCCGCCACATCATTGCAGGCGGTTCAAATCCGATCAGACACGCACCTCTGGATTGTCAAAATTCTATTTGCGTATTTTCATACCAGCTATACGGTGAAGGAAAACATAGTGAGGAAACCTACACACTACTAGTTAGTGCGTGAAATGGAAAAGGCAATGGCAAACCACGCCATTTAAATTGCCAAGAGTGTTGTTGGGTGTTTAATATTATGCATTGATCACGACCCTCAGTAATGAGGAATACGACTGAAGGATGTATTTGTATGTGTGATATGTAAGAAGAAAAAACATGTTCAATAAAACCGAGAGATTAATTCCAGTGAGCTGCCCAGCTGTTTAATTCCATCTAGAAACTTTTGCGAAAATGTCGTAACTTCCAGTGTTATGTTTCCGTTCAGAGTCGCGTTGACTGATGCAACTTGCATCCAACTTGCACCTCACTGCAAGTTGGAGGTGACCATGTAATTACTGGCACGGAATTCAGCGAAGTTGGGCGCTCGAAGGTATTCCTAATTATCGAATACGCCTGTGGTTCCCAAACTGTTATGTTACGCCCTGCCAATATTATTGTTTTACCTTTATTCTATAGACTTTGTACTTTTGTATCTATCTATACTTTAATATATAAAGCTGAAGAGTTTGTTTATTTGTTTGTTAGAACGCGCTAATCTCAGGAACTCCTGGTCAGGTTTGAAACATTATTTTTGTGTTGGATAGTCCGTTTGACGAGGAAGGCTTTGGGCTATAATGTATACCTATACAAGTATGTGCGGAAACCGGAAAAAAACAAAGGCCATGTTGACTGAAGTGACATTTTGCTGTGTTATCATCCTTAAGTTTATTCAGTGATTTTTATTCTTTAGCTTTATTGCAAGTACTTATAAATAGAACAGACGGTTACTCTCTAAGTGAAAAACTTAATGGGTAATATTGTTTAGGGATTACTAAACTTCATAACATTTGAAAGAGCAATTTTTTAAATTGTGTGTGTTTGGTAAAAATGTAAACTGCTTCTTTGAAAACCTCTGCGTACAGTTTGAGAACGTTGTACGATATTTCATTCAACTTACCTTGACTTACAGCACTAGGTACCCATGTCGTGAAAGGACAAATTTCGTCGATCTGAATAATTAAAAGCTTTGACGTTATTCGTGTTTATGCATTAAGGAATACTTCCGGACTAGGTTAGTATTAATAATAATAATATATTAAACTTTATTGAACAAATTTTACACGAAATAAAGTCAAAGTCGACTGAAATTACTAAGTCATCTAATTAACATACCTATTGTTTGAAGATCTGGCAAATACGAATCACAACTGACAAAATTACTTCTCATGCAAAAACTCTTAGCGGGATACTACCAGGGTACAAAGTTGTATCAAAAAACCCAATCATTTATTGATTTTGTTGTTTAAACTTTACGACGCGACATAAAAAAAAATTACAAAAGGTGGACTGCCATGTTAGGCATTACCTCATGGCATTCTCTACCAGTCAACCTTAGGCTAAACAGAAAGTGAAAGTAGAAAGGTAGTGCTATTAAAATTAAATTTTACACTTACAAACTTACCTGGTTAATACGCGTACATTTATTATTATATTTACTTAATACTACATAGTGTATATGTAATTCTTACTTAATATGTATTATACATTAGAAAGTGAGTTTGTTTGTTTGTTCCGCTTTCACGCCGTAACTACTGAACCGATTTGCTTTTAAATTTTGCAGACGATAAGTTAGATATCCGGATTATGAGACGAACTTCTTAGCTATCCATGGATTCTCCGTGCGGGTGCCGGGTCCATCGCGTGGAACAGAGAGGAATGTCAGTCGGCGCCTGGGACTTTCGACCCAGCGTGGAGGTTTAAGGGGCCCCTTTATATGTAGTATACTAACGATCACCTTCACCGATGACATTCCTCTCCCTTCCCAACCATATTTGGTATGAGCCGTGTAAAGCGGCTTTAGTGAATGAATGAATGAATAAATGAATGATATACCTCTCGCACCCACTTCCACAGCATACAACCGTGCTATATAATAGGGTACTTTTTATCCCGGAAAAAATGATATTCCCGAAAATAAATATATTGTTTGCTTGATGGCCGCATCCCACACGAGCGAAGCTGCGGGCGGAAAGCTAGTAATATATAATTGTAAATAACACATACGATTTTCCAACTAATCAAAACTGTCAGTTCGAGCCACTCTGCGGAGTCACAAGCTGACCGTGCGTCGCGCTTTGTCGCGAGTCAAAGCTAATTTGAAGTCAGCGTCGTGTCGCCGATAATTAGAGAAGAGGAGACCTCAGCCTTGTGACTTGAGCTTGCTGTGGTGTTGCACCTACTGGCGTAAATTCGTGCATTCCTTAATGTCATGGACTCGGTTAAAGGCTTGTATTTTTTTTTGAGAAAGATGAGACTAGCTTACAAAAATTCCGCCATAACTTCGACAACTATGATTCGGAGAAAATCAAGAATTTAGCAAAAGACCGTTGTTTCTGTTTATATAACTATTTAATTAATTCTTCTTTATAAACTAACGTTTTAGGTGAAAATAATAAACTCAAGGCCTCTCACAGAGTAAAACTGTTGTTAGTTAAAGCAACTCTGTGGAGTCGCAAGCTGACCGTGCGTCGCGCTTTGTCGCGAGTCAAAGCTAATTTGAAGTCAGCGTCGTGTCGCCGATAATTAGAGAAGAGGAAACCTCAGCCTTGTGACTTGAGCTTGCTGTGGTGTTGCACCTAGTAGGGTTAATTGGTGCATTTCTTAATGTCATGGACTCGGGCAAAGGATTGTATTTTTCCTGAGAGAGATAGTTACTAGCTGACGAAAATTCCGCCTTAATTGCGACAACTATGTATGATTCGGAGAAAATGAAGAATTCAGCAAAAGACACGTTGTTTCTGTTTATTAAACTAATCCATTATCAATATTATCATAAACAAAGAAATATTTAAGGTATATTAAAATAATAAACCCAGTATATCTCACTAAGTAAAACTGTTGTTAAGTTAAAGCTACTCTGTCTAGTCGCAAGCTGACCGTGCGTCGCGCTTTGTCGCGAGTCAAAGCTAATTTAAAGTCAGCGTCGTGTCGCCGATAATTAGAGAAGAGGAAACCTCAGCCTTGTGACTTGAGCTTGCTGTGGTGTTGCACCTACTAGGGTTAATTGGTGAATATCTTAATGTCATGGACTCGGTCAAAGTCTTGTTTCTTTCTTGAGAGAGATAGTTTCTAGCTGCTGTCGAAAATTCCGCACTATTTCATATCTATAGTTATGATTCGGAAAAAATCAAGAATTTAGCTTAAAACACGTTGTTTTTGTTTATTAACCGAATTAATTTTATTGTGTCATTAATGAACAAATAGTTAAGGTGAAAATATTTAATCCAGGGCATCTCACTAAGCAGAACTTAATAACCAGGCCGGTCAATTCAGGTTCATAGTCGAAGGCGATGCCCGAGGATGCAACCGGGGAGGGCGCTAGGATGATGATGATGATGATCACACTGAGTAAAACTGATGTTAGTAAAAGCAACTCTGTGAAGTCGCGCTTTGTTGCGAGACAAAGCTAATGAAGTCAGCGTCGTGTCGCCGATAATTAGAGAAGAGGAAACCTCAGCCTTGCAGTGTGTGTGTAAGACTTAATTTTATATATAAAAATCGATTGCAAAATGTGTTGTTATAACTCAATAACGCCAGGACTTTGTTCTTTTATGTCCAGGGATGGTTTTATGACTGAACTAAGGGATGGGACAATGGGACGGGACGGGACGCGGAAGAAGTCGCGGGCGGAAGGCTAGTTTTATAAATAAGCATCGTTAATGCACGAACTGTCGAACGGTCGAAAAGACATGGAACGATTTTAGTTAACAAGTTGTTTTTTCTCCTATTTACTTATTTGCTAAATTAGAAGTATATGCCACCATCGTAATGCAATAAATAGTTCACTGAAGATAAGAAAAATAAAAGATCATTAAATAATGCGAAATATCAAAGATTGCGTAAATGCATTAATGAATACGTGAATCACAAAATTATTTATTATTCAGGAATATTTATTATTTATTCTATTCATAACAAAATTGTTCGGGAACACTCATTAGACTTAGATTTCCTATCAAAATTGAAACAAAACCTACCACCCCTTTGCACATCACTCTCGTCTATCAAACAAATGAAACCAGGCAAGGCGACAGGCGGTCCTAATTACCGGAGCCATGCTTCAAATTAGCTTTGAGTCTGGACAAGGCGCGGGATTCACCGGGACGGGAAAATTCACGGCCAACTACCGTCCCTGTTTGTGTAGAGACGTGGTGTCACAGCGAGCGGTGAATATGTTGCTTCAGTTAGCAAATTGATGGCAGATTCGGTGCAATGGTTGAGGAATAGATCTCTTGGTAAGAGAGGTAGAGTGTAGTGGAACTTCAAGTCGAATGAGCCGCTAGTCTGGGGAAGTACCGCCACCTTACCTTACTTACAGAAAACTACAGTGAAATAGCATTTCCTAACTGTTTTTCTATGTTTCTGCTGGTGAGTAAGGTCTGTAACCTCAGTTGGGGCCCTCCCAAACGTTATATTAAAAGCGGGAAATGCATCTGCGACTCTTATGCGGTTGTTATTTCGGCGGAAATTACGTCGTGTTTTATTACATACTAGCGGCCCGTCACGCGGTTTCACCCGCGTCCCGGGGGAACTACTTCCCGTACCGGGATAAAATATAGCCTATGTTACTCTGGGTGAATGTAGCTTTCCAACAGTGAAAGAATTTTTCAAATCTGCCAAGTAGTTTCGGAGCCTATTCAATTCATACAAACAAACAAAAAATCAAACCTTTCCTCTTTATAATATTAGTATAGATATAGAAAATGCATTGCTGCCGATCTAAATAGGTCTAGTAGAAATCGACCCTGGCTTCAAAACCAAGGGCCGTGTTCGAATCACGCTAAGGCCAAAGATTTATTAAAGTATTTAAACATGTCTATCCGTATCGAGCTTAGTATGGGGCTGGACAATTAATGTGTTAGTCCAAGGAATTTATTTATTTAACTAAAAACAAATCCCCACTGCTATAATTAAAACCACGGCCTCGAATTTGTTAGTTCTATTTTCGGAACTTATATTTGGTCCGTTTGTTTGGAACAAACACGGTTGTTGTTTGTAGTCCTTTTTGCCGGGTGCTTTGACCAATAGTCATGTGACGATTAGTCAACCCCGAAGTGAAGCGACCCGTGATGATGCCTCTTCTGTCTACGGGTTACTTATTCAAATCTGTACTGATGTAAAAAAGCTGAACGCCTCGATGGTCTAGTGGTTTAAGTACCGGGGCTTGGTCTCGAGGTTATTATACCATGGTACTGGAGGAGATGTTTCCAGTACCATGCTATAATGACTTAACTTTGTTCAGCTTCTCGAGCACTTGGACAGCAATTACACCGATACAATGGAGTCGATAATATCAGCCATATAATTAGTGGCTGGCATCGCCTGATTGACTTACCACAAGCGAGGGATCTGTGAATCACGTGTAATGGCCCAAATTGCATTGTTGAGAAGTAAGGGCTAGATATAAGGGTTATTCGCCGAGGACCCTATAATTGGAGAGCCCTAGGAGAGGCCTATGTCCAACAGTGGACTGCGATAGAATGATGATGATGATGATGATGATAAGGGTTATTAATACGTGTATACAGGGTAGATACCGTTGTATGTAGTTATAAGAAAACATTGTATAACTTTAAACTTTCGCGTTACTTTATAATTAGACAATATTAGGACGGGACTAAACAAGATATTATTTTTTAAGTATTTGCTAATCACAGACATGAACTTCTTAGCTATCCAGGGATTCTCCGTGCGGGTGCCGGGTCCATCGCGTGGAACAGGGAGGAATGTCAGTCGGCGCCTGGGACTTACGACCCAGCGTGTAGGTTTATGGGGCCCCTATATAGTATACTTACGATAACCTTCACCGATGACATTCCTCTCCCTTCCTAACCATATTTGGTATGAGCCGAGTAAAGCGGCTTTAGTTGTTCAGTAACAAATCTTGCAAATACGAATCCGTCCAGAGAAAAACGATTGGAACGAGATGAGGCTAAACAAAAGACAAAATAAACACTCCACTTCATTCTCGCTTTGCTTCAGTTTTCCTTTCCAAAAGAAAACAATGCACCTAACAGTTCTAGTAATTACAGAGAGTAAAAATGACCAGGTGTCGTCTGTAATCAAAGTGTCGTGTGCACTGTTTTGGCGGCAAACTGTAATTAGTTCGTAATTGGCGATTGCCGCTTTCGCAACGAACCTTTTGTCTGTTCGGACGGCACATTATCGTGAGAAATCTTTTCGAATTTTATTTCCAATTTTATGTACTTGTTCGTTAAATCGTAGGGATTAATCGTTAGGGCGAAGAGAGCTGTTTTGTGGTTCTTTCGTGCAATGATCACGACTCTCAGTAATGAGGAATACGACTCAAGGAGGAGAAGGACCATCAACCATCTTTCTCTTTTGGCGTTTTTTTACAAAAACTGATCTGATGGGTAATTGAACCAAAAATCTGCATCTGGACTTAACTGCCACTAATCATCAGGTAGAGTGGGGTTATATTCCGGGCTAGATATTTGGAAAAAAATATCATTTTTTAGTCTACCATTTCGAACCCGGGACCACTAGACTGTTGGTTAAGCTTCTGTAGTCCGGAGGTAGCCTTCATCCTCCCATAATATATTCAGCAACACGACTGCGAAAGCACTCAGTATAGAAAGAGGTATTTTTGAGATTGGGTGTCGACTCAATGTGTGAGGTTATTGAATTTTCTAGTGTTTGCGGAACCCAAGCTGAAAATAGAATATGGGTTTTATATGTACCTACCGTATGTATACGGCGGTGGCTAGAAGTAAATAAATATTATTTACTTCTAGCGACTGTCATATAGTCATTATTTACTAAATAATTGAATAGCAAATTTCAAGAAAAGAGGTTTTTTTTATGCCAATTTGCCTCCCATGGTATAAGATTACATAAAAACACATACGAGTACATCTTATTTAATCATAAAGTTGGTGTCAGAATCGACGAATACAAATGTGTATTAACTTAAACAACCAGATACAGGACATAATTGGCAGTGAGAACAAAGGTAATAATACAAACACACATACACACACACACACACCTGTGTTGTCTCATCTGTACACAGATCAGCAATATCATGCTGATTGATTTTTGTTATTTTATATGAACTGGTTTTTATTTTTTTTGTGAGTGTTTGGTCATGCCAATAAATGTATTTTCTTTCTTCTTTCTTCTAATACTAAAATACTCTTGGTTAAATAATAAATACATTGTATTGTTGCCAAAATTTTACCACGGCGGCGCGGCATTTAAGTTGTTCTCTAAGAAAAATACACATTTAACAGAAAGAACAGCTTTCATTCAAACTGACGTGACGAATCTTCTCTCTTAACGCTGAACAACTGCTCAATTTCAACTATTCAACACGAGTATCACTCCAAGCCCGGTCTATGAATAATTTATCAGCAAATCTCCTGACTCCTCATAATATCTTTTACATCTAAGATATCAATGCCAAATCACTTTATGAACGGATTTTTGCATGAAAATGGCGTTTATTTGCGAGTGGCCGCTCCTCTGCCATGCTTTGGCCGCTTTTCGCCTAAACTGGTCGAAAAATTGTAAAAGAAATATCATGAATTGAGTTTCGAGCCTGAATTTTTAGTCCGTTTAGGGTAGGGTTGGTAGGATTTTTGTCTTCCTGGGATATTTCTTTTTATATTGTTTGTGTTTATTTTAAAAAGTTTTGCATGATGGCCTAGGAGGTGCTATAAATAGTAGGTACATTTTCTTATACGCACAAACTGTGATTTAATTTTAAAGGACCTAGGTAATTACACCAAAGTTTATGTCATATACAAAAGTTATTTTAAATTTATTTTCAGTCGCACCCATGAAACTATGAAATAAATAAGCCTATTGTTATTGTGGAAATATTGAGTGACAAAAATCGACATTCTACACCGAGCAATCGATGTTCATAAAAGTGTTCATTATTATTGATTGCTTGCCGTCCGCGTCTTCGTCCGCGTGAGTTTCAGATCCCGTTCTTCGCAATAAAAGGTAGCCTATCGTTGGTGAAATTATCAGAATGCGTAAGTCCAAAAAATCAAAATTTAAATTTTAATATTTTAATTGCCTCTGGTGTAAAATCGCGTAACGTACCACTTGGCAGAACCCTTATTTCAATTAAAGTAAGGTTTATATTGCTTTGGAATGGATGGAACACTTAAAAAATTATTACAGAAAATAACAAAAATTGGCCAAGTGCGAGTCGGACTCCCGCACTGAGGGTTCCGTACAAATTCTATTTTTGACGTATTAAAAAAACTACTGAATAGATTTCGTTCGAACCAATTTTCGTTGGTAGTTTTTATGGTAATGTACATTATATATTTATTTCAGATTTATCATCCTCTAACTTTAGAAGTTAGAGGGGGGGGGACACACTTTTTTCCACTTTGGAAGAGTCTGTCACGCAAAGTATTCACTTAAGAAAAAAATGAGCTTAGAAATCTCAATATAATTTTTAAAGACCTATCCATAGATACCCCACTCGTATATGTTCAATGAAAAAAAATATTTTCAGTTTCAGTTCTAACTATGGGGACCCCCCATTTTTTTATTTTTTTTCTACTTTCGTGTTAAAACCTTGTTGCGGTTCACAGAATACATCTACTCACCAAGTTTCAATAGTATAGTACTTATAGTTTCGAAAAAAAGTGGCTGTGACAGACTGGCGGACAGACAGACAGACAGACATGACGAATCTATAAGGGTTCCGTTTTTTTGCCATTTTGGCTACGGAACCCTAAAAATCATAATTTTTTTCTTCTTCCTGTAAAATTCACCTAAAAGGAGTTATGCATTCTGATAATTAGACCGACGCTATGTTCTTTCTCAGGGTTTAAGATTTTCTGTGCTAAATTTAATCGAAATAAGTTGAGAGGTTTAAGCGGGAAAGCGTAACAGACAGACAAACATCAGACAGACAGAGTTACTTTCGCAATTTATAATATTAGTAGGGATAGTAAAATCCTATGGAAACATCAGTCCATGGCGGCCCTAGTTTATGCGGTTCGCTTCCATTCCGGCTGGAATAGTCAATGGACTCTATTGTTACGTGTGATGTAAATTTTCCCTAGAAGGGACGTGGCGTGCTTTCAAAACATGCTTTGGAGAAGGTTCCGTCACGACAAGAGGTAAACTGTCTGTGGTTTTAGTGGATGGCTTGCGGATTTTGAAATTTTGAAGTTGAATAAAAGTTGGAAATAGAAGTAGTTTCCAAGGTTTTTGAGCCAGTTTTTCGAAACTTAGCGTAGCGCTCAAATGTACGTCCAGTCATTTGTAGACGCAAGGGAACGCATTGATATGCCAAAGCTGCAGAATAGCTAGACCTCAACATGACCAAAAGGAGTGCATGCCAACTTATTTCCCTATGGACACATACAGTGACACGAGAGGAACTTGGTGTTTGGTGGGTATTTACTCCTAGCAAAGTCCCACATACCTCTGCTCACCAAGGACGCGTAAAAGCATTCGCCAAATATTAAAAAAAAACGCTATCTAGACCAAACAGCCGAGTGTAAGGCTTGGGACTGAATTTGTTCGTCCCACTGCCCCACTGCTCTCAACAACACTTTAAAACTTCTGCGATTATTATCCACTCTTTGTTTGTCTTGCTTGACACTGGTCTTTCAAATACGGATTTTTGGGTTTAACTTTCTACCTAACGCGTCCTAACTAGCTCTACAGAGCTTTCCAAATATTACTTGGTACAGAAACACACTAGGCGGAAAAAACGCGTCCTAAGTTCGGCGTGACTATGCATGCAATGTATTTTAAATGGAAGATGACACACTATGGTGAAATAACGTCGCGTATTTTTGGATAGAAAATGCATTTGCGCCGAGCTTCGGTGCGTAATTTCAGTCTAGTGTGTTCCTTAACTAAGATTCACATTTAACATTCACATATAACTATTTTATGCCAAGGAATAGTTACAAATCCTCTCAACCTAAACCCAAGCATAGCTAGACGTACTATTCGTCCTAGGACGAGCCTCGGGACAAACAATGAGTATGCTAGTATTGTGCGCATTGTTCTTCCCTCACGGACATGGCTAAGTTCACAGCGAACCAGTCCGCACTGTCACCAGGGTGAGGGATTGCCGCTTCACTGAGACAGTCGTGTTTTAGATGATTGTCGGGATTTTCGGAAGTTTACTTCCTACGAAATTTATTTCGTTTAAAGAGGTAGAGCTAAGTGGAACTTCCATTCTAATGAGCGATTCATCTGGGGAAGTACGGAAGACCACAGTGAAGTAGCACTACTTGACTGTTGTGCTATGTTTCTGCTGGTGAGTAAGGTCGCCAGCGGTCAGTTGGAGAGGGTATTGGTCTTATATGCCGGTAACGCATCGGAAATACCTCTGGTGTCTCGGCTGTTCATGAGGGGCGGTGGTTGCTAACCATCAGGCGACACGCAAGATCGTATGCCGCCTCTGTCGAAAGACAGTAAACTGGATTTTTGGGTTTTACTTTTACCTCACGCGTCTTAAATTCTTCTAACAAGCTCCCCAAATATTAGTAAGACTCACATTTAATTATATTATGCCAAGAATAGTTACAAATCCTCTTAACCTAAACCCAAGCATAGTTAGACGAATAGAAATTCGTCCTAGGACGAGCCTAGGGACAAACAATGAGTATGCTTGCATTGTGCGCATTGTTCTTCCCTCACTGACATGGCTAAGTGCACACGAACCAGTCCGCACTGTCACCAGGGTGAGGGATTGCCGCATCACTGAGGCTGAGAAGGATGCGTGTTTTAGATGATTCTTGGGATTTTCGGAAGTAGGAGAGTGTAGTAAAGTAAAAGTAACAGCCTTTTGATGTTCCACTGCAGGGCAAAGGTATCCATCAAAATCTAAAATCTAAATCGAAAAGTTATTTATTTAGTAGGCTTCAAAGATGCACTTATAAATTCATTCATCATTTAAAATCCTGTTTTCCTTAGATAAACTTACCCATTACCCATGTTATGTAACGAACGAATAATACGAGTATAAAGGTGTGCAAGGAAGAAGTAGACCAAAGAAAAGATGGATGGATTATGTGAAGTATGACATGAATGAAATTGGTGTGGATGACTCGATGAGAAACAATAGGCCTGTATGGAAGGAGCCAAAGTATTGCGCGGACTCCAGTTTTTCGTTAGATATAAAGATGGGTTTTGGCTTCAACACCTCGCTTGCCAAATGCGTATTGGTGATCACAAACCCGGGTTGTGTTCGGAAAACGATCATAAATTTCGCTCGACCTGGGAATCGAACCCAATACCTCGAGAACACAGCATGATACTAAAACCACTAAACCATCTCAAATAGGGATATGCCCAGAGTCGCCACGTTGGGCCAGGCGGATTGCCGGCCGCAGTATGGTGAATGATATTTTTTTCTAATACAAAACTGGCGTGTTGCAAAATTGTCCATACTGAAAATTGCTATATTTCACGGTTCCAATTCACTCTCGTGCTTTCAGTTGCACACAAGAATCAGAGCGGATGCAATCCTTTTGAGCATTGTTTCTCAAAGTGTAGCCACAGTCCTCTCATATCTCTCTGGCAACGCTGGCAGATGATCGGGGCAGAAAAATAGTTGCATTATAAAAAAAATACACAGATGACGTAAAATTATGCTTTGAAATGTAATAAATTAAACTGAAAATGGTTGGAGGTATATTTTTTGTGGAATATGTGATATGTGATCATCATATTTGATATAATTTTATTTCTTCGTAACTTAAAAACATATTATTCAACATAATGTTTACACTTTCATGTGAATATGTAAAATAATTCAAAGGCTGTTTTTAAATTAAGAAATAAATTACAGATCTGTATTTTTTACTACAAGAAAACTGAACATATTTCTGCACGTCCATTTTACTACAAATCGGAGCTAGGTATTTTTTTTTGTTTATCTATTTTTGTGAATTTTACTTGCTTAGTATTGTTTTACCATTATCTACATACAGTTAAAAAATATATGAACTAAAAAAGTAAGTAAAGTAGTGCCTAGGTTCGATCCTCGCCTGAGATCAGATGATTTTTTCTTTGTTTATAATTTTTAAGATATATGAAGCTAGGCATTAGTTTGAGAAACACCGCTTTGGAGATTCCCAGTCTTATTGCATATGTATGGTGTTACGAAATACGGGAATGCCATAACCTTATGATAGTGGCTTTTAGGAAATCCAGAGTATCTCAACTCAAGGATTTCACCTTAATATCTAGTTCTCGGAAAGTATTTGGACTTATTCTTGCGTTAAAATGTGGTTGACAAGCCCTGAGATTTAGTCTACCATGCTAAGTAATAATATGAATGTAAAGAAGATAGTTTTGTGTTCTGGATAAGACAATTTAACTTACTGCTAATATAGTGTTTAATAATCTCAGCCTAGCTTAGTAGTAGCCAATTGCTTCCGTGGCTCAAAATAAAAATTACCAAAAATTTGGATAAATGAAATTATTTAAGGACCTTATGGTACAATTTCTACCTAACACGACGACCCGCTTGGTGTAATGGTCAAGATGTTGCCTATTACGCAAGAGGTCGCGGGTTCGATCCCCGCACAGGACAAACATTTGTGTGCATGAACATGTCTGTTTGTCCTGGTCTGGGTGTTATATGTATCTATTTATTTAAGTATATTTGTAATACCACTGTTGATTCTGATGTCCGTAACACAAGTGCTTAAGCTACTTAACACGGGGTCAGATCAATGTATGTGATGTTGTGAAATATTTATATTTATATTTTATAATTTAGTTTCCACGTTAAAGATTGCTTTCACTTTTTAAACATTTTCATGCTACTCGTATTAAGTATTTTTCATTCATATATAAAAACTTCAGGATTAAGTTAGATGATTTTGATTGGTGATAATTGCATTTTTGGAAACGTTAATAACATGTTTTGGCAACAGCATACCTCGTCGTAAGGTCTAGATCCCACTTCACAAGTATTGCATTCTCTGTTCAATAGTCGCGAGTTTTCTTCGCTAAAATTATACGAACTCCGCCACATTTAGATTTCATGAGTGTGACTTCATTTTGACTATGAATGTGCTGTTTTACCTTCCCTGGACATTTGCAGTTTATGTTATTGGTTTCGTTTTCTAAATATACCTAAATATAAAAATATAAATACACAAGTACATATATATGTATATCAGATGAATGGATAATCAGGTGAGATTATGAGATAAAAGATAATAGGCGCTCGATGGCGCAGTGCATAAGGGCGCTAGGCGTGCGATTGCTAAGTTAAGCAACTCTCGCAGAGGCTTGTCATCGGATGGGTAACTGAAATATTTCATCTCGAGTTCCTCCGTGCTTCAAAAGGCACGTGAAGCCGTTTTTTTGGCGCCTGATCTCTCAACGGCGGTCGTGTTAGTTTGCTGTCCCACCGAACTATGAAAATATGGAAATAGGGAGTGCATCTGTGCTTGCTTGCGCACTCATTTTTTCACTAAGTAAGTATAATATATCCTGCGTACCTGGTTGTTCGTAATACCGGCCACCATGGTGAGAAATGCCGGGAGTGTATTCTTACTATATCCAACCTGTCGTCAAAAACTATAGCTACTACTATATATTATACTGGTGGAACGGACAATAAGCAACCCGATCCATATATTACAGAATGCAGGGTGCAATCAAACTGTATGAAAGATTGTTTAATTGTTATTTAAACTATCAACGGCAGGAACAACAACGTACGTTTGGACAAATAAACCTTAACCGGATCAATGGCTTATTGACTCAGCGTACTCAGTAACAAACGCGAACGCCTACAGTTAAACTAGCCGCAATCAGTCGCACAACAAAAACTTTATGTATATTCATCAGGCGAAACAGATATAGAACCAGTGTTGGGTATGACTCGAATGTTGCACTTGGATTTTATAAAACATAAATTTGGGTATTAAAAATATGACTCGTAAACTTATTTATAGTTAGTTGGACGAGTGTCAAAAGAGTTCCACCACACCAAATATTGGACTTCCAACTAATGTTGGTTACTAAATTAAATATTATTATAACGTTGGTTGAGTAATTCAAACTAGCAATATTAGTTACCCAAGGGAATTCTTAGAGTAATAGCAAAATCCCAATTAATTGCTATCCTTCACTCTCTCATTCATTATGGGGCATTCGATTTGGCTGTCATACTCTTATCGATATAGAGGTTACTAATCAAAACTTCAAAAAGACTATGCTACAGACTACACATAATATTTGCAGGACCCTCTTATCGAATCACTAACCCTAACTCGTTACTTAAATGCGATTAAATAACACAAATTACAATGACGATTCCCGTTTTTGCATTCAATCCATAAAGTATTTTTTGTTCGTGCCTCAAAGTTTGCAACTTCATAACAATGGCTTTTATGGAGTCTCGTTGAAAGACTCGATTCGTTCCAGCACTAATAGAACGGCATTCAATATTTCAATTTCAATTTGTTCCTTTTTTAGCAGACGCAATGAATGAAATTTTCATGTAACCACCGTTCCGAGTAATGTTTATTTATTTTCATACTCAACGGTAACGGTGAATTATTCATTTTAGTGATGCAGAATGATATTTTACACACGGAAATGATATGGGATGAAATAATGATAATATTTATTGCATAATTCGTGTTAAAGCATATTTCTGATGTCAACTGCCTATTCATTTTAACGCAATTCGGATGTTTATTGTAAAATAAGATTTACGCACGGGGTATATTTAATGAAAACTTCCTAGAAGTAATATTAAAACGATGTTTAATTTTAATTCTGATTTTATTTTGAAGGTATTAAAATCCTGTTATGTCGATACAGACGGATCCTATATGATGGGGCGAAATGCAATAAAATTATTATAAAGACACATCACACATCTATAAAAAAATATTGCCATAAATCCTACACATTCCTATAAAGCACACAACAAGATAAAAATCTCTGAGTCTTAACCTAATGTAAAGTAGATTCAAATTCAAATGACACAGTTTAGTTCAGTCAGCTGACCGCAGAATCTGGGCTAAAAAGAACCATATTATGAAAACGCACGGCAGTATGTCCCGACTATAAGAAAGTATTCCTTATGCTCCAGAGTTTGGCCGCGGTCCAAACAGTGACGGCTGGCTAATAAAACCACGTAAGTGAATAGCTGGGATTTTTGGAACCGAGTTATAGCACGATACTCCAGCCGTGCTTTTGACAAAGTTTTTTATAAAGAAGATGCTGTTTGTTAAGACTTTGAACCATGTTTTGGTTTTTATGCTTTTGCTAAGATTTTTAGGAAGATCTGTTTGTTTAAGCTTTGGGCCATGTTTTGATTTTGAATATAAATGATATCTGCTTTGTTTTTTACAAAGTTTTTATCTGTATCCTTCCAAACTCCAAAAACAGACCGGGTTTAAGATCACTAGTCCGCATTAAGCAAAAGCAAGCTTAGTTATTAAGCCAAAACCCATCTTTGCAACGGAAACCATGGATTCAAATCGTATGACAACACGATTTCAAATCAAATGATGGAGGCCTTTGCCGTGCAGTGGGACTTTGAAATAGGCTGACACTTCTTCAAAAATTGGAGATTCAAAATTTGTACATTATTGCCTGCCAGGGATAGATAATATAAAGTCGACGTTTTTTACAAAGATCTTCGTCCGAGTCAGACCGATTGTGCCTAGCATAGTTATTATTTACGCCTGCATTATATGACACTATCTATATAAACATCCTTCCAGGACTACAAAAATCAACAGAGAGAAACCAACTCTATTTCAATATGAAACTGTGGATAAACACGTCTGCAAGCCGACCGCGGTGGCAGATCTATTTTGAGTGCGACCACGCGGGCTCACGGCTGTCCTAATCGATTCAGTAAAATTGAATTTACACCAGAATATACAAGGGAATATACTGCAATAATCCTGTGACGTGCTCTGCTGGGCTGGGCATGAACTGTGAGGGAAATTTCACTAATGTGAGTCTGTTTTATTTATTGACAACCGCCATTTTGTTTTCTTTGCCGCCGCTTGAGAGCTGTCAAAATTACAGGATAGTGTGGATTTTACGAGAAATACTGTTGTTATTGGGGGCGTTTGGCCGAAAAAAGCGTTTGCAAGCGTTTGTAAACAAAATGGCGATTGTTAGCGCAAAATGGCGATTGTTTAGCGGTAACACAGTAAACTGACAGTTAGCAAACATGTCCTGGCCGAAAACTGTACAGTTTGCGCTAACAATCGCCATTTTGTTTACAAACGCTTGCAATCGCTTTTTTCGGCCAAACGCTCCCATTGTGTGTATGTTAAACCATTTTTCAGTCATTTTTGTTTTTTTACTATAAATTTATTCGTCTGTTTATGAAATATTGTTTCTTCTAGTTGCCAGTGATTTGCTTAGTATTTTGAATTTGTAAAGTTTTTCTCGTGCGAAGCAAAGAACCACAGCTGTAGTATACAATCCACATAATATTTGCTTCGTTAAATGAAATTGAAAAATGTGTTACTTAAATCATGATTAGTTCCAGGAAAATGATTCCAGATTTTAAATTAGATTAGTATACAATCTACATAATATTTGCTTGGTTAAATCAAATGGAAAAATGTTTGACTTAAATCATGTTTAGTTCCAGGAAAATAATTCCAGATTTTAAAAGATTACTTAAAAATATACTAGACGTTAATTAGTAACCTAACAATTAACTTTTTCTAGGCATCAACTCCTCATCGTAACAATCCTACTGACATGGGTCACAACCACAATAGGCCATACGAAGCGATGCGATCAAACTCCTCCCCATGCATCAAACCCCGAACCCAGCGAGAACAGGGGAACGTACAAGATGATGATTGAGACCAAGATGGAAAATTTACTCTACATGCCGGAGCAGACTTATGTTGGTATGATTTAAGTAATCTCAGTCTAACAGTTCATAAATTCCGATTTGTTGTCAATCTTACACTTTCGCAATGGCCTGATGGTTAAGCATGTATTTTTTATAGCTTTATCCACTATCTAGTCCTTGAACTAACCCTCTTTGCCTAGCTCCAAACTATGCGAGTTTCTCTGTATTTAAAAACATCGGGTACAAGTGCTGGTGTTCATAACATAAAAATTTTGTCCCTAAAGGGATTCGAACCCGTGACCCTATTTGGGACTCTGACCAGGAGACCAATGGACCTGTCAAAAAATTGTTAAAGAATTTTTTTTAACATACTATTATTTTAATTTTATACCATTTCTAGTATTGATATCGGATTATAAACACAAATGATTGGATTGTAGATTATACAGACGGTCGCTCGTCACACGCTAAGCCTATTCGAGACCGCTGTTTCTGCATGCGCCGAACAAACATCCAACTGTCGGCTTGGTAATACGAGATTGACTAGAACTCGATCTGAATTCGAGTGATATATCGAACATTGGTGCATCTTTTATTAGCAAACTTTGTAGTAACTTTAAATATTGATTATTCCGTATGATATTTTATAGTGCATTTGTTCGTCGTGCGTTATTGCTAGCAAAAATAATACAGGAGTTTCCATTACGGTTCGATGCTTTTATTTTATTTACTTAGTTTAAAAATACTCGTCATAAAGTAAATTGTACATTTCCCTATTGTACCACCATTTTGGGGAGGCCTAAGTCCAACAAAGAACTGCAACAAACTGATGATGATGATGATGATGATGTTCCGTAATAACATAAGCCAGGGGTGTCCAAACTAGATGGGACCCAGGGCCAATAAAAAATACTAAATACATTGGCGGGCCGCCAAATATTTGTAAAAATAAAAAAAACCGGCCAAGAGCGTGTCGGACACGCCCATGGAAGGGTTCCGTAGCTAAAAGATGGCCCGACCGCTTAAGACACCATTTAGTAAGGGCAACTGCACCTCATAAGTTGGTCGAGTTGTATAAAAATAATTATGTATGATACAGGGTTTGCTATAGTTTTCGTTGAAAGAACTTACTTGGATGTATACAGGACATTTTTTTCAGAATTATTGTAATAGTATTTCAAAAGTTAAAGGGGGGGTACGCTCTAATTTTAACTTTGTATTAATATATCTCGAGACTGGGGTGTTAGATCCACATGGTTTCAAGGCAAGTTTTATTGTATTTAAAAATACCTGTTTAACGATACCCCACACGATGGGGAAAGTCGATATTTTTTTTTTCGAATTTACTTTTCGCTGTATGGGAGGGGGGGTAAAAATAATTATTTTTCGATTATTTTAAAAACCAATTCTTGAATTATCACTATGCATCTCTCCACCAATTTTCGTGGCAATCGGTTCAGAAACGGCGGAGAACGAGCCAGGACAGACAGACAGACAGACAGACAGACAGACAGACATGACGAAACTATAAGGGTTCCGTTTTTTGCCATTTGGCTACGGAACCCTAAAACAGTTTATAATGATTTGTTATTTTATTTAGTAGGTAGATAACCTACTGTTTTGGTAATTTTTTTTTTGTACTCAGCCACCATAACTTTTCTGCTTCACCGACATGTTATTTATACTTTTCTTCATGTAAAGAAGTATAGTGTCGCTTAACATTATATTCTTTACTTACAGATAAAACTTGCATACAAATCAAACACTGAATTTTATTGTTATTGTTGGAAATAAAGTAGTCTAACTCCCATTTCTCATTGAATCTACGTTTTTCTTCACTTAACTTCCTCTTCTTTGTAGACATGATGAGGTTAAAAGTTTTTTATACGCAAACACAAAGCGAACAAACTTTAAAATAATGTTAAAGTCTTTAACCTGAGAATATCCTTGCGTAATCAAGACTTTCGTCGCGTTGAATGACAAGTGACAAACAAATGCCCAATTGCCCAATGAACGATGCGCGGTAGTAGGTACACGTATCTTGCGTTCGGGGAATTCCCCGAATTCTCGAGTGAATAGTGATGTGAGCAACGTAATCGAACATACCCAAAACATTCGATTTTGATGCGAGAAAAATAATTTGCTTGTTAATTTTGGAAACCGGACTTTTTTTGAAGAGTCAGTTAAAAAAAGTTCTACGGGCCGCAATCAAACAAGCCGCGGGCCGCATGCGGCCCGCGGGCCATGGTTTGGACAGCCCTGACATAAGCTATAGAGGCCACTGGCCAAGCATCAGGCAGACTCGGGCTTAACTTCTTTTTGACGACCCGCTTGGTGTAATGTTGCCTATTACGCAAGAGGTCGCGGGTTCGATCCCCGCACAGGACAAACATTTGTGTGCATGAACATGCCTGTTTGTCCTGGTCTGGGTGTTATATATATATATCTATCTATATCTATAAAACTCAAAGGTGACTGACTGACTGACATAGTGATCTATCAACGCACAGCCCAAACCACTGGACGGATCGGGCTGAAATTTGGTATGCAGGTAGATGATATGACGTAGGCATCCGCTAAGAAAGGATTTTGATTAATTCAACCCCCAAGGGGGTAAAATAGGGGATGAACGTTAGTATGGAACTTTGTCAATTTTAAACCGATCGGGCTGAGACTTTGGATACGTAAAGCTACTATGACGTAGGCATTGCCTAAGCAATCATATTGATAAATTCCAAACCCCAAGGGGGTAAAAATGGGATGAACGGGAGTACAAATCATTGTCATTTTTGACCGATCGGGCTAAGACTTTGCATTCATAAAGCTACTATGACGTAGGCATCGCCTAAGAAATGATAATGATAAATTCCAACCCCCAAGGGGGTCAAATAGGGGATGATCGTTAGTATGAAACTTTGTCATTTTTTAACCGATGCTGAGACTTTGCATTCATAAAGATAATATGACTTAGGCATCCCTTTTTAAAGATTATTTGAAAATTCCACCCCTTAGGGGAAAACTAGGTGATAAAGAAACCGAAATCCACGCGGACGAAGTCGCGGGCGCCCGCTAGTTTAAGTATATTTGTAATACCACTGTTGATTCTGCTGTCTGTATCACAAGTGCTTAATAAGCTACTTAACACGGGGTCAGATCAATGTTTGTGATGTTGTGAAATATTTATTTATTTATTTTTATTTTTTTGAGGAACTTTGTTTTTGTCCCTTGGGATCACATTATACGCACCGTGGCTACGTATCTGCGTGCAATGTATGCTGGGGGCTTATCCTGCGTGCAGGCATGACTCATTTATCAATACCATTTAAAATAATGGCAATGTAATACCCCATTCCAGTGTCCCTCATGACAACAAAGCAGGACCGTCCATTCCGCTGGTTCATGATAACGGCGGAGGATCCAGCGGTGGACGACAACACTTTCGTCGCCATGAATAGTCTGGGCGATGTGGGAAGCCTGAAGACCTTGGATACAGAGACCGGAAAGAAGTCTAGGTACAGCGATAGATGTTTCAATACAGTCGAGAGTATGGATTACTCTGATAAGTATAGGGTTGATGTGAGTATTTTGTTATGAAAATAAATGTTAATTCGTAAGAACTTAGTTGAACTCAATCGTTCCTAGAAAACATGATGTCTGTCTGATAATTTTCATATTTCATTCGTAGTTTTATGTCGTAAAATATTACACGTTAGAGGTAAAACGCCTCAATGGTCCAGTGGTTTAAGTACCGTGCCGTAGTCTCGAGGTCCTCCAGGGTTCGATTCCCGGGTCGGGCAAAATTACTGTTGATTTTTCTGAACACAGACGGCATTTGGCAAACGTGGTTATTAAGCCAGAACATGATTTTAAATCATGGAGGCCTTTGCCCTTGTGGGTAATTATATTAATTAATAGGTTGATTCTAAAGGCAATAGTAACTTTCAGATAATAATGCACGTACTCATAGGCACATAATATTCAACCATAATCTTGGGTTATGGATCGAAAGTCCCAGGCGCCGACTGACATTCCTCTCTGTTCCACGCGATGGACCCGGCACCCGCACGGAGAATCCATGGATAGCTAAGAAGTTCGTGTCTCTGATAACCCATTTCAGATCCACTGGATATCCCCTCGCCCAAGTCCCAACAAGCAGATAGTACGTCTCCGGGCGATGGTGGCTGAGAACGATGAGGTGTGGTACATGGATGACGAAGACCTCATCATCCTACTGCACAAGGATGACTCGGATCCTATAGACAGCCCTCCTACCAAGCCGGTGGAGAACTGTCAAGTTTGTAGTGAAGCTAGGTATGAGGTAAGGTCGCACAGTTCAAGGTACAAAATATATCCTGTGTGCATTTTCGATCCCCTGAAAAAAATTAAAAACGTATGACGACTCGCTTGGTGTAGTGGTCAAGAAGTTGGCTGTTAGGACCAAGGGGAGGTCACGGGTTCGATCCCCGGACAGGACAAACATTTGTGGGCATGAACATGTTTGTCCCGGTCTGGGTGTTATATGTATCTATTTAAGTATATTTGTAATACCACTGTTGTTGCTTGAAGATTTTCTGGAAAAAAACGGTATTTGCGACTCAACGAATACCACAACCTACAATTTTATTATCATTACCTACCTATTTTTTTATTCAATCCTTTGTCTGCAATAAATAATATTTCTTTGTTACAAATTCTTCTTACAGTGACCGGAGTCGAAAAAGGTTGAACAAACTTAATTAAATTAACCCCGATTTGCTAGACGTCTACAGATAACATTGTTTGTACGATTCAGATTTTTATGTCTGCTCTTTATAAGATGGGTGCGGTGGCAATACCATAAGTAACATTTTGGTCATTTTACGATTCAATAAAATTCGCCGTTTGGTTGGAATTTTATTTTTAATTAAGTAAATTAATTTATTAATAATGTGAATACAATTGATGGAATATTTTATTCTGTATGATGCTGTAAAATATTATGTGTCTATTAATCCGTTTTTATTAGCTGTGTATCTTTAATATTTATAAAGGAAATCATTAAGTCATTGCTATTGCTATGGCATATGCAACCGGGATAAGCGCTAGGATGATGATGATTATATAATTACTAGCGTCCGCCCGCGACTTCGTTTGCGTGGATTTAGATCACTATTTTTCGCCAGAAAATGTAGCCTATGTTCTTTCTCAGGGTCTAAAAATTGTCTGTGCCTCATCAAATTCGGTTAGAGGTTTAAGGAGGAAAGCGTAACATTCAGACGTACAGAGTTACTTTTGCATGTACATATAATATTAGTAGTAGTAGTTATTTTCTCTGTTGTTATTTTTGTTTATTTTACACCCGTGTATGTCCATAAACCAATTATTATCAATCTGTCTTTCAGGTAATTTTCTACGGCAAATGGTCCAGAGTATCCCACCCGCAGTACTACCCGAGCAAACCAGACGAGAACGGTTACACCCACATGGTGGGAGCCTCCCATGCCAATGATTATATCCTCTGGGACCTGGCTCAGGACGCTACGGAAGGTCTGAAGGAACTGGTGGAGAATGCGAACACTCAGGTGTTGGAGCAGGAGATTGTTAGTAAGGTAAGTGAGAAAGTAGTTAACTCAACTAACGGCCGACCGAGATTCCATCCGACATAAAGTGGTATCTTCCTCGACAAATGGACCAATCAACACAAAAGTATTTTTTAAATTCGAACTAGTAGTTTGTGAGATAAGGGCATGCAAAAACAAACAAATTCAATAACGGAATGTCATTTAGTCTCTTTTTACCTACTCCTCACACATTGGAGAAGAAAAGGAGAATTACTAACATGCAGTAGCTACAATTTCCAGTAGAGAAAAGTAAAGTATCAGGGTGAGTGACTGTGGAGCGGAGATTTGTCGTAAGTAGCAAGCAGCCAATAGGATTTTGGCCTTAACACCTGATCAATCACAGCTTAAAAACCTATTGGCCACTTACGACACAGCACACATCTTAGCTTTGGTGGAGCCACCATCAGCCTATTAATGTCCACTGCAGGCCAAAGGCCTTCATCATTTGACATCATGTTTCAGCACAAATCTTAGCTTTGTTGGAGTCTCACCCTCAGTCTATGAATGTTCTACGGCAGGGCAAACGCCTCCATAATTTGAAATCACGTTATCATTACAAATATGGGTATTCTGTATTTCCAGATGGACGTAGAATCTGGTACGCGCACCCTCATCCGAGGAAAGAGACGGCATCACCCGAACATGTTCGAGCCGTCTCACTCGCTCTTCAGGGTGGATAAGTTCCACCACCGCTTCTCCATTGTGGTGGGAATGAGGCCTTCTCCCGACTGGTTTCTGGGGACTTCGCAGTTTGAACTCTGTACGAATAGTACGGAGCATGGATGGTGGGAGGAAGCGGAGATTCCATTGTACCCGTGGGATGCGGGGACTATGAATGGAGTTTCTTATGAGGTGAGATTTGATGTATAAGAATAGTCCTATAGATGCAATTGATTAGAGATGTGGAAACGTGGAACTTATGAATTGCTAAGATTGGGGTAATTTTCGTTGGAATGGCTAGCTAATGCCCAGAATATAATTCTGTTGGTGATTTTATTTTAATTTTAAAAAAGCAATAGAAACAGTACCAGCTTGCTTTGCTAGCTGGTGGCTTTTTAAAAATTGGTCACTCATTATTGCGGTGTGTGAATTTTTCTATAGAATGTTGTACATAATATTATATACTTATTTTATCATGTCAATACAACACGCGTACACTATGTCAGAAATTTTAATGGCGTCTAACTATATTTATTTTTCCAGTCACCAAGAGACGCCACAATCCCTCAAGACAAAGTGAAGCGAGTGGAAGTGGGTTCGTTCAACAAGGCCTCCCCATTCTACCAGATGAACTTGAACGACCTGAAACCGTTCGCTCAGCTCAAGGTCCGCCTTCTCAACGTCTACCCGCTGCCTGAGGATGAGTGCGGTGGTGATGGAGAAGGTAACACGTACTAATGTTATAAATGCGAACTTAACTCTGTCAGTCTGTTTGTAAACCTCTCAACCGGTGATGATGAAATTTGGCACAAACAATCTTTAGACCCTGAGAAAGGACAGGCTAACTTTTACAGAAATCCACGCGGACGTCGTCGCGGGCGGCCGCTAGTCTAATATACTTATTAGCTTGCCCAACATCTATGACTCGAAGACAAATGCCGATGTTCGTCACACAAATAATGCCTGTGGCAGGTTCGATTTCGCGCTTTTGGTTTTGTGGCCAGCATCTCTAATGACTAGACCAACGAGCCTTTCCAAATGTCCTTTATACGTTTTTGAAGAGTATACTACGTTTAAGTAGATAAACCAGAACTTATTTCGAAGAGTAGTGTCTGTTCAACAAGTCGTGGCAGTCTAAAATCTGTTCGCGACGGCTATGATATGATCCCCCCTCCACCCCCGCCAGTTTATACGTATGCGATTAAAGCTAATATTACTGGATTTGTTTCTTTTTAGTACAATTCTATCTACAAAGCTTGTATGAAATGAAATAATAAGAAATCCAATTGTGTTTCCAGAAACAGAAGCTTCGGAAGATGAAGCCAAAGAGGAAGAGAATGAGGAGTAAGTATAATAGAAAAGTGTTATTAGTAACATACATAATATTGTCATTGTAAAATACAATAAAACTGCGACGGGGGTTGAAATTTTTAATTTTGGATTTTGAAAGGTATTTAATGAGCGGCCAGTGGGCGCGTAGGTTAGATCTTTCCAGCCATCATGGAGGCCTGAACATCCATGTAGGCTGGAAGGAACGGCGCCGTTACAAACCTATGCAGATACTCAATAATTCTTGAAACGGGTTTTGAAGGGCAGGTACATTAACCGTTGGAGTTACTAGAAAACGGTGGTAGGCAACCATTGATAACTTTTTGAGTTATTTAGATCTGCATTAACAGATTTTAGAAATAAATAACAGCAACAAAAATGCGTAAAATTTTGGTAGGTACTTAACATAATAAATATGTTTTATTTTCAAATAATATGGTAAGTAACCCAAATTTGCTATTACAGAGAAGAAGCCCAAGACGAGCCGGTGTTATCAGAGTCCAAGCAGGAACCGAACCCAGACTGCGTTACCAGCGAATGGTCGGATTGGTCGGAATGCGAACCACTCCAGGGGGACTGCGGCGTTGGATTACAGATTAAGAAGAGAGATGTATGGCCTAGAACCACAAACAAACAGGTAAGTTGAAGGGCCCGTTGGTCTAGTAGACCCTGGCCACAAAATTAAGGGTCGCGGGTTCGACTCTCTCTAGGAGCAAATGTGTGTACGATGAACATCGACATTTGAACTCGGGTCATAGATGTTTATAAAAGTATTTATGTATGTCGTTCTCTTGCGTCCATATTACAAGCTTCGACTAATTAAGTTTAATCACAGTCATCAGGGTTTGATATGCCTTCGCCATACTTCGAGCCGCTCTAACACTGTCACTGTAATGCGTAAGCCGTCGCTTCACATCGCATAGTAACATTTGTGACCAACGTACATCACGGGAATCAAAATATTGCCATAGTTTTCTTATGTCAAGGGCCTACCCACCGTCAACACGTGAGTAATGGCTATGGTCTTACAAAGGAGCCACGCAACAACAAACGGACCTAGATGTCAATGTTGAAGGCATGAAATAAATTCAATTAAAATGCATATTAATTTTAATTGCTTAGGTAGACATATTTACATATATTTCTTGCCAGAAAAGAAGACTAAAAATAGAAAGATAAGATTTTTATTTAAATATTCGGTTCATTCAAGTTAATAACAAAATAATTTCTTCACAGGTCCCAGAAAATCCGCAAATGCGACCAAGTAACAACCGTTGCTATGCCGATGAAGCCACAACGACGCAAAAGCAATATTGCTATGTCAAATGCTAAAACTTATTTCAAAAAATAAATATTAAAACGTCAAATGAACTTTTTATGATTGCCATTGAAACGAAAGATTTATCAGGTTCTATTAGTTCTTTCGTACAACAACAAAAAAGACAATACCTAAGAATTTAAATAGTTGCATTTCACTTTTTATTGAATTTAAGATCTATGGGCAGCCCCATTTTATTTCTATTAAAGTGTGGACATCTTAATGCGGTTCATGAAATACATACAAAGTTTCCACAGTGTCGTCCTATAGGAGGTAGTTTTGGAAAAAAATATATGACGAATACGAAACCCTAAAAATGCATACCTAATGAAATCATATTAATTAATGAATTATAATTCGTCCTCATCCTATTTTCTGCCATAGGTATTAATTGTATATCAAGCCGCAAACTTATGTTTAAATTCAAACACAGCGAGTTAGTTATCATACATTTGTACAACAAGTACCTAAGTACAAGAGAACAACAACATTATTTACGTATATTACAAAAAGTAAGTACGACATTACCGCAATGAAAGTAAAATATGGGAGCACAACAACCGAGTTTATTTAACGTAATCTGAATACCTAGTGATGGAATAATTTTGCAACTGTTGCAGACAGATGAAAAATAAGAGTGACTTCAACATTCGTAACATGAGCATTAAAATCTTAAGTGCAATGCAAATCTACTCTTATTCATTTTCTTTGAATTGTTATCATAAAAGAAAACAGAATACCTATTATCTACAAATCTACCTACCTACTTGGTACTACCTACGTACCTACATACGTTTTAAGTACATTCGGATGCATGTATCTTGAGATAATATTTTGATCCACGGTTTACCTACTGTTTGAATTATCTAAACTGAGACAGACCATCGTCGTATGCTGTAAAACAAACTAAGACATTTTTAATTTATTTTAATTGATGCACCTAATAATATCACAAGAAATAGGTATAAAACTTCCATAGCAAAGAACTAGTTTTTCTCGTTCCTGTCGCGTTGCCTATGTCAACGATTTATTTTTAATCCTGTATTCTGGATATACTAGACTCGAACACGAGTGTATCGAAGAGAAATCCTGTTTTCTTGTTTTTGCGCGAAAACACAAAACTGGTTGGAAGTTTCGCCGGCGGGACGCGGCCCGGCGTGTCAACATTGTTCGTGTCAGGTATGAACATAGACGCGAGCGCGCATGTCCGGCGAATGCCCGCCTCGCGACTTGTTGATTGTTCGCTCACTTCACGGCAGTCTGCCGCGAACGATGCGACGAGCGGTCGTGTCTCGCGCTCCCTCCGTCGCGCTCCGAACTTCGAAATAATCTTACGAAAATATGTGAAGTTAACAAACAAATACCACGACAGAACCACCGTGCCGGCCGTAGATCCTAGTGTTTAGTTAACGTCTAGTATTAATCAAAATTAGTTTTAAGTCATCGTAACTTAATAGGCTTACTCGTTTTACCTGCATCGTCCCACGAGTCGCGAAGCGGTTACCTTATCGAAGAAACGAACATTTTTCAAATGGATGTGCGTTCGAGTTGTGTGATAGTGTGCGTGTTTTGTGTGATTACAAGACGGTGAGTGCGTGGCTGTGACAAGTTGCTGTGACGTGTATAAAATTGTAATAAAGTTGAATCAAGAATGATGTGTCGCGGGGGCGGGGGGCTGGCGGCCGCGCTGGTTCTCGGCGCGCTGGCGGTGGCGTCGGCGCAGTTCACAAAAGGTAAAAACTGCTTTCCTACCTGTGCACGCGCACCGTGTGTCCCGCGCTTTGTTCTATCGCCTTTTGTTCTCGGGACATTTGAGAATTCAATGTGCAGGTAGGCACGAACGTGAGGTAGAAGCCCTAGTTGGAATCTGAATAACTTAGGTTTTTAGCGCTAAATAGGTTTATTGACACCGCCGGTGTTAACGGAAGCCCAGGTGTGAATTACAATACTACAATCCAGTTTATTTCCAGTTCTGGTATGATTCATTACTCGGAATTGGATGACACATCAACGTAAAGGAAACGGAATAGTGAATAAAACTGATTACAAAACGTGGGCTTGCTTTAAGGTGATTTCTAAGCTTGGCCCCGACGCATCTTACACTTCGCAAGTTGAGAGAATAGTTTTCCTATCAACTTAATGAAATCTGAGCGGCCGGCCGGCCCTAAGTTCGTTGACCTGGCCTTCGAATACCTACCTAACCAACTTGTTTGACTTTGAAACAAATGCCAACTTTTTCTGAGTACCGACACATTACGAGTATGTACGTTTATTCAGACTACCGTTATTATAGTGGTATGACACATACAAAGTGATTTGCCATTTTTAACCGACCTCAAGTTATCTTCTAAGCGTCAACAACATGTTGAACATTAACTGTTAACCTAGTTAAGTTAATCTTCATTATTGCTTACGAGTAGGAAGATAACGCAATCAGCATTTACATATAAATCGAAGTTTGTTAAGTAATTTTGCCTCGCAGTAAATCTTTTCTTTCGCTGTAAACCGTAATAATAACATACCTACCTACCTAGGTAGAATTCTTTCAAGCAACATCTTACGAAAACAAGCGTATTCTATTATTTTAACCTAAATTAAAAAGGTGAGAACACATTTTAGTTTGTAGAATCTACCTACCTTACCTAAGAGAAATCGTATTTTAAATTGCATATCTAGTACCTACCTATAATAAGAATTTGAAATAACTATTTCAAGTAGATGTTATCAAATCCCACAAGGTACACATTGTAATAATTTGTATCCACGAGGGGCAACCCAAGAATTTCTTATTTCATTAAAAAAATAAATACCTACCTAATAAATGCGACCATACCTACATTGTTCACTTACTTAAAGGTCCTACCTCAATTTTAAGGAATTAGGTTATATCTCTAGAAACTTAAATATCTTGTCTCATAGTAACGTTTATTTCCTAACTAGGTACATACATACCTACCTAAGTATTCATTATTTCGAATGAGTGAAGCCGGGGCGGATCGTCACACTTAAAAATTAAATCATATCAGGTAGGTATTAAAAAATAATAATTTTGCTATCCAAACATGGGCAAGTGCTACCTAATAAATGCTGTAAATACCTTAGTTCTGAGTAGTGTGACTGAAACTACTTCGGTAGTAATTTCCCAGACTTGTTCTGTTATCTCAACGATAACAGTGATAACGGGCCGCACCTATCCAGATTGGTGATGTTATTTATTTAGTAACGGTGACAAACAACTTGCCTATTTAAATGGAGAAACTACTATTTACGTTAAACCAGAAGGGTTAATGGCTGTTTTAAACCCGTTTTTTAAAGGAAACTAATTTCTGTCGTATTCATTGTAACATTAAGTACCTATTGTGGCACCATTGCTTTTTGCTTTTTTTGATAATTACATTTACCTATTAGTCTGTCAGGTTTGCTAGACCACAGTTTTTTTAGAATGTTTGTAATCCTAGACTTGTACGTGAATGTACCTGTTTGTATTGGTTATATCCCAACTAATATTATAAATGCGAAAGTAACTCTGTATGTCTGTCTGTCTGTCTGTTACGCTTTCCCGCTTAAACCTCGCAACCGATTTTGATTAAATTTGGTACAGACAATCTTTAGACCCTGAGACAGAACATAGGCTACTTTTTATTTCGAAAAAAAGAAATCCACGCGGACGGAGTCGCGGGCGGCCGCTAGTGGTCAATAAATAACATGTTATACCTAATTCGAGTGGTATCAATCTATTAACATGTCACTGTAAGGGGCAAAGAGCACCCTCATTGATAACAAGTTATTACGCCAGACAAACCCAAGTTAGGTAGGTAGGTATGATAGATGTAAATAAAACTTCTCATCTCACTACATGAATAGGTAAAACGAAGTCGCTTTTCACTGCTTGTCTCATTTATTGATGTTCCTATGTTGCTTATATCGTCGAGAAAAAGATAAATCAAACCTTTGCGATTTAAATACCCGCACAGCACAAACATTGATTTGTTTAAAGTTTTAATCTTACCTACCTATTTATCAGTTTGTCATTTTTGTGTAAAATATCTGATATTGACCTTTCTTTGTACTTATGTTATTCATTGCGTAATTAAGTATTATCGGTAGATCGAGTTGTCCGATAAAATGTCAAAGTAAAAATAAAATGATTAAAAATATTCAATATTTAATTAGTCGGTTCGTAATTGCGATATTGGACGTATTTTTACTGAAGCAATTACCTACCTACTTCAGATTTCAATTAGTTACCAGAATACGTCATAAAGTGCGTGCCACTACACTACCTGTATCAAAATTGAATTACCTACCTCCGTGTTTGTAATAGGTACCATGTTTATTTAAATTTCAGAACGAACTTTTCCTAAACGACAATCACACCTTTACTTATAGGTAACTAAAAAAAAGGAAATGTCATCTAGTAACGGGGCAAACAGATTATTCACTTGATGATAAGAGCATCGTATTCCCACGACAGTTGCAATGCCAAACAATAACAAAGGAATTACTGTCTGGCACTCACCTGTAGTCTTATTACAAAAGTACTTATTGTCTACCGCAGCTGCTATAGTGCCCTTCCGGAAACGAATTATTACTTACACGCTTACATTGCCCGTGAAAGTATATATAGTATGTTAGTTAAAAATTCTGGTCTGATCCCCCAAACCTGATCCAATGCTGATTATTCAATTATTTGGCCGCACGCGGTTTCACTACTTCACGTAGCGGGATCAAATATAGTGTATGATACTCAATGTGAATTTAGCTTTTCAATGGTGAAATAATTTATGTCGAAAAATGCTAAAATCTTAAAAAGTACGTAACCAATTTCCTTGCGGTTTATTTTATCAAATAGGGTGATTCAAGATGAAGGTTTTAGTTCCAACATGGCACCAATGCATAGCCGAGCGGTCGCTAGTAAAACATAAAAGGATGTCAACACGATAGTACTTACCCCGTTGTCTCCTGTTGTGTATAGGAAAATACCACCAAGTAAATCACGATTAGGCAATAAAAGTACTGACAATAAGTTGCCTAGTAACCTTATGATGATGGATAAAGTCATTCGCGGTGAAAGGTGATCGTGACTAGAAGGCTATTGTTCGCCACTATTATAATTTGTGACTCAGGGTGGTCTAAACTAAACCGCAGAATTCTTCGAATCAATCTTCAGTATCTAGTCCTTTTGATGGAGGAGGTGACGTCATCTTAATATGTTGTGAAATCAAGTGTGACGATTAGTCATCTTGTTTATTTTTCCTTTTAAAGACATTTGTGTGGGTGATCAACATTTTTTAAATACCTACTTATTTATCTAATAAAAATTATGGTTAATAATTTTTCGTCGAATATATTGTCGTATTTATTTATGCTAAGTAAGCATAAATAAATAACACTATCTGTAGTGTTTTAATTTTAACAGGAGTGAAATAAATATGCGTGAGAAATAATTTACTTGTTTATTTATGTCACAATGCCAAGTGAAAAGTGGTTGACATTAAATTCCATCTAGACCCGGAATAGGTAGGTATAAAGTAATTTTTGTAACCAAGAATTTTGTTCTATTTTCTTGAATAAGGTACCTACTTGCGTTTCCATGCCCAGATAAGTCTAGAAATATCTAAAGTTTCCGATCGGTCATGCCAGTTAATTGTTTTCGAAGACAAGATTACTTTCAAGGTTTTGCAGGAATTAGTAAAAGTTCAATTATCTTCGGTCAATTTGGTACTAAACAAGGTAAAATAAAGGCCTTCTGAGATGAAGTCTGTGTCTCGTTCGAGAAACGTAGAAGACATGTTATAGTTATCCGAGACCCGTCATAATCGATGGGGTTATACCCATAGTCATCACGCTATGCAGGCGGGTTGGTGACCGCAGTATGATGAACGATAAAACACAGGGGAACGCTGCTGCCCATCCTCCGGGCTGTCCTTACTCGCTCCTTGAGATACTCACAAGAAAGAAATGGGGTAACACTATGTAATAAAACTACTTTTAAACGGATATAATCGCGATTTAATTTTCAAAAAACATAGGTATTTAAAAAATATGTAGTTTGAAGATTATACCGCGATTATAACCGTGGAAAAGTGGCTTTATTTCATGAGTAACAGTCGCGTAAACCTAAGAAAACATTATGGGGTAACACTTTTCTAAGCCGGGATTAAGCGGCCCCCGGAGGGCCTCAGTGGTACCGAAAAACGACACAAT
Source organism: Nomophila noctuella (assembly GCA_958496325.1). Classification (NCBI taxonomy): domain Eukaryota; kingdom Metazoa; phylum Arthropoda; class Insecta; order Lepidoptera; family Crambidae; genus Nomophila; species Nomophila noctuella. Next base: position 3,349,028 of record OY292501.1, read on the forward strand.
TGTCAAATGGTTAATTTAGATTGCAAGAAAAACTCAAAAGGCAGTGGGCCATGTCTGAGGATGACCATCGGTAGCGAAGTGTGACAGCTTCAGTTCGTTGTTCTTAACCCGAGGCCGTTGTCCTGATTAGGTTAGATTAGCGGAAAAGGAAATTTAAGGTAGGTAGGTACTTAGTTATGCAATGCTTGTTAAATAGGGAGTACTTTTCTTAAAACCTCTTACTTGAATTAGTGAATTGGAAGTATGATTTTAGGAGGTCCACCAGATCTCTCCGTACTAAGGTGTCAATGTGCTATAAATTTACCTAAGATCTAAGCACCTATCTAAAACATATCCACCAAAACTTACGACACTTGCATTGCAATGTAATCATTCAATAGCGACAAGATAATGTGCTTGAAAGACGTTGACTTCAATTTGCATTTCCCTTAACGTCATTTTTTAATATTATCTCAAAACTTATATAGGTAAGTTCCTGATATCAAAGAGTTTGAAGAGAAATGATTTAGGAATCTTAATCACAGATCTAGTTACCTATTAAATATCTCATCTCAATCCCAGAACAATGTCCTGCAACTCCACAGGTTAAACACTAAATTATATCCCTTGTTAAACATGGCCTTATAAATACCTCAGTGATTTGTATTGTTCGATTTAATACGAATAGCCGTGGCCAGTGAAAGTTGTAGGTTAATCCTGCAGGCCTATGTCCAGCGGTGGATTACGGTCTGATTGATTTGTTGGCCGCCTGTATCGACAGATAGTGACTAAAATCGATAGGTTTGCCGTAAAGAGGTTGGTAAAGATTTTCTGTGTTTCACTTTCCGAAAATTGTTTTTGCTCTAGGTGACATTGGGAGTCCAAAGGTGACTGTTAATGGATGACGTCTTTGATTGGTGTGGTTATAGTTAACCGTTTGGTATTAGAACCCCATCTTTGTAACGAAAACATGAGTTCAAATGATGGAGGGCTTTGCCCTGCAGTGGGATATTAATCGGCTGATACTTTACACTACTTTACTTTATTTGAGTTTCATACTCGTTGACCACTCAGTGAAAAGGCATTTTTTTGTAGGTTCCTTTTGGAATGTTTAAAGACTGGTGCTAACATCTACACATAACTTACCAATCATATTAACTATAACATAATCGCGCCAACGTATGCTGTGTTGGTGACCTAATTGCGAAGCCAAAACATGTTCTCAAAATTCCATTCAATACAATTATTGAACCTACTTTTCTTAGGCGAATTGGGCAACAAAGCCATGGTCTGAATCAATGAATTAAATAGGTTATGTTTAATTGTACGCATCCCTAAAGGAAGAAATAAAACTTTTTTTCAGTATTTGGACATAAATCGTCATGAACAATTAAAGAGGTAGGTACCACTGAATACTACAACCAAAGTGATACCCGCTCACTAGTATCCATTCAAAAGGTCATTCCAATGCCGGTCACGACTTACAATATCTTTCTTCCATCCGCGATAATAACACATGAATTAATTACATTAATTAACCCGTGATTAATTAGGCGCCTACATTAATTATTCGTAATTGTACGCAATTTGCAGGTGATACAGGCAAGTAGGTCGCGCGCCTTTTGGGACTCTATAAATACTGCCTGATGTTGCCTCAAGCCTTTACAAGCGAAACGATTTGTACCGGGAGATTCGTTCTTTTACGGTTTGAAATTCGAATTTAGAACACGAATTTAGAACGATTTTTGAAAGTGCTTAGAGGGCCTGTTTTAGTACTGCTTAGTTACATAGCTATTTAATTATATTGCGTTCTATGTATTTACCTAATGTAACATTAAGTTCAGTCACTTCTTCATTGATTCGGAATTCAAATAGGCATTTGCCTGTGTTTAAAAGACTCTAAGAGATAAGGAAGGATACAAATCTTGTACCTATTAAATAAGTTGAACTTCGAACACCGGCCACTTGAGCATAAAACATGGCCACTTATTTTGAAAAAGGAATTCTTCCTGCATTTTCCTTTTAAAACCCCATTATTGAAACTGTCGGCAATGAGCGGCTATTAACTGCCCCATAACGTAAAAACAACTGAAGCTAATTTAACTGAAATTTGCTGCACTTGATGAATTAATAAAAGTGTCAAATCCAGTTATGTCTTTCTCTCATAACAAAGCTTTATTGTATTAAGTCGACGCCAATTAAAGTCGCGTTAAAAGGAGAAGGCAAACTGGCATATCTGCTATCTCGGTCTTTCGTCTCAGGCCACCTTGAGATCCACTCGAGATCATCAATTTGCATAATAAATACAAAACTTTTAAAGTAACTGCATCAATACATCTGGGATTAGAGGGATGAAGAAAATTACGTAAGAAATTGAAAATGAACAAGGTTAATGTCTTAAGTTTTGACGATGCTAACGACTTTGTGATATGTACCTATAAGCCGAGGCAGGACCAAAGTTAGGCAGAAAAAGTATAAATAAGCTTGTTTATGAAAAATAAGTATTAGGTTTAGGTTCAAAGATATTTTTATTTCTCATAAAGATTTACAAAATCACTTACATGAGAAAACAAACATAATATACACATTTTTCTTGGGCTATAAAACACAAATTACAAAAGAAATTGTCCTTTCACAAATATCTAACAAAACGTACACGCACAAATTTATCGAATATTAAGGAGGTAGTTTTAGCAAACTGCAGGTATACGACCCGCGCACAACGCAATGTTGTATTGTACTTGTGCGCTTGTCTTCGATATAGCGCACAAGTATTAACCTAATTCAATTTATTTCATGTCAAACCTTTTTTTTCGAACTTCTTGATGTCATTAGATTCCGGGCCTTTCAAAGCTACAGAAAAATCATCTAAAACAAATACGGAATATGTACATAATGATTATGTTCGTGTAGATAATTTTTTTTTGGTCCTATGCGAATATAAAACCATTGTTTCACCATTACCATGAATTACGCTATACTTATAAGCCCTCTCAAAGATTCAATAACTTAAGTGTAGGAACGGAAAAAGACGCGAACGAACTTACGTTCCGCCATATTCATAATATGACAATTAAAAACTTTACAATGAGAGATGACACACTTTGACGAAATTACGTCACGTAATTTTGCATAGAAAATGCATTGTCGCCGAACTTCGGTCGCGATATTTCAGCCTAGTGTGTCCTACATTAAGTCCACTCAAAACGTATAACGCAGCAAAGGCTAAAAAGAAATAACTCCAATACTTCAAGTATTAACTTGGAAGCTAACAACTCTGTATTAAACTGGCTAAGTCAGATGGTGCGCGAACTCCCTTTATCCACTTGCATATTTTATTCATTTCAAACTGGAATTGTGAAAATATACTCAATTTTCTTCTATTGCAGAGTACGCAAGCATACGATAATAGTACTGAATAAACGATAGTTGTAGGGTTGGCTGTTTTCACAAAGAACGAGCACAAAAGAATGCAGTTTATAAATAAGTTATTATATTATTCTTTGAAGACTATTTTCTTTTACTCGAATAATATGTTTGTTCGAGAGCACTGCTTATTAGCTAACGTTTGAGGGTTTATGTCGTCAGTTTTAGTAGACGTACATACGTACATATGTATTAAAAAAAACTACATTGTTTTTCGTAATCAAACGTGCCATTATATTTTTCATGTAGGATGAGTAGGTAATTGATTGACATTACGTAGGTAATTTATTTAAAAAAAAATCGTGTTAGTCCCAGCTATTATAATACCATTATTTGTATTATCGCCCGCCATTGTACTATAAATAAGAAATTGGTGTTAAGTTATGATGGCAGAAGCTTTTATTGCAGAAATTAGCTAAATATTTTACTATAATAGATAGGCCTCCTAAAGTTATTACAACACAAAAACAACAACAGTGTTTATTTGTCCGTCGTCCCTAGTGGCAGCCCTTAGGTCCGATTCTCTGCTTATTATGGAGTGCAGGTCTTACTTAAGCCATATCAAGAACAATACTGGCCGTTGGGAGCAAACTCTAAAAGGATCATCCACAATCTTTTCAATACCCGACTTACTTCGGAATGTATTGAAAAGTTGGAACTAAAAATGAAATAACTCAAGTTTCGGGGAGCTGGGACTTCCATTTTTAATAGGATTGGATGGAATATGGCCAATTGAAACGCGCTCCGGACTTATGAATTTGTTCCTTTATTCAATTATGACTTTTAGAACGAGTTACCAACGTTCTAAAAATAATTTCTGGTGCAGTTGAATTGGAAGAATGAAGTAATGAAACTAGGGATTGTGCTTGCAAGTTATAGTAGTTTGTTCAATATGGTAATTGAATTAGGGTGCAAAATCGGCTGAAAGAAATCATTTCGACAACATCAATGACTTTAATATTTAAAACCTTTGTCCCGAATTTTTGCCTTTTTTTATCTCGTGATAAAACGTGTTAATCCATACAATACGATGTGATTTGAACGGTAATCGAAGCCACTCGACTTTTTACATTAACATTTACTACTATCAATCATTGGTGTTGATATGGTTTTTTCATACCTATTACTATTACATTACTAGCTACGCTAGTAGGTATGCAAAAGCATATCCTACTAGCTACGCTAGTAGGATATGCTTTTGCATATCCTACTAGCGGCCGCCCGGCGACTCCGTCTACGTGGATTTCGGTTCCACGTGAAACTTAAGGCCTTCCTCGACAAATGGACTAGTTATCCAAAACATTTTTTATTTTATTTTAACCAGTAGTTCCGTTCCGTAGAGATTAGCGCGTTCAAACAAACAAACTCTTCAACTTTGAATTTAGTATATATTTTATATTGATAATTATTCGACGATCCATAATTATTATGACGATTGAGAATTTGAAAGATTCTCAATCGGAGAGCAGTAGACAAAAGCAGTATACAAAAGTACCTAGTTCTTTCCTCCAGTGACTAATTACATAATCAAGAGACCAACGCTTACATTCCTACTACCCCTGCGTAACCCGACCGTCCAATAATAATTTCCTGTCCCTCACACAATAAGTCATTCATTAGCTTTGAGAGGGTGCCGTTCACACACTAGCGCTGCTATTATTTTTTCTTAAATTGTGATTTGTTACAGAGATACCTATTTTGCCAAAAAAATTCGGTATTCGAAGTGCACTCAAAATAAAATTCATAACCTATTTTTTCTATCCGCTTTGAATACTTAATTGCTTAAAGATAGCCATAATCATGATTATTTAAGATGTATTAACCATAATTACATTTATGATTATGCCTTGTTATTTATTAACAACTAGCGGCCCAGTAAGTGCTTCGCTTCGTGTGACTCGACCGATTCTGCGAAAACTTCACATAAACCATCTACTAAAGAGTCTGAACAAACCCTGAAAATTTGGTTTGGATAGGTGAGCCCGTTTTTTATTTATAAAGTGACAACGAAACATGCCACGTATTTTTATGTTTAGAAGAAGAATATTAGTTTTAATAAAAAAGATGTATTAAAAGTCACAATAATACAATCCTAAATGTTATTCTATGGTGCACTACAGAGAGATATATATAATCGAAATGTCCCAATTTTATCAAAACTAATGAAAAACGAATGGCGGCGCTAGTGTGCGGACGGCACCCTCTTAATTTATGCTCCTTGAACTCACCTCGCTGGTAACAGAATAAAAACAGTCCCCGTATCTCCGTCATTGTTCGAAATATGTTGCTGCGTTTGTGCCAGGAAATTAAAGAGCGAGTAAATTAAAGCGGTAATGTAAGTTGTTGTGTTTATGATTGTCGTAATTAACTGTGATGCACGTTTATGTAGTTCTTGTTGTTGGTTGACTTTTTTAATCTCTTAATAATTTTGAATGGTATGTATCCGATTAACAACTTAATATAAAAAAAATAATTAGGAACTGTATTGCTTGGTTAGAGAACGTAATGAAATTACTGTATTGAAAAAATGTTGTAATTATTGGCGATTTAAAAGAGCAACTATCGAGTTTCTTGCCGCTTCTTCTCGTTAGATGACTGCGTTCCGAAGTCCGTAGTAGATTCATTACATTTTGATATCATTGACGATTTATAAGTGCCTCACTGAGGCCTAAATAAGTAAAGTATGTTTTGATTTTGTTTTGTGATCTGATTTATTTTTGTCACTGACTATAGGTACGATGAGTAATTTGGAAAGATTTTGTAACTTACTAATAGGGTAGAAAAAATTACCTATGTAAAAGTTATGCCAAGAATCCGCCAAATAAGGACTTCAAAGGTTCAACAAGCCTTACTCAAACATTTTCTGCAATTCGCAATGGTATTTAAATGGACGCGACTGCATCAAATAAGACCTGAATAAGGCCAGTCAGTGGGCGGGAAGAGTACAACATCTTCCGTCTCGCTCACTCAACCTCGCTTCGTACGGCTTCTGTGACATGCAGGGTTGCCAATACGAGTTGTTTTTTATAGTGTAGGAGTTACCTAAATAGTGAACGTAAAAAAAATGTACGTATTTGAGGTAAGAAATAATACAAAAATAGACAATTATCTATATGGCGTTTGTTATTTATTTATATAGGTTTAGGTATGTAAAAGCTATTTGTTTTTGCACTTATTGCACGCTTAAGCAATGATTTTTTTAATAGTTTTCGGTTTGATGTACTATTATTGCGTACTAACTATGACTTATTACAGTATTTATATTATTAAGCAGACCTGAAATATAGTATGTACAACACAAAATATTTTAGTACGGCTAGCAACCCTAGTGCCACGGCCGATGACGTCACCGCCCGGCTATCCGATGACGGTTGGTCGGTTACATTCGCGCGTTCGGTTTTTAAAATGGTTGTAAAAATATTGTGTAATGACCACGTGTCGGAATGATGAATGCGTTTCGCGTAGTTTGAATTTGACGTGTAATTAATAAGTGGCTGATCAGATTTTAAGTGGTTGGCACTTTGGTGGCTTTTGAGAAGGTGGAGAAAGGTCTCCGCTACTTTTTAACTACCACTAGGCTACTTTTACTTACTTTTAAAGTAACAACACTAGCACATTTCAGTTACCATAAAATAACTGCTTTATATTGCCTCCTTACTTGAATGTTTTAATTATGATCGTTACTAAAATTAATGTTCATATCCAAATTTAAAGACTTGAAGATGATGGAATCCCATGGTACTGAAGAGATGCTTTCTGGAAAATTGTCCTTTAAACTAGGGAATACCCTACCCATAGTTTTGGTCACCAACCTTCAAGTAGGCTGCGTGCTGGTTTTGGTAACGTTTAATCAAAATATAAATGTTGCAGAACTCAGTCAAGTAGGTATGGACTGAGGTACCTAGATGAAAAGATAGGAAATAAATTGCCTGCATTCAGCAAACTAGATCGATTAGACCAGTCTTAGATTGAATATTGCTTGAAACTAGTACGACTAGTCATAAGGGTTCCATTTACAATTCGAGGTCAATGACTCACGCGCCGGCGCGGCGCTTGCAAATTCAATTTCATTCGAGTTCGATTTATTTCGCTGTTCAGTTAGTCAGCAACTAATAATACTGTTGCCAGTACCTATCTCGTAACACAAGCGTCATTTTAATAATATAGTTGTGGTTGTAGTTCTATACGTTTGTTGGCCAAAATAAATGAAAGTGTAACGAATCGAATACCTAGGCCTATATTAAATAAAAGTATAGTGTTAGGATACTAAATTAAATAAATAAGCTCATTTCGCTCCGATGCATTGCCACATGAATGCCTGGCTTGTTAAGTCCTTTATTTCATAATTCGATGAATTTCTACATATGGATCACACATCACCTACCATAAGGAATAGAGCTCAGTTGCGGAGGGTATGGGGTTTTAAAGGCAGGCAACGCGTCTTCGAGCCTTGTACGGTTGTTGTCTCTTCACATCAGGGGACCCTCTTGTTCGTTCGCCTCCCATTAACAAAGAAAAAAAAATACACATAATAATATATTTACTTAGTTTGAAAACATAAATTTTAGTGATGCCTACATAGAATTTATTAGAATACCTTTAAACACACGGATCCATTCCCTCGGAATTCGGCTCCGAACCTGATATTTTACGTTATCGATTCCCTGATAACGAAACAACTCGATTGCACCGATTATACTATCCAGCCGAGTTACGTGTTCACCATCACGCGATGAACTTTTTCTGATAGCGATGATTTTCAAATTTTCCTGATTTTCCTGCCTTTAATTTAGCAGTAATTACCCTCTCGACTTTGATTGTGCGGTCGGCCATGTTTTGTTTGTTTTTAATGTTCCCATTCCGATGGTAGGATTTCGTGAAGAAGAAATTACTGGTATCGCGGGTAATAGAATTGCTAGGAAGCCGCCGGTATTAACTTTGATGGGAATCGGTTGAAATCGAGAGTTAAAAATAAAAACACGTTTTGTTTCCATAGGGTTAGGCCGAAAAATAAACTCCGCTAAATCGGTTTTTAGAAACTCATATTTTAGTTTAGGAAAGGCTAAATAATAAAAAGTAAAAAAGGAGCAACAGTGGAATTCTAACATACTGTTTTTCTACAAAAAAATATTTAGGTACTTTAGGTGGCCCGCGACTCCGCCCGCGTCAATTTTGGTTTCTGCACACATAGTGTTATACTATAGCTTAAAGCCTTCCTCACTTCAGCTTTATTATTTAGTATAGATAGATTTGCCAGTACTTTTTGGAAACCAAAACCACGACCTCTGGTGAAATCCCAAACGTAACTCTAGGTCAAAAACAAACCTATTTTCTATGGGAAAGGTTTAGTTAACTAACTATTTAGACTGATTTGGGACCGATGGCCGCGTAGATAGGCTAATATCCTACATTTTGTTTTAGTTAACTGCTTTACCAACGATAAGCAAAGCTTTGGATAGTTTTAGGTAGGACCTAATGGGTTTCGAATGGGTATAACGTTCCTTATTCAAGTGTCATTTGATAATGGATACTATTTTTGATTCCTAATGTCTTATTTTTTATGCTAGTGTGTAGCGTGGTATCTGTAATTATTTCGAGGAATATCGAAGTAGTTACATACATATTTTTAATGTTTTCAGGACATTTAATGCTTTTTTACTAATCGATTATGGTAACTGGATCTGTATTTAAGCATCGATTCTTTCACTCCAATTTGTTGTCACCGAAAAGTAAGAGAGACGGAATTTTAACATAAAGGTGTCCCTTTTACTTGACCAAGTTACGTTTTTACTGTAAACAAGGAAACTGCAATAAATATTAACTCAAAGTCACAAAACTTACGTATTTATATTAAGTTTGATTGACCTTTAATACAATGGAAGGAGATGTTACTTAATACGCCATCCACCTACCTACAATGTCATTAGTAATTTCAAATATACCACGTGAACTTAAGTGTTGTCACCTGATCTTCCATACGTGTCAGATCATATTGCCATCGTAATATGAACGTGGATAATCAGAATTCAGTTCGGGATCTAGTCTGATGTTCAGATTAACCGCTGTCACCGTAATGCCTAATTGATCCACTTTGGGATCTGTTCAGTATTTCCAGTTCATAGTACGTGAAATCAGTTCCGAGAATTAATGTGTTAGTCGCGTTGAGCTAAAAGATACATTGACAAGAGATTGTTAAGAGGTAGACCAATGATTTTTTATTAAAGTGTGTGTTGATACAGACCATAATAGATGTCATGATTGGTAAGATGTTATTTTTCTTTTAACAGAAACTAATGAACCAACATACCTACACACATACATAGATCGGATAGGAATACAAGTGTTAACTTTAACAATTATAATCAGAATCTTATATTAAACCACTTAGCACGGAAAGGACCAGCATGAACAATTTTAGAATTTCTTAAAGATTTCGGTGAATAAACTGATACGTGGTTTGAATGCGCAGACTTGACAAATGTTTCGTATTTACTATGCCCTTTCAATATCCTACGCACGCCAAAAATACCCCGCCTCCAATGCATATTTTTATACAAAACCACAAGAGACACTTCTCAGACAGGTTACAACTATCATCCATATCACCTAAAGTGTCTACTTATAGTGCACCCCTCAAGCACACGTAACTAAAAATATTAGACGTATACATAAATATGCATCTGTGTTCCATCTACTTAGAGGGTGGAACATAGGATTTCCATTAGATGCCTACTTAGCTTGACAGCGGCTGCCAGAGCCATGATCGAATTACCTTCTGTCGATACTCTCACCTTAGCAAACGAGTCGTCGCCTTCGAACAGTGGAACGCATTAGCTGCTTCATTCACAAGTTCTGGTAAGACTTGTTCTATTAATGAAATCCTCGGAGGGTTCAATATTAGTAAAGAAGTTGACTGATTGACTGTTAAACCAATCGATCTGTGAAGGTACATGAAATATGTATATCTGATACTGATATCCTGTAAGTACTGTTGAAACTAATTTACTGTAAAAAAATAACTATGTTGTCAGACAACATACCTACACACATACATTGATCGGACAGAATTCAAGTGGTGATTTTAACACTTTAAGACAATATTTTGTCTAATTTGATTTTTAATGATTATAACCTACTTACTTTGTAACTTAAGTCTTCACATAGCATGTTGTAAGCATGTATTCCTTTTCATTGCATCACAGATGCTTATATTTAAACACCTTTTCCTACCATCATTACTACAACCGCTTTCCTTTCAACGCAGTCGTCTAAAACCATTTAAAAACCCCGAACCCCCTTGCCATCTAAACAGAGTGCACCTGCAAAGATTCTAATCGGGTTTAAAAATCGCTTCGAATTATATTGTAATGTTTTCCCATTTCCCCAATGGGCTTAGGCTGTTACATTAAACTGCCTCTGAGTCGTTAGGAAAGAGAAAAACGTTAAGAGAAAACGGGATGTTATATCCGATTCAATAAAGTAAACTGCTACCTGTGGAGCGGAGTTGTATTACTTAATTTAAAAGAGCACGGTTAAAAAAAGAAGGTGGAATAAATGTTACTTGTAGGGTAGATGATGATGAGTCTTTGCTGTATTTTTTGAGAAATTGCCATGGGGATTCCGCTTATTGTATCTTCCGCAACACGAATGCGCTGCCGGCTGCGGATTCGGAAGCTTGACATAGAGAAACTGAGATCGAAAAATTACATTTTGTAATTTATTTTTGATCTCTTTCTTTTTCCGTCTGTATTCGTGTAATGCCTATCGCGATTGCATTTCTACAGCTAAAACAGCATTCCTTAAACAAAAGTATATTCCTAAGAATATCATAAACCTACTAAGCCAAAGCTTCAATGTTAACCCTAAAATAGCTTCCAAAATAATCCCACCAATATTGACGACAACAAATACTCATCCCATCGCCTCCTAAACTAAAGCTTAATTATAAAATGTCGGCACAAATGAACTGCATTTACTTCACCGATATGTCACTGATCCCGTGGGATGGAGTAATTAAGCCTGGACACTACAATGGATCCCCATTACAGGTACATCGGACGGGAGACCGATATTGTGGTAATAATCTGTGGAACGAAGGGTGAAGTAAAATTGACACAGACCAGAAATTATCTTTAGAGTCAACTGTAGTCTGTAGTGTTTTGGTTCCATTTATCTAGCTATATTAATATCTATATCTATACTTATTAATAAAGCTGAAAGTTAAATCTTTTGCTTGTTTATTACACCGCGCTGATCTCAGGAACCACTGGTTTGAATTGAAATATTGGATAGGTAGTTAATTTGACGAGGAAAATTTTAAGCTATAGAACACTATGTGTGCGGAAACCGAAATCCACGCGGACGGAGACGCGGGCAGCCGCTAGTTAAATATATACATGTATATATCAGTATTTGTGTTCCCTTTTGGACAGAAAGGAGATCTAAGTATTCCCGCAGGGACTACGATAACTGTACTCTATAATTGTTCGTAGGATAGATGTCCTGTTATCTCAGTGATATTTAGACCACTACAGTATCTGACGCCCATACCTTTCCATCTGAATTCTCACCTATGAAGTCCATAGTAAAATGTATCACAAAAGCTTCAATGACGGTGCTTTAGTGAAACATTCGCGTCGTACCGTACGGTATTGAAGTGTCATCATACCGAGTGTGGTTCGCGAGCTATTATCTCCAGAATGATTGCTTATTGTGGCCGGACAATGGCCAATCACTGTCCGCTGGGCAAGATTTTAACTGACGATTTTGGTAAATAGCGCTCATTTGGGACGGAGGAGATTGAGTGGATATGCTTCGAAATTTGAATAATATCATACAAGAATAGATATGACCACATAGTTATGATATGATTGATAAGTCAATACACTATGCGGATAAAACGCGCCCGAATTTACACAATTTTAAATGGCAGATGCCACACTATTGCGAAATTACGTCGCGTAATTTCTTATAGAAAATGCATTGCCGCCGAACTTCGGTAGTGTGATTTTAGCCTAGTGTGTTCCTGCACTTACACCGATTTGAATTTTAAATTGTTTCGATGTTAAAATAAACCATCTTTTTAAACAAAACATTATTTCAAATGAAGGAGGCCTTTGTCCTGCAGTGGGATATTAATTAGCTGACTTTACTTTACTTTTGATAAATAAACTGTCTAAAAACATTCTTCGTAACTGAAAGACTTTAGTCAAATATGTTTAAGGCCATATTCGCTTGACTTTTATGAAAAATTACCGATTAATAAATCAAAAACAAACCCTAAATTCGCTGCAAGTTCGTGACTTCGAAACAGTTACAAAATCCACTGATCCGACTTCCAAGGCGATCGTCCAGTAACTCCGTGATTCATAACTCTTAAACAAAGATCGGACTCGACACAACAAAGCAAGAGTTATTTAAAGAAAATTAATTTCAGTAAGCAAGTAATGATTTAAGGAGGACAATGGGAACTTTGAAAGTCAATTAAAATTTGGTGACTAAAAGTGAATTCTCCTTGTGGTTTTTAGGGTTCTGTAGCTAAATTGCAACGGAACCCTTATAGATTCGTCATGTCTGTCTGTCCGCTAGTCTGTCACAGCCACTTTTTTCCAAAACTTTTCAATTAAACTATTTATAGTACTGAACAATACTATTAAAACTTGGTGAGTAGACTATTTTGTGAACCGCAACTAGATAAATATATAGGATAATGTACATTATCATAACAAACTTCCAACAAAAACTGGTTTGCATGAAATCTCGTAAGTAGTTTTTTAATACGGCATAAAAAGAATTTGTACGGAACCCTCAGAGCGCGAGTACGACTCGCACTTGGCCGGTTTTTTTAAATTGTCGCGCTTTCTACTTTTCCTTCGGGGATGTGAGACAACGTTTATTTAATAGGATCTATTGTGCTGTCCGATGCCATTTAATCACTGGTTTCAGGGGGAATTTTATTTTCTCCAACACTGTGGGGTTTGGAATCCAATCGTGTAAAACTCATTTAAAGCCAGAGATTCGCTTTGGACAGTCGTTTAAACTAATGGACTGTTTTATGGTTATGTTTGTTTCATTGGTGTAATTCGTCGAGTTGAAATTAAACTTTTTTGTTGGTGTCGTTATCTCCTGTATGTATATATTCATATCTTGTTATGGCCTCGTTCTCAAGTTTTGTTCATAATTTGGCTAGAGTTCGTGATCATCTCACAAGTGATAGTAAGTATTTTCGCTTCTACTTAAATGTTTTTAAGAGGAATTAGGGTACTCAAATAAAAAAGTAGAACTGAGCATACAGCTCAATTGCTCGTATATTTTTAAAGAAAACGAACTTTAGATGAACGTTTCTTTAGATAACACGATGTCTTATTTGGAATTTTATATGTTATCCTTCTTCTCAACGGAATTACACTAGTAACTCACCTGAATTGTACACTAGCCACTGCTCGCGACTTCGTTCCCGTGAATTTCGGTTTCACAGTGTTTAAGCCTTCCTCGACTAATGTTCTAACCAGTACAAAAATATTATTTCAACTCGAACCAGCAGATCCTGCGATTAGCGCGTTCAAACAAACAAACGGACAAACAAACAAAGTCTTCAGTTTTATTATAGTAGATAGTATAGATTATATCTTATTATCGATTTGGCGCTAGTTAAATTGGACTACGCCAAAGGTCGTTTGATCGAAATAGATGATGTTGGGATAGCTATTTTGGTTAATTTCTACTTTATGCAAAGCGCGAAATGAATGCTAAATTCTGTCAAGAAAAATTAGAATAAAGAAATTGGTAACCTCCTTTAATTATGCTGAACTATTTAATATTCAAAGACATTGGACACTGCGAACTAGACTGCTAATTATTGGGAACATGATGAGGGTGCTAATAAATTAAAATAAACGTTGTTTATTAACCGACTTCAAAAAAGGAGGAGGTTCTCAATTCGTCTGTATGTTTTTTTTTTTTTTTTTTTATGTATGTTCATCGATAATTTATGGTTAATTGAACTTACCTTAAGTGAAGTTCAACCAAAATTATACGAGTTGTAGCATCCGTAGAGATTTAATAATAACGTATAGTATGTTTCCAACGTACTGCATCATCACACGAATTTTAGACATAATAAATAAAAAATTAAATCGTTCTATTGACTACCGCGCCTAGCACCTCAACCTGCCGACAGGGGGCGGGGGCGAACATTTATTTTAGAGTATTCCTTGACATTTTATTCTGCAATACTATTAAAACAGGGGTTACTTGGGAGGGTAGGGATCTTAAATCTCTACGGATGCTACAACTCGTATAATTTTGGTTGAACTTCACTTAAGGTAAGTTCAATTAACCATAAATTATACTTCGTTGTAGCATCCTAGGAGATTTAATAATAACGTAGATGTTCAGATCAAATAATTGCAGAATAAATAATAAAAGCGACTGAATTTAACAATGTTTATCGCTTTTAAACCATTTTCCTAATACATATCAGTCTCTTAATCAGCATAATACTAGAGGTAGGCACATAGGAACTTATTTTAAGGTAATTTAAGTATTGCGTCAGATAAAGCCCTGCTTGGCGTGGACCCGCCAAAGGTTACAACAACAACAAACAACTAGGGGAGGTCCTCCAGCCGGATGACGCCGGCGGAGCAGCCCGCGCGCGGCGCCGGCGACGTGGCCGCGCGCCGCGGGCTGTGCCCCAGGACCCGCGCACTTTGGTGCCGCTATCTCCCAGCACTTGCTTTATCCAGCGGCTTACCTTCTGCGCACTAGCACCTCTCACCTGCTTTTTAAGGCATTCGCTGGAAAAATAGAATTATTATTAGTGTAATGTGAAAGGACAGTTTTTGATTCGCCTTATAGGACGTCGATGTTTTAACGAGGTCATCTATAATAATAATAGTACTAGGTTTGTTAAATACTATGTTGTTACTGTTAATAAGTCTTAACGTCTCAACCAGTTTAATAAGTTTATTACATCCAGGTCTAATGATTCCCTAGGAAATAGCTTACAAATATGAGATAGTACAAAATCTGCGTTACATATTTGGGTAGATTCGGTCTAGCCCTAAACGCACTATTTAAAAATCGACTGACACACTCATTAATAATCCTAAGTCAGAGCAATTGTTGCCATTTAAGAGTCTTGAGACATAACTTATTGGCTGTTTGAATGTTCATGTTTAAAATGTCTTTGTAAAGTAAATATATAGTGCTTCGAATTTAGAATAAATCAATGATACTCTTTGGAATCAGATTTAAAAAATAGGTAACAAAACTTGCCCCTGTACTACATGACACAATTGCTGTTAATTTCATAAGGTTTTCCATACCATCAAACCTATAATTTTTAAAGCCGGTAGGTAAGTCTGTTCTTGAACCGTGTTCGAGTAACCTCCAACTTACATAACTTTAACTAAGACCCGTGGGACACAGGCAATATTAAGCCAGTTTAGCAAAAGATACTGAATACGACCAGCATGAAGTACCTCCAGGGCGTCTCTGTCGGCCTTCGGACATGGCGGCGGCGGCGGCGCAGAGGCAGGGAGGAGCGGCGGCTGCGCGGGCCCCAGCATGCAGCTGGCGGCGGCGACGCAGCTGGTGCGGGTAGTGGCGAGCGTACGAGTGGGCCACGCCACACGCGTGCTTGTGCATGGTCAGTTCACTGGATATGGAGGCATTGACAAGTTCCCATGCGAGGTTGTAGACGTTGATCTGCGATATGCAGAAGGATGTTGAGGAGCCAATTTCTTTATTTTCAGGCTAGATGTATCAATAAACTTGATCGATCTGACATTGTCTTCTAAATTTTCTCCAAATAAATTTTTGTCCCGTTTCACACTTTGATCACCAATCAATATTTATGAAGCTTTTATCCAGTGATGGGAAAATGAGATGGCGACAATTCATGGTCTCTTCATGGTGTGGATCCAATATTCTCTTGTTTGATAATACTCAAATCACCTATTTTAATACTTTTGAATACTACCTAATACAATGTCAACTTCAAAAAATCATTCTGGTTTAAGTCTACAGTGAGATTGGCTATGCCTGCATACCTGCTCCCAATAAATTCCTTCCCAATAATGTCCATATCTGTTTTAAAATTGACCAATGTTAGGTATCAGTAGGTACAACTACCTCCTTTTGAATACTTTTCGGATGACATCTCGTGCCACCACTTAAAAAAGCAAAATTTTTAAAATTATGTACATTTGTTTTCGTTTATTAATTACAATGATTTTAATTTATATGATTTTGAAAATGATTCATGATTATAATATTCATATTTATAACAATAATGTTTAACAAAATTAAAATTTCTAACTTAATTTTATCTTATATGTAAAATTATAAAACTTAATCCATTGTAGTTATAATAAAACTTTCATTTGTTATTTGGTTAAAGAATCTGATTGTTTACTGTTAGTAAATTAAATAATTATTTTTTCCAATAACGATAAGCATGTCAAATATTGTTAAATAAATATGGAAAGGGAGGATATTCTACCACAAGTATTTATTTACTCAAATAAATCCTCAATCGCAACATAGAAATGTAAAACCCACCTGTTTTATGAATAAATATTTGTATTTGTATTTGATTAATAAATGTATAACATTTTAAGTTTTTTATGATGGACCTTATAATATTGCATGCCATCAAATTGGCAAATTGTAGCTGAAGTGAGAGCTAGTTTTAAGACCATAATGTACTTACAATCGCAATGAAAATATTTGATTTGATTTGATTTTATTTTATTTCCGGATGACATCTCGTGCTACCATTGAGGAAATCAATTACTACTGGTAGAATGTAGTTCCATCGTCGAACTCGAGTGAAGTACTTTTGAATACTTACCGGATGACATCTTGTGCCACCACTTAGAAAAGCAAACTTGTATTTCCGGATAACATCTCGTGCTACCACTGAGGAAATCCATTACTACCTACTGGTAGTGTGTTGTTCCATCGTCGAACTCAAGTGAAGTCGGTACATTTTTAATACTTTTCGGATGACATCTCGTGCCACCACTTAGAAAAGCAAACTTGTATTTCCGGATAACATCTCGTGCTACCACTGAGGAAATACTACTGGTCGTACGTATGTTGTTCCATCGTCGAACTCAAGTGAAGTACAGATTGAATACTTTTCGGATGACATCTCGTGCCACCACTTAGAAAAGCAAACTTGTATTTCCGGATAACATCTCGTGCTACCACTGAGGAAATACTACTGGTCGTACGTATGTTGTTCCATCGTCGAACTCAAGTGAAGTACAGATTGAATACTTTTCGGATGACATCTCGTGCCACCACTTAGAAAAGCAAACTTGTATTTCCGGATAACATCTCGTGCTACCACTGAGGAAATACTACTGGTCGTACGTATGTTGTTCCATCGTCGAACTCGAGTGAAGTACATATTGAATACTTTTCGGATGACATCTCGTGCCACCACTTAGAAAAGCAAACTTGTATTTAATTAAATACTTGCAATAGAATTTTATTCCCATAAAGGCTGCTTAATTATACAAAATTAATATGTCTCTTTTCCTCTTACAAAGACTAATTTCCATGGATAGTTGCTCCTTAACAAACAGCTTTCTACCCTGATAAAGAGGCATAGGAAAATATTTCCAAATGCAGTCCGAGGACTTATAGCTTTATCAATAAATTCAATTTTATTACTCCGTCATATAATGTTATCCTGTTGTTAAGGCTTAATTTTCATATTAGCTATGTAGCTTTTCTTAGGTAGCAAGGATTAATATTTCTCTCTCAAGGAGTTTAGTGTGCCTACATCCAGCCTTAAGACACCTCAATACAAGCTGCGGTTAAGGTGCCCAAAAAGGAAACAAATTCCCTTAACCGAGTTTCTAGAAGACATATCAGCCACCATTTCATAAGTTTTATGACGTTTATCTGTTGGCAATTCTAAAGTCATGTACAATGAATAAAGCTTAAAAGCTAAAAAAAAATAATAATAATTCAAATTTGACTTGGCAGAAAATAATATTTCATTATTTATAATTAAACTTAACTTATTGAAAGTGTTTAACCACTGTCACAGTATTTGAACATGAAACCTGGTATTTAGATGTGCACCACAACTGTCTATCTATTTCTCTATTTGAGTTGACTTCATAGTACAGGTCTCATTAATTTTGTAAAAAAAATAATGTGCTGACCATAGTAGGTAAATTCATACATAATAACAGATATTAAGAAAATAAATATAGTTATTGCGCCATACTTTTTTTAAATGATCACATAAAACCTATGTTAATCAGAATAGCACCTAGAACATATATTTAAATTATTTGACTTGTATAAATTATACCAATTTTTATACGCCGTATTTATATTGTGCCAAGGCACTTTGAGACAACAAATGTAGCAGCACTAAGTATCTAATGACTGACACGCGAACGCTAGTCTGCTCAAGCCCACCAGTGTAAGGATGGGCCACAAGTAATGCGACGGTGTAAGTAACACTTTTTCATGTGGTTCAAAATACAAACTTTCCGGAACAGTTAATGACAATAAAATTGGGTAACAAGGCTGGTTTGGCCGATATTGAGCACAATAATCCCAGTCGGTTCATCATGTACACCACTGCCATTTCTCAATGGACATAACCTTTAAATAATATGGGAATTTCTCCCATCTTGTTAATATAGAAGATAGCTGTGGTATTATCTATCATCAACAAAATCCCTGGATTCCTAAGTTATTACGTAAATACTTAGAAAAACACTTTACTGACCTTAACTTTATGTATTTCTACACAAATTAGTCCAAACCTTCATTTGAACAAAAAACGCCGGGTATCCGTGAACGTTTGTCGAGAAAAACTTCTTCTCCAGAAGTTTATTTTTGCACTGATGTTATCCTCTGTTTTGGTTTTCGTCTTTTTCCCCATTTTCACTAGCACAAATACACAAAATTTGCTTAAATTTAAATAAAATTACGTTTTTAAATCGGCGCGCACGCGGATGATGCAACACACAGAAAACTAATGTTCGCCCCCGCCCCCTGTCGGCAGGTTGAGGTGCTAGGCGCGGTAGTCAATAGAACGATTTAATTTTTTATTTATTATGTCTAAAATTCGTGTGATGATGCAGTACGTTGGAAACATACTATACGTTATTATTAAATCTCCTAGGATGCTACAACGAAGTATAATTTCGTCAAATATGGACGGATTTCAAAAATTTTTTTTTTGTTGGATAGTGTTCAGTTCTGAGGTGGTCCCATTTTCACCAGTCCAGGATCTGATCATGGAATCCAGGAGAAATCGAGGGCAACCACCGAAAATTGTATGCTCGTATGGTGTTTTTGTTACGTAATCATGTTTTACTCAGGTATATGCTTCAGGGTGTCAACATTTGATGCTGCTGTCCTGATGATGATGCTACAGTACTCCTTAGCGGTTAGGAGTTGGAAGGCAGAACTGCAATTGGTCGATGGAAACTATTTAGTAGTATGTAGGGCTTAAATGTTGCTTGTGAGGTATGATTGAATCAACATCTGATGCTACTGTGCTGATGATGAAGCTACAGTACTCCTTAACGGTTAGGAGTTGGAAGGCAGAACTGCAATTGGTCGATCGAATGTATGTGGGGCTAACGTGATACTTGTCTATATTACATCCAGACCCATGGCGAGAAATCTCGCCGTGAAGTCTCGCTGGGCCTTCTCGCGAGAATAAGTAATTTATCCACACTCTCATTTACTTTTAACAACAACTAAGTTCCTATTGATAATTAAGTTCACGACGCTTTAACACAACTAAAAATCATGAAATAAACTGACTTTTAAAAAAAAAATTAAACCGACTTCAAAAAAATCGTGAACACAAAAATAAACTAAAAATTAAAAAATAATTCCTAATATCTATTACCTAATACTATAATTTTCCTAAACTATGTCAAAGTAATCTTAAACAAACTAACTGAAATCGGTGCCTGCCCAAAAAAGCAGAAGAGAAAAAGCACCGACTTCAGTTAGTTTGTTTAAGATTACTTTGACATAGTTTAGGAAAATTATAGTATTAGGTAATAGATATTAGGAATTATTTTTTAATTTTTAGTTTATTTTTGTGTTCACGATTTTTAATATATTCATTGCACACACCAATTGCCTAGCTCCAAACTAAGCAAGAAGCTTGTAAGGACTATAGATGCTAGGGAACGGATAGACATACTTAAATACTTTTTATAAACATCTATGACTCGAGTACAAATTCTGATGTTCATCACAGAAACATTTGCCCCTAACGGGATTCGAACTCGCGGCTCTTGGTTTAGTAGGCAGGGCGCATTCAAAAAATCAAACAAACTTACGATTCGTCATGTCTGTCGTCTGTCTGTCTGTCACAGACACTTTTTTCCGAAACTATTCAATTAAACTATGAATAGTACCTACTTAAAAATATTATTGAACTTGGTGAGTAGACGTACATATTCTGTGAACCGGTTTTTACACGAAAATAGAGAAAACTAACGGGATTCGAACTCGCGACTCTTGGTTTAGTAGGCAGGGCGCATTCAAAAAATCAAACAAACTAACAAAGTGACAAATACCTAATACGCTTAAATTGTAGTAAACCTGCCAAGTGTTTTACATTAATTCGTATTATAGCCCAATTTAACATAAGTTGATTGATGGTTCAAAGGAAAATCGACACTATTCTTAAGCATTAAGAAATACTCAAGTAAACAGCTAGGGGAGCTTATTGCCTCGTAATAAAGATTAATTTCGTATAAAAAGTATGCCTGTCACTGAGATCATCTCAGTTAAAATGAACTATAGTATAAACAACATTTAATACTAAATTGATCACTTGTTTCTAAAAGATAGCTAAGTGTTTTAATGGATTACTCGTTGTAGCCTTTAATCCTGATACTTCTAACATTAGTAAGTAACTAGAGAGATTTCTTTATCAACTCTATTTCACATTTTAGTGTCAAACAAGTTCTTCAATTATTCAGCAAAGGTACTTGTAAATTGATTCTTAATGGACTTGAATATTTTGTAGCAAGACTTTAATATTATATTTATTCAGTTCACGATATCTCCCTTCGAAATTCCACGTCTCGTCTGCTTAATACTGGTATTTTATATTAGGGTTGTCGTGTCAAAATAGTACTGAAAATATTTTTCTCTTGTAGGTACACTACAGTTCTAGTAGGTATATGTTGTGTTTATCGTCTCTTCAGTAGACCCTATCCTATAACAAATGCATCATTTGAAATATTTCAAACAATCAATTTATTTATTTTCCATATGTGATATTAGATTTCTTTGTTTTTATTATCCAAAGCTAAATTATTGCTCAATTTATGTAGGAATACTCTAATTACCTAGTGGTAAAATTATTTATGATTCCTTACTCAGAAGTGTTCTAATAAATTATAAATTTTCTTATAAAATCACTGCCAGCAATTTATCTGCATCATAAATACTCGGTCCAAAATGTCCCATATAAAGTCTCAACTAAAACAATCCAGCTACAATATAATTACAGAATTGAACCATAAAATTGACCAACCCTGCCCACAGCCCCATAAATAGCACCATTAAAAAGCTAAGCTAGCGGCCGTCGAGCTACTTAGATATACTTCGCACGAAGAGCAAATTGATATAAAATATTTCATCTTTTGATATCTGTTGAAGGGAAAGGAAAGGGCTTTTAATGCGATTGTGTTAGCCTTTTTAAGAGAAAGATATCTGCCGCGGTCGGTTGGACCGAATAGGAAATAAAATAGGAAAACTATCGACTTGGTTTATGCACAACCGCGTGACTGTTGAGGCTTGAAAGGAAAGGAAAGGGCTTTTGATGCGATGGTGTTGGAAGTCGTGCAGAGAACGACGCGACGGTAAGGGATTTCAACTAAGTTAAAAAATTTGGTTTACTTACAGAGGCTTAGGTTTACAAACTAGATAAATTAAAGTAGTGTTTTCAGTCAGTCAATCGAAAACTATTCATGCTTGATAAAAAAGCTAAACTAGTGAGCAAACAAATTGATATAAAATACTTCATCTTTTGATATCTGTTTAAGGGAAAGGAAAGGGCTTTTGATGCGATGGTGTTAGTCTTTTTAAGAGAAAGACGGTGAACTAACTAATTTGATAGTTAACAAATTATTGGATTTGTAGGTACTCAATCAGTCGGTTGATAATAATTAAAATGATCATACCTATTTATCTAATGATTAATATGATTATTTACCTATATATATATCTTTACCTCTATACTAGGTAATATAATTAAGCTGAAAAGTTTGTTTCTTTGTTTGGTTTGAACGTGATTATCTGTGGAACTACTGGGTCGATCTTGGTTCGAAATCTTTTGGCGATGGACAAACGGAAAATATATGGCTTTAGGCTATAGTATAACATTATGTTTGCGGCAACCCAATTCCAAGTGGAGTCGCGGGCGGCCGCTAGTTAATTTATAAGCAAGGAAAACCCCGTCTTGTCTTAGTTTGCTCTTTCGATAAATAAAAACAAGGCTCAAAAAAGAATTTACATACTCGTAATAAGCCAACTCTCGCAATTTTATGTTCCGAGAGTATTGGCATAATTCAGTGCTGTCATAATTCTCTGTATGAAACTGCAATAACATTGTTGGTAAATGCTATTATTATTACTTTGGGACAAAGCCAAATAAAAGTCAATGACAACTAAAGTTTTAATGTGTAATTGCTACGTGATTTAAATCAGATTTTTCTTTATGATGCGGTGCTCAAAATTATGTGACCGTAACGTTTCATACTACTACTGGAAACAATATATTGCACTTAGCGGGTTTATCACAGTGCAAGACAATACCGGTGTAGTACATTTCCGAACCAACAATTTATTTGTTAAAACGGAATTGCAAGATCAATCGATTTCCAAGCATAAATTGAGTAATACACTGGGTAAATGAAAGCTTGCCAAATGGTTCTCAAATGTAGTTGCTTTCAAGTTTTGATTTAGATGGAAGGCTAATAATTAATTTGATCCGTTGTTGGAATTCTGCAATAACGGAAATAAAATTGATTTCAATCTAATGTAATTTCAAAAAAATTAACACCCAGACCAGGGCAGCAGATATGTTCTTGTTAACAAATGTTTGTCCTGTGCCGGGATCGAACCCGCGACCTCTTGGTCTAGTAGTCAACTTCTTGACCACTACACCAAGCGGGTTT
The DNA here is from genome assembly GCA_958496325.1 of Nomophila noctuella. Taxonomy (NCBI): domain Eukaryota; kingdom Metazoa; phylum Arthropoda; class Insecta; order Lepidoptera; family Crambidae; genus Nomophila; species Nomophila noctuella. The sequence goes on from OY292501.1 coordinate 3,372,628, forward strand.
ATAGATAAACTGTATTTTCTTGTAAGTTTTATAACCCACTGCTTTACCCCTGACTTCACTGTATTCCCAGTGAGTAAAAGCGATATCACGAATGGTCACTCCGTGCCGGGTTCGTGACTGGAAGGGCAATCGTGCCTAGGGATGCCAACAATATGTCCGTAAAATATATTATCTTAAAATCAAAATCAGCTACAACAAAAAAATACCGACAAGATTAAATAAAACGCTAGAATTAGACAATTAACTAATTATAAATTTGTTCCTCATTTTAAATAGTACTCACAATCGTTAAAATAAATCTCTGCTTTAAATATCTGAGATTCTTCATAACAATTCCTACATAACGAAGTAACAAATTTCGATATAAAATGTAGTATTTTTGCGGTACGGTTGCAACCCTAAATTCGTGCCGTCCATGGGATAATGCGATCCTTCACAACAATACTAGCTTTCTGTGACTAATCTAGTTATTGCTTTTACCACTGCTATTGCTAAGATCTTAGAAGTGTGTCCAGATTTTATTTTAAATAATTACTTAATACATAGCAAAACGAATAAATCTCATCAGGGTCAAATCAGGATCATACACATATTGGCTCCTTGCCAAAGAATCGACCCCCGGTTTTGTTATCAGGGCGATATGTTAAGTTGTGATATATATATGCGATTTCTAAAACAGCTTACAAAATAAATAAATATTTCTCCGCTTTAAGTAGCGTATACATACACTCATTTAGAAATATTTTAATTGAGTCACTTTCTTCCTTTACCACGCGAAACCGTTTAGCATTTTTGGTGACCATATGCAGTGACCATTATGTGGCCCGTAAACTTGAGGTCAACCTTAATAACTGTATAAAAATAAGTTTCCAAGTCAACAGTTCTAAAAAAACGACGTGACTTTATCACGAAGGGCATTTGGGGGGATTTTCTCAAACCGTCTGTCTTGAAGGTGTGTCAAAGTAAAATTACAGGTCGACTGATTAGAAGCGATTTTAAAAACACAACAAAGGGAGTTAATTATAGTGTACTGCTATGAAATTACAAAGTTAAAGATGAAGAATCGACGGGTACCAATTATTTTTTCGTTTTGACGACCAAAAAGTATCATAGATTTTTGATACTTTCTAAACCTAACAGATGTAGATATTCTACATACGAATACGATATACCTGCCCTAAAAATGTAGGTAGTTCACAAATCTCTCGTAAAACTTAAATCACACCGGCCGTTTTCGGCCATGGCAGCCGATCTTACGAACAGCCGGGTACGCAGGATATATGTATCATAGTGCACTAATAAGTGCGCAAGCACAGGTGCACTCAACAGCAATCTGACTCGACCGAAGAGAGATCAGACGAAGGTCTAACGGCTTCACGTGCCTTCAGAAGCTTTATCTGAGTACGGGGTTTTAACGAAAGATTTTCAATTAATGTAGGTACCTACCCTTATTTTGCTGGTCCAGAGACACAAATTTCTAATGACAAAGTGCCTCAAAAAGTAGACTTAAATGAAGTTTTTGAAACAGTCAGATTCCATTTCGATACGGCTTTAATTCAAAGCCCTCGTAATAAGTGTTTGGTTCCGACCTCCCCTCAAAAATCCCTAGAGATATTACGACTGTTCCGTCGCATTTTGATATTGTGGATTTTATTTTATCTCTTTTATATTGTTTCAGGTAAATACGATGGGCCTCCAGATGATGGGCCAATGTTGGAGACATCCCCTCTTTCAATTCACGTCATAAAATTCGTGAAACGTAATACCGTTTGGGAGATATCGTATTGCGATCAGTAAGTCGAATACATATTTTTATTTTACATTGATTGGTTTGCTGTTTTGTGTAAAGAATTGTGTAGGTACTTGTCTAAAATGTTTTGAATGATTTCAATATACTAAATTTTTTTTCCAAATATTAGCAGCAATCAGCTCTCATTTGAATAATTTCCGAAAATGTTGTTTTAGAAATGCATATCTGAAAGAAACAAAACTTGCAGTTCCATAGGTAACTAAGTTATGTAAAAACTTTAAAGAAATAAAGGTATTTATACAATAATACAATACAGTAACTGACACAGACGTCAGAAATTTACCTAAATAAAATAAAAGCGTTGATTGGTAAAGATGGCATTTAGGTCATTATTGATATATTTCATTTAAAACTATAAAAATAAAGATTTTTTTTTTAATTATGATATTGATTCTACTCTCGTAGAGAACAACTAACTCAGTTACTATTATTGGTAATTAATATTTGCAATGCTTCCTGGTAAAGTGATCCCAATAGCATATGCTTAAGTGGAACCAGATGGAATGCTTTACTTCCTACTAACTAAAGTGGTTTAAAAAGATGCGCTCAGAAGCTCATTATTTCACCGAACGTTATCAACGAAAAATGCAATAACTATGACGTTGCAGCTGCACTTTGTTATTGTTATAGTTACTAATTTGTTATTGTTATCTCCTATTTGCTAATGGCTGCATTACTGTAAGTGCGATCTAAACTAAACACGTGGTTGTAACATCATAGTTAGTGTTATTCAATTTGACATTTTGATGATGGATATACTCGTAGTGTGATGAGTTGTGTAGTTGACATGTGTTTGTATTTTCAAAAAAAAATGGATCGTTAATTATTTTAACTTGACGAATGTCGCGTTGTTATTAAATATAGTCACATGTTATAATTGGTGTAGGTACAGGAATCGAATACTCGTACTAAATACATCGCCCCCTTTTGATTCTGCTGCAACAAAACTATGTATTACAACACGGATATACAATTATATGCCAAGATATAACAAAAAAATACAGAATTGCATAAACTGCAATACCAGAATTATCTCGAGTCATTACTACGGTGTCAACACTAGTAGGACGACACCTCATTTAACTCATGACATAATACAACCAAAAAAAGGGCCCCTTGAGTTACCCGAGCTAAAGCATTTGACACTCATTAGTTAAATAACCCGACGAATCTAAACGCTCAATTCGAAACGTAACCCAGCGTGAATGTGTCAACTGCCTTTTTATGAAACCGTGTGTCTTAACAGAGATGTTTATTGCATCTCAAAAATCATCACTCATATTGTTTTAATTTATCATAACGCCTGCTGTAAAAACATTCGACACGTTAAAGCAATGTTAGATATCTAAGCGTACGATTGGTAATACAAATGCATTTTAAAAAAATACAAAAGACATACACACATACATTGAAATCTTGCATCACATTAATTAAGCATGTAAAACAAATTTCATAAAACCATTACATATTTTTATTACCAGAAAAAATCTCGTCACCGCGATGTACGCGATATCACACAACGCAATATGTTAGCGCCATCTATTATACAATTTCGGCACTGAATCTAAAATGGCGTAAACTCTTGTGTCTTTTTATGACATCGTGTCTGACACGTGTTGGGACTGACGGGTAGCGAAGCATCCCGTGGGGAAACCGGAACGCACGCTGTGAAACCTGCTTTTGACACGGTAAAACAAAAATAATATTTGTTAACGGGACTAAACGCGATTTTAATAATGTAGTACATATATATACTACTTAATGCTTGACGTTTCGGCTGCCGTGGATGCAACTCAAGTAATGCCTGTCTAAAATCTCATACCTACGGTAAAACAATTTTAAAATGTCTAAGCGCAGGATCTCTTCTGTTTTAATTAATAAAATCTAAAAAATCAGTTAAAACAAGCATGTGTAAGAAAAGCTCTTCAAGAAGAACTCTCGTCACCGCGATCTACACAATTTCTCACACCGCACTATCTTAGCGCCACCTTAAATATGCAAATTCTGCACTCAACCGAAATAGGTGTAGTGTGTGATCATTATAGTCGTGACATATAACAAAGCAGAGTTTTATTAGTCTCCCGCGCCACACCTGTATATAGGCGAGATAGTCCCACTTTAAACATCTGGTCCTAGTCAACATAGAAGTTAGACCTGACGCCTACATATGCCATCTACCGGATATTTCAAATCCTCATTGGCGTATAAACACTTGTGTCTTTTTATGACACATGTTGGGGACACTGACGGGTAGAATCGTCCCGAGGGGAACCTGATCGCCCGCTGTGCAAACCTGCTCTTGACACGGTAAAACAATGAGTATTGTCGCTATTGTGGAACGTCCAATTCCAACTTTTAAATGGGTAGGATTGTGTAGATGTTTCGAATGGCTTGATAAGGTTGGTTTGAGAAGAAATTGACGGGTTCCAATAGCGTCGGTTCGAGTCTTACACCATAAAATATTCTTCGTTCAACTCAATGACCAGGACACTAGTGCTTAAGAAGCTACTGTGGTTAAAATCTTCTGGAATATTTTTGGATAAGAGTTAAATTATATCAGAAGATTTATAAGGCGCGATAAGCGTGAGATTAGATTGAGGGAGAGAGTGAGGTTAGCGTATATATATCCCAACTAATATTATAAATGCGAAAGTAACTCTGTCTGTCTGTCTGTCTGTTACGCTTTCCCGCTTAAACCACGCAACCGATTTTGATGAAATTTGGTACAGACAATCTTTAGACCCTGAGACAGAACATAGGCTACTTTTTATTTCGAAAAAAAGAAATCCACGCGGACGGAGTCGCGGGCGGCCGCTAGTATATATATATAAACGATATCACTGGTTCCATAATCCATCCTACAGGTACCCATTGTTAATTCCGCCAAAATTAAATCTTTACTCGTAATAAAATGTTTATCACTTGTCCAATTTATTGTGGGTACAAACCACGAAACGTCCGCATAGTTTATGGCCAAATGACTGCGAAATACCATTGAAATCATTGAATAATAAAACATATTCCGAATATTTCAACTGTGAACTATTTAAAATTACTATCTGGCATCTCATATGCATTTCATCCCCTAGCAATATCAGCGTTTACAATAATCGGTATAATTGCCAATGACAGATGTTTTCCCTAATGGCACGATTGTCCGTAGAGTATTTATTGTTGTTGGTTCATCTGATTTTGACGGTGTGGTCGTGTTATAGATTTATTTGCATTAGCTACTGATACATGTACCTACTAGAATAGTATATGAATATCATCATTGGCCTTTACGTCTATTTCAGACGATTCATTCAATCATTGTCATGTAGAAGTCGAGGCCATGCACTTCCTTTCATGGCTGTGCAGACCAATTCTAGAAAGGCGATACTACCGCATATTCTACAGGAGAAGTCTCCGACCGGTGGAAATATGAATATGAATAAAATAAATATTGTTGTTTATGTCCCTAATGTAGCACTAAAGCCTATGACGATGTTTGTGTGATGAACGGCATTTCTTCTTGTGTTTTATTAATGGATGAGCTCTATTCGCATGTAAAATTGAGTAATAAAGGAAATTATTTATTTTCTAATTGTAGGACACATTATAAGTGTAGGTGATGAAATAAAATATATTAATTAAATGTGAAGAACACTTGGATTACAACTTGGATGTTTTATAAATCAATTTAAGTGGTATTTCCGTTCTAAAGCATCCATACGACAAGAGTCAAGCATACATTGGAGTTAGGTAAGTCCAAGGAGTTTATTTAAGTCTTTATTTTATGTTACAAATTATATACTATTACTGCTTCTAAATGTATTTTTCTAAGTAAACGGAGCAAAAGTTGTACCAACGTACGAAGTCCAAGTTTTGAACGAACGTTTTCAACAATATCACGACGGGTCATCAACATCACGTTAGTTTCAACTTCAACTTCTCGGTTCAAGGACAATTTCCGCGTAGAAATAAAGTTACCGAGCAACTTGCTTAGTTTTTACGACATTATCATCATTTATCATTAGTTCGGTGGCGTAGTGGTTGACAGGTCGCATGCCGGAAACTCACTGGTTCAAAGTTTTGACACTTGAGCAATTTTCTGTGAGTAGGTAATTCACAATTACTAAATGTCCCATAAAAATGTTTGATTTAATATTTGTTAGGTAAAATAAAATATACGAGCGCAAAATGATATATTATTCATTAAAGGTTAATTTGTGTATCTGACTGCAAAGTCTCGGATTCAATTGTAGGTGGGAAAAAAAATGTGGCTGATTTCGCAAACTCGGCTTGTGTAGGATAAAATTGAAAGTTGCCTTTATCATTACAAAGGAGGATATAGGTCTTTGTTCTGAAGTACATTAGTAATAGTTAGCCACTTTTATTTATTTGTAACGACATTTTGTTTCTTTCCATTACTCATCGTTGAAATGACATGATAATGAAAGTCTTTGTTCCACAAAGGGACATAAATAGGCTGATACGTTCCGCTACAATTATTACAGCTGCTTAAAACGAAACACTAGAACAAAAAGGAGGAACCTGAAAACACCGAGCTAATAGAGAACCACAAGTCTGCAAAAGAACATGTCATAAAATTAATCCAAGATACAAAGGACAGTTATTATTACAAAGAATTTACGAGATGTACAAATAAACCAAAGAAGATGTGGAACCTCATAAATAACTTAGCTAGTAATAAAATTGCCAGAGGCTGTGCTCCTACAAAACTGATAGTTAATTCTATTGAAATAACTAAACTCGAAGATATATGTACAACATTCAACCAATACTTTTCTACTATAGGCCCCAGTCTAGCCGAGGCAATACCGGAACACTTTCATAGACACTTCACTAAAGCACTACCGGAAATCATTACCACCTCAGAACTCGCTACACTCATCCCATGCAGTAATGACGAAATTATAAAAATTATTGATAATCTTGACCCTAATTCTAGTACTGGACTTGATGGAATCAGTACCAAATCCATTAAATGTATAAAAAAATTAATAGGAAATAACCTAGCAATATGTTTCAATTTTTTATTACGCAAAGGACAATTTCCTGACACTTTAAAAGTAGCAAAAGTTATTCCTATTTATAAATCAGGTCCAAAAACTGATCCCGGAAACTACCGACCAATTTCGGTACTACCTATACTCTCTAAAGTTCTTGAGAAAATATTGCATAAACGTCTGCAGGATTATTTGAACTCAATTAACTACATTTCAGAGCGCCAATACGGATTTAGAACCAAATGTAATACTCTTGCTGCCACCATCAATCTTGTCACTGAGATCAAATCTAACATAGATAATAAAAAAATCGCGCTTGGGATTTTTATAGATCTAAAAAAAGCTTTCGACACCGTTAGCCACAGATTACTGCTTAAGAAATTGGAAACGATTGGTGTCAAAGACTCTGCGCTAAAAATGTTTCAGTCATACTTATCAAACAGATCCCAAGTTGTAAAAATTGATAACACCCAGAGTAGGAAGTGTGAGTTAACTTGCGGAATCCCACAGGGTTCTATATTGGGCCCTCTACTTTTCTCAATATATATAAACAACATTCAGGAATTGGGATTACATGGACAGATAACACTGTACGCAGACGACACATGTCTTTTTTACTTCGGGTCCTCTATTCAGGATATTATTTCAAAAGCCCAAGAAGATTTGAATAGTTTGTACTGCTGGTTCCAATATAATCTTTTGACTATTAATGCAGCTGAAACGTGTTATGTTATTTTCAGGGCCAAAAACAAAATAATCCTCCCCCATGAAACGCTAAAAATCAATAATGTAGTTTTACAAGAAAAAAGTTGTGAAAAATACCTTGGCCTAAAACTGGATAGCGGTTTGACGTGGTCTGCGCAACTTGAGCATTTAAGATCAACACTCTCTTCACTTACTGGATCACTTCGGCGCATAGTTCGATGCATACCCCGTCAGATTCGTTATACTATTTATAATTCACTCGTGAAACCTCATCTCCTTTATCTGATAGAGGTTTGGGGAAATGCCCCAAAATCTAAGATAGCGGACCTACAAATCCTACAAAATAAAATAGTCAAAACACTTTTTCATTATAATTTTTTAACACCTACTACTAAAATATACCGCGAAACTAAGCTAATGACAATAAAACAATTATATATATACAGCACATGCATTCTCATTAAAAAAATAATCGACGGCTCTCTCCATACTAACCTAACACTTAACAAACGCACAACTAAACGTAGCACGCGTCGAGCTAGTTTTCTGGTATTGCCGAGGGTAAGAACAAATTATGGGAAAAAAATGGTTACGTTTGAAGGAGTACAGTTTTATAACAAATTGCCCTCAGCTATTAAAAGTGTAACTTCGTTTAATGTGTTTAAAATTAAACTTAGCCAACATATTGTCGAAAACTATTAATATTATGACAAATTTAAGTATAAGTTTAGTGTTTAGTGTGAATAGTGACGAACATCACACTTATAATTTAAGAAATGTTGTTCTCATGTAAGTGACTATTTGTCTTTTTTGAGAATAAAATATCTTTAAACCTAAAAAGAAAGGCATAATACAGTTAGGTAAAGGTAGCCTTGTGGCGAAGAGGGTCGGTTCACATGCGTAGGGTCGGTAGTTCAAAACCGCTCATGTGACTTATTTAAAGTTTTTAAACATTTATTTTTTCGTCATTCATCAGATCTACGGTGAAAGAAAAAATCTTAAGGAAACCTGCATACTACGAGTTACTGCGAAAAATAAGAAGGCAATGGCAAAATGTTTGTGCTTTACCTCATACAATTTTCACAACCTTCTGTTGGTAACGAAGAATAAGACCCAAGGAAGAAAACTGAGGGATAAAAAGAACAGAAAGATTTACATTCTTGTTGCTAACCTTCAAATGTTGCTCCGCTGCAACAATTCAGTCGGAACACGTTAGAATCGAGCACAAAGCTAATGTAGGTTCCTTGTTCGGTTTCTTGCTTACGGGGGCAATAAAAGCAAAAATTTCGACACATTCGATCTTGAGTTGTGAGAATAAGACGGCGTGGAATCGGCATATGGCTGAGCTGTATCCTATAATGCTAGAGGGAGGCGTTTGGTCTACGACTATGATCCAAATATTGTCAGGTTTCCTTTGTAAGGTAACGTAGTTGTAACACAACACCTCGATGGTCTAGTGGTTTTGGTACCGGGCCGAAGTCTAGAGGTCCTGTGTTCGATTCCCAGGTTGGGCAAAATTTGTGTTAACTTTTTAAACGCAGCCTGGGTTTGTGATCGCCAACCCGGATTTGGTTATCGTGATGATTATGCCATCACCCATCTTTGTAATGAAAACATGATTTCATGTGATGGAGGCCTTTGCCCTGAAGTGACATATTAAAAGTCTGATACTTTACTTAAATTAAGGTATCACTGGTTATCCTATTTAACTGTGTCACGATTTCAATGACAGAGGCTTTTATACTGCAGTTGAGAAATATCTTCTAATTTTCCTCCGCTCACGAATTGGTTCTACCCGGCTTACCAAGAATTAGAAAACGCTAATTAATAGTCCAGGAACAAGTCAACATAGGAACGCCGGTTTTAATTTTCGCGAATGAAAAACTGAGGTCAAAACTCGTGCCGGTAGCAATCCGTTCTGCCGGTTGATTCCGCGATTTCAATAGGAAATATGCTTTCGCTCGCCTTTGTTCTATCGACGGGGAATTTCGAGGAATATTTCGCAATGACTCGCGGAATCCCGGGCAATTTGTCAAATAAACTGAGTATGGTAGGATTCGGCTGTTCTGTAGTAAAGGTTCAGGGTTTTCCGGGAACTGATGTATTGCGGATGACATTTAAAGAGTTGTTGGTGGGAAAAACTTATGATATTTTGGTCAATCAGAAGATAGAATATGTGTTACTTAGAGTATCGAACCCGTGATTTTTAATTGATGATAATTATATTTGATTTGACATTGATATAAACATGAAATTGGTTACTCCGAAAGACCGAAATTTATTATTTTTTATATACATTACATTACATATCTTTCCGGCCCCTTTTTCGACCATTGCGGTCGATCTTGCGATCAACCAGGTACATTTTTTTATAATAATATTAAATAGCGCACAAGTGAGTGTGCAAGCACAGATGCACAACCTATTCCCTCACTCTCATAGTTCGGTGGGACAGCAATCTGACACGACCGTAGAGAGATCAGGCGCAGGACCAAGCATGCAGGGAGGAGCTCGAGATGATGATTTTTATTCATCACCAACGCACCTGCTCCCTTGTCCAGTGTGGTGACTTTTGGCGTAACACCACATCCGACCAATCTTCGTCCAAGAGTGGACTGCAATGCAATGGACAACCGGCTGATAATGAACAATTCATATATTTACCAAACAAAATCGATCCCCCAACCCTTAGCCTTTGACCGCAATACGCGGCCATTTTAAAACCCAGTTCCAACCGTTTGACAGTATTTTAATAACAGCTTCGGGACTGTCAGAGGCATCCGGGTGGTTGAAATATGACTCCGAGAGACGCAATACTGGCCTTCGTGGCTCGGTGCGTGTGGTTACGATGCGACGTGTGATATATAGTACTTATATATGTATGTATATGTGTATGAGGGTGCAAGCGTGACGTGTTGTTACATTAATTAATAATTTGACGACCCGCTTGGTGTAATGGTCAAGATGTTGCCTATTACGCAAGAGGTCGCGGGTTCGATCCCCGCACAGGACAAACATTTGTGTGCATGAACATGTCTGTTTGTCCTGGTCTGGGTGTTATATGTATCTATTTAAGTATATTTGTAATACCACTGTTGATTCTGATGTCTGTAACACAAGTGCTTAAGCTACTTAACACGGGGTCAGATCAATGTATGTGATGTTGTGAAATATTTATTAATAACGGGATTGCTTTTGGTACGGTCAAGAGTCAAGACGAGAATTTGGTTTGCTACCCTAAGTTTTAGAAGTCGCTCGCGCGTCAAAACACTTTTTTTGTGGCATATGTTTATACCGGTTATGGAGTATCTTTAAAATTGGTAAGGAAAACAAAACTCACACCTAAAAATTTTGCATACTCGGCTCAAAAGTGGCGGACTAAAATACTACTATCCTATTTATTCTCCATGATGTTATACCGTAAGAAAACCGTACATTAATAAGAAGAGAATAGAATAGTATTTATTTCATACGAACATGAGTATTTTTCTACTACGTTTAAACCCGACATATTACGATGTACAATATAAATTGCCGGTTGTTTTTTAAATTCGTTTAAAAGCCTGGAGTTGGCATATTAATTTAGGGATCAAAGCTAGATAATTTACCATGTATGGCCCGAAGCCGGTTCGGATACACAAAGACTAGCACTAATTACGAAGTAATTATACGACAAAAGGTTGTCATATATACTTTAAATGCTTTTAACTTTAAATAGTTATTTTTACCTAGAAATTAATATTCTTCATTATAGTCAGTTCAAAACTTAAAAGTTTGTGTGGTTAAGAAACTTGTTCAATTTCAGGTGCGAGCCATTTTTATATTTGCAGAGGTTTTCATAATCATTTTGGCAAGGATGGCAACTTTATGAACTTTTTCTTTAGTGATTGAGTTTTCCGCTCCATCTCAGGCTTCTTTTAATCTCTGGTTGAAGGTGTAGCCAAGAAACCCATTTTGAGTGATATCTAAATATGATACCTTTACTATGCAGTCGGACTTTTTCAACCTCCAAAATAATGAGCGTTTTACCTCTGGACTGTGTTTATAGACGGATTCCGTCGAGGCCTCTCGTGCCAAACGTATGCCAGCTTTTTTAGTGATGTTAAACTGTATAACTGTACCTGGCAAGTACATAATAAAGCTATATGCCGTATACCCATCATTGAACTAATATTTGATCATATTTGTAGGACATGCTAGTACTGGACTAAATTTTTTTTCGCATTAGCTGAACGGGGTAACTTAGCCTCTTCATTCGCAGACCAATACCATTCCGGCATTATTTCAATGATGTCCTTTCCCTTCTTTGGGTCGTAAGACATATCCTCCAAAAGAAAGAGCGCAGTTCTTGCGTGCGCCACTGCACCGCTTTACATGTCATTATCAATGAACGGAATTGCCAACATCCGTCTATTTACCTCTGGACTGCGTTTATGGACGGATTCCGTCGAGACCACTCGAGCCAAGCGTATGCCAGCTATTTTCGTGACGTTAAACTGGTTAATGGCTCAGGGGATATAATTTGGATGTTGGTACACTTGAAATAAATGGCTGGAAATGCGGGAGCTTTTGGTAAGTTACAGAATTGAATGCTACTGTATCTGTTGTTAATAATAAGGTGAAGGAAAAATCTGTTGGTTGACTTATAGACCAGCTAATAAAAAAGAGAAAACATACACAATATCTATTAACGCAAAGCTATTGGTTACGGTTACTTTTTATTCTGTTTTAAAGCCTGCAGGCAAAGGAATGTTGGTTTAAAAAAAATACAGAAAAAAAAACATTTCTGCCAAGTTTTAAGTTTTTTTAGTAACGCTTATTTAGTAACTAGGACTTCTTGCTTTTGCTAGTGACCAATAAAAAACCATTTAAAAGTTCCACGGTTAAAAAGGCAACCAAAATACATTCCAGCAAAAAGTTTCCATCATCATCCAAAAACAAACGAACGGTGCGAATTTCGAAATCCGAACGCGTCTCATTTCGCGCCTCTTCATATTTCTTTGAAACAGTTTGTCCGTAGGAGTAACTCCGTCAATCAGCATTGAAGGCTCGATTGATACAGAAGAATATGTACGTAACGAAGCGGAATGCGGTAAAAAAACAACATGAATACAGAAGAAATGGTCGTTTTCGTATACTTTTGTATTTCGTCGTTTTGTGATCATCCCATTGTCCGGCTTTATGAGCAATCGCCGCAAATAATTGACAAAATGCTGCCAAGTACGAGTTATTATTTAAAAAGGTTCCGTACCACAATGTTTTTTTTATGAGATATGGTAATCGAGTTTTTACGGAAAATTCATGCACATTTCTAATATTGTGATTTGTCTAAGCGAACATTTTTATAGAGTTGTTGGACTGATTAATATGGGACTGACCTTTAACTCTGGTAAGGGCGTATTTGGCTAATTCGTCGATACCTGAAAAAAATGTCTTCTACTATCTAAAATCTTAATGAAATCTCTTACGAAACTCCTTTTCGTATCACCAGCCGCGTGTTTGATTCCATGAATTTATGATTCATCGAATCGCATTGCCAGTAAAGCCGAGGAGTTAGTCCACTATGGGCACCCAATTTTTGAGTCTTTCAAGTACCTAAGTAACGTCAAGCAGTAAGTACGAGAGTACCTAAATATTAATGTCGCGTTTAGTCCCGTTTTATAATCATCTATAAGTAAAGTCCTCCTTGAGCACCGATATTTTTTTTAATGCCTGTTTAATTTTTCTGCCGAGCAACAATATGAATAGAAATAGATGCTCAAAATGGACTAAACTAAGTGCTCGAAGTGAACTATGCCAGGTATTTAAGGCTACTAAATCTCTCTCGACTCTGAGATCGATCTTGAGAGCGAACTTAAAATGCTTTTAAAGTTGCGGGTGCTCAAAAGTCTAGTGCTCCAAGTGGATTACATACCCCGAGCGCCGGTCACGAACTGACTGTAATATTTGATTCATGCGGCAAGTTCGCGGATTCCTCTCGAGTGTCGATTGCCGGGTAATTACCCGAAAGCGGGTAATTCTCCCCGGGTTTTGCCTTGACGGTTATTAAAGCGGGTAAGAGATAAGTTTGAGCTGTTAGTTTCTTCAACGGATTCTTGGGGTGTAATTAAATGTAAGCATGATTGAAAACTTTGTTATTTCTTGTCGTTTGTTTTCTGAATGCGGAATTCGGAGTGCCTTAAGCTATTTAAGGTTTGATAAATCTTTTAACGCTTTATGGTGAGGTTTGAAGACCAAGTTTTTGTAGTAATAGTTGAAAGGTCAATCATTAATACTAAGTACCTACCTCCACTTTAGAAAAGACCACAGTGTTGTAGCACTTTATTACTGTTGTGCTATGCTTCTGCTGGTGAGCCAGATCTCAATTGGAGGGTATGAGGTTTTGAAGGCAGGCAACGCATCTGCGACTCTTGTGGGGTTGTTGATGTCCATGGGCAGCGATGATCACTGACCATCAGGTGACCCTCTTGTTCCTTTGCCTCCTAATAAAATTAACAGCAGATGTCGAAAGGTCCTCAACTAAACATTAAAACCTACGTCTGTATGAAATCTGTTTTATTCTATACTAGCGGCCGCCCGCGACTCCGTCCGCGTGGATTTCGATTTCCGTAATATTTTTTTATGACATCACATTAGAAACCTCAAAAATTGTAGCCTATGTGTTATTCTGATGTATAAGCTATATTGTGGTAAAGTTTCATTCAAATCCATTCAGATTTTTTTACGTGAAAGAGTAACAAACATCCATACATACATACTTACAAACTTTCGCCTTTATAATAGTAGTAGGATAGGATGTTTTTTACGACACATACATACGTGTTCCTACAAATAACAGTTTTTTACCACCTTTTCCACCTTTGATCTCAAGAAAACTTGTATTTATTTTTCATACAAAGGTGACTTTTTAAGACAATAACCTTTCTGTGCATGTTTAAGTAGTATGTTTTAGTTAACTTTAGCACTGGTAACATTTCCTATAATAAGTATTATTGTACAACTTCCACACGTTAACGGTATCCATAAATTTAATTATTAATTTAAGCGAGACATCAAGATGATAATATTATTTGTTATAATTATAAACAAACACGAGTAAGTAGGTCAAATTTTACTTACACTCATGTGTCAAAGGTTATCAACAGTAATAACTTTCCTGATACTTACTATGAATTATCTCTTTAAAACAATTATTGGTTATATTATTGTTAAACATTCTCGTATAATAGCGGGTTGGATTGGTGGGTTAGCGGGTCATTGCCCAAATCTACGAAGGGAGATGGTTCAAGAATAATCTTAGTTATTGAAACAACATATCTTTTACTTGTATAAATAAAAAAAGAAATATCCCACAACATTATAAACATTGATCTGTTAAGTAGCCTAAGCATTTGTGTTACAGATCAGAATTAACAGTGGTTTTACATATACTTAAAAAGATACATATATAACACCTGGACTAAGATAGGCAGGCGTCATGTTCATGCACAGAAAGTTGGTACCGGGACAACTAGCTGGATGTAAATTTTTATAAATCCTTCTATATATACTATTATAAAGGCGAAATCTTGTATGTATGGATGTATGGGTGTATGGATGTTTGTTACTCTTTCACGTAAAAACTACTGAATGGATTTGAATGAAACCTTACCACAATATAGCTTATACATCAGAATAGCACATAGGATATTGGAAATCGAAATCCACGCGGACGGAGTCGCGGGCGGCCGCTAGTGACTAAATATTTGCAAAACTATGACAATTTTGTTCACTCAACGGCATAATTAGGCCAAATGTATATGATATTGTTTAACTAAACGCCATATTAGGCCAATATTCAGCTCCAATAACCGTGATATCGTTGACAATCAGTATTAAAACCTGTTTGCTTTGATAACACAACGAGCGTACTAATTGACTCACTCTTGAGACTAGAATTTATATCAATCGAACCGTTTAACAATGATAATGTACCTTTATTGGTTTTTAATTAAAGCATGGAGATAGTAATTTATAATTTTAATACAATTTTCGGGCGTAAAAGGAATTTATTGAACCAATGATGTAATTTTATACGTGTCCTATGTATGTCTATTCACTCACAATACTCAGTATCGTTTCTTCTTAGCCCTAAAAAAACATAAATTGTGCATCTTAGTACCTACATTATATTTTAGTGAGATATATCTGTAGAACATAGTAACGAACTAGGCTGAAATACCGCGAAATTACGAAATGCGAAAAATTCTTGTTTTCCGAAGTTGGCGGTAAAATCTTTAAATATTTTTATAATTTGCGAATATTTATGCATATTGTCAAATTGACAGACCGTATTCGCAACTCTACCATACGCTCCCGGACTTTGGTGACAGACGGCTCAAAGAAGGCCTCACAACTGAAGTGGGACTGGGCCGGTCATGTCTGCCGAATGCCTGATCAGCTTTGGGCCAAAATATCCACTGAATGGACACCTTCTAATAGGGTACGAGCTCGCGGTAGACCTAAAAGCTGATGGCGAGATGAGCTCGACTCATTTAACACCAACTGGCGCACCATTGCCCAAGACCGCAAACGGTGGAAAGAGGGTAGGGAGGCCTTTGCCCTTTTTTTTTTTTTTTTTTTTTTTTTTGGAGGGGAATGCTTTGACGCACCATGTCGCCGCGGGCTAGCTAAGCCCGCGACCGTGTGTGGGGCTCGGGCGCACAAAATAAGCGCCCACTACCCACTAAACCCCTCCAGTTTCCCCTTTTGCTCGCATCAGGACGGGTCGCTGCCAGCCGCCAAGTGGGCGGCTTAAGGGAGGCCTTTGCCCTGCAGTGGGACACTACAGGCTCCTAATAAATAAATAAATAAATATGCATATCTAAACCCTACAAAATAAAAGTTATTTCTTTTTGTTTCTTTCTTTCTATTCCTAGAATGTTTCAAACCAAACCCAGGTGCAACATCCACTTTAAAATACTTCTCCTCTGAGGCCGTCAATTCAAACTAATCCAACTATGCGCAACTCCAAAAATAAGACGAGCCACGTCCGAACAATCTCGAAGAAAACAAACTCCATATAGGAATTGTTTCATAGAAAGTTGTTTCAATTTCCCGCTCGGTTATTTGCTTAAAACTTCGCCTCGCTCTCGAATACCTATTGAATTTCATAAGATTTTAGTCACCGCACACTGAGTCACTTTCAAAACAATTTGCGGAATCGAAATGTTACCGTGTTCGATAAATTTATGGCGTCAACAGTCGAGGAACGGAAGGAATGGGCCATTAGCCCGATCGGTACTAACCTGCGAATTGAGGTTGGAGGGACCTCACTCTTTAAATAATTATGGAAAGTATATTAACAGTGCATGGCACATAAGTACAAATAACACTTAAACTCCTAGATGGCGCTAAAATATCGCGGAGTATGTATGGTATAAACTTGCATAAACCGCGGTGACGAGATGTTTTTCTCCTAATACAAGATTTACCGGTCATTTTAATATTAGATTCTCCCTTGTTGATGAGCAAATTCGTACAAAGGCTTCATACAAATATTTCTTTCATTACACCCCCATTCATTACACGCTATATAATGAGCTATGTGCTTCTTACGAAGATGCAATAAGAAACATAATGTTCATACAATAAACAGCTAACTTATTCAAAAAAAGATGGCTTCCCGCACTCGAAGAGTAATTGGTAATATGTAAAGCGCTTCCAATCATCGACTAACGCGAATTCAAAATACAATGGTGTGATTATTATGATATAATTCTCAAGCTGAATCGCAGAAAAAGGTAAACAATGTTTCTCAGCGCGGGACGTGACGGCAGAAATGACTCATTCCTTTGGAGTCATCCGTTCGACGGAGATGCCAGTAGCACAATACATGTGTGAAACAGTGAATCGTACTTATACTAGTGATGTTCCGTATATCCGTACCCGTATTTGCGGATATTTGCAGGAGAAAAAAAAATCCGTACCTATTCGGATCAGCATCCGTTACTTTTCACGCGGCCGAGCGTTGGAGCATAATTTTATTCACTTCGAAGTGTCAAAAAATGCTAGTAGATGTAGAATACAATAAGTTTGACATGCAAAAGAATATATTTCAATTTAGTAATTTATTTGCAAGCCCGTAACTTGTTTCATGTTACTTGCTAATAAATTGCCCAGATATCCCTTTTTTTTCTTTTCACCTTTTAAGCTGTGTTATAGCTGCTGCAGAGACAACGGTAGCTGGTATATACTTTTATGCGTATCTACAGTGGTATAAATAATACCAATATGTAATCGTTACGCAATAGATAGGTATCATCCTGTATCGTAAGCACTTCACTGCAATTCACTGCACTGTAGTAACGGTATGTGAGAGGCTCATACATGCGTCGCGATGACCCTGTGACACAGATACACAACATTTGTAATTATGTTCAACATCGGTTTGCGGTTTTGTCGTACAATTTATATTAAAAGCCATACAAGTATGGTCCTCTCAGTGCTACTTTGTTTAGCTTCTCGTCTGTAGTCCAACCGGTTATATCACGAGTAAGTAAAACTGTCTATCTAACTGGCAAAATACTTTTATTTTTGCAATTTGTTTTTCTAGATCTTACGAACGGCATGGTACTATCAGCTATTCAGGAGCCATCTAAATACATATATAAAACTCATAGGTGACTTACTGACTGACTCATATAGTGATCTATCAACGAACAGCCCAAACCACTGGATGGGCTGAAATTTGGCATGCGGATCGATGTTATGAGTAAGGATTCCGCTAAGGAAATATTTGATCAATTCCACAAAATAAGACACAAAGAAATAATTTCAGAGTATAAAGGTATAGAAATCCTGTTGGGCGTACCAAATGTTTAAATCCTAATTTTATATTCAGCTTCGAGATCCCTACCAGCGCAGGACAGGGTTACAAAACGCGCCATCGTACAAGTTAAAGCGTTCAAAGTATTCATAAAATGCATTTCTGAGATCTTACAAGTAGAGTCCTCCAGGAGAATCTGGAGTCTTATTAAAATCCAAGCGAAATTCGCTTCGCCCGCGTTCTCTTTGGTCCACTTTTCCGATTTTCGCAGATAAATTTAACGGAGGCTAGTGAAGCAATGGTTCCGTTAGTAAGTAGTGGTTGCTTTGATGTTACAATCTGAGTAGATGATTGGGAGGCTAATTAATGTGGAAATAAATGAAGATGTTCGAAAGATATGTAATACATAACTTAGTTTGTAAATGTTTGATTCCTTAACATAGTCGTTTTATTTTGTAGGTAATATAGGGCATGGATTTCTATGGTATCAGAAACGTAGTCTGACTGATTTAGTTTTAAATGTGTTCGTTAAAATCAAAAAGGTCAATTAGTTATGTCTCAGTTTGCAGTGAGGGAATTGTGGACTACAGTCCATATCCGCTAAGATGATTTCTGGGGCAGGTATTCTTTTTATCATCATTTTCCTGCCCTTATCCCGCACTAGGCGGGGTCGGCGCAGCATGTTTTCTTCTTCCACTCGCTCCTATCATTCGTCAACTCTTCATTTACTCCTTTCACGTCCATATCATACTTCACGCAATCCATCCATCTCTTTCTTGGTCTTCCTCTGCTCTTGTATCCATCCACATTCATGTTCATCACTCTCTTGGTGACATGCCATTCATCCCTTCTCATGACATGTCCATACCATGCTAGCCTTGCACTCCTAACCTTATCTACTATCGGTGCAACTTTCAGGCTTCCTCTTATATACTCATTCCTAATTTTATCCAGCCGGGTTACCCCACACATCCATCTTAACATTCGCATCTCACTTGCATGCATCTTTTTTTCATCCATCTTCTTCATTCCCCAGCATTCCGATCCATACATTGCGACAGGTCTGATCACGGTTTTGTAAATTTTCCCCTTAAGCTTAAGGGGCATCCTTGGGTCACACGTTGTTCCAGAGACCTGTCGCCATTTCATCCACACTGCATTCATTCTATTCTTAACGTCTCGATCGATATTACCATCGTTCTGGATGAGTGAGCCAAGGTACTTAAAATCGGAACAGACTGGAAGGGATACACCATCTAAGGCAATTCGCGAAAAATTGGAGGAACTAGCGAACTCGCATAGTAAGTGTTCGGTTTTAGTGCGGCTGATCTTAAGCCCAACTCTCTCCAATTTTCCTTGCCATTTTTCCAGTCTGTTCTGTACCCCGGCTGCATCTTCCCCAACGAGAACAATGTCATCGGCAAACAACATACACCAAGGTGCCTCCTCCTGTATGTCCGATGTCAAGGCATCCATAACCAGGAGGAACAAATAAGGGCTTAACGCCGATCCTTGGTGTAAGCCTACCGCCACATTGAACTCGTCAGTAACTCCGGCAACAGATCGAACGTTCGTCCGCGCTCCTGCATACATCACTTGCACAAGCCTTACGTACTTCTCAGGTAACCCTTTCTTTCTTAATGACCACCACAGAACTTCCCGAGGAACCCGGTCGTACGCCTTTTCTAGGTCAATAAAAACCATATGAAGGTTTTTATGCGCACGACGATATTTTTCGCACAGTTGACGGATAGCGAAAATTGCCTCTGTTGTTCCTCGTCCTGGCATAAAACCAAACTGGTTCTGGGTGATCTCACTTTCTTCTCTCATTCTTCTATCAACTACTTTCTCCCAAACTTTCATACTATGCGACATAAGCTTTATCCCTCGATAGTTGCCACATTCCTGTACATCACCCTTGTTTTTATAGATGGGCACCAGTGAACTGCTGCACCACTCGTTTGGGATCGCCTCTTCCGTGAGCAACTTATTAAAGAATAAAGCTAGCCACTTACATCCATCTTCTTTCAAAACCTTCCATACTTCGACTGGTATTCCATCTGGACCTACTGCTCTACCATTTTTCATCCCTTTCACTGCTATTCTTACCTCCTCTGTGCTTACCTCATTAACCAAACCTAAATTGCACGATGCACTCTCCAACTCACCAGTCCAGTCGTTCTCTTCATTCATAAGCCTTTCAAAATACACCTTCCATCGATTTTTTACAGCTGCATCATCTGTAAGTACCCTTCCACAATCGTCTTTTATGCATTTAATATAAGCTATGTCCCTTGCATCCCTTTCACGCGCTTTAGCTAATCGGTAAAGTTTCTTCTGGCCTTGTGGACTTTCAAGGGATTTATACAGTTCATCCTGGACCTTACCCTTAGCAATAGCAACCATTCGCTTAGCCTTCTTTTTTACCTCATCATACATTCTTCGCTTTTCTTCTTTTACAGTAGGGTCTATATCGATACATCCTTTCCAGCTTTTAAATGCATCCTTCTTTTCTTTCAGAATCTTTTGTACATCTTTATTCCACCACCAGGTATCTCTGTCGATATGCCCCTTCCCTTTCGTTTCACCACAAGTATCCTTCGCCACACTCCTAATACACTCAGCCATTTCGTACCAGCATTCATTCACCGATAGTGTCTCAATTTTGTCATCCATCTCAACCATTTTTTCACTCACTCTCTTTCGAAATTCTTTTGCACAGTCTTCCTTTCCTAGCATATGCCACCTTATTTTAGGTGGGGGCCTAGATTTGGTGGTTGTTCGGTACTTAATATTTAATTCGAGCAAAATAAGTCTATGTTGGGTAACTAGTGGTTCGCCTGGTATGACTTTACAGTTTTTAACTGAAAATATATTCTTCCTTCTAATGAGAAAATAATCTATCTGGGTGCTATGGTTTCCGCTTTTATATGTTATAAGGTGTTGCTCTCGTTTCTTAAAAAATGTGTTTACTATTGCCAGGTCAAAAGCTGTGGCCGCCTGTAGTATTGTTTCCCCTTCAGAATTTCGATTACCAAACCCCCACCCACCGTGCACTCTATCATACCCTCCTTTCGCTCTTCCTACATGACCATTGAAGTCCCCACCAATAAATACCTCCTCATTAAGTGGAATATCCATCAACACTTCATCAAATTTCTCCCAAAACTTCTCTTTCACTACATCATCACATCCACTCTGCGGTGCGTATACACTGATAATATTCATAACCACTTCGCTCAACATGATTTTTACCACTATAATCCGATCATTCACTCTCTTCACATCCGTCACACATTTTTTTAATTCCTTATCTAACACTATTCCTACACCATTTCTCCTACCATCACTACCACTATAGAAAAACTTGTAACCCACCCCGATTTCCCTAGCCTTGGTTCCCTTCCACTTTGTCTCTTGCAAACAGGCAACATTTATCCGTCTTCTTTCTAAAACATCCGCTAACTCTCTTCCTCTTCCAGTCATTGTCCCTACATTCCAGCTTGCCATCCTCATTCTTACTTCCTTCTTCTTACTTCTCACTTCCCGGGCTCGCTTCTTACGTTGCCCCCACCCGGGCTGAGACAACAACCCTTGTCCACTTCCCACAGAGGCCGGGTGCTGCCCATGCGCGTCGCCTCTGGGGTACGCCCTAACCCTATCACTCAACAACATATTATCTTTCATCATCATGCTGCTGGGGTTTTGGCTAGAAGTTTTATGGTCGGCCGCCTGCCTGACACCAACCCTCCTTGGGAATGCTTTTGACGGTGGATGACCCACCACCGTAAGGGAGATCCAAATTTGCTGGGTGTAAGTGCAATGGATCTGGTTTTCCCTTAGTCGCCTTTTACGACACCCATGGGATGTGATGGGTTAGCCCTATTCTCTACCGGGGACTACACGGCAGGTATTCTTTTTATACGAAATTAAATTTATTTAAAAGCTATTGCTTTTAATGCTTATTAGCTCCACGAGCTGCTTATATGATTTTTCATGCAGTTCTTAACGCTTTAGAACAGTATCGATTTTCCTTTGAACCGTCAGTTATCACCGGGATCATCTTAGCTGAAATGGACTATAGTAGAAAATAACATTTTCAAATTCGTATTCAACATGCAAAATGACTTGCATCTACATATATTTACTTTTATTTTTTCCTTTTATTGACATATAAAATATATAAAATTTCATGCCAAAAAAAGTCAGCCATTCCATGAGAACAGTATAGCAACGAGTTATTCGACTCCATTGTCGAAACAACAATGGTCAGTTGTTAAAGATACTCGAACAGGCGACATTCCACGAGTCATATTTAATTTCTCGCAACATTTACTCCATAATTAATGCGTCCGCTTTAGATTAGTCTTTCGCCGTGAATTTGTTCGTTGAACTTTTGGATTATATTTTGTAACTTGAGTCAGCGCGATTTAGTTTTTCGTTGGGAATATTCCCAGTTGACCTAGGTTTTTAGTTTGTGGTTAGGAAATTTTATGACGCAGCATTTTTTGAGGCAATTTGATAAAAACAAACATTTTGTCTAGAATCAAGCAGGATTTGAACCAGCAACCCTCGCTATCGGGGCGAGTGCCTTTAGACCCTAAGAAAGAACATAGGCTACCATCTCTCTCTCACTCTCTCTCTCTCTGAAATCTTATCTAATCTGTGCCATTTCATCAAAATCAATTGGGAGGTTTAAACGGCAAAGCGAAACAGACAGACTGACAATGTAACTTTCGCACTTATAATATTAGAAGGGATACCTACTGAAAATACCTAAGCCGAAAGCAGTCATTCCGAGCCTTAAAATTCTGGCATATTAGTTAATTCTGAAAATACCTAATAGCCAAGCGACATGATCAAACACCACCACAGGCCGAAATGTAACTATTCCAACATGGAATAAGCCACGGCGCGGTCTGTTTCCGTACAACCGAAACCGGTTTTAACCGGAAAGTGGACCGTTGCCCCCATTTTGAGAGCATTAGATTTCATGTCGAGTTACGTTCAATAGCTGATAGATGTACAGTTACGAGTAGGCTCTGATCGGGGTGTGTGATGCCGATGTAATCTCTGATTTCAATACCGCTGGTAATAGGTAGTTGGACTGTCAAGAAAATAATCAGTCGTAACGTGTGTCTCGTGCGATCACGAAATTTTTGCCGAACGCGACTGGAACTTGATGATTTTGGCACTTTTAAATCTCGAAGCTTTTTAACTTATTGTTAAAAGAATGTTTTTTCAAATCTTTGCTTTACAGTGCTTACCTACTTCAAGTTTTGATTGTGCAGAATTGGGAGTGCATTCGGGACTAGTGGCATTGTACACTATTCATATAACATTTGTTTTTATTTCATCATCATCACACACTCCTGGAAGTAGGCCTCTATTAAATGGAGGGGTTTGCACATATTCACCACTCCGAGAAAGCAGATTGGCGGAAGCTGTATCGTCAATGCTAAAACCTCGCGATACCTTAGTAGCTTCTTACGACAAATACGGGAAGTACTGCGGTAGTAATTTTAAAGGCACTGTGGGTCATTTTAGTTAATCATCTGCCAGCCAGTCTGACTATCGTGTGCTAAGAAAAAAAGGCTCATTTCTTAAGTTTAACAGTACAAAAGAGACAAAAAACTGCTCTTAGAGATGACGAAGTCCTTTCTCCACAACTATTTCCGCTCAGATGGTCCTTTGTAGCCGCGGCCATTGACCGTCATTACGAAGGGACCTCGACTCGTTTGTTCATTTTTAATGAAGTAACATAACAATAGTTCTTTGAGTGACATGTTAGGTTGGATCAACTGGGTGGAAAATGCGCTTGTTGGCATAACTATCAGGGGTAGTATTGCTAATGTGGTAATGGTTAATCTGTAACAATTTACTTATTTAATTAAATGTTGTTATGTTAAAGAATCTTCATCTTTAAATACGGTATTGTTTAACGCGATAGGAAAACAACCTTCTATTTCCATGACAAAATTCCATGCAAATGAAATGAATACTGCAAAAATTTGAAGAATTAAAAATATGTAAAAAATTATGAACATACTGTGCCATGCACAACGATGTACTTTGATCATATTTAATATCTGTTGCGAGTATAATTAACAATAAAACGTTTGAAAACTTGTTTTTCAATTCAAAGTCAAATGTCAAAGACAAAGTACATATCTACTCGTATATATTTTGGAAACTAAATTCATACCTAGGATTAGTTTAATTAACAAGGGCCGCTGTGTATAAGAATGACCCTGTATATTTAACTTGTTAGTTTCGTACAGAAAACTTTGAACAATCAAACTTGAAGCTAATAGAAACAACAATCACTATATAAACAGCCAACTCAAACAGGCTAAAAGCTAGAAACTAGACCGACCTAAGGCTAGGCTAATATCTAGGACGTTTCTTGCAAAACCTTACAAGAAAATAATTGTCTTAAACCCGACTCGGGTAAGCCAGTGTAATTTGAACCTTATCTTCTAAACGTAAGGTTTTAATTCACTTCTCAGTTGTATATAAAGACGTGTTTTAACAATAGGGGTGTACACAGACAACTAATTGCCCAACTTTGTAACATCTGTCAAAACTTGATTATTTCAAAGGTTTAGTATAAATGGGGGTTTCTTTTCAAGCTTTTTGGACTTGGGTGACTGATTATGTGTTAGATAATTCAAGGCCGGCCACTTTCGGAGAAGTTTTGAATAGGCTTCCTACAAATTATTGTTATCATTTTGTGAGTTTATATTTAGAGTATTGAAACCAGCCCTTTATTTGTAATTTTTTAAAAATAGTTTCAACCAGGGAAGAGGATTGCGTCGTATCTTTCCAATTTGTTGGCAAGTGAGCATATTTTAACATTATAATAAATATTGTTTAAGAAACCCACCAATGACATTCGACGCTATAAAAATTACCTGAAATGTTTGCAATAAATGCGTATACAATTACTAGCGGCCGCCCGCGACTCCGACCGCGTCGATTTAGATTTTCATTAGCCTAAAGCCTTCCTCGTCAAATGGACTATCCAACACAAAACGAATTTTTCAAATCGGTCCAGTAGTTCCTGAGATTAGCGCGTTCAAAGAAAAAATAAACAAACATACAAACAAACTCTGCAGCTTTATATATTAGAATAGATTATTATCGACGATCCTATGTGCATTCGCCGATGCAAATACATCACTAGTGTCCGCAACCCTATTTCTGTAAAATGTATTACACAATTTACACAATATTACGACATTAAAGCGAATTGTACCGTTTTGGTAATAAAAGTGAATTTACTCTGTAACAATTGCTGGCGCATGAATTTCTTTTATAATTTATTCTGCATTCGTAAATTAAACTGTTAATTAATGTTATGTAATGCTTAAATAGTAGGTAGCTGTTATTTAAACAGTTTTGCGATAAGAGTGAGTTGTGCTGTCGTTTTGGTATCGCTTTATGATATAAAATAATTAAAGGAATGTAATTTATTATTCATCAGAAAGAATGCATGAAAGTTATGCCTAGAATTTGATTGTTATTAACCCTATGTTATTTGTAAATTTTTAAACAAACTTTACTATAAATGTTGTTTCCAATCCATCCTCACTACTGAGAAGAAAAAATGGATTTTTATCTTGTTAAAAAATATTAATAAATATGGAAATAATTAAACAAATCTAAATAAAATAAAGGTTTGCGCATAAAACGCTCGACGCTCGCAAAGGCGAATGTTTTCGCCGTTCGTAATGTACCCAAGAATCGGCGACTCGCCATTTCCATCTAATTTCACCTGGTTGTTTCCCTTCAATGTTCCCCTTGTTTTTCTTAAGTAGCCCTTTGTCCTGCGCTTACTTAAGTGTGGCTCTAATCCGTGGGACGTATCTCGGGTGTGATGGAAATCGAGGGACTTTTTTAGGGTAGTGGAATTTATACATTAACTCCTTATTATGTAAACTTAGATATGTATTTTACGATCCACTTGGTGTAATGGTCAAGAAGTTGCCTCTTAGATTGAAAGGTCGCGTGTTCGATCCACGCACAGGACCTACATGTGTGCATGAATATGCCGGGACAAACTCCTGGTCGGAACATCACATAATTTAATCTGATTCCATTATAACCACCAGATCAGGACAAAACAGACATGTTCATACACACAATTTTTTTGTGCCGTACGGGGATCGAACCCGTGACCCTTTGGTCTAATAGTCAATTTTTGGAACCTTGGTGTTCCATATTACCAATCGGGTTGCTTTAGTGAATACGGAATAACCTAAATAATACTTAACCTACTACTGGAGTGTCCATCGCTTTAAAGTAGTTCTATTCCCAGAGGAAATTTGAACTAAAGTAAACACCACACAATCTGGTTGAAGAAAATTTAGCCGGAGGTTTATTTTTCTTATTAATCCTTATTTGATCTGCCGAGTTCGCCGCAAATCTCTCAGACCAAACATTGCGTAACTTCTTATTCTTCCTTTTGTTGATTCTATTCAATTTGTTTAACCGCCTCTAATCTACATGTTATTGAATAATGTTTCTCTCAATTATTCATAAGAAAAAGGGAATTCTCTGATGGCCCCCATTATGTATTCTACCCAGTTACGTTTGCCATTTTGTTATACGAAGCATACATTTTCATGAGATGTGTTTTATTTTGGTTTGTTATTTTGATTGTGGGGGAATCTTTGTCCTATTGTGCAAATGCGCAAATCTTTGCATCATCAGCATCGTTAGCCTGAAGAAGGACATACTTGCGAAGGTCTTAGACGTCCAACAGTTAGGGGGTTATGCCCTTAGTTATATAAAGCAAGGCATATTGGTGACTAAAGTATGGTGAATGATAAACGCAATGTGGAATAAACGATGTGGAGGAGAGGATGATAAAGGGCGGTCGCTAGTTTCTGATAAAGACTCGAAGTCTGTAGTCTATTGCATTTCACACGTAGAGGGTAATGTGACTCTATGGGAGTCACCAAGCTGAGCAGACCGGTTGGTGACCGCATTATGGTGAACAATAAAACACTGGAGAACGCTGGTGTGTATAACCCCGGAAAATCTCTTTTTACGACATTCTTGGGAAAAAATGAGCTCTAGTAATTATACTATTCCTGGGTTATATAATTGAAAATAAAATATCAAAGGAGACAACGCCTGCTTAATATATCAAGTTCACCTTCCATGCTATTCTAGCCTTCAGTAAAGACCATTAATGTCAAATATGCCTTTTTAGGGTTCCGTAGCCAAAATGGCAAAAAAACGGAACCCTTATAGATTCGTCATGTCTGTCTGTCTGTCTGTCTGTCTGTCTGTCTGTCTGTCCGCCAGTCTGTCACAGCCACTTTATTCCGAAACTATAAGTACTATACTGTTGAAACTTAGTCAGTGGATGTATTCTGTGAACCGCAACAAGGTTTTCACACGAAAATAGAAAAAAAATAAAAAAAGTGGGGGGTCCCCATAGTCAGAACTGAAACTCGAAATATTTTTTTTCATTGAACATATACGTGTGGGGTATCTATGGATAGGTCTTTAAAAAATATGTTAAGGTTTCTAATATCACTTTTTTCTAAAGTGAATACTTTGCGTGACAGACCCTTTCAAAGTGGAAAAAAGTGTGTCCCCCCCCCTCTAACTTCTAAAATAAGAGGATGATAAAACTGAAATAATTATATAATGTACATAACCATCAAAACTACCAACGAAAATTGGTTCGAACGAAATCTATTCAGTAGTTTTTTTGATACGTCAAAAATAGAATTTGTACGGAACCCTCAGTGCGGGAGTCCGACTCGCACTTGGCCAATTTTTTTTATGTTTTCGTCCGTTCCCTAATTACAAAACGTGTGCACGTTTTATATCCTTCACGTAGTTTCCACGTTTCCATTGCCTTGCTTTTCCTGAAATATATGAAACTAGCGACCCGCCCCGACTTCGCACGGGGGCAACTAAGTTTATTAGTGTTTCTCTACTATATTATACATGAATTATACATAAAAACCTTCCTCTTGAATCACTCTATCGATTAAAAAAATCGCATCAAAATCCGTTGCGTACTTTCAAAGATTTAAGCATACAAAGGGACATAGGGACAGAGAAAGCGACTTTGTTTTATACTATGTAGTGATAAGAGATGCGACGACGTGCCCCTTGGTCTAGTAGTCAGGGACCCTGACTACAAAACCCAGGGTCGCGGTACTAATCCCTCTAGTGCCAAATGTTTGTGTGATAAACATCGGCATTTGTACTCAAGTCATGGATGTTTATCAAAGTTTTTAAGTATGTCTATCCGTTCCCTAGCTTCCCTCGTACGAGCTTCGTTGGAGCTAGTCAATAGGTTTGCTAGTCCAAGGAATTTATTTCAACCAAAACAGTTCAATAAAAACACATATGACGTCAACGGAACAAATGTTCACGTCCGTTTTCACTTATCCAGCTCAGAATATTTAAATCCCGAGTTTTTCATCGCGTTTCTGCTCCATTTATTCACGGCATCAGGACAAAAGTGTTATTAAAACTCCACGATATCCACAAAACGCTGTATTGTTCAATTTTACGCTTCCATATTTGGCTTTGTAAGTATCAGTAAAAGCCGGCCGTCCCATAAGTTACGATTATTGATTATGTTTACTTGTAGTAAACAACTTTACTTTGTCGAGCTTATGGTCGTGCGTTTCCACTGTTTGGACAAACGGCCGTATTATGGTATATGGTTGGGTGGTTCCGGCCTCGTATATTCGACCTATTTGATGTGTAATAATGTGTGCATAGCGATCATTCTATTTCGACAGCATATTTTGTATAGGTTTGTTATCGCAAGGTAAACTGCAATCGGTTTTCGACGGAAAAATACGAGTATTCATAGAGAAATTAACCCTCGCTATTTGGTGTAGATTCTGTAGATATCGTGTTTTTAACATGTATGTAAACAGCAAGTAACTGACAATGATTAGATCGAGTCTTGTTGATGGTCTGTGTGTAAGAATGACTTTATCCTCCCAATTATTTACACACCGCCCTTATCTGGCTGCATTCAAAAACGAAAAAGAAGCGGTGATCTTGATAAACACTGTTTCTTTTAAATCTAAAAATAGAGGCTTCCTATTTTAATAATCGCTATGAGTCAGGTTTTGCCTGCATCCACCTTGAATTGTTTACTATCTATCAACAAGAGCTGCACTTACATGTTATTGGATTACGAATCACAGTTTATTTTAGCGTTATCTCATCATGCAATCTGTTATCGTGACGGATGTGATAATGGAACTGTACTCTAAGCGATAAAAACGCGCCGGCTTATCTTCCAGTTTTATGGTGCATTACACGGTAAGACAGTCAGCAGGGCGGGTCCTGGTTATTAGACATAGTCACTGCCCCATCCAATATGCCTGAGAATAGCCAAGTTTGGTTATGACCGGGAATGAGAAGCTGATTGGATGGTTTGGACGGTTGACCGACGAGGAAATGGTTGATTCATGCTGTATTATACGACTGTTAAACTGTATAGTCAAGTCTTTTATGTGCTCAAATAAAATTGGACAGCAAAAAAGTATATACATAGAAGCTCAGGTATTCTCAATTGTTTTTTTTTTGTATTTTGGAGGAAAACAAGAATGTCGGTTACCAGATGGTAAATAATCGCCGCTGCCTAAAGACATCAAACATTCTAGAGTCACAGGTGCGTTGTCCGCCAAGACCCCAAACCCTCCCAATCTGCGCTGTAGAGACCTTACTCATCAGCAGAAACAAAGCACGACAGTTACGAAGTGCTACTTCCCTGTCGCCTTCTGAATGGTGGGGATACATCCTCAGACGAGCGGTAAATTCGAATGCAAGTTCCACTAAGGGATGGACCCCTTTAATAAACGCTTGTCTGACACTGTTTCTAGTCAGCCGGCTTATCTTCCAGTTTTATGGTGCATTACACGGTAAGACACGTCAGCAGGGCGGGTCCTGGTTATTAGACATAGTCACTGCCCCATCCAATATGCCTGAGAATAGCCAAGTTTAGTTATGACTGGGAATGAGAAGCTGATTAGATGGTTTGGACGGTTGACCGGCGAGGAAATGATAGTTTGATGTTGTACATAGTAAGGCCATTACTGTCAAATCTCGAATTTGAATAATTCGCATCAAATTGGACAGTGCAAAAGTAGGTTGATGTTTCTGGGGATGGCAATTTCATATGTAATAGAGGGCGAATGAGCGACATGGCCACTTGGCATATGTCGTAGAATCTCTTGAAGTGGACGATTAAAATTGGACATTGAAATGTTTGAAACTGGGAGGATAGCAATCTGACACCACAGTGCAAAAGTGGATGGTAGTAACTACAGTTGTATGTTTGTTGTTGCTTCTGGAGATCTGAGAAGCCTGGTCGGGTAGTCGATTTAAATTGTCACCTATGCCTGCAACAAGAAGGGTATTGTACTATGTAGTATAAATAATAAAAGCACTTGCAGCGTATTACACTGAGAATAACGTTGTAACAGACGTTATACACAATAATACACATTGTCACTTAAAAATAACGACATCCCATACACAGTTCTATTTTCTTTTCTCGTTAAAGTTAGGAGTTGAAACGATTTCGCAGAGTCCTTATCCGATATTGCGATTGCGACAAATGTTCGACGCACAATGGTCGTGCAGCGAATACCGTCTTTGTGCCATTGAATCTAATACAAGAGCTTGGATATAGTCGCGGTTGGAATGTGGTGGCGCGATAAGGGCTGAATTTGCTTGCAGTTTTAAGACGTTTTGCTTAAAGCGGACTAACTCAAGTGTGATTTAAAAAAAAAATTGAGCAAAAAAGAGCCTGGAGCACTTTGAGCACCTATTGGTATTTTTTGGCTTCTAAAACCTAAGCGAGAGTCGTAGACGCATATATTTTAGAAAAATCGGGAGCATAATGGCCGGCGGACCCGCGTTTTAAGGTGACTTTTGATAATTAACTAAATTTACTTGTACTGATAATGTAAGTATTTCGCAGAGTCCTTATCCGATATTGCGATTGCGACAAATGTTCGACGCACAATGGTCGTGCAGCGAATACCGTCTTTGTGCCATTGAATCTAATACAAGAGCTTGGATATAGTCGTGGTTGGAATGTGGTGGCGCGATAAGGGCTGAATTTGCTTGCAGTTTTAAGACGCTTTGCTTAGAGAGGACGAATTCAGTCTGTTTTAAGTAATTTTTGCGAACTTTCACATTGAGCGCTAAGCCCGGTACACCTATTAACATTTAGGCTTCCAAATGCTGTGGTAAGCAATCACCGCCGCCCATGGACATCTGCGACACCAGAGGTATCGTTGATGTGTTGCCGGCCTTAACCCCATACCCTCCCCAACTAAGCTCTGGCAACCTTACTCACCAGCAGAAACATAGCACATCAGTTACGAAGTGCTACTTCACTGCGGTCTTCTGTAAGGTGGAGGTACTTCCTCAGACGAGCGGCTCATTCGAGTGGAGTTTCCACAAAGCTCTACCTCTCTTAAATGTCGTGGATGCACAAATTTTGAAAGCGGGAGCGTAAATGCCAGACCCACCTTTTTAAGGTGACTTTTGATAATTATCTAAACATACTTGCTGTGATAATGTAAGGATTTCGCATAGCCCTTATCCGATATTCTAGCCCTGTCTATATGCCATTGAATTAAAACAGGAGCTTGGGTACAGCCGCGGTTGGAATGTGGTTGCGCGATGAGGCCCCATTTTTGCTTGCTCTGATCATTTCGTCTGTTAGAGAAAAGTGACATCTGAGTTGGTTCCACTAATCTGGGACAAAAGTAAAATAAGAGTACCTACTTCTTTGTGCCATTGAATCTATAGGGGAAATAAAATACAGGGGAGAGTACAGTCGCGGTAGGGAATCTGATGGCGCGATAAGGGCTAATTTACTTGAATTTATAAGACGACTTTTGTTAGGACTTACTTTTCTGGCTAATACTAACCCAGTATAATCATCCAAATTCGTTGTATTAATGTTTATATTTATGAACTAGCTGTTAGTTAATAAATGCAATTTCACTGAGCACTGTTCTATTTGTTTCTAGTTTAATGTGCTTATTATGCCCAATATGATTTACACATTTGTGGTGAGGTATATCCTTTATTATCTCAATATTATGGTGTTATAACGAAATTGAACACCTGTTAACTCTGTTGTGAGAATTAATATCGTGTCGACATTAAAGTCCTCATTTATTACACCCACTACAAAGTATTATTGGACATAAGCAATTTTCGTGTGGTGAGTTAAATTTTATTGCTTGTTTGTGGGAGTTTGAGACCCATATTTATCAATTTACATGTTCATTTCATTAAATCGTTTCACTTGAGTAAAAGCGATTCCATCAAGTGAGGTTCCGGTGACATACCCTTTTTTTATAGTGGGAGAAAATGCGTTACCGGTGACATACCCACTTATTATTTAATAAATAAAAAAATGATGATGCTGTCATATCATCATCATCTTAGCGATCCTCCCGGTTGCAACCTCGGCCATTGCCTTGGAGCCCAGGGTACGCTTAGACTATTATCCTGAATTGACAATCCTGGTTATTATTACAATAGATAGATATACCGCCGTAACCCAGACAATCAGGGGATTCAAGCCTACAATTTCCTTACCAAATCGAGAAAACCTAAAGTTTTTTTGAGCCCAGCGCTCTAACCATTACACCACGGAGGCACTTTAAAAAAATACCAAACTTCATAATTTTACTGATTTTCTGTTCTCATAGTCTTGTTTATATTTATTTTCCTTCGTTTGAGTTACTAAGCGTTATTGTTTACATTTTAATATCTCCTTTGACGATAACAAATGTTTATCTTAGCACACGCTCATATAAACTCACAAACAGTATTTTTCTTCATAAAATATAACTAAATACTTGTAATAGAGATAAATATGTGAGATAGGAAACTTATTCTGCTCGCGACCGGACACTATCGATTACAATGCAAGTCTTAACCACAAAAGATACCCTATTGTACCCAGAATAGACTTCAAAGAGTGTATTATAATGTTATTGGCTATGTTAATAAGCATGATACGTGCAATTGGGATTAGGGATGTAAGACGATGCACGAGAATATATCGATAACATATTAGGTTCTATTTTAATAAAACATTCCATTATTAGAATTTGGTGTGCTCTTGGTGTGCTTTCTTTCTTTGAACCAACAAACTGATGACCGTCTTCGTCTTATAACTCTGTAGTTGTCTGTTTTTTTTTAACAATCGGAAATTCATAAATCAGGAATAATTTGTAATAATTCCTTTCAAAATTGCATTCTTTGACTTTGAATACATACTTAATTCCTTTAACCTTGTTATAAGTCAGGATAAATATTGCTTTCAAAATTGCATACAGGTACTGGTAACATTCCTGACTATGAATACTTATTTTTATAGCCTTGTTATTGACCTAACATGACAGTCTAGAATGGTTGCAATAGCAGACACACTGAGCCTATTATTTTAACATCAGTGCGTTCTAAAATGAAATGGGTCATTGATGTATTCTCATACATCTGTGCCAGTCGGGCTAAATTGACAATGCTGAGAGTAATATGGTGTCGGTTACT
Organism: Nomophila noctuella; assembly: GCA_958496325.1. NCBI lineage: Eukaryota > Metazoa > Arthropoda > Insecta > Lepidoptera > Crambidae > Nomophila > Nomophila noctuella. Next base: position 3,406,541 of record OY292501.1, read on the forward strand.
TTAATAAAACATCAAATTGGAAAGTTCAAAATTTGAACATAAACTATTAATTCATAACTTTGACAGAACTTCATTATTAAACTACTCGTAAATACTAAAAAAATTGTCGATACTTCTAAGCTTTGGTCATCCCTATCGCAATGGGAGAGTGGACTACAAACAAATAGAAAAGAAAGGAAATATGGATAAATTAGATGCGCATTGGCGATTTTACTGGATATCTTTGACCTTCTTTTATGCTTCCTTTTTATGTACAATTAAGTAATTTTCCAACAGGAAAATTTATTGTTATTAACATTAAAATATAGGAAGTAAAACATAACTTCCTATATTTTAATGTTACTAACATATCCATATTGGCCATGTTTGCAAAATCTATTTTTACTAAGTTCATATCGAACTTTGCTTGGCAACATTTTTCAGTTATTCTTCATTTTGTAGAAGTTGATCACCTCATCTGCGATTAACCTTTAACCTTTAAACCTTTAAATGATGTCTTTTTAAATATAAACTTACTATACGAAAGCGAAGTTATAAATTGTTCAAAGTAGTATTGCTCAATAATAATGATATCCGTAGTATAAGCATTCATTGCACCTATGTTTAAAAATAATAACGATGTTTTTTATTTGTTACAGGTATGCTCCCAGTTTCAACTTATATTTCGGCATGTCTGGTGATCGCCAATCACCCTCCACAAAGGGTGAAAGAGTTCAGAAGGTAGTAGCATTAAATAAAGACTTTGACTTAGGTAATAAGCGCCATTGTGGCAGCGTTAAATACTCGTTACCGTGGAAATGGTTCTTACAGAGAAAACATATGAAATTCAAATAATTTCGCCAAGTTCGACAGGTTCCTTGACGCGGCGAATCTATGTATTACACAGCGTTCCCCCAAAAAAGTCCTGTTATCCTTAAACGAGAAATTCCAATAACTACTTCAATTAAAAATTACAGACCACTGTCAGTATTATTACGTAAACTTAATCGACCATTGTCTTTTAACAGTACCGTTTAATTTACTCGTGACCCCTTTAATAATTCTGATAATAGACTTCCCTTCAATCATAACCTTAAATACAATTTTACATCAAACGTCCCGTCTTGAATAATTAAATCATCATTTTCCAACCAGTTAAATAAAAGACGGTCGATTCAAAAAGCCGGGGCTCGCGAATTCATCAACCAAATTACTAGCTGTAAATCCCATCTATTATTAATTAGAACCAGTTTGTTTCACCACCAATGCGGTGCGTTTAAAGCCCGGCATACCCCAACCCCTTGTGTAAACTGAAAAAGGGGGGATACGACCCTTAATTATGGCCGAAGTGCCTTCGTTAACACTGCGTAAATCACAATTCTTTACGTAAAAATCTCACAGCGAGATCCATTACAACACTATAGCGGGTGTGGGGTTGCCATGTAGCCTAATTTCTGCGGATATTAATGGATATTCCTTCGATGAAAATGGATAATTTTGTATTCCTTTAATAATGTCTAAAATAATATTTTGACGCAAGCCATCTCAGTAAAAAGTAGTTTTTGATACTTATTCCGTATACCTTCAGTTCTGATTCGGATTGTGGCGAACGACTCCTATCGTCGCATATGCATAGTATAAATGTTCATTCTCTTTCACGAATCTGCTACAAAATCTCGCCGTATTTTACCGTTATGAACAGAATTGATCGTCAATCTTGAGGATAGTTTTTAGACTACATAGTTAATTTACCTCGAAATGTATCCCATTTTCCCAAATTCTTTATTTTCGCATTAAATCATGGTCACCCTGGCTAGGAAATGGCGCTACGTTCCCGGTGTCAATTACCCAAATTAAATACACCGCGCGGCCTGGATTAATATCACTTTTATATCACTTTACAACGCCAATTTAACAGCTAATAAGCGTTGCTTGCGGAACCGAGGGTTTGTGACTTGTGGTTATTTTGTTTGCCAGTTTTTAAAGGGTATTCGAGTCCCAGTTTAGGTTACTTGCCTGCTTTGGTAGGAGAATATAGTTAACTTGTTGAATAAGATAAAAATGTATCTTAAACTTCACGGAAATGACGATTCTTAACTCTCCATCGTTTGTCGAGAACACTAGTTTTGGTTCATATAATTGGTAGATGCTATATGACATGCTATCTATATCCTCTTTTCATGTATGAGTTAAGTTTATTCCACATTGAGTTATCCCAGATAGTTCCACATTCGAAATTGAACACCCATATAGCTCAAGCTTAACCCCTTATTTGGGTGATTTGGGGGCACGGCAGAGCCCCAGCCAACAGATATTTTCCTCAAGGATCATAGTCGTAGCGGGCCGGGACTGGAGTCCAGTCCATTGCCTTGGAAGGCAATAGGGTATTACACCAATTTTTGAAAACTGCTTAAAATCAATATTTGTGCCGTAATGTACTACCAAATATTTTATTTTGATTTTTAAATACCGATAAACGGTCTAAATTTATGTTTAAAATTAGGACTTGACATTGCCAACGCTAAACGCCAATCGAAAACGCTAGCCGCCATGACGTTTCTTCGCGAGACGTCACTCGGTTAGTGAAATAGTTATCAAAACTTACCAACATTAGTCATAAAGTATTTGACTGACTATCGGAGTGACATCATATCGGATTCTAAAATGGCGTTTGCTGTTTTTGACACATTGAAAACAGAATAAAAATGTCGATCTGTAAAATTAAATTATTAAATTTACGCATTTGATTTTGGTGAAATGTCAACGTTTTTTTATTTATTTTGTTTAAAATCTATCACATAAATGCATTTATATATTTGTTCTTACATGGTGTAAAATACCCTATTGCCGTGGAAGCGACCGAGGGACTAACGCTAGGATGATGATTAAATATAGGTATATAAGTTCAATAATTATCAAGTCCCATCTAATAATCGTTGCTTCAACGACTGCATCGTACAACCTAAGCCTTCAAATAAGTATCATAAAACCTGGCCTTTTCACCTTTTCAGGCCATGCCTATACGTTCGCGGATTGAAGTAATTTTCCAAGGTGATTTACGATCAGGGTTATGACTCGCTCTTATGGGATATTAAGGGGGTATAGGGGATTTCTTCGAGATGAACACATTACGTAATATACCTGTAAACTGTGATTTATGTGGGTAATAGCTTTGGAATTTAACGTGTTTTGACTAAATGTGTTTTTTAATGTCTTAGGCCGGAGTTTGTAAATATTTGGGCCCGGACTTGCTTTGGTTAAGGCTAGGAGAGTTACTTACAAATTAATGTTGCTTGTTGATGTGAATAGACTCACAATCAATGATGACCTATGATACAAAGTGTCAAAATAAGTTAATAGTTGGAAAAACATTTTTATCCATATTAACTATTTTATTTAACCTTCTTTCTTACATGAAAGAAATGGGATTAATTTTAATCAATATGTTTTCGTTTTGTTATTGCAATGCACTGTTTAGTAATACGAGTAAATTGTACATCAACACATCAACGAGTATTAATATTTATGTCATACAAGATGTACACGTACGTATAAAGATAGTTGTATAATAATAAGAAGCCAAATTAAAATTAATAACTAACTTGCACCAATCAAGAACATTCTAAATACATAGATACCCCACTATACAAGTGTGTTAAATTAGTTAACGCTAGAATCTAGGGCGAAATCTAGACCGAAGCACTTTGTCTAGCGCTTAGAACAGAGCCTAGGTAATGAAGATATCCTTCAACGGCTGAGCGGGCGCAATGTATCTCCACACGTGTAGTTAGCTGGGCTAAGTAAAAATTAGTCTTAAGATTAAAGGATAAGGGAATTGATTGTTTTTCAGGAGGTGCAAGATTACTTATGGTAATACTCCTGATGGGTAATGGCTTGCTATATGAAACATCAGTTTTCAAAGAGGAAACAAGAGAAATGAAAGCCGTTGGGCAAGCTATATGTGTTAGGAAAATCTTAACGGATACTCACAATTAACATGTATGCAGGAGACCACGAGTACTAAAAATGAGTGGTTCTATTCTTTTAAATACAACGATATAGCTTTTCCGTTATTATACAAAGCTACGTCACTTTACTCAATCTCTCTTTATGGCATTATGTTTGCTTAAAGAATTGATGCGGATATATACAATAAATAGCGATTCGCCCCGGCTTCGCACGGGTGCACCTAAATTTATCAGTGTTTCTTTACTATATCATGCATGAATTATACATATTAACCTTCCATTAGAATCACTCTATCTATGAAAAATAAGTGCATTAAAATAAGTTGTGTAGTTAAGATAGAAGCATACATAGATACCCGACTATACAAGTGTGTTAAATTAGTTAACGCTAGAATCTAGGGCGAAATCTAGACCGAAGCACTTTGTCTAGCGCTTAGAACAGAGCCTAGGTAATGAAGATATCCTTCAACGGCTGAGCGGGTGCAATATATCTTCACACGTGTAGTTAGCTGTGCTAAGTAAAAATTAGTCTTAAGATTAAAGGATAAGGGAATTAATTGTTTTTAAGAAAGTGCAAGTTTACTTTTCGTTTGGTTCCCCTGATGGGTAATGGCTTGCCATTAGAAACATCAGGTTTCGAAAAGGAAACAAGAGAAATGGAAGCCTTTGCGCATGCTTTATCCGTTAGGAAAATCTTAACGGATACTAACATGTATGCAGGAGACCACGAGTAGGTACCTACTAAAAATGAGTGGTTCTATTCTTTAAAATAAAACGATATGGCTTTTCCGTTATTATACAAAGCTACGTCACTTTACTCAATCTCTCTGTATGGCATTATGTTTGATTAAAGAATTGATGCGGATATATACAATAAATAGCGATTCGCCCCGGCTTCGCACGGGTGCACCTAAATTTATCAGTGTTTCTTTACTATATCATGCATGAATTATACATATTAACCTTCCATAAGAATCACTCTATCTATGAAAAATAAGTGCATTAAAATAAGTTGTGTAGTTAAGATAAAAGCATGCATAGATACAGACATACGGCAGATAGCGATTGTTTTATACTATGTAGTGATAATAATTTTAAAAGCAATCATTATCACTTCATATGAGGAACAGATGCACAATGAACATAGTTTATGGAAACTGATAATTTTCATGCGAAACCGGAGCCGCTACGTTAGTATGATCATATCAAAAGACAGCCAGCTTACCGTTAACTATTTTACGCTTCTCCCTTAATAAAGTAGCTAAAACACCACTCTCTAGAACTTGTGGAACTTTAAATGTATAGTTAATGCCTACATTTCGAAGTACAGTGTAAACCGATCAGTTGTTTGGTAAACTAATTGCCAAGTTACACCAACACCGCCCTTTAATGGATGCGTCGGGGCGCGGCTGTTGCGGAATTGGGGTACTGTTTTAGGTTAAGAACGTACAACTTGTGAAGTATATAATGTACATTATGTACTGGGGAAAAACTTGTATCAGCCTATTAATGTCCCACTGCAGAGCTAAGGCCTCCATCATTTGAAATCATGTTTTCGTTACAAAGATGTGTTTTGGCTTAATAATCACGCTTGCCAAATACGGGTTGGTGATCACAAACCCAGACTGTGTTCAGAAAAATCGACACAATTATTTTCCTCACCCGAGAACGCACCCAGGACCTCGAGATTATGGCGTGGTATTTAAACCACTACATCATCCAGGCGCTCGAAGATTGGAGGGAAAAAGTTATCAATTAATGTGGAAACATTAATTTAAGCTGTATTGTAAGAAAGAAAAGTGATCCCCAACAATAAATGTATAATTAGTTGAGCATAATGCTTAATGCTAACTTATGCTTATTAATATATTTAAAACTAACTAACAAGGTTCTTCTAACTAAATGCCGGGTGCCTAGAGCCTGTCTGGAAATGATTACTTGAACACGCCTATCTAAACTCGTTATTTGTTCGCTAACAAAACCATCATTACTTTCCGGTCACAAACTGACAAAAACTGGGGCAGTGTGACAAACACAACTTTTAACTAAGCAAAAAATCCCAGTCCAGTTGTTACCAACATCTTTTTAAACTTTCCGAGCTGAACATTGGATACGTAAGTTATCTCTTGAAATATCGCGTTCGGCAGCGCCCGTTATTACAATATCTCAGAGAGGATCGTGTAAAAAGAGAGCCAAGTTCCATTGCAGTCTACATTATTAATAACGGTATGGTATTTTTTTGGAAAAGTGAAGAGTATTAAGAAACAGAGTGAGATACAGACACTGATTATGATAACTGGAATTGAGAGGTTTTCATCTATAGTATAGTAATATTATAAAGTTGAAGAGTTTATTTGTTTGTTTGAACCAGCTCATCTCAGTAACTAATTATTTTTAGGTTTCCACACTATGTGTGCGGAAACCGAAATCCACGTGAACGGAGTCGCAAGCGGCCGCTATTATGCTACTTGACAATTTAGTTCATACAACATATCAAATACCTACGTTAATTACAAAGGTTGCAAATCATGTAAAAAGGTTTTATTGTAGAAAATAATCTACTTTAAGTCCGCATCCCCTTAAACCTAAAGTACAGCAAATCCAAATGAATTAAATTTCCTACGCACTTAAGGCCTGAAATATACACCTCATAATATTTTATTACTATCAGAAAAAGGCGAACCCAGCGAAAATATGCTTAAGTTTAGGTTCCAAGATTTTGCCTGTACGCTATAAAGAGGGTCGTTCTTTATGATATGTGATATGAAAATATGCTTTACCTCTATAAAATAAACTTGGCTGTTTATTTACCGTGCGCCTCGTGCAAGACGTTCTAAAATTATCTAGCACTTACTGAAAGCGGTAACTTAATCGCTTCTGGCCATATCGACGGTATAGTAAAGCTGTATTTTAACGGTATAGCTAACCAATACGCTTCTATTGAAGAAACTACATGAGATAAGATTTTGTATCGTCCTTTTTGAGTCGTGTTCTTCAATACTGACATTGTGAAGTGAAAAACAATATCTCTTTAAGTAATTTCTCCGCCCGTGTGGTTTTCGGTTTCCGCACACAGTGTTATACTTTAGCTTAAAGCCTTCCTCGACGAATGGACTACCCAACACATAAAAAAATTCAAACTAGTAGTTCCTGACATTAGCGCGTTCAAACCAGCAGACAAATAAACAAACTCTGAGGGTCGTGATGGTGAAATGTTATTATGGAGGGGCTTGTCATTGTCTATGATAATAGGTGCCTATCGGGATTCAAACCAACGACCCCGCGATGTGAAGCGGTGTTTTACCACTATGATAGCTTTTGGAATATCATTGAACCGCGAAACGATTAGTGGTTTAATTTAAATGTAAATATCGAAGTGCAAATACTCAAAAATGATTTGTTGCAAACATTTATTTGTTTGAATGAGTAAATAGAGGTGCACTGTTTCAATTAATGGTTTGATTCAGAATTGGGTATTTGACTGCATACGAAATAAATTATGATATTCCAACATTAAAGATGAAATCAAAAATCAAGCACAATTTTTTATCCCACAGTTACTTTCGAGCTTTTAACAAATTTTTACACCTAATTGAATCTAAAAGAGTATTGATGTGACATAGAGAAATGTGACGTCACAATTTTGTATTTCATACAGTTTTTCCCACAAGTTTACGTTTTTGACATTTAATAAATGAAGGTGATTTGCCATGTCAGTCAAATACCGGATTCAATTGACGTAGCAATTATTGGATAAGTACTTTTCAATTTGCCAGTTAACTGTTAAGTTATCATTGTTTCAAGAAGGTTCTTACACGGACTCTTTGTAATGTATTTTAACTGTAAAAACAGAGTTAGTCGAAATTACGCGACCAAAGTTCGGTAGCAATGCATTTTCTATACAATATTACGCTTCGCAATTTCGGCATGGTGTGTCATCATCCATTTAAAATACAGTGCAGGCGTACTAACGCCGATCTTCGGTCGCGTTTTTTCCGCATAGTGTGTTTCTATACTAAATAAAATTAAATAAATAAATTCATTGGACTAACACACCAATTGCCTAGCCCCAAACTAAGCTCGAAGCTTGTACTATGGATGCTAGGGAACGGATAGATATACTTAAATAAACATCCATGACTCGAGTTCAAATGCCGATGTTCATCACACAAACATTTGCCCCTAGTGGGATTCGAACCCGCGACCTTTGGTTTTGTAGCCAAGGTCTCTAGCCACTCGACCAACAGGCCTGTCAACTAGGTGCTAAACATTGCAGCTCTGCGCGGTAGGAAACATGATTGGTGTCCAAAATTGTTTGTTATTATTATATAGATAAGATAAGATTTAATAGCACAACCTAGTTTAAGATAACTAGACCAACGAGATTTAAATAAGAAAAAAGTAGTCAATCGATCGATGTTTCACACTACCTCAATATTAAAACGACACTTCCTAGGTATTACCATACTTTGTAGGAACATTCTAAATTACCAGAGGGATCCCGTTTAATTTCCTGCAACTTTCCCGAAGGAGGGACACATTCCTGGCTTATCCTACAATCATTAATTACGAAAAGCATAGATTTAAATGGTTGGATATGCCCGACAAGAAAAAATGTGGCATTTTTTTGTTTGAAATGACGTATGTTTCAACATGCTGTCACTGCGATAAGAAGCGATCGTCGCTTCAAATTTTAGAGCCAATTTCTGAGCGGATTAAAGTATGGCAAAGGCATATCTAACGAATTATATCTATGACGAAAGGTCACTGCTTCTTAACCGTTTTTCCGCCAACCGATTTATGGAGTACCAACATTAATAATACTGAATATCACATCAATTTGGCAAACGAATGGATGTCGTCACTTCTAATGGTACCTGACCTCAGAGTGGCTAAGTAGTAATAAAGATTGCCTAGCCTCTTAGGATAGACAGGTATAGCTGCGAATCTTTATGATACCTCAATATATTATCATCGTTTCTTATATAACTTGACGGGCCTGTTGGTCTAATGGTCAGAGACCCTGGCTACAAAACCGAGGGTCGCGGGTTCGATCCCGTTAGGGGCAAATGTTTGTGTGAATGCCATTTGTACTCGAGTCTGGATGTTAACAAACGTATTTTAGTATGTCTATCTGTTCCCTAGCTTCTATATTACAAGCTTCCACTTAGATTGGGGCTTGGTAATTGGTGTGTTAGTCCAATGAATTTAGTTATTTATAACTCAAAGGTGACTGTCTGATATACTGATCAACGCGCAGCCTAAACCACTGGACGGATCGGACTTAAATTTGCCATGCAGGTAGATGTTATGATGCAAGCTTCCGCTTAAATAGGGTTTTCATCAATTCTTCCCCCAAGGGAATAAAATGATATTCACTCGGACAAAGTCGCGGGTGACTGCTACTTAAAAATTTAGGCGGCAATTCATTTTCTATACATACTTAATTACGCGACGTAATCATTCAATCGGCATAGTGTCATCTTCCATTTACAGTTTTCTGTAGGCGCAGCCACACCAAACTTCATATGCCTTATTTTCCACATAGTGTATCTCTTACAAAGAATCTCTTTAAAAAAATACGTGTAAGTCTCAGCGTAAGAGAATAAGTTTGTTTACCGATACGACCTCCTCACCTTCAAGAAAAGAGCGTACTCCCTTCTAAAAGGCCGGCAACGCATTTGTGACTCCTCTGGTGTTGCGAGTGTCCATGGGCGGCGTTGATTGCTTACCATCAGAGAATACGTCTGCTCGTTTGCTGCCCTATAATATAAAAAAAAATACGTAACTTTACTAACTTGTAGTAGGGTAAAAAAATATTGACGTGCAAAAGAATTTCCTTGTAAATCTAATTGCTGAATAAATATCTTTATCTTTATCTTTATCTTGTGACAATATCATCAAACTATTCATTCCACATTTCTTGCGAACTTCGCAAATAGCTATCAACACAATCAACCAACATTCGACTGTACACCATAATTATTATTAATGGTATCGGAACGCTCTCTAATTAAGTCTTTTCTGTTAATTTATTGGTTGTTTTCCAACGGCCGAGGCAGCTGTAATCAAAACAAATCGCTTCCTACAAAACACGCGAGGGAATAGGAACAAATTGGATTCGACTCGAAGTTGGTTGGCTATTTCTGTCGATAGTAATGTGAAATACAAGTATCTCTATTATTTTGTTATTGGAATGACTCTTATTTTTGCTTGCCTAGGTGGGGCGGTAGGAAGTGTTATTATTTTGTCACGCATAATTATTTAATTAAAAGTTAAATACAAAAAGAAATAACTGGTAACACTATCGTGCTATAATAATCATATAAACTTATGCTACTATCTTATTAATCATATATAAATATTAACATCTTCCAAAGCATCTGCTGAAATTATAGCAATAGACAAAAAAATAGTTATACTTTTGCACACCCATCCGACCATTGACGCCACGAAAACTCGCTTAACTTAAAACTTTGCGCTCGACCTTTTATTAATATCTACTATATTTTTACAGTTTACGTCTCCAAGGATCCGCCATATTGATTTTATCGTGAGCAAACTAATCTACCTTATTGAATGTTGGTGTATAGTTTTATCGACTTGGGCATAGTTTCTCAAACCACTATCTGTATCAAGAGCGCATTAAATAATGAAAGTTTCCTTGGAAGTTTTATCTGAAGTACTTTGATATGATAAAGTAAATTTATTTTAAAGTATGTTATAGCAAATAGCAGGATAAGGTTATTCTAGATATATTTTTGAGTGTCTGATATAATTTCTTCTGAGATATCATGTTTTCAGTTGAACTGATTGCATTTTTTTATGGTTTCAATGAGGAATAAAAAGTAAAGAACTAATTAATAGTTCTTAATAAGTAGGCAACCTGATATTCACTGTATTGAAAGACTGCTTCTGTATGTATCAAAGAAGGATGAAGAAGTCTAGAAGTAATTTTTTGTTGCATTGCAAATGAAACACAGCATAATCCCATTTTATTTTGTTTTTCCATCAATGTTTTTTTATGGCTTCCAAGTTTTTTTTCTTACGGGCTACATAGGTATTTTCTATGCTTTTATTTTATTTTGAGAAAACCCCGTCCATATAAGTAGTTACGATCATAAGCGAAAAGATTAGTCCAGTATCTAAAATACAAATACAAGTAGGGTTTATGTTTTCAATCCCCTTAATAGAATGTGCGAGTAGATAGCTTGGATCCACGTTGTGCTTTGCTATCGCGAACTTCAAGGTACATTAGTCTTAACGACAGTTTTATCTAGAACACACTAATGCATATAAACTACGAGTATATCCAACTACTATTATAAAGGCGAAAGTTTGTAAGTATGGATGTATGGATGGATGTATGGATGTTTGTTACTCTTTCACGTAAAAATTACTGAATGGATTAGAATGAAACTTCACCACAATATAGCTTATACATCAGAATAACACATAGGATATTGGAAATCGAAATCCACGCGGACGGAGTCGCGGGCGGCCGCTAGTTCAAAATAGTTTGTGTTTGTCAGTCGCCACTCGCGCGTCTTCGTAAAGTAATTTACCTCAATTGCTATGGGTGAAGTTCAGTGCAGAGTTTAGGTTATGAGTTAGATAACAGCGTTGCATGCTTTCTGTTCAGTTAGGTATTATTCATTGACTAGTAACTTAGTGAGCAATTGTGGTCTATTGTAAGACACTTATCCAGTAAATATCTTTCTTCTTAATCATACGAGTTCATCTAATTTAGAACCGAGTTGTGGCTTTGATTTTGTTTATAGCCAAAACTCTAAAATCGTTATTAAGTTGGACCGACTCTCAATATTCAACAAGAAATTATGTAGTACCTACCTAATATAAAACAAAAAAGAAATTAATGGTAATGTTATTTTTAAACATCATAAGTAAGTCAAAACAACTCTTTTGTGTTGCGGTGAAAATGTTTGGAACCATTGACAGTCTTTGAGGTGGTTTCATTATAAAAATTGGTGTTGATAATTACGTCTTTCAAACATAACATAGACGACAGCTTTTACAGAGTACCTACTTTCAATATTAATTAAATGTGCTTCCACTTCTTTGTTTACTTTATGATTATAACTTATAATGAATTCATTGGACAAATTGCCTAGCTCCAAACTAAGTTAGAAGCTTATACTATGGATACTAGGGATCGGATAGACATACTTAAAGGCTTTTATTGTTATCAATGACTAGAGTACAAATTACCTCACCCATGTAGTTGCATTCTTTACCACCCGTCTTCTGAGCACTTACCAAAATGGTTACTAGCAATTGTGTGCATGATACCAACATCTGTTTTAAATAGAGTAGTTTGCCATTGCCTTCTCCATTTCACAAACTTACTCGTAGTGAGTAGATTTCCTCGCGATGTTTTCCTTCACCGTACAGCTGGTATGAAATTACGCACACACATTTCTGATAATCCAGAGGTGCGTACCTGACCGGATTTGAACCGCTGACCACGCATTTGAAGCGGGACTCTTACCACTAGGCTACCGAGCTATTCTTATGCTAAAGCTGGTAATGCCACTACTAACCCTTAATTAAGGATATATTAACAACTTGCGTGTTCGAGTCTCGTTTCACGCAACGCGGCGACGGGCGAGATGCAAGCAACAAGTACGCGCAACGGAACGGTTGATAGTCCACTGTGTTGCCAGGTATTTAATAATTCTATCTGAATTTAAATTCATTTGCTTTGAGGATGATTTTGTTCTAGGACGTACTGAATTTTAAAAATAGGATGAACCGTTTTTATGAAAATAACATTATTTGTTTCTACCGAAAGTATTTTCTTTATTGAACCGTATGTTACATTAAGTCCTTATACAAGTGTGAAATATGATTTGTGTAACACCGATTAGTGTCTTCATAAATTTAATAATAAAGAAGTCTCGAATGACTCGGTTTCAATACCAGGTCTTTATTTAAATACAAAACTAAACATAGTACTCGGTAATCCAAAGCCCCCAAAAAAAAGCTACAGAATTAGTAGCAAAAAAGACTAGCACAGCAACACTGCGTTGTTTAATTATGTAGGCAACAAGTCCTGAAAACTCGAAGCCAATGGGGATAATTGCAGAAAGGAAAAAGGCATTAAACTTGCTTCTGCCGCTCAAAGGATTCCCGTTTAATCTATGAAAGTTGGAGTTGAGAAACGTTGTAGCAATCGCTGAATTATGGCATGCTCAATTATATCTCACTAGTATTCCGCCGGCTGCTTTGTCTGCGTAGACAACACGACTAATCAGGAGTCTAAAAAAGGGTTAAAATACCTTGTATACGTACAGACGTTATCTTAATATCATCATCATCATTATCAACCCATTTACGTCCCTGCTACAGGTCTGTCCCTTCCCTATAGGTAGATAGGGAACGGAGGCCCTTTGCTGATTGGCGGTTATAAACTACAGTGCAACAACGTGCCTTCCGAAACTCGGAGGATCTCGAATGTTAAATATGTTCGGCACCCACCCATCCGAAGAACATCCGGCCTTTGTAAAAATTGCATAACCTGAATATCGCTGACCACTGCACCGAGCACTGAACCTCTTAATATTTTCAATGGACAACGTACTCATAGGAAATGAACGACTGTACTGTCGAATAGTCTCTACCGGAAGGAGTCGAACCGACTGTAGTAAGGTGGCCAATATTTAATTGGCCGAGTCACGACAATCGGCAACTTGAATCAAATCTCCTCTCCAACCAAATATCTTCAATTTCCGTTTCCATTGAAAACGCATTCTTACGGAATCGCCAAGCCTTTGTAAAGGAATATGGACATTCTACCATTGGTTCAACCATCTTAAGCAATTCCGTATCAGAAGAAATTTGTTTGAAGTCAAATCAGTTGTGAGAATTTCAATTTTAAACCAGATTCGAAAGACCGTATGCCGAACCCGATTTCAGGACAAACAAGTTTTAAATAGTTATGTGATTTGTATTTTTCATTGATTTTTGCTATAGTCTAGTATTGTGGATATCGACTTAGAGACCTTCATTCATTCATTCATTCAAAAATACTTTATTTATAGGCCTCAGTGAGGCACTTATAAATCGTCAATGATATCACAATGTAATGAATCTACCACCGACTTCGGAACGCAGTCATCTACCGAGAAGAAGCGGCAAGAAACTCGATAGTTGCTCTGTTAAATCGGCAATAAGTACAATATTTTTTAAATACATTAATTTCATTACGTTCTCTAACTAAGCCATACAGTTCCTTATCCTCAGTATATAAATTACAAAATTGTATAGATAGACTGAGTCCCAGCTGACCAGTCGCTAAAGGTGACACCTGATCAATCACGTATGGTAAGGTTATGTAAACATAACTTTGTTGAAGAATAGTTCAGTTGATATTACGTTACTGCAAAAGGCTACACCGTGGTAAATCTTGAATTTTGTGGTAAGATCAACGTTTTATCGTATTTCATTGGCAGATTTGCACCATACAGATTTAGTTAATGTATTACTTGTTAAAATGTTTGTAACTAGCGGCCCGTCACGCGGTTTCACCCGCGTCCCGAGGGGGCTTTCCAATAGTGAAAGAATTTTGGAAATCGGGCCAGTAGTTTTTGAGTTTATTTGTTACTACAAAAATTACAAATCTTTCCTATTTATAATATTAGTGTATGTAGATGATAATGTGTATCGTATTCTTAAAATTGGCGCAAATTCTCTAATTCTTCTTGGGCGCTTTTGTAGGGTATCTATTCAATATCGATTGTCAGATATTTCGCCTTAAATCGCCAATATCGTTGAGGTCTCAAAGGTAAGGAGAATTCTCGGTACCATGTCATTGTGTTTAACAATGCTCGTTTTCAAGCAAACTGTGTAAACAGAATTACGAAACACTGCATTATTTCTACATTCCAAATAATAGCATTTGTCACTTGTCGTGGGAAACCTAATGTTGCTTTAAATGTAGGTTCATAAACTAACAGATCAACAATCTCATTAGAAATCTGCTTGTAGTTATTCTTACGATAGTCTTTGAATTTCTTCGATTTGAAGAGAAGGCTCTTCCTGTGCCCCTTTGTTATGTAGGTTTGCTTATATCTTCAAAACTTCATAACGGATTTTGATACGAATTCTTGACTGAAATAATTAATTTATTAAAAAGGATGGTTTAAAATATGTTCAGACATTCACAATAATACTCGAGGAAGGCTGAACCTTTTCGTGCGAAGCCAGGGCAGGTCTCTAGTTAACCATAAATCATGAAAGATTGACAGCGCAATTCTACGCCCCTTTCATGCTATCTATTTCAAAACTAAGTTCTTAAAGGTTAGCAGAGTTCCGTTACTTTGGTTGTCAATAAGTGGCTGTTGACATTCGCCATCAAGGGAATCGTATGCTCGTCTGCTCTATAAAAAAAGTGGCTATCGAGTCAATAAAGTGTGGAATGGCATCCTTACGGGTCATGAATTCCAAGGTTCGGAGTTACGATCAGCTCGGCACAATTCCCGACTTCGTCCCATTGGTCACGTGACACTAATAAACCCCCATTTTTATTTGGCCAATCCCCTTTCCACGGTCTATTGGACATTTGATTTAATTGGACCTCGCCGCGCTTATGTAAATAGTTGACGTACTTCAAAACTGGCATAGTACAGTCTCACGCCACATTTATTAACTGTTTGCTTTAATTACAGGCGCGACTAAAGAAAATACCGTTAAAAATCTTCGAAATTGAACGCTATTTGGTCACTAGGAAGATTGATTTCGGTTTGTTTTTTGTGGTGGATTGTAAAAAGTGCGTATTGAAATGAAAGCGGCCGCCATTTTGCCGTTTTACCGTTAATTTGCTTTTGTCGCACGGGAAATTAGATGTTGCGGTCATCCGCGGTAATGGAACCTATCGTTAAGTTAATTCGCCGTGTCTGGATAGCCCACAAGTATAATGGAGTTATAAATTGCACGTCAAAATGCTAGATTAGTACGTATTTATATCCCTTAACTAACTCACATGTGGACTGTGTTCCAGTATTTTATGTCTTCTTAAGAACGTAAAGTTCTGAATGTTTAATCGCTTCTATAAATTATGTATTGACGAAGAATAGGCCTATCGACTCAGTGTGAGCTTGTGCCACTTGCGAGCGTTTATAAAGATTCCTGTTTAATCCCATGGGAGCTTTCAATCGGGATGAAAATCCAATCCCATAATATAAGTCAGCGCATACCTATTTTGATTAAAATCCGTTCAGGAGTTTCAGCGTGATTGACAGACAAACAAACAAGAAACAAAGACTCACACACATTTATAATATTAGTGTGATGAAATATACATTTTCATTTTTCATTTCATTATCGTGATGACAATTATGTCTAGGTACTTACAAAAATACTGTGGCTCCAAAACAGATGTAACTTAACTCTTGACGATCAATTGTTCTAGAACATTCTAAACCTTCTCGAATCACGTGCCACTATCACATATACCGATATAATTCCGCTGTATTCTTCACGGCATCGTAGAAACGAATTCTAGCTTCTGCATAGAGTAAATATGGTTAAAGCTGTTCATATTTCAACCTATTTCCTCGCAAAGTTCACCCGAAACGGGGTCTATTTTATAATCTCGCGAACTCCGGTGGACGTTTCAACAAAAACTTATTTTTAAAGCAAACAACGGAGGTTTTTGTTCCGTATAGGATTAGGATTTGGTGTTTTCTGGGGTTTGGAGTTATTTTGCGAGGTGGGAAAGCATTTGTAATCGTGGAGTTTTGGTCAGCAAAGGTTGTTTGTGAGTTTAACGGGTATTGTCACGCTGTCACCTATACTTACTAATATTAAAAAGCTGATCACTAGAGTTAGTTATTCAATAACATTACCTAGGTAGTACTTAATAATTTTGAATTGAAAAAATCAAAATAAGTCCAAAATCCTAGATCGAAGAAACGAATCAAACTTTCGCGTTAAGACGAAAAATACCGTAGATTCAATCAGAAGTAGTGTGCCTACAAGAAACTTAGCCCATAATCCGAGGTCCAAAGGTCAAGTTGTAATAAGTAAGTAGCGGCAAGTCGAGGAAACTTTTAATGCGTTCGGAAATAAATCGACTATTTGTCTTTATAACTGGGCCGAGGGAATGGCGGTTTTCGGATTGCGAAGTACACTTCAATGAAGTGTTTCCAACGTGATGTTGCTAAGTATTTTAGTAAACATTCTTTCTCAACAGCTAATTTGTGATTTTGTTGGAAATGTCCACTAATGTGTCGCAATAGTGAAGTTATTTATTTATAAGTATTTCACTAGTTTTTCCCGCCGCATTTCCCGCATTATCAAGATGCCTGTTTTATCCAATGGGAGCATTTTATCGGGATAAAAATATTCTATCACCTAAGCCAGCCTTATATATGTCCCTGCCTGTTTATCAAATTTCATCAAATCCGTTCACTAGTTTTCTTTCTTATTAAGCTCGATTATTAACGGTTTCTAAATGCGTTCGTTTACTTTATCATTTTTCAATATGTATTTGAAAAAAGATACAATATATTTTATTCACAAATACATACAAAGAGAAATATTTTTTGTAGAAACATTAATATTCGTAAGACCTACATAAACTAATCTGAAAAGTAAATTTGTTTTGCCTCAGAATCGTATTAAGGGCAAATATCAAAGCGAGAATATGAACGGGCGAGTTGGCTACATGATTAATATCTTTACTCGCGTAATTATACCTAAATCTGATACCTAATGCGTTTGTTTGATATACAACTTCGGTTGGTAGACAGATTTGGTTCTTATCTGATGCCGTGGATATTATGACCTGATTCTTTGAACGACACTTTGTATTGATTCTTTGAACGACACTTTGTCTTGAAGTATTGCTCTATTTGGTTATAGAAGGCTCAAGTTATCTTGATCCTATGATTAATTGCCTGGCTTTTTTAAGGTGTCTAATAAATGTACAATACTGGTTCCCCGATTTCATTGATGTGAGTATGATTTAATATTTTTACCTGATTTTATTCCATACTCTATTTGGTAAAATGTGTTGCATTGATATACATATTAACTGTAGGCAAATATGCAGTGTCTGGAAAATAAAAGGCGTTCGTATATTTTTAGAAATTGGGAAGGCGTTTAAATACTTGCTACAAAATGCTTTGAAAAACAGAGTATTTTTTGTTTCTAGAATAAAAAAAAATCTATTAGATCTAATCCGTGCCGTGTAACTGCATTACCGCGAGGACTTCATTCTGCAATTCCGAACTGTTAACTCCAATATGTGAAGTTTTCGCTAGATCCACCCACATTTGTATCTTTACATAACATTTCAAGTCGCAATAAACTCAACAGTTACTACAATAAACTTCACAGTTACCAACTCTCAGCTCTGGTGTGAAACCGCAGATCCAATTACAAAATTTCTATTAACAGTTCGTAAGATATTTAATTGGATTCATCGATAACGGAGCTTCCATTGCAAAATGGGGAATGTAACTGCATGTTCCGATATGTAATGTAACAATATTTGTGCTAGACTGGTATTAATTGATAAATGCTGCAATTTTTGTAAAAGAATGTATGAAATCCGTTCCTTGCACCTTTCAAATTCATAATCATCTAACTATGTCATTAATACCTACTATTGCCTTCAAGATAGATCGTCATTAATGCAGTAATAGGAACACGTTTTACTGTTTTTAATAATAAAGATATACTAACTATTTATTTCTGAAAAAAATTATATTCAAGCGCGTTCCAATTTTAAAACTTTTAAAACGTCACTAACAAATTATTCGAACCGAATTCCATTTTTAAATTTCCCGCCACATCTGTCATCTTCGACAGCGCCGCCATTAAGTGTTTGCCAACTCCTCAAGCTAGAAGTTCAGAGGTTACTTTATACCCCGTGACTTCGAGTTATTATCTTTACGAGGGGTTGAAAAGCTCTCACTTTTTTATTATTGCCTTTATATCGTGTTTTGCCGGATACTTAACTGTTTAACCGAGGCCGAATGAAAGGGCCGGGCGGTAACAAAGCAGTTATTTAGTTACGATTACGACTGCATTACTATAGTTTTATTTACGGCCGGCCTATGAAATTTCTCATTTTTAATTCATGAAGCGTACGAATTTCACCGTCTTTTCGTATTTTAGGCTATTGCCGCAATAACATGGGTGAGATATTGCTTGGTGGAAGTATTAACAGCCATTACGACTTTATAGAACCTTTATATTAAAATATGGCGGGTGCGGACAGAGGTTTCATTTTTATTATTTCATTAATTTGAAACTTGCCACCCGCCCTTGGTTTCATGCAAGAAACGTGAAACGTGTAAAATTTTGAAAATTACATAGGTATGAGGGCAACGCACTTTCGACCCTTGTGCGGTTGCTGGAGTCTATGGGCAACGGTGATCACTTACCATCAGATGGCTCTCCTTGTACGTTTGCATCCCTTTAACAATAAAAAAAGGTGAGAATGAGACATAATAACTGTTTTTGTTTACCGGGTTCAAGGGAAGTTTTTTTCTTTTTCTATTTTATCTGGCATGGGCAAACGCCTCCGCCTCTCATGTACATGTACGGAAGTAATAAAGACGACAAAAACAATTGTTTATTCGAATGAAAACTAACAAAATTAGCTTAAACAAACGAAAATTAAAGAAATCGTTTAAGTAGGTACTTCACTTCCTATTTGGTGTGGTAAATACACAAAATAATTCTAATAATCGCACGTTCTCGGTAACATAAGAAATTGGGTTGTAACGTATAAGTAATATAAACAAAATAAAGGTTTTCCGTAAAACAACATCTCTAAAGAGTGTTATTATTTCTCGTCGGTAAATATGACAAAGCGTTTTCCAATCTTGATAAACATTTCATCTTGACTAACATGTGTATAATCGATATCATTCGATGTTATATTATATAATTTTCCTTAGAGGTAAAATTCTTAGTACCGTATTCTGTCATAATAACATAGGCGTTTTGCGAATTGTGATATTATATTTATTTTGTGAAAAGAGGTGGCAGCCCCATTTCCTTTGACATCGCATAGGTATGACATGTTACGATGAGTATGTGTGACCAACATAGTTTTCTATTTTCAAAATTCAGACATTTGGCTTATTATATTTTTTATCTTAGGGTACAAACACACCTAGCCATAAAAACGCGACCGAAGTACGGCGTGGCTCCGCCCGCAATGTCTTTAATATGGAGGATGACACACCGTGCCGATATTACGTTACGTAAAATTGTATAGAAAATGCATTGCCGCCGAACTTCGGTCGCTTTTATTCGGCCACTTAAGTACTCGTAGTAGGTACGTTTTAGCAGTGGTTGGTTACAATGTTCTGTGGTCGAGTAAAACTGCCAGTAAGTCATTAAGTTACCGTAACAAAGGTAATAAAGAAAATACTGTAACTGTAACTTCATCTGGGTTTAAACACAAGAAAAGAGTAACTTGTATATTTCGAAAAATTTGTTGAGAGAAGGAAACTTATTCAATTATGATGCAAAAATACTAGACGAATAAATATTGTAAGAACATAATATTATGTTTCTATAAACTCGTATACATACAGTCTATTGCATTAATCTGTAATAAAAAATAAGTTTTCGCGCCAAAACGATACCAACATGGATGCCTCGATATCACGGTAATATAGTGTCCTTTTATACATTAAAGATAAGTGGAGCTATTATAATAAAAATGGAATGATATGTATATCACGTGGGCACCTACATATACTTCCATTTGATTTATATTTGCTGATTGTATGTTAACAGAGAGAAAAGGTAGATTTCTCTGAATTTCTTGTTTGATATCAATATTTTTAGCACAAAAAAATCATTTTAACCAGTGAAAGTAGGTATATGCGATATCTTATTACCGTTTTAAAAATTAACGTGGTTGGTTTTGGCTTATCTATAAGAAGCTTATACGGATTTTGACGGGGCTTTTAATGAGCCTGGACCACTTAATTCTATTAATAACTCGGATTCGATAAGCTACGGGTAGAGTTTATACAAATCAAATCTATTTTTTTTGGCTAATACCTTCATAAAATAAAGGCGACTTTGAGCTTTTACAGACAGAAGAGATAGGCAAAATGGCAAGTTTGTTACCTGAAATATGGTACACTTTTTGATAAAAAAACTATTTACCGAAACGGATTTCAAAATAGTAAGTACCTACCTACTTTTCAGTAATTTGATTAACTTATCCTTAACATAAATACAGGGGAAACTGCATGCAAAGCCAGTATCACACTAATACATAATATAAATGTGATTGTTTGTTGAGATGTTTGTTTGTCATTCATAGGTAGTATACAGCCAGGGTATGGATGGACTGACTAAGGTTAAAGGATCCTTCCTGATTAAATTCTCTCATTGGATGAAACAGGAATCTTGATAACGCGGGCAAAGCCGCGGATAAAAACTAGTAGGTATGAAAGAAGAGAAGTTATATCTTAGTATGAAAGAATTGGAAGTTAAGTAAAACCCAGTCTATAGCCACTTCTTAACAGCGATGAGTAATTATACAATTAATTCAACAAGGCACCCAGATATTAAGGCGAGAACTTTGTTTTTGCAGGAATAAGTAACAACTCTTGTTTTGTTTGTTCGTTCGCATTAGGGTTGCCATCTTAGGTTCGAAAATATGTTACATACATACATATTTGGATTTGAAATATGGTTCCCTGGAGCTTAAAGGTGGTGCTTTAAAAGCCCTTTCAAGTCATCTAGTTCATTAAGTTCAATTTCATGTTCTTTATAAGGTATACAGCAAAAGAAAAGAATAGAAAAATAGAGAAGGCGGACTGAATGCCACATTTTTTTATTTTTTTTATGTCAGAGGCAGCAAACGATCTAGCGGGTCGCCTGATGGTAAGCAATCACCGCCGCCCATGGACATCCGCGACACCTGAGGTATCGTTGATGTGTTGCCGGCCTTAACCCCATACCCTCCCCAACTAAGCTCTGGCAACCTTACTCACCAAAATTAACATTGTGTCTCTTTTGATGTAAAGCTGTAAAATGAAATTAACACCACATGTCACTTTACAGCTCTACATCAAAAGAGACACAAGAAAATTCTGTCGACGCTAGGTTTTTTTGAGCCATCTCCTTTTCTCAACCCTAGACATATCTAAGCGTTCACCCTTCCCCTTGCTTCCCTGCTTCTGAGGGCGTATCACTGTACCTGCTTTGTGCTAACACCGACTTAGAAGAAACGTTTTGAATCCACTTCTACAACTGTTATCTAGAGTACAGATCTTTGTAGGATCATTTCTTTGCTGCCATTGTTAAGAAATAGTTGGATGGAAAGGAAATAGAAAGGACGCTTGAATAAGGTGTGAATTTTGATAAAAGTATTATGGCGAGAAATACGTTACACAAGTTTTTGAGATAAATACCTATTATAATAACTAAGAATATTACATTTCGAAAAATAAGTAGATATATATATTCATTGTGTCAAAGTGGAATCAATCTTGTAGTTCGCGCTGTATATGTTGAGAATAGATTATTATATGATTATGATATTTTATCTACTCGAGAGTCGAACTCTCTACTACGTAACGAGCACAACTCACTGTCAAAAAGAGTTCTTAAGTATTTTCCATCATAAATTCCAATTTCGAAACGCTACAAAACTCACATCGTTTATCAATCATTATCTTGCTTGTAATCTATAAGCGAATAACAATCGATTCATTCCATTTGTAGCAAAAATGTTATACCTATCTCTTTTCTTTCCATCTGTGTTTGAAGGTTAGACAAGGACGGGCATATTGGCACTAGTCACGCACTCTTATGCACTCGATTGCATAATGGCGTGTAGTCCCACAATACCATCATACTGCAAGGTTATAACAATATGTTTGAATAAAGCGTATCTATGCAAGGATAAGCCTACATATTGTGTATGTATTGTATATGCTTTAAAATATCATATAGTTTGACTATGATATGTACTTTGTAGTCCAATGTACTTGTCATACCAGACGGGTTGTTGCGGATTGTTTTATTATTTTTATTTGTATTAAAACCTCTTTTGTACCTTTTTAAGTTCTCTATTTTTACTTGTTTTTATATGTCTTTGTGACACTTAAATTTTCTCCTTCTAACTGTCAATATATATTATTACTCACCTCAAGAACCCTTTTATTATTCCTCAATTTTCTCAACACGGGTCAATTCAGGATCATGGTCGTAGCGTACCCTTTTTTTTTTTTTTTTTTGTTTTTTTGTTTTTTTTTTTTTTTGTAGGGGAATGCTTTGACGCACCATGTCGCCGATCCGAGAATGATGATCTATTTTGTGGCGCAAGCCATCTTCGTCATCAGTATCAGCCTATTTACAGTTCACTGCTGGATGTAGGCCTCCCCCAAATGGATGGTAATGACTATAGTCATCACGCTGGGCAAGCGGTTGATGACCACAGTAAAATAAACGGTAGTAAAGAGGCTCGCTGATGTTCATATCCCAGGGTGTTTCTGAGTTGTTTATTTATAACGATACTAGCGGCCGCCCGCGACTCCGTCCGCGTGGATTTCTTTTTTTTTTGAAATAAAAAGTAGCCTATGTTCTGTCTCAGGGTCTAAAGATTGTCTGTACCAAATTTCATCAAAATCGGTTGCGAGGTTTAAGCGGGAAAGCGTAACAGACAGACAGACAGAGTTACGTTCGCATTTATAATATTAGTTGGGATCATAGCTGGGCACCGTTAATAAAATAGTTAACTTCGTTAATCGTTAATCCGCTACAAAAAAAGTTAGCTTCGTTAAACGTTAAAGCGTTACATTTCGGAAGAATTAACGCAAGTTAAAGTTAATCGTTAATCCGTTAACTATGTGAAAAAATGCACTTTTATATCGTTGCGTTAGTGATCTTATAAAACCTGTTGGTTGGTTGGTTTAGGTTCTGGAAGTTAACAGGTTAGGAACCATTGAGGTATTACTACTACATACGTAATAGAGATGACATCACGAACAAAAATTTTCTTACAAACTCTCTTCACAAAGTTGCAGTCTAATTTTATTTTTTGAACATTTTTAAATCAAAAAATGTCGTGTTGTGTTTTAAAAACAAGTACAATCATTATAAAACGAAAAATCAAGATGGTAGCTAATTATAAATAGATAAAAAGACAAAAATATCACTGAATTATCCCTCCAATTTG
This sequence comes from Nomophila noctuella, assembly GCA_958496325.1. Lineage (NCBI taxonomy): Eukaryota > Metazoa > Arthropoda > Insecta > Lepidoptera > Crambidae > Nomophila > Nomophila noctuella. The sequence goes on from OY292501.1 coordinate 3,430,673, forward strand.
ACGCAAAACTTTTGTTCGCGATGTCCACTGTATACGTAGTAGTAATACCTCATTGTTAGGAATAAAACAAAATACTTGTATAATTCAAATAGTTAAATGTGTAATTTAATCGTCGGACATAAGGTGCATATTCCCATTCATAAACATTGACATCTTGAAGATCTCGTCTGAAAGCGAGGCTCGTTTTGGTGTTAAAATGTCTTTATCCGTGGAAATCAGACGTACTAAGTGCAGCGCTTGAGGGTACAGCAGTATTGTATTTAATAAATAGACTTATAAATATCACTTCCCCGAGGAATGCAGCATCGTTGAACGAGTCTTCCGATTTCATGTTCAGCCACATTTTAAAGAGACTGTGCGCTTGACTCTTTAAAGAGTTGGAACTCTTTGGTTTTTCTATAGACTGAGTGACAGAATTAAAATCTTCCACGTCATCATCGTTCTTACTCGTATTGCTCCCTTGACTCCCTTCTCCATTTAAACTGCACATTACAACTTGGGGCTCTTCAAGGCCAGAATAAACGGGCTTTTCCAGAGCAAGCACGCTCCATCGTAGACCACATAGTTGTTTAACATCAGGCAACATTGTGGTCAAGTGCTAGCTTAGTTCTAAAAAAAAAAAACTGCCATGCGCCGCGCTCGCCGTGCCCGGCACTGTCTAAACCTGTTTTTCGCGACTCGTCCCGCGCAGCCGTGCGGTTAATAGTAGGCATTGGATTAACGATTAACGGACTTCTGCATATTTAACGGAAGTTAACATGTCCGTTAACAGTTTTTAGAGTTAACTTAAAAGTTAATCCGTTAATCAAAATGTTAACTTCGTTAATTAACGATTAACGGATTAACGAGTTAATGCCCAGCTATGGTTGGGATCTATGGGAAGAGAGGTAGGTATTATATTATATCGTAGAACTATTCTAATCTGTTACTATAAAACATTGTCTCAGTACTTTCGCATAATTATTATAATTCCATTCAAGTTAATCCTGCAAGCGAAATCCTCTGTTTTTCTCAGTTTAAACTTGTCTAAACCTTAAACTAACCGGTGTTTATACTTGGTGCAATGCTGAAATCTCTTGAATTAGTCAGGATTACTCCGTTAGCGCAAGCTTACTTCTACCTTTATCTTTTGTATAATTAAGACTTATGCAAGGAGTTGATTCTGTGAGTCATGCTAGTGATTTTAAAACAAAAGATAAGAATACTGTTCGACTATTCTTTGATAAATTATATCGGTAAAAGAAATACATTTATAATAAGGTATGTAGTTGAAATAAGAGACAAAACTGTTGAGTTGATAAATTAATAATTATAGCGCTTAATTATACAAATTATACGCTTACAAATAAATAAAGTTATTAATAAGTAATACCAGAGTTTACCTAAAATATCAGAACTTGCAGTTTTACATTCAGGTTATAATTAAATAACACTATTATTATAAGCTATTGATTTCATAGTCTGATCAATACTAAATGTTGTTGAATTTATTTACTTATTTATTCCATTTCACAATTCAGTAACTACCAAAAAACTAAACAACAGTGTACCTACGTGTCACAAACAAAAAATCTAAATTCCTAGCCAAACCTACACTATTGATTGAAAGGACTCCCACTATTCCGAATGCGGACTGTACCGCCGTCTCACTAAAATTGAATGTTCAAGTCGACACGCAAAGAAGTCACGAATATCTTCTATCGGTGAGGTGAGTATCTATCTAAAGTCGTAAAAATGAGAGTTGTGTACGTTTAGGTAAGAGTAGGTATTACAGGGTTGCTCACTTGGGTAGAGAAGTGGATACGATGTCGATCTTCTTAATAAGAAACACAATTGGAACATTTACCAATTAAATATTTTCGCGTAGGTATTTTTTTGATAACTGAAAGTTATTATGATCGCAAATGCAGTCCATAGATTACGACAATTCCTTTCAAGCCCCATATATAAATAAATAATTAAAAGTCTTATTCCCATTCAATACCGTAATAACACGAAAGGCTTATAACTTAACTGCACAATTGGATTATTCGCTGAGAAGTCATATTTCCTTGGATGTTTGTCCGTGAATCTCGCTGAAACTACTGAACGGATTTTGATGAAATTTAGCATACATGCAGGGTATGGGCTGATGTAGTGCTCACATCGGATAAAATAGGAATCTTGATAATTCCGCGCGGTCAAAAACTAGTAAGTACCTACTATAAAAAATCGTGCTTATTGATAGTGATAACCCTATTTAGGTGTCTCAAATCAGCAATAACTGTTGTAGGATTGGCAGCGGTTGTCTGCAAGCGAAATTTTAATTTCATTGTAAAAATGTTTACGAAATTGACGGAAGGTGGACGAGCATTTTTTGCCTGATATCTTCGTTAAGTTCTTTGTAAAAAAAGTATTTTCGCAATTGAAATAAGTTTGAAGTAGGTAATTGTTATTTTGGAGTTTCGAATCCGATCTACTGGTAGTTGCTACGTAGGAGAATAAATAATAGTAATAGAGTAGAAGTGGGAGAATACCGTTCGGTCTTTGGAAAATAAGGTTATTGACTCATGATTTTTAGAAATCTAGTGTACTAATAAGCCTAAACAAATTAGCGATTAAATATCTGATCTTGGGATTAAAAATCTACTATTTGATATAAAAGTTACATTTTTAAGATTTTCTAAGAACGCTGAAAGTAAGTGCTTAAACTAAGGTACCTACTTAACGATCAAACCAAAACAATTGTTAACGGAATTAAATCACTTTCAGTGATTTTCCAAATTTCATAATGCGTCTCTCTGATGTCAATTGTCGGCACTTTTCTGTCACATTGTAACGACATTTCCAGTGGTCACCCCATCCCCTAATCCTGTTATAGACCCTTCCAAATGCCCTAATAATGCCATTAGAGGTGGTTACGACAGTTCTCTCAGGATAGGGTTACCCATACCTCAGGATAAATAAACATTTTTCCTACGATATCAGGATTTTTAGACTTTTCTAAGGATTTTGAGTAAGCTCTAGCTATGTTGTGCTAAACATAAGCCAAAAGTAAACTAAAAGTAAACTTCCTTTGGTCAATATTTAAAAAAAATATTCACAGTTTAAATCCATGAATTATCCTACTACTATTATAAAGGCGAAAGTTTGTATGTATGGATGTTTGTTACTCGTTCACGTAAAAACTACTGAATGGATTTGAATGAAACTTTACCACAAAATAGCTTTTACATCAGAATAACACATAGGCTATTGGAAATCGAAATCCACGCGGACGGAGTCGCTGGCGGCCGCTAGTTGTTAATAAGTCTGATGTAAGTAGGTACATAGATATTACAATAACACTTTTAAGAAAAAAAATTCAAACTGTATTAAACCTAATATTCCTAAAAAAACATGATATCCCATGAAATCTCGCCTACAGACTTTTGAAATGTTCATCTGGTAACCCTACCTCCGGCGACATATCGAACGAATGTTGTCCTCCATTCGTCTTCCAACGATTTCCTTTAGTTTCACAAGATATATTGACGTTGATCGGTTCATTAGGTCTGTTGTGACATTGGGATTCATTCTTTAAAAGACGATAATGTTGTAGCTTGATAATGGTTTTTGAAGCAATTGGACTTTCAGGGCTGTGATTTGTTAAGGTGGTTAATCTTAGAAAAATATTATTAATTTATTTGATCTTTATTGTACTACACAAAATATTGTACAAAAGGCGGACTTAATGCCTCATGGCATTCTCCACCAGCCAACCTTAGGGCACATTATGCAGTATAGAATTCTATCTTATACGTGCTATTTTGACAAGCTTTTAAACTGCCCGTTAATGCTATTATTTTTTTAAGTGTGTGGTTCTGATCTGACTCTCTTGTGTCACTAGCTTTACTAGACATAGTGGTATGTCATACAGTCTTTTTCTCACAGGGGTAGGTAGAGACCAAAATCCTCCTATATATAGGTACTTGCTACGATTCTGCCACACAACTATCGCTCCCTCTACATTCGTAAGTCTTTAAATTTACGTTCACCGTGGTTTAAATCCAGTACTACATTACAAACACATTATTGAGAGTGTGTTGCGATCAAAAAGCAAACACAAACGAAACCGGGATGTGAACCTACGACTCGCCCTTTAGCACACCTAATAGATACTTGACGTTGCGCCATAACGGAAACGTAGCCCTACAAAAAGCATCTGCAGTAACTGCTTTAATTCACTTGAACAAACTGACCATCTTAAGTTTCTAAAATTAGACTATGAAGTTTACTAACCGATTACCGACCTACTTAGCAAACATTCAAAGCCGATAGTGAAGTGATCCACTTTGATCACCCGTTATTTGAGCACCTGCTACATGAGCACAATTTTTTATACTTAGTGCTTTGACGCTCCCTCGCTCTTGGCAAGCAGAGGAATGTGGGACTCCGCTGGGAGTACCGACTAAACTCCAAGTTCCTCTCAGGCCACCGTATGTGGCCTTTGAGGACCAGGTTGGCATGCACTTCTTTTGGGCATGGTGACTTGCCCCGATAACGGGCCTCCTTTCAGTTGAAATGGAGGCCGAGGAAATCGGGTCATCCATCCAAACTCTTATTGACGCTACACGGTCCTATTGAGGAATAAGGTGCGCTTTGGCCACTGTGAGCACCTATTCATATATTTGGCATGTCAAAAATCATCAATTATTATTACCCTGTCCAAAATATGATAAGATGTTTAAAGGCCAGGTGTTCTATTTGCAGGAGCTCAAAAATTGGGTGTTAAAATTGGACTACCTTACAATACTTACTGCATCGTCATTTCTTATATTGCGTCTCGCTCTTGCAAAGGTTTTGTGGTAGGTTAGAAAGAGACACCATTAGTGAGTCACGATGACGCGTTCAAGTTGATTCAGTTGTGACTAAGATGCGCTTGCGTTGTTTTTTGGTCTCAACTACTGATTTATGGTTACTGCAGATTAAAGTCTCTGATTTATTTTGGTATGCGGTTTAATTGTTTAAGGAATCTGCTTGAGTGAAGGATGCAAGTTAATTCTAAGCTGTATCACTGTAAGAATCCTTTTCGGTTACAGAGAAAAAAAGTTTTTAAATAACTATGAGAATAAAGTACGTGTATTTAGAACTAAAAATCTCTTTCTCTTCTTTTTTTTTTGTGTATTTGTAAACTGTATCTTTATTGATTAAACTTTAAATCTTTATACTAAAAAAAAACAATTAAATATAAAAAATACTGTCAACTTTTTAAATGTGTAAAGTAGCCTCCAAAAATAACAAAAGAATAACGAAGCGATTTTTATCGAAATAAAAATATAACATAAACTGCCTTCGCGGTCATAAAAATTAATGTAACAATAGATTTTAGAGGCAATGAAAACTATGTATGGGTTTGCGGTATTACTTTAAAATTGCCAAATGTTGGTTTTTTACGTTAGTATTTTTGTTGTAAACTGAAGTTTTATTGCTTTATAGCTTTTAGTGTCATTATGTAATTTAATCGTTTCTATTCTACGATACGGAATCCATATTACGACACGAATGGTTTATTCGAAGCATAAAATATTGTAATTGTGTTATGTTGTGAGTGAGTAACTATCGAAATCTAAGGGGTGCCACAAGTATAATTAATTTAAATTTATTTAGCAATATTTTCACGATTCACTTAGAATTTTTTTGACATAACTTTTTTCGCCCTACCATTGCCTTAACGAAGTGAATGACTTTCTGAGAAAAGACGCCTTTTTATGTTGGAGATATATTTATGTTTATTGTTTATCACTTTTCGTTAAGAATCCGAAAAAGGCCCTGATCCTATTAATCTCGATTTTAAATAACCGATAATTTTCATAGTACATGCTTAGCTTGGGGCAGTTGGTGTTTTAGTCCAAGGATTTTATTATTATTTATTCTTTCAAACATAATTAACCTCAGTAAACACATCAAAATAAATTAATTTTGTTTCAAAAATCCGCCTTAGACGTAAATCGGTCTTGCCTACACACCGGATACATATCGACAGAACAAACACTAATTGAATTACGAACTAAACATGACTCAGTTCGGTCAGAGCTTTCGTAATACCGGATTATACCGGTTAATACCGGTTTACTTCTGCTTCCTTATTGGTTTCCGTTCTTTTGTGCGAGTTATCCGAACACGTTGTTTACACGTTTATAACTTAAAATACGGATCTTTGTTGCTGTTTGTTTGTTTTACCGTGTTCCTTTTTCGTTTCGGGTTATTTGATGTTCCTTCTAATACTTACGAGTAGTAGATCTCTTTTTCGTTCATTACTTTGGCGTATAAGTTCTTCTGTTAGCCATCTGACGTTAAGGTAATAATGTTGTAGAATAATCTATGCTAATATAATATTATTAATTTATATAAAAATATTTTTGTGTTCAATAGTATTTGTTGAGGAAAGCTTTCAACTATAGTATAAAACTATGTGTGGGGAAACCAAAATTCACGCGGTCGGAGTCGCGGGCGGCCGGTAGTTCATTGATAAAGACGGTCAATATATACAGCTAATGTTTTTTTACGAGAAGTGAACTTGCTATTAGATTAATTCTTTATAAATCAAAAGCTTTTTTACCACCTTCTCAAAAACGATAATTTGTGATTTCATTCATCTGCCAAAACAGAATTGGATTGAAAGTTCTCATACCAATTATTTATAAATTTTGTTTTTCTTTTACAGGTAATTTGGTGTTTATTTATCCTCGCTGGCACTACAATTGGTGAGTTAGTGAATTAACGGCTATTTTGTCGTTTGACACCACGACCCGTTGAGACCGCGGTGTCATCTGCACAAGGACTGTTTCCGAATTTCTTTAAAAGTCTTTTAGATATCGTGGTATGACACCATAGTCTTAAATGCCAAGGGTGGACAATTTTGAGGTACATACATAGGTACGTAATAATTTCTTACGTAAGTGTACATATAATATTTTTAAATGTAAGTTTTGCACGCGACATCGTGTGTCTATAATAGTTAGTATGAATTACTTTCACTTTTTAAGTTATAAGTTACCACTAAGAATAAAAGTATAATAAATATCATTACAAAATTAAGTGGATTCCTTAAATAAATATCAGCTTTGATTTCATCCGCCCACGTGTCGAAAGTTAAGGTACTAAATAAATAAGGAATTACCGAAATACTTGATAAAATAACTTCCTCTTTTGCTCCTTCATATTTCATATCGTATTTATTTTAGTCATAAAAAAAGCGAAAACATCACATTGTTAGTTTGTGGCTGTATATACATTTAAAAAAAAAAGTTATATTCGCCCTGGCCTACTTCTAAATTGGCACTAAAATAAGAGCGAGACAGCACGTTGACCATAGATTTAAACGGGTTGCTGTAAACGTGCTATTTCGCTTTAAAAAGCGACTGTCGCTCTTATTTGAATTCAAATTTTGAAGTAAAGTGAGGGCAAATCTTACGATTTAAATCTATGCTCTCGCCATATTCCGACCCTCTCTGTCACAGGACCTATAATGTGAAGTGATGGTCACTTCATATCGCGTAGTAACATTAGTAAGCAAAGCAACGTATGTTACGTCAGTCAAAATAATGCCTCAATTTTCTAGTGTCAAGGCATTTCTAACGGTTTCGGTAAAAGTACAATAAAACATGTTCCATTATTCTGTTAAACCAAAAAAGGTGTAGTATTTCTAACTTGTGACTAAGTAGGTCTTGGCACGTAGACTTGATTGTACTATCTGCGGACTAATGTACCAATTTAAACCATATCGTAAACGCGGTAAGGTCACAAATCGAGTGTTGGTTAGTCGTGACGTAAATCGAGAGTTGTGGACAATGAATGATTTAATATCGCAGTCTATTGTGAGTAATATTGGCTAAGTTTTCAATTGTGACTATTTCTTTATCCGTTCGAATAGTTCAACACAGTATTGTATAATTTTTTAGTTGTTGTCCGGAAGTAAACGGTTTAAACTGTAATAGCAAGAAAGGCACGCAAAGCCTTTGGTCCACGCTTGATCTCTTTGATCGTATCAAAGTTGGGTCTCACTTAGTTATGGGACAGAGGAAAAAGAGACGTGAACATGATGTAATACATGTGCTTCTTGACAACTTGTTGTGCTCAATAATAAATGAAAACTAAGTGTTACACTAATTGTTATAATTATTATTATAATTGTTAACTTTTCTTCCAGTCATGGGAACCGCACTAAATATCTTAATTTACAATGTGCATCTTTATTTTCTTTTTCGTTTGAACTAAAAATCAAATCAATTCCTACTACTAAACGAAGATAAAATAGTGATACTCATACAGCGTAGACTTTAGGACTCAAATGTATTTAATTTTGTACTTATGCTAAAGCCGGCTCAATTACTACTCTACTGAGGTAAAGTAATAATAAAAATTCCACGTAGACCCCATTCACCCCACACAAATGCAGTGAACCATTCAATAGGGTTTCGCTTGACCGTGGCAATGACTCGACAATCAATAGTGGGGGACTCCCTTTCTAATGCATTTGGTCGGCTTCGACAAACTTAGGCGGTGCTTGGACACTTATGTTGTATGTATATATTACTAGCGACCCGCCCCGACTTCGCACGGGTGCAACTAAGTTTATTAGTGTTTCTTTACTATATTATGCATGTTTTGTACATAAAAACCTTCCTCTTGAATCACTCTATCTATTAAAAACCGCATCTAAATCCGTTTCAAAGATTTAAGCATACAAAGGGACAAAGTGACAGAGAAAGCGACTTTGTTTTATACTATGTAGTGATATGTTGTGATAACAAGCGCCCGCCCGCTACTTCGTCCCCGTGGATTTTGGCTTTCGCGCACATAGTGTTATATAGCTTAAAGCTTTCCTCGACAAATGGACTATCGAACACAAAATTTTTATTGAACAAAAAATGTTTATTCAAAGCAGCAGTAGTTTCTGAGAATAGCGCGTTCAAACAAACTAAATCTTCATCTTTATTATATTAGTACAGATAAACTAAGTCGGCGGCAAAATAAAGAAAACTGCTTTATCTTGCTACTCAAAATGGAGTAAGATCAATGATCAAAAAAAGCACAACAATCACATAGATTGTTGTGCTTTTTTTAAATCTGAAAATCCGTAAAGAAAAGTATGTTTAACAGGATTAACTAATGACATATACATACTACATTGAACCTTATTTCATAAAATTAGTTTTCTTAAGCTTCTCCGCAAGTCTGCTTACGACTTTAGTGGCTTCGTAAAATGGTCCGTGTTTTTCACACGCTGGGTCGAAAGTCCCAGGCGCTGACTGAAATTCCTCTCTGTTCCACGCGATGGACCCGGCACCCGCACGGAGAATCCATGGATAGCTAAGAAGTTCGTCTCTATCATGGTGATGCAGTAGCCTTTGAGATTTTTTAATTATAAATATAAGTAGGTATGCAACGGATGCACTCACTTTCTGCTTACATTCCATTACCCTCACAAAACTGAATAGACTCAACATAATGAAATGAAATTCATGAAATGAAAACCTTGAATTATCCCGTCATTACAACAAAAGGCGTATGATATGCTTTGCACAGGCAATTTCGTTAGACAAAAGCTAGACCGGTCTAGTTAGGGATGCGAATATTCGGCTATTATTCGGAATTCGACCTATTCGGCCATATTTTTTTTGATTTAAAAATAAATCAATGTAGAACATAATATTTCTCGAGATGCTATGTATAAAACTAGCGGCCGAGCACGACTCTGTCCGCGAGGACTTTCGGTTTTTGTAAACATAGTGTTATTAGCTTTCTCGACTAATGGACTATCTAACGCAAAAAAAATTCAAGTCAGTAGTTTCTAAGCTTAGCGCGTCCAGCTTTGTTAAATTAATGTATTACTAATAACTTACAATCTCTTCGTAAGTAAAATTTACCAGCGGTCAAATATTATGAATTATTATGGATAAAAACTACTTTTTTAGCATTTGTTGGTGGCAAGTGATTAACGCTTTTCATCATAAATGATACCAACTTCAAAAAAAAACATAAGAACTTTAGATATTCATTATTATCAGAAGAGATTTGCGGATTTGATTGTGTTTACTGTCCACCACATATAAGAAACAGGATGATTCATGTAAAGAATATTCGGCCACCACATATTCGACGCTTCGGCCGACAGCGTTTCCGAATATTCGGTATCCGGGATTCGGCCCAATCCCTATTAGTGACAACTCTAGTCTATAACCGGTCTATGCAGTCCCGCCGCCCGCATTTACAGATAAGGCCCACTTTCTCGCGACTCTAGACCAGACCACTTGGTAAGGACAGTATGGAATTATTCTGGAATGGTGCACGGGAATATAGTCGTTATGTTACATACGGTAGCGTTGCGACGAGTTATCATTGTGTCGTTTTGTTCCGATTTGGGTAAATGTTTGTTTGAAATGTAGTTTATGTAGACTTTTGGAAAACGATATATTTTAATTTTATTTTATTAAATAATAAGTGGGTTGTATAACTTGTTCGCAATCTCACGTGTCGAGAGTTATTGACCAACTAACGGGCGCCCGCGACTCCGTCTTGGACTATCCAACACAATATTTTTTTTTAAGTATAGAAACATTGTTTTCGGATTGAAAGTTTTTAAATATTTCGTGATGCGTTATTTTAGCTTTCCTGTTAGGTCGTCAGCACAATAAAATTTTGACTTTTCTGGTATTGTAAGAATCTATAGGCGGCATTCACTTTGTCATCCATCAGATGAATTGCTAGCCTCCCTTTCGCCTAGGCATCTCATGAAAATCCATTCTAAACTTTCTCCTTTACGATATAAGTAAAGCAATAACAAAAGCTACTCTTCTTATAAGCACACGTGTAATCAAAGTTTGATACTTGCCACGAACAATTTTAAACCATAATTCCGAGGAAACTAAATTGAATTTTAAATAAACATGGAAGTTTGAGGAGCTCCGCTTACAAAGGATTTTTACCTGACATCTGATAGACGTATATTTTTTTCCCTTTATTATCTACCTGAGAATACTTTAAAGGTGTTGATTATAGCAACTTGTCTTCCCCTCGGAGTTTTAACGCGATTTACGAACACTTTGATCGAAAGAAGACAACTTCACGGCTTTTTTAGAGGTCCGCGAAACTGAAGAAAAACGTTTGACATACTTTTGAACCCTTGGAGATATATCTGCCCCAAACATTTACTGATTCTGATATAAATAAATTAAAATGACGAACGAATATGCAGAGAACTTTTCCCGAAATCGGATTGCTGAACACATAATGTAGGCTTTTAAAAGAATAAGAACATAGTCGTATTGAATTTGATTTTTTCAATACATACTCGAACCTGCGTACGAATTAAAAATGCAATATACAACCTCTATCTTTAGTACCTATATAAAGCTCGATTTTTGCAGCATTTTGTTGTTGTTATGTGATGTTATAGTTACAATTCATTTGTATACTTATGGTAGGAAGATTGAAACAATTTAGTTGCATAATCGGTGGGTCGCAAACTAGGCATAATCAAAATTATTCTTTTATCTTCCATACGGAACCCTCTTTATCACTAGTTAACTAACTTCCCTGCCTTTTTAATTCAACAGTAAAAAACATAGAATGAATATAATTTCCGGAGGAATGGAGGAGTCTATTGTTAGTTTGTTAGTGAAGTGCTGGTTGAAAGATCCTATTAAAATATGAAATTGAAAATATTATTAGTTTTTATGTAAGATAAAATGATAATGCTCAGTTGCTTGATTGAACATCTGAAACTGGATATAAATAAGATGTGGCCCAAATTCTTAAAATCCTGTAGCACGTGATGATTGGTGATGAATGGCGGTCGTTTACACTCATGTAAGATGATTAAAATATTATTTTGATGTTAATTAATTGTGTGTTAATGTTCACTCTTATGTCTCTATCAATTCTATTATAATGAAGCTGAAGAGTATGTTTGTTTGTGTTAGTTCGTTTAAACGCGCTTATTTCAGAAACTGCTGGTTCAAATTAAATAAATATTTTTGTATCGCCAATCCATTTGTTGAGCGAGAAAGGCTTTAAGCTATAGTGTGTAACATTATGTGTTCAGAAACGAAAATCCACGGTTAAAATCTAACATCACACTCCCAATCTAACAAAATCTCATTATACCAAGTCGTTACTTCTAGGTAACCATTGATCCAAAGCCTAACCTCAAAACATTGTATGTGTATGTAAAACGAACGAGAGGTGCGCGCGCGCCGGTCAGCGGTCAACGACCCCCCGCAACCTTTGTAATCGCGACGGGTTGCGCGCTGTGTCTCCAATGTACTTCATACATACATATGATTTTTTACGTGTAATACGAAGTTTGGTACACTAAAGTATAACATTTTTGTAATACTTACTAGCGGCCGCCCGCGACTTTGTCCGCGTGCATTTCAGGTCCCTTTCTTTGATTTAAAAGCCTATGTTCTTTCTCATGATCTGAAGATTGTCTGGGCCAAATTTCATCAAAATCGGTTTAGAGGTTTAAGCGGGAAAGCGTAACAGACAGACAGACAGAGTATCTTTCGCATGAATATATTAGTAAGGGTTAGTAAGGATGTTCCAAGCGGCATTAATAATATCGAATTTAAATTCAAGTCTGCTTATTGCTTTCCAAATATCAAAATCTGATGGTAATGTGATGTCATCTTCATTATTCATTACCATCAGAAAATCGTCGTCCACTGTTGGGAGTAGGCCTCTCCCAGGTGAAGGGTCACGTTTGCTATGTGCTTGTTATAGGGGACCTATAATAAATTATTATGGAAGAATTATAGATCGGAAAAGCCTCAGAATTAATTCGAATCTGGTGGCGAAGGACCAATCGGCCAAACTCTTTAGAGTTTCATAGAACCGCATAAGTGCTGCAACGGGCAAGTTAGGATATTTTGTTTTTGCATTTGTTTATAATTGAAGGATGGCATGAGCGAAAAAGGTGTGGATGACTTTATGACAAATGATTGGCCTGTATGTAAGAACTCTGCGCATTGCGCCGACAGATGAACTAGGAACTTGGCAGGCGTATGATGACGAAGTATTAATTTCAACCACCACCTGCACAACTACACTAATCAGTATTCTAATTTCATTACGAATTCACTCGCCCGTATTTAACCCTTTGAGCGCAGCGCGTAATACTGATATTCCCGGAACGGGGCGGTTTGGTTGACAACGTCCGCCGCTCAATTGGCGAGTCTTGTTTTGAATTTAGAGCACAATACTCGAATGCGATATTACATGGTTGACTGTTGTGAGCATTGTTGACATTGCTGTGCAGCTTAGCTTGTGAATTAGAGGCCATGTTTGGCCCCAAATAAAATTCATTTGATACTTGTTATATCCTACTTCAAGGTTGATATTGATTTTGCAAAGCCTAATGAGATTTAAGACTAATCTAGGACAAATGCCTTTTTATGTTAATGATTGCCACAGGCTGCTTTACCTACCACAGGAGCACAGTAACATGACGACAAAGTTTGCATTTAAAATAGTTTCTATTTTAAATTTTATAATTATGTGATACCAAATCATAAAATTAAAAAAACCTATTTTTTTAGCTTGACCTTAAGCTTTTAGTTTGTCGAGAAACGATAGGATATTGGTGACCGTGTTTAACAAGTCATCGTTTGTTATTTTCAAAATATATTATATTACTTGATAGACATACCATAGGCACTAAATATACGTATTTAATTTTTTTGGGATGGGATCAATACGTTTTGGCCGTGATGTTCCAATATATTTTATTCATCTCTGTTATGATTATATTAAACGGCATCCAAAATTGTTACGACTATTTCTATTTCTATCTAAATTGCTAACATTGCACTCGGTCGCTGTGGGAACATATGAATTCACAGGTAAATGCCTGTATTTAATTGCAGAATTGTGCAATTAACTGTATTTGCATTTAACTATTTTACATGCATACCGCAGGTTTTGTCAAAGCTTTGATACGGCTAGTGGGGTAAATGTTTTAATTTATAAATAACTACTGATATATTATGTGTGTTTGTGTTATTCGCGTGGTGTGGTCGGAATGTTGCTTTTTATGTGTATACAAATTATGTAGTACCAATGTTACGAATTTGAAAGTGTTGAACACCAAATATAACAAAACCAAAAAAAAATCCTTTTTATTTATTTATTTAAACTTTATTGCACGAAATAGAATTTGTATAAAAGGCGGACTAAATGCCTCATGGCAATATCTACCAGTCAACCGTAGGACAAAACAGAGAGTAAATAGTAGGTAGTGCAATAGCAAAAAGCACTTTCTTTTAATAAAAAGAAAGTGCTTTTTTTGTCATTCTTTAAAAATACTCCCAGGGTATTATTTTTCTCATTTCATACAGTCCAGGATTAAACCTTAGTAGACTCTTATTGAGACTTTAACTATACCACTGTGTAGCTTGTAAATAACTTACTGTCGCCTTTAACCAAAAATATTGTATTTTTGGCAAAACTTTAACGTTCATTCGTTTGTACCTAAAAGGGAAAATATTATCAGAAGCGTTTTCTCCAGAAATCATATTGAAGTCTCTTAAAGCAATATTCATTTTGACGACTGATTAAATAGCTACAACATATTCCAATAGGATATCTATGTAAATACAAGTATATCGCAAATTAATACACAGCAACAGTTCAATATCTGTTATAATTGCCGTAATCGAAGTTAGTGACGCATCGACGGTCCGAAGGACATTCACACATAAATAGCTATTAGTAATTAGTCCAATTTGTGGTCTATGCTCACTACCTGATGGATTTACTGAGCTACTAATCTATATATGTATATGTTACTCAAAGGTGACTGACTGACTTAATGACAAAGTGATCTATGAACGCCCAGCCCAAACCACGAATGGATCGGACTGAAATTTGATATGCAGGTAGATGTTATGACGTAGGGACCCGCTAAGAAAGGATTCCGGTAAATGCTACCTCAAAAGGGGTTAAATAGGTGATGAAAATTTGTATACATTTTCAACTGATTGAACTGAGATATAACAAATAATCTACTGAATTTATTTCAAAAAAACTTTTTAATAACGTGGCTTTTACATCAAAATTGCCAGTGTGTGGAAACCGAAATCTACGAGCACGAATTCGCGGACGGTGGGTAGTTAACTTACGCGGATTTATTAGAACCAGTAGTTCCTGAGATAAGCGCGTTCAAACAAACAAACAATCAAACTGTTTAATTTTATTATATAAGCATAGATTGTTAAGAGTAACGTTTTGATTCAGTTCATAATAAACCCCAAATTCTTATAACTCTAAAACCCTTCGATGACCTGAGGCGTTGTCGTGATATAATGGACACACGTTATCCAGTGTCACGGTCATACGCGATAACTCGGTCGTAATAATACATTTTCACACTCGAAGATACGTCTAGATCCCGTGGGATGTTAACAGGAGTGAAGAATTCCTGATTTTCATGTGAACAACGAATTTGTTGACTGCTCATCCAAGAACAATATTGTTATGTTTGCGAATGATCCGTTGAGAGGTCGAGTCAAATCGATGTGCCACCGAAGTATGAGAGTGAGAGATAAGGGAGTCATCCTGCGCTCTATACTATATCTTGTGTACGTAGTTAATAGGACGATTGGCCGGTAAGGAGTAGTTTCTTTAATATCTTAATGAGGTAAACGAAAAAGAGAGTCCTCTGATGGTAAGTGATCACCGCTGCCCATGGACATCAACAACTGCACAAGGGTCGAAGATGCATTTCCTGCCTTTAAGACCCCATACCCTCCCCAACTGAGCTCTGGCGACCTAACTCACCAGCAGAAACATAGAAAACAGTCCTTATGTTAGTGATATTCTTAAGATAGGGAAAGTAACTGACAGTCCCAATGTCTAAGACAATTTCAGGAGTCAACCCGACCGGGATTCGAACCTGGAAAGATCTGATTCTACCAAGAACACAATCGCCATAGCCACATCCATAATCCACCATAATATCCCATCGTCTATCTAATCAGTAGAAAACAAAGCGAACTTTAATTATCAACCATAAATGATTATTAAAATACGTGACCAACTGAAATTTCTCATCGATGAAAACAAGGCATTAACTTGAACTACCTAGTTTAATTAGCTAATTATTTTACAATGGTGCGAAAATGAAAGTTTAGTATGAGAATCGGGTGTTTGTGCAAAAGTATCACAAGTTTGTTTTCTGATTTCTTTCATGGAGTGTTATTGTGGGGAAGTATTAATCTATATCTATACTTATAATAAATCTGTAGAGAGGTCAATTCTGTACATGAAATATATTGTCAAAATAACTATCAGGGGGTGATTAGTGATCGATACTGATGCCAAAAATGCAATCAGTAAAATTTTTGTCTGTCTGTCGGTCTGTCTGTCTGTCTGTCTGTCTGTCTGTATGTTCCTTATAGAAACAAAAACTACTAGACGGATTTTGACGAAACTTGGTATAATTATTCTTTATACTCCTGGGCATATTATAGGATACTTTTCAATACGCTACAATCAATAGGAGCAGAGTAGTGAAGGAAAATGTTGGGAAAACGGGAGAAATTCCTCCATTTTTAAAGCTTCTGTCGCGTGTGTAGCCTTAATGGTTAAAATTACATAGAAATCATATAAGTTTGAAATATTCTAAATAAAATTGCCTAAAAAATATCGTTTGACAGCATACATCTATCTTTTACGGTTTACTCACAATAACCCGTGTAACTGATCCAGATAGGTTTGAACGCGCTAATCTCAGGGACTACGGGTAGGCTAGCCAAGATGCCAATTTAACGAATTCGCCATACGCTTTCGTCGCGACTTATAATATGTATTGCCACCCCGTACACGAACTGCATATTTATGTGAGCGGGATGGAGATATAAGTCGCTACGAAAGCCGATGGCGAATTCGTCAAAGTGGCTAGCCTATCAGGTTCGAATTGACAAAATCTTTTGAGTTGGATAGTCCACTTACCGTTTGTCAAGGAAGGCTTTAAGCTATCTATAGTAACACTGTGTGCGGAAACCGAAACCCACGCGGACGGAGACGCTGGCGGCCGCTAGTACAGAATAAAATAAAAACTGATCTTCTACGCCATCTATTGAAGTAAATCTTACAACATCACATGCTATTATTGTGTTACAGATATCAGAATCAATAGTAGCATTACAAATATTTAAATAAACACAAATGTTTGTGTGCATGAACAAGAACATGTCTGTAAATATATAAATGTGCTATTGTTAGATGTTTAATAATAGTTTTTATTTATAACTAGCGGCCGCCCGCGACTCCGTCCGCGTGGATTTCTTTTTTTCGAAATAAAAAGTAGCCTATGTTCTGTCTCAGGGTCTAAAGATTGTCTGTACCAAATTTCATCAAAATCGGTTGCGAGGTTTAAGCGGGAAAGCGTAACAGACAGACAGACAGACACACAGACAGAGTTACTTTCGCATTTATAATATTAGTTGGGATTATTTATAGTAAGTAACTACTGCGATACTTCCCAAGGCTCTTGGAATGGTAATTATCTTCGTAATAATAGTAGGAGAACGGCTAAGCTTCGTATTAAGCGGTCAACTTATAATAGCTTAAGTTCCAAACTTCGCGCTAGAGCAAACAATCTATTATAGACCTCTTGGAAGTAAGTAATAACTTGACCACGGCGTGGATCAGTGATTCTGTAGGATCGTAAGTTCAATTCTTGTCTGCAACAATTAAAGCTCTGAGTGTAGTGACCAAGAAGTTGAATATAGACCAAGAGGTCGGGGGTTCGATCCCCGCACTGGATAACTATTTGTGTGCATGAAGAAATAATGTCTTTTGTTAATGATGTAGGTGTTAAATATGTTTAAGTATATTATAATATTAATTTACTTTAATATTTTCATAGTTTGAAGCACTCATATTTTTGTTTTTATTATTATACATTCGTGTTATTGGGAACAACTTTATGTAGGTTAAAAAGAAGAACGACCCGGTTATCATCTGAAAAACTCTAACTTAAATCGGGAATCAAACTCACGACTTCCTGGTTTTAATTCCGACTTGCTCACTTTCCCACGAAGTCAATGCTCGTTCATAGATAGCAATAATACAGATTATCAAGAACCACAAGTACTCAAATACCGAAACGAATTAATAATAGATGCACGCCCCCTGGGTAGGTCTGAGAAAGCCTCGGTAGGGTGCCCATGATTCTGTTAAAGGTAAAGCCATGATAAAACCATGGAAATGATGAAGTTTTGGTAAGTACTCTCAATGTCATTTAATTGTGAGTAGGTTATAGGTACTTAAACGTTAGCTCTAGTCTTTTGCGCAACAAACCCAAATATAAATAAACACTTTTTTTCACTCCAAATAATAAAGATTTTCAACAATCCTAGTACTTATTTTCTTCTTTCCTTATTTAATAAAATATTAATTTATTTGCTAATCGTTACGTAACTAAAAATAGTTACGTCTAAAATTCTACATTGTATTTTTCCTCGTTATTCTTGTAAATAAATACAAAATGTTCATTACATTTATTCTAATTGCCTTCTTCCCAACCAACAAACCATGACTATGTAACTGTCATTGTGGTGTGGTAATTCACAAATTGTGGTTTGAATTACGTATTTGTAAATGCCCATCAAAATAAGGAAAGTCAATGCTTGTAACCTTCAATGCCTTATTGTAACTTAGTTATATACATATACATATAAATATTAATAAATAAATATTTCACAACATCACATACATTGATCAGACTCCGTTTTAAGTAGCTTAAGCACTTGTGTTACAGATATCAGAACCGACAGTGGTATTACAAATACCAGACCAGGACAAACAGACATGTTCATGCAAACAAATGTTTGTCCTGTGCGGGACTCGAACCCGCGACCTCTTGTATAATAGACAAGATCATGACCATTAGGGTACACCCAGCGGGTCGTCAAAATACGTAATGTATTCAGCTACGAAGGGATGGTGTCCCGTCATTTCCTGCTGATACGGGAACGCTTAGAATAATGGCCGCCCTATTCCTCCAGGAAGCTCACCGGGCCAAGTTGCCCTCAGTAGGGAGCGCTAAGTTGTTGCTATTGTAATTCTTGTTTCGTTTCCTTTCGTAGCTCGTCACAGACCACAGTACAGTCATGAGCACTAACATGTATTTTTTTTATTTATTTATTTATTTATTGCACAATGTACATACATCACTTAAAAATATTCTTAAGGCTAGGTACATGACCCTGTTAAGTAGGGTATTGCAATATATTATGGAATTTTAACATAACATTTCACTTAAACTTAGAATAAATATAGATAATTATTATAAAATCAACATATTTTATTCTCTACACGGCTTTATCATTTAGGTACTCCTCAACTGAATAATAACAATTTTTAATTAAGAAAATTTTTAGATGCTTGCGGAATAGTTGGTCTTTTTCGTGATTTTTAATGTGTTCTGGTAATTTATTAAATATTGTAATTGACCTATAATAAGGACTATTCTTAAACATTGTTAATTTTGGTTCTGGAAGCATTAATTTAGTATTACGACGAGCACTCCTAGTGAATTCAAAATATGAAATGTGTTGTCTTACAAATGTAGCGATTTCAAGGATATATATATAGTGATGGTAGTGTTATAATATATTTCCTTGGATAAAGTGAGGTCGGCAGCTGTCTCTTCTCTTAAGGTTATACAAATACAGTTGTATACAAATACATTAAAATACGAACTTTAGTGCTTTGACATAAGAGTCGAGGTGTATACATGTTATTGCTCGTGACTGTACACCGTTGAGTATATTTATTCGCTCTTCGCTTCCTTTTTTTATGTAATAGGGAAGCAAACGCACAAGTGGATCACCTGATCACTGCTGTCCATGAACATCAACAGCCGTACAAGGGTCGCAGATGCGTTGCCTGCCTTTAAAACCCCCATACTCTCCCAACTGAGCTCTAGCGACCTTACTTACCAGCAGAAACACAGCACAACAGTTATGAAGTGCTCCATCACTGTGGCCTTTTGTAAGGCGAAGGTACTTCCCCAGACGTTCTATGGTATTGAACTCGATTTTGTGGGTTAGAAGTTATACTGTTGTGGTTTTATTAGACGCATACCTAGATAAAGTAGTAGAAACTTTGAGACAATGCAGGGAATCACTAAAACATATAGCATTACTCATTAATGTTCTAGAATACCTACCTCTACTGCATTTTAACAATCGTTTGTTTCCTCAATAAATTAAATGCAAATCATACGCGCTGTTCCGTAAAATAAAGTGTTTTTCAATAGTTTCACACAAATAATACATAGACAAAGGTTCCAAAGATGATGACATTTTTTTAACTTGATTTTGATAAAGTGGGAAGTAAACCATTTCATCTTTCTTGTATTTATTGTATCTCCAAACATTAATAACCCGTCACTTGTTCTCAAGAAGTCCTCCGTCCGAATTCAAATAACATCTCGTCTTCCATTGACACCTCCAATCGACTTCCGATCGCGTGTTTTTTCACCGTTACGTATGTCCTGCTCAAGGGCTCTCGACCTCTCGACAGGTCCTCGAGCCTCACTCTCACTCCAGTTCACTCGAGGGACGTCTTCATTATGTCTGCGAGAAAGAGATAGACGATATTCGAGCACTTGAAGGTCTCGCTTGTTCATTTTCACGGTTGGTAAGAGTTTGCATGTGCTATTTTTAAGTCATGCCTATTCAAATTCTAACCGGGTGAGTTACGTTGATGACTTCTTAACCGTAGCTCTTGTGTTAAGTATGTATTATGGTTTCTGTTTGGTAACTTGTGACAGCTTTACGTTCTTCCAAAAGCACCACCTGGACAGTCGAAGTAAACGAAAACCCCTCAGGAATTTGTGTCTTTTTAAATCTACAAAGGATTGGGTTTGCTTTAGTACATAAGTTTTCCTATTCAGGTATTTGTATTTTAAAATTTGTAATCACTGAACTGGCGATAGATCCTATGAAGAGTCAATCTTAATTTGTTAGATTTAAAAAAATATATACATATATATAAACAAGGGAAAAACTCATCTGGCCTTAGTCAGGATTCGAACCCGCACCTCTTGCAAACCGGGCAAGCGCACTAACCAAGTGTGCCACCGAGACCCGTATTGTTAGAATATGAGAAATATGTAATCAACAAGATCCAAGGCTTCATGTCAGTGACAGATCAAACTGTTCACCGTAGTCAATATAACGATCATTCCCAAACGGCATATAACTGCCTTCGACTGCTCATCTCATCCAGAATACCCGTCAAAACCAGATTAACTCAGTCCATCTGATCTGAATATCGAAATCGACGGTCATTCAGCAAGGGCTCAATTATAACAGGGATCGCAAACAATTCCGTGCCAAGTTTAACATTCAGAGCTTGCGCGAGGAAATCGAATTGTTACAGCTAATCCAGAGTTGTCGGGGCATGACGAATTCTGGTGCTAGTTTACACGACGCCACGACCGCAATGCTGTCGCACCGCCGTCACAACTCTACACTGTTTAAACGACGCTGCTGCCACTTAGTTTTAAAATGTTTAATGTTTAAAATACTAAGTAATACATTGCTTATTTTTTTAACATGCCTGCTAGTCTAGTGCTTGGAAGTTGGTTCTAATTCTGCTATTTTGTTTGTATGCTTATGTGATGCTCTATAAATATTTAAGTGTGTCATAACATAGACGGCCTGTAATGGAATAGCTACAAACATAAGGTAAGGGATGCGGCAGCGGGCGCGGTGGTGGCGCGGTGATAGCACGCTGGTGACTAATCTAAAGGAGGTCCACTTTGCACCCAATTTTGGAGCACCTAATTTTTGAGCATTCACAACTTGAACCTGGCCTAGTCCTCTTTGAGTACCGATTAATAGGTGCTAATAAAAGCTAAAATATATTATAAACTATTATATATGTTACCGGCAAAGCATGTAATCGAGGTATTCTATACATTCCCTAGGTAATGCATTGAATACCTGGGGTGTTATGGCAATGTTTGAAATACTATGAATTATATTTTCCATTGCATACTTTACCGAGATAATCTATGCAATGCCTAGGGATTGTTTAGGGTACCTATTGTGGCACAGGCAATGTGGAAATGAATAGATCTTGGTCTTTATTTTTAAATGTTTTGCAAAAAAAACCTAACTAACCTACAATCTTTGGGACGGAAGACTAACTTGATTGATAAAAAAAAGTAGGTTAGGGTTATTCTTTTTTTGTAAACCCTTTAAAATATTTTATATTAAAAATCATTTTGATACTATAGAAATCGAATTAATGAAAACTACCTCTATCTTACTAAAGGTAGACTAATATTTAATCGTTTCGACACTTCTCGAACGATACCCAACATTACTATCCTCGTTCCACTCTTCATTGCGTACATTACCGGCTGCGTATTTGGTATTGTATAGAATACCTAGACAAAGTATAAAGTACACAATATTTCATACATCACCTATACGTTTTTGGGATTCTATTCATTGCCTAGGTATTGTGTATAATGCCGGATTGTACAGATTGCCGGTAACATATATATAATATAAACTATTCCCTCAGTCTCATAGTTCAGAGGAACAGCAATCTGACACAACCGTAGAGAGATCAGGCGCAGACTACCTCGTCTACAAAGTGTACAGAGGTGCGATTCACTAAGCGCATATGTCATAAAAGCCTTGGTCGAAGCGGCTGTGTAATCGGTGACAGTTGGTATTCGGTAAGAACTATTTCAACGCTGCACGATACTAAAACATCGAACGACACCTGTGATATCAGCTGTAAGCGCATCGAACGAGTGTCGCTTAGTGAATTTCATACCAATTGCAGCATCGCGGTCGCGGCATCTTGTGAACGATCGCCAAGTCTTGGAACTTAGCAATCTCGCGAAGTTGACCGACTCGCCACTCTGGCAAGCCTGAAGCGATACCATGCAGTCGCGAACAATGAAATGTGTGCACGCGAGCTCTTGTGTGGACGCAATAAAGTTCAGATTTGAATGAGTAATGCGCTGCGGTATCGGGATTTTTGATGATGTTTTGGCTCTCGCTTTGAAGTACGTGCTGTTTCTGCTTGTTGGAAAATTTATCAAGCCCTGTAACATATATACTTCTTACATATTTGTAGGATATATGTAGATTGTCTGCTTGTAAACGCTTACAAGTATGTATTAAAGTATATGAGTTTATACTGGGCTGTCAATTTACATTTATATTCATTTGAGCAAGTAGTTCACCAACTGGTAATCGATCATATTGGCCAGATACTATATAGTCATAGACGCGTTTCTTGCTTTTAAAACCACACAGTATACAGAATATTTTTTATTACTACCCAAACTTTAACATTACAATCTGTTGCGAACACCAAGATCCCTAATGACTAGATAAAAAAAATCTACATATACGCGATATGTACATATAAGTGAAGCTAGATGAAAACACATTCCTTTAAACCGTGGTCAAACAACCAAGTATCTCATAAAACTAAAGCCAGGCCACAAACACCTACGCTTATACCTACCACCTTTAACCAAAGCCGACTACCCAAAGAACTGATAAGCCGAGGGTCAGCGGAGCAAGTTTTATCGGATTACGAAGGTTTTCGTCGCCCAGTTAATTATTTGTTACAAGAAGCTGTTGTGCGAATTTATTTCCTTGTTGTTTCGTCACGAAAGTTTCCTTGAGTGATTTCGGACTAAGTTTTGGGTGCGGGATCTTTATAATCAACTAGGTACGATATGTTAGGGCGCAAGTTAGTGATATAGTACGGATTGTGTTGTCTGTTTTTTAAAGTATTCTGTTCGGTCTAAAATCTCTTGAAACTTTACAATTTGACTAAAGCGACTTTGTTCGCGTGGAATGGAATTGGTTTAAATACTTTCTCAGCGGATTTCTACGTCATAACATCCAAATTTCAGATTGATCTGTATAGTGGCTTGTGCTGTGTGTTGTAGATCAATATGATCGTCAGTCACCTATGAATTACATAATTAAGTGTAAATTTAGATTAAATTGATATCATTCAAAATTCAAATTTAATTAATTTAAATATCAGTTTGCTGAAAGCAAAGTACCGACAGAGATTATCTTAAGATCTTAATCTAATTAACTTAATAATACAGTGGGCGTAAGAAGTTTTAAGCGAAGTTTCTGTAACTAAAAAGATCATAAAGAAGTGTATTTTTATATAAAAGAAAGCCGAGGCGTACACACCTACTTACATTTTATAAAAGAACTCATGTTAATTAACGCTATATAATAGCAGATCAATAAAATGCGAAATTAAACATCTATTAAACAAGAAGAAAAAAGTATTACTACACTAAATCATGAGAATACATACATAGAATTGATCATCATTTTCATGGAAACTTTTTTTTTACCTATTATTTTTATTGTCTTGCTTTATCTGACAGCTCAATTTTCTGCATGTGTCTAAATTACTACATACATATTTTAGCACTGTAATTACTAGGCTTGTCAATTCAGGATCATAGTCACAGCGTACCCTGGGCTCCGAGGCAATGGCCAAGGATGTAACCGGGGAGGCGCTAGGATGATGTTGACATATTTTAGCATAATAAAAAAGTATTATTTAAGGCAAAACATGTGCACTCTGTGATTGTAAGAACTTTAATACCGTGTTTTTCATCAAATAAACGATTTATTATTATTATTATTATATTATAATGTCATATTTATCCTAAAAACCTTTAACGCACCATTACCTAATTACAATTTACCATTTTTCCCGCAACTCTCTCGAATCGGGATTTCCCTCAGAAGCTAATAAATAACGATGTACTCAAACATCCTTAGGTGGGAATGAAGATGGCGGCGATAACCGGCCAAGGGTCGACCTTGAGACCCCGGCATATATTACTCCTCGGAGGCAAGTGGTGAGCTGTGGATGGCGAAACATGTCCTTTTGGTAGGTCTGGGAAGATATTTACCTACGTTTTTGTCTATTTGCTTAACTATTTTGAAGTAAAGCTAACAGTATATGTTTTTATTGTATCAAAGGTATCAATCATCTCTACTAATATTATAAATGCGAAAATAACTCTGTCTATCTGTCTGTCTAAAGGTCTAATCTTAAGACCCTGTGAAAGAACCTAGGATATCTTTTTTGCGAAAAAATTTTAGCGCGTTCAAACAAACAAACTCTTCAGCTTCATTATCTATTATATACATATATTCAAATGAATTGCTGTTCGTTAGTCTCGCTAAAACTCGAGAACGGCTGAACGGATTTATCTTAGCTTGGTCTTGAATTATTTGTTGACGTCTAGGGAAGGTTTAAAAGATGAGGAAAATAGGAAAGGGACGACGGGACGGGACGGGAAAAGGACGAAGTCGCGGGTGGAAGGCTAGTATTAGTATAGATTTACTCGTATTTGAATTCTCTTCAACTTAAAATACCACTTGGTAAAAATTCTGCAAGTTTCACTTATATAACATCACAATAACTTGTACTAGATAATATGGACACAAAGCGAGTCAATACGAATTCTGTCAGGCTTGAAATAAATGGAAAAATTACAGCCAGTAACAATGAGTAGGTGTTATGGAAATTAATAAAGAGAATACAATACCTCCCTATTGAAATGATGAACAACATTTTGCTTGACTATGATAAATAGGTTTATTAGCCCTGTTACCTAAGCTGTGTGATCGATATTGTTTAGGATAACCTTAGTGACGTAAAGGGAGGAAAGAAATTAAGTTTCGAAAAGTACATATTTGATGGGAATTCTTACACCTACTTATGTTTTCTTTTCATCTTTTCAGGTACGTTCCCGATTCCCCAACATTTAAGATCTTATGAGGGCGCGAGACTCGAGAGGTTAGAGATTCGAAGGTATATTTCCTTCGTCTTTTGCTGCCATGGTCTTTTTTTAGATGTGACTATACTTGTTCATATAAGTGAGTGTGCAATTGCCATGCGAATGTACCAACTTTATTGTTTTATAATAAATCCGACACATCATACATAAACAATCATGTTGTGTTTCATACATCCGATAGATCATGCTTAAACTTCTTAATCATGCGCGCTGGTCAATGTTGCCGTCCAATAACCGTGGCCACTATTCCATCTCGAACCCAGAAGTTCAGCAATTCATTTCTTTGCTAAACTTTAAGCAGTGGAATGCGTGCCTTACCAGCATACGTGTTTTCTCTATCCTATAACCTTGGTTCCTTCAAGAGAAGCGTGAAGAAGTGTCGTGCGGGGTGGCCCCCGTATGGCGACTCATTCAGACCACTTTGTTACCGCATCCGTTGTCATGGCAATTATGTCTCCTCTCGTGCTCACCATCAGGCAAAGTGGATCCAGCAGACCGCGTCTTTATAAAAAAAACAACTAAACAAAATACTTTAACCATTGTTTTATTTTTAAGTTCCACCAAAAAGGTTGACATGCAATCCAGGAGTAACAAATAAAAGGGGTCGCATAAACCTTCCCCTCCACCTCAGATAACGTTTTTTCCAGTGCAGCCTTATCCGTAATTATGACTAGAGTTTATCAGTAATAGTCCAAGTTTGCGTCCTACAAGTGATTTCGGTCTTTGTAAACGGTTTGTCGACGACCTATATCAGATATCTTTGACATATCCGGCGAACTTCACAGCTGAGGCGCCCCTTATCGGAGCAGTAACACTTTAAAGTAATTTATGTTAGCCCGAATACTTTTTTGGTTCACCCGGGTTAGATTTTGAGGTTATCTGATTCGGATTTTCGAGGAGTTACTCAGCTGGGAGTAGGATAATATCGCTGGATTGATAAGTTTAATTGGCTAAGGTACTCCCGATTGTTATTGTATTGGGATTAGGACTTTAAATTCGTATTTTATAATCTCGAAAACTTTGTTTTTGATTGCGAGTACTAATGGTTTATCGTTTATCGAATTGGTCCTTAGTGAAATATTGTTTTAATAGAAACTTTCTGGTGACATCCTAAATTGGAACTCTTTTAATTATTGTATTTTTAGAAGGTTTTTTGTTTGGCATTACTGACATCATTTTGCTCACTTTTCCTACCGTTAATCCTATAAACGCCTACAAAAATACCCATAAAAACCCCCTCACCAATTGATATACAGCTACTACCCATAATACCGGACCCACGCTTCTCTATGGACGGAAACTATTACCTTTGAGTTACGTGATACCTTCATCTAACGACACAATTTGACTGCATTTAAACCTGAATCACCTATCATACCGAAGTAGGCGCAAAATGGCGCCTAAAGTACATTTCATTGGACTTTAATGTATTCAAATTCGCAGGATGCACTTAGGTGACAATGGATAGTTAGCTTAAGCAGTTGCCTGTAGAGTTTGGTTGCGTGGGGGTTTTTAAGAGGCGTTTAGATTCTTCTGTTGGGTTATGTGTCTGATAAATAATATCTATTTGTTTGTTTGTTTGACTCTCAGGATGCACTGGTTCGAACTGAAAAAAATATTTTAGTGTTGGATTGTACACTTGCCGAGGAAGGCTTCAAGCTATAGAACACTATGTGTGCGGAAACCGAAATCCACGCGGACGGAGTCGCGGGCGGCCTCTAGGTTTTTATATATCAATGGTAATGGTATGGTTTTTAAAAATCACTAGTGATTTAAGAACCGGGTCTTGGTCTCGAGGACCTAGGTTCGATTCCTGAGACGGGCAAAATTTGTGTCGACTTTTCTGAACACAGACCGAGTTTGTGATCACCAAACCACATTTGACAAGCGTGACTGCCGCTCATAGTGTATATAAATTCATAAAAACAATATTTCTAAACTAATAAAAGTTAAAACTTCATTGAACTAATAATCACGAAGTTAGCTAGTATATTAATATTTCAAACCGGGGCTAACCGCACTGCAAGCCTTAATGAAAAAGGCAGAGTTTTATAAACTCCACGAGTGCACTCAAACACTTCTCAAGTTTTAATTTTGTAGTTAATATCCTATTTGAGGAGTTCAGCGGTTTCAATAACTTGGGGGAGGAACTTGAAGTTCATACTTTTCGTCGTGCGATGTCGTCGTAACACTTAAAGGTTCTATACTAACGAACACATAGAACTTTTTGTATACTCAGTTGAAGCATTTTTTTCATTCTAAATATGTATTATGTATCTTTATTTTTTTATAATTATAAAAAAAACCAAGTCTCGAGCGGGGGATTGAACCCAGCACCTCTTGCAATCCGGCCAAGCGCTCCAATTCAGCTTCCAAGACCGTTGATGGACCTGATGAGATCAGAAAAAATGTTCTTTGATTATAATTTAAAAAAAAAAAATAAGAACCAGGCTATTTGGATCATAATCGGGACCAAAGGCTTAACGTGCCTTCCGAAGCACGGAATCATCATTCTTATCAGGTGATATAAGCCTTCAATGTCCGAACCAAACTACACAAATAGAGTGATTTCCCCGGGGACTCGAACCCACTACCTCCAAGGTTTTCGACATAGCGTTCTAACCACTACACCACGGAAGCAATTATAAAGCCTAATAGGGCTGTCAGAAGCACAACACTAAAAACATCCTCAAAAACCGGAGTCTAGAGAATTAAATATTGCAAAATAACAAAGCTCAAAGAAATCCTCTGTGTTGTACAAAGGCGTAATGAAATTTATCCCCCCTTGTGTTCCGTGCCGGTTATTATTCAACCGCATAGTCTAGTGTTAACAAATGTTACTGAGCCGAGGAAAATATACTTGATTCCAGAAGGAAGCAATCATATTTTATGTATACGAGTAGAAGTGTGGCGCGGCGTGGTAAATTCGCTCGGTTTGCATTTGTTGGGGATAAGCAACAATCGCAATGGCTGGTCATCGGATGGGTGACCGAACATTGGTGATAGCTACTCTGCGAATGTTGAGGTGAAGCAAAACATATCTTCTATCTGTGCGGGGACCGAGTTTATTTTAGAAACGCAGGTAGACAGACATATTACATGGAAACATCACAGTTGGACATTTTTTGGAAATCCTTAGACATTAAATTTTATGTTTTATTTGTACCTTTTATTAAACAAAAACACTACAGTTTCTGAGAAGGTATCGTAGCAATTGTGAAGGTATCGAATGTATTGTAGATAAAAATACTTCCCGTTTGTCCCCTCTAGTCAGCTTTCAAAGGGAGCAGTTGGCATGAATTATTCCCAGCTGTCAACCCGGGAGAGTCCTCTTTTTATATCAAAAGTCGCTTAAACCTACCGATATCTTACAAGACATCTCAAATCAAACCATCCCTACCAACTGCAGGAACAAAAATACCGTTGTTCATAAGTGAAAATACTTCGCAAAGTCAGCCTTCCGGGATTACCTAGACTTTACAATCCTGGCTGAGGGTCGTAAAGGACGCGCCAGCGCACGTGACATGAATGTAGCTGAGGAATCAGACTTTTACACCTCTATTGAAATCTATACTAATATATGAAGCTGAAGAGTTTGTTTGTTTGTTAGTTTGAACGCGCTAATCTCTGAACCGATTTGAAAAATTCTTACTGTGTTCGATAGTCCATGTGACGAGGAAGGCTTTAGGCTATAGTATAACCGAAATCCACGCGGACGGCGTCACGGGCTGCCGCTAGTAAATGCATAAGCTTGATTGGTTGGGTCAACTTCCTGATACAATGTCCAAAACTCCAAAATAGTTCAAGCTGAGAAAAGATTTTTTGATCAACATATAAATGTATTATTGATTCATGTTAAAATTCGGTTCGAGTTTCAATCCCTGGGTCGGACAAAATATGTAGGGATAATTGTTAAATAACTTGGGCTTGTGATCACCGATCCAGGTTTGGCAAGCGTGGTGATAAAACCAGCTTTTAAAAGGGAGGCCTGAAGCAACAGTTTTGTACGTAACAGTTAAAATGATCATGAGTGACTTCTAAAAATCCTAAAAATCCTTATATGGATGACGACTTGATTTCAAAGATTAGATGCCTTTCTTTCTTTGTATTGAAGTGGGACATTAATAGAATGTTACTCTTTTTTGTTCCTTTTTAAGGACAAACATAAAAATCATCTCAAAACTGTGACGTAATCCCACTTAATTCTAATTAAAAAGCAACATGTTTCTTGTACCTCCAAACCCGAGACCCGGTAATTTCTATTAATTACAGTTAAAACAACTCTGCGGGTTCAAACTGAACGGAATGGAACATAATTAGCGGTTTTGCAAATGGCGCGAGGTGCGCTCTGCGTGTTGCTAACAGATTCTGGACTTAACGATTATCGTTGCGTCTAGATGTGTGGAATGGTTGAGTTTAACACGTGGAAATAGGTTTAGTGGTTCACGTGTTTGGTAATTTTAAGGTTAAGAGTTTGATTCCCGGATTGGGAATTTTCGTTATGATCATTGTGATTATTTATCTGCTTAAAGTGTGATTAGACGTTGCGTTTTAATTCATTATGTTCCCTTCATTGTATTTTTTATCGTTTACCTTAAACGGTTTTATTTGCCATGTTATAAAATACGAACATACATAATACGTACAATTGCTGCACACACACAATTAAAGTAAAAACAAAAATATATTTGCAGAGAAAACAACTTTTTATTCTACACTTCAATTATTTTAACAATTTTTTCGTCGTGATAAACGTAAGAGCACCAAATCATCGATCACAAACAAACCCAACCTTTCAACTTTTAAACAAAACAATTACGATTGATTGAAAAAAGAAGACCATAATCTTCCAACTACCGAGTCACGAGTCGACTCTAGATAAAGTACAAGTAAACACTTAAACCGAACACAATGGCGGTTGGAGATATGGCCGTAATAAATTACCTCTAAACGTTGTATTTGTGATGAACCAGCACAAGTATGTGCAAGTCACCGTCGTGCGGACATTACTCATTGGACGGCCCAGTGTCATGTTTCGGACCACTTTTAGAGGTTGAATGTGGACAGACGAGCGGGTTTTTTCGTGGTACCGGGCCTGGAATAGTACTAAAACACAAAGGTGGGTCAGCCCCTCATAATGATATAGAACATATGTTTTAGTACAATTCTGGATCTGGGATGGACAGCAGCGTTCTCAGGTGCGCTGCTGCCCATCGCCAGCTCAGAAAGATCCTACCTATGAGTACAGTACAGTAGTACTCTGATTCTTTCCGTGAATGCGTAAGAAGCGATTAAGGATCATTCTGGGGAGTTGGGCAACAGCGTACCCTTGTGTTTCATCTTCTGACATACAGTTGTCACCATCTCGTGCCCAGCGTTGCAACTATGAGCAAACCCCCCGTCTTGTAGAGCCCTACGTCCGGCTTTAATAGTTCTATCATGATTTATTCCGTGAGTGTCGTAAGAAGCTACTAAGAATTATCCTAGGGGGATGGGCAGCAGAGTACCTTGTGTTTTATGCTCCGACATACTGCTGTCACCGACACGTTAAACAAAAACAATGGCGGTTGGAGATATGGCCGTAATAAATTACCTCTAAACGTTGTATTTGTGATGAGGCAGCACAAGTATGTGCAAGTCACCGTCGTGCGGACATTACTCATTGGACGGCCCAGTGTCATGTTTCGGACCACTTTTAGAGGTGGTTGGGAATGGTAACCAGCTCTACACACGGGCGGTTTTCGGGCGTAGTATCGACCTTATATAGTACAACCCTGTCTCTTCCAGAGAGTTTGTATGTAGCGATTAAATGACATTTCGAGAGAATGATCAATCTAGGGAAGGCAGTCAAGTGTCTTGTCTTGGACCACTTTTAGAGTTTGAGTATGGACCGGGCCTAGAATAGTACTACTACTCTGCTTCTTCCTCTTAAGTGGATGGGCATCACCGCAGCCTTGTTTCATTCTCTGAAATACAGCAATCACCATCTTCTCTGCCCAGCGTTATGATGGACAACCCCCCCCCCACAGGGGAGAAGCTTACGTTCAGCAGTGGTCTATCACGGGCTGATGGCGATAATGACTCTGATCAGTCAGAAAAGCTTGTCATTTTTTATGTAAAGTCTTCATAGAAACTTCTTTTTCGTTTTATTGAATACATGTCATCTTTTCCATAATTCCTGGCAAAATGGATACCGGGGAATATCGCGGCTAAATCCTGTGCCTAGTCCTTTTTGAAAAGGCTCGTGGTGATTTCTTTCTTCTTATGAAAAAGAAAGGCAAAATATTGTTCGGAAGTAATAAGATATTGAGAGATGATGACGTCGCCTTTTAGAAACTAGAAAATTTTTATCCTAGCTAGTTATTAACATCACCATCAAAGCGTTTTTTAAACCGGCCGTGTGCCGCAGTCTCAACAAAGTAGTTCCATAAAAAGTATTTAGTCACTCTTTAAAAGCTTTTACAACTGATAAAATCGACAGAATGTTTTAACGACATGGATTTTTAATATTTAAACTACACGGTTCGCCAAAAGTTAACGAATTTCCGTGCCGGCTGACCGACAATTATTTATTTTATCGTTCAAAGTAAACTTTGAATGCAATTATTACTTCTGCTTACTGGTAAAATTTGTGCATACCTATTTATTTTTGACGAGAATTCGTGACACAAGCGTTTTATGATAAGTTAAGTGAAGACGAGAAGTGTAATTTGAGTACAAAAAATGGCAAACATTATGTTTATTTTGTAAAACTGCATTTAATTAAGGGTATCAATGTAGCGCTAAGAACTTCTTGACTTATTTTATTCATTAAGCCAATAAATAAAATAAGTCAAGAAGTTCTTTCAACACAATGATATACCTATAACAGGCTCAGTATTGTAGACATGATTTTGTTCGACCGCACTACAAAATACCTATTTAATCAATATCCGATGAAATTGTTACATCGCCTATAATGATGAAAGCTGGATAACATTGCATAGGCCATTATTATTGGCTTTATGGTTTGTTTATATAGGTAACTAACCCACATTTTAGCGTACATATTTATTTAGTGTTTATCAATAGAATTTGTTATACCTACAAATAGTCTGCATTAATGTGCTAACGAACATAATCCGTTAATGTAGGTTCCGTGAAAAGGTTAAATGGTTATAATTAAAATAAGTTATTTGTCTGTTCTATATTTAAATCAAATAAAAGTAAAAAGCTATTAAACAAGGCAAAATTATAGGTCTAGGGGGTTAAGTTAAAATAATTAACAATTTACTGTTAATAAACTCCCTTTGATGTTCAAACGAAGTTTCATTTTTAACGGAGGGGGAAAAAATTCAATGAAAGGAAACAGTTTTTTTTGGGCCCACCGACAATCGGTAACGTTTAAGAGAAAGAGAACTACGATAAAAAAATATGTGTTTTTTTATGAATTTTGCAATTGAAGTGAATTTCAAACGAAACCGGAGTCATAAAACCATAATAAAAAGCCTTATTTTGATTATATCCGTGAACTATCTGTCCCAAGAATAGTCAACAATGGCTGACATACAGATAGCTGAAGGAAAAAAAGGTTTTTATCAATAGAATTAAAATAAAACTCTTGAAATCGAACATAAAGGAGACGCAATTTACTTTTGGAATAATTTTTATGCCTACTTTTATCTAAGGCGGTGATTGGTAGTGATTTTTAATCATTTAATTAATGAAATAAAATAATTCGAATAAACAATTCAAAAAAATCCGTATAACGGAACTAATTTGCTAGTCTATTGCCGGATATTGATTTTGATATAAACTGAATACAAATGTCAGAAACCTCCCGTCTGTCAACTGTCATTAATGGTTATACTATAATAATATAAAAAAAGCTGAAGTTTGTTGGTTTGGACACGCTACTATCAGGAACTACTGATCCGAATTGAAAAAAATATTTTTGCGTTGGATAATCCATTAGTCGAGGCAGTCTTCAACTTAAAAATGTTTAGCTTTAGTTTAACACTATGTATGCGAAAACCTAATTCCACGCGGACGGAGTCGCAGGCGGCCACTAGTAATAATAAATTGTTTATACTTCAGATACATAGGTAAACATAATGGAAAATCGCCCTTATGTATAAGTCTTTACGGTTCAGGCGTTGAACGTCAAGAAAGCAAAATGCCTGATTAGTTTGAGGTTAATATATATTTTCACATCTTGTTTCTAACGATTCCGGTTAAAACATGGAAAAGTAATGTTACCACTATAATCTGGAGATTCTAAGGAATAAATTGATACCTATGTCGTAAATAAACGCTAAAATTTTAGGTGGGCCTAACTCTCCATACAAAAACGATTGACTCCTTTGAGTTGACCTTCATGTACAATATTTTATATTGTTGTATAGGCAGACATCGTGTACTGCAGATTTGGACATCAAAATCAGCCTTTTGCGGTCTACTGCTAGGCCGTGGGCCTCTCTCAGATGGTTTTTTATAAAGCAGGGGAACGCATTTGCGCTTCGTAACTGCCTGCTGACTAGGTCTACAGAAGTGTGTAAGGCTCAGGACTTTCGTCCCACTACCCTTTTAAACTTTCCTTCTTATCCTTAGTATGGTGAACGATTCACACATGTGAACTCCGACCATCCCGCGGAAAGTAATAAATAATAATAAATAATAACAATAAATATTAACAAAAAATAAACATAAAAAGGTGCATTTACAAATCTTCAAAAAATTACATGAGTCTAGGATTCTACCACCGACTTCGGAAAGCGTCATCTATCGAGAAAAAGCGGCAAGAAACTCGATAGTTGCTCTCTTAAATTCGCCAATTTACAAATTTACAAGTTAATCGAGCTTTATATTATGTTATAGATACTTGCTTTAAATAACGTAGCAATTCTATTAACAGCAATACTGCTAAGCTGATTACAGTGTAATGTTCACACGACACATGATACGGTATTTTCGTTTTCACTAAAAGCAGTTTGATGTAATATCACGGTTAATACGCCCGCCACAATTAGGGTTGAGACTGTGAAATAGTTTTAGTCATAACTTGCCGAGTTTATAGACTTCTGATAGTAAAATTTAGCTAGGTAAGAGTATAAATGGGTTATTAGTTATGATCGTTACATGTTTGTTATATTTTGTACACGGTTTAAGTGAACGCCTTGATGGTACAGTGGTTTAAGTTCCGGGCCGTGGTCTCCAGGCCCTGGGTTCGATTCCTCGTCAAAACCCATCTTTGTGACAAAATCTTCATTTCAAATGATGGAGGCCTTTGCCCAGCAGTGAGACATCAATAGGCTGATATTTAAGTGAATATCTGTTTTTTTACTAGTTTCACAGCAAGAGATGGTAAGGCTGCCTCAACAACTACTACATATACTTAATTAAAACTGGCACGAGTTTGTCTCGAACTTTTGAATAGTGGAAAACGTACGATAGGCCTTTCTCTTCCCGTGAGATGATATATGTACTGATAAAATTAATGATACATGTACGTGTCATATACATATTATATTTTTTAAACCTTAGCATGAATGTATTTTGGGATAATCTTATTAAGTCTCGATCCGTCGACACATTCCTGCAATGAAAATCATCATCCTCCTGCCCTTATCCCACACTAGGCGGGGTCGGCGCAACACTGCTTTATTTGTAACTTGTTATAAAAGTATAAGTTAGTTTAAGGGTACATGTACGTAGTTAATAAGTAATTTAAAAATTTTGTTATTTTTGCTCCAATGACGCTTTGGGATTATCCTGTCATGGCAGTGGAATAGTTGTTTTAAATAAATAAATAAAATAAATAAACACGTCTTCTGCAATTGAAAATATGTTCCAAAAATAAATATATTCAATATCCCACCCAGTATTGACACAAAGAAAGTTGATCTTCTTCAAACACTACAGATACAGCTCTACTGAATTCAAAGCCTGCACAGTTAACAAGAGTAGTTTTTTTCTGAACCGCTCGCCTCATTAGAAAGTTTCCAACATGCCGTTTGTAACTGCAGTCAAATCCTTATAACTGTCAAGAGTATACACTCTTATTGGAAATATTTCCAACGTTTTCTTTAACAAGTGTCTGAAGCATTCCCTCATAGTTGAAGTACTTCTGAGGACTTCAATCGAAAAGTACTTACGATTGCTGAGAAAATTAACACTAAGCGTTCGAAAAGAGCACTCGAAAGGATCTCGAAAACACTAACTTGATCAACTGCCTTCCTAATTTGAAATTAATTGCCTACCGACGGTAGAGCTGCCGAAAACCCGAGAGAATCGGTAACCGGTACAATCGGGGAAAAATCTTTTCTGCGACAATAGTTAGCACGGATAAAATTTTATTTGCGTATGGCTCGACTACCGCAAAATTCGCACATTTGTGTGCATGAACATGTCTTTGTGTTGTTTTCTTATGCGTAACAGTATTTGCTTACGTTAAATAAACTACGTGTTTATCAGTCTTGTATAGCTCGTGCGTGAATATTTGCAAGGTTTTTTATTCTTATCAAATGAGTATAAACACAGACACTACTAATGATATTACATTAATTGCCCCAACGAGCATGGAGGACAAACATTCAATTAAAATAATGTTACTTCAGTCTCTACAATCATTTCTAAAATTATAGGCTTGTTAACACAACTCCTGAATCGTGGTAAAAAGTTATTACTTCAACTTTTGTGCTATTTTGACAAATCGACTTTGTTTTGATTATATTTGAGGCTCCAAATGTACGTTAGTCTATTCGTTTGCAAGCTCTTGTTATGATCATCATCATCATCATCAGCCGGTTAGATTCTCCTTTACAATTGTTATGCCCATACTAACCACGCTGTTATTAAACGTAAATACCTATATATGATAATTCTTTTACCGTTCTCTGCATTTTATAGTACACGATAAGACTCAGGGGAATGCTTATAAATCCTCTAAGACTTTAAAACGGTTAAAATCCGGAAACTGTTAATTACAACACTAGACGTAATTGTCGGCGTCAGGGCGAAAAAATAATTAGTTTCCACGAGGCGCGAGGTATCGACAAGAAAGAACTCGAGAGTCGAGAATACGTAGAAAAAAGTGAGACAAAAATTCCTGTCAACGCCAGAAAAAATGGAATTCTTTTTCCGACATTTTCTTTTAAGGTTTTTATAATATTTAAAAGTATTGTGTTTAGCAGGCCATTTCGTGGCTTGTGATTTAAAAGTGAATGAACTAGTAGTAGCGACGGTCAAGAAAATTAAACTAAACTACAATTTTATTACAATTAGAATGTTAATGTTTCTAATTTACTCCCATGGTAAAAGTAAGAAACCAAGTTCGGCCACAGCCCTGAATTTATGAAATAAAAAGTCAAATTAACATTATAAACATAAAAAAATATCCTTAACTAATTAAGGGACATCTATCTGCGTTCTTTCATTCACCGGCCTTCATAAAAAAAAATTGCAAGACTTACGAATTCCCCTTTTTCTGCGATGCAATCATTTACCAACTCCTAAACCCTATCAATGCATATCTTTTTAATTTAGAATAAATAAGCTTTTATTGTGTTTACTTTGTAATTGTTTAATCCATGGAATAAACCACCTTACAAGGGTCCTCAAAGTTTGCCAATTCACCATTATCAACTGGACAAGTGGACACCATTTGGAAAGGGTTAATGTTTCTTTCTTTCAAATTAATTAACATCCAAATGAGTTAGTCAATTGTCTTAGTTGTTGGGGAAAATGGAAGAACCCGTTGTTGACGCCCTTTTCATGTCAGCAGCCGGCGATTGTTTTAACAATCGGTTCTCAAAGTTGCCAATGAGGACCCTATGCAGTTAATACAATCCGTACTATCCGTCAATACAATCCGCTTGGTGTAATGGTCAAGATGTTGCCTATTATACAACAGGTCGCGGGTTCGATTCCCTTACAGGCAAACATTTGTGTGCATGAACATGTCTGTTTGTCCTGTTCTGGGTGTTATATGTTCCTTTAAGTACATTTGTAATACCACTGTTGATTCTGATGGCTGTACTTAAGCTTATTAATCAGATCAATATATGTGAAGTTGTGAAATATTTATTTGTTTTTGAAGTTCTAATTCTTAATAAATTTTACCCGTTAAATGACAAGGAAAGATTGAATTATAGCGTAACAATAAGTCTCAAAATTACAAGTGTTGAGTTATCAATCACATAGTTAATGATCGTAATACCTTAAAGTTGTAAAGAAAATAAAATTATTTTTCATTTATCTTCATATTGTTTACGATCTATTGACATATGGCCAATCCCTAAACAGCATAAGTTTTAATGCATGTATAATATCATAATAAAATAATACAAGGAGAGACATTGAATCTTGCAGACGTTAGAGTATTTTCTTCAATATTACAGAAATCCAATTTGAGTAAGCCCCACCGGCTCCACGAAGCAATTTTAATATTTCAAAGCTACAATTGAATTACAATAGAAACTGAAATGATAAAATATTACAACTACAAAAAGAAATTGTCAAAATTGAATTACGTTTCTGAAAGTAACCAATTACTTGTATTTGAAAATTAAAATGAAAATATTCTTTATTTTAACAAAATAGAGTTTGTCATTTTTATGTGCGGCCTTCGCTGTGTGTGTACAAGTAAACAATAAAAATAATATCTTTCCAGTCTTTTCGGCTACGGCGGCCAATCGTTTGTGATCAGTCAGATACGCAGGATATATTATAGTACCAAAAGCGTACCACAAATTAAAAAAAAAAAAACAATAATGCTTGTATTGGTAGAAAGTTTTAGAACCACAGACCCAACCCATTAATTCTAAATCCTTGGCACGGACCAAGCAAGGGCCCTAGACGTTTACCATATGCTCTGACTTGGGTTAAACCCATGATATAAATATGTAATGGGTGTTTAAATAGGCCGTTTCAAAGGACATTTGTGTGTAAACCTAAGGATAGTGGCGTGATTTATGCAAAATAATAAACTTGAATATTGATGATTTGAGACTAACGTTTGATGCGTGATGTAACTTTTTTTGTAATAGTTACCCCCGCGACTTAAAGACAATGAAAATAAAAAAAAATTGATTGAGAAGTTTTAAGTAAAACTGATGTCACACGAAAATTTAGTTGGCTTTCCATACAATCTGTTCACCCACTAGATAATAAAGAAAAAAATAAAGAAAAATATGTCTATTTTCGTTTAACTTATAAGTATTAAAAAAAGACTTATACACATAAATACCTCTATTTCACTCTAAGAGCAAAAATATATTTCATGTTTTATCATTCGAGTTGCGTGCATATTTGTATTAAAAAGCAGCAATATGTTTTTATCTTGCTCACATTTTCGCCTTCATTTTCTCTCTAAATCTTGCTTCGTAATTCACGCTCGGCATATTCTTTTACTAAGTTGCGAAGTTTCCTGCCTGGTTTATAATTAAACGGGTTTAACGGGAAAATTAGACGTTAGCTCACCTATATCCAGTTACCGGCAACAAAGTGTGTTGGTTTAGTCGAATCGAAGACCTAAGGGTATAGTGAAGTTGAGAACAGTGTGTAAAGTTTCCTATGTTCTTGGTAATGAGTGATTGAGAATGAAAACTGCGAATATAACACCACATACTCGTATTATTTTGTATAGTTTTAAAGCATTTTACATTCTATGTATTATACTTTTTTCTCTAATTTTAAAATTAGGAACTAAGAAAAATTCATCTGAATTTTTCTTAGTAATCTGAAAAAGTTGAAATTTCGCCTGGGCCACATGAGATCAGATGATTCTTCTCTGTAATTTAAAAAATACACGTATTCTATTCGTAGTTTCGACGCCAATGTGCAGTTTCATAACATTATGACAATACGTTTAGTGTATTGAAGTTAAAAATAAAATTACTTTTATTTATATCAAGTATATTTTGAAATCCTTACAATGCTGTTTGTACTATTACTAACTTGATTAAGTGGATAGGCTTTTACTCAGCATCAGTTAAAGTTTACAGATAGTACTAATGGCAAGTCATTTGTTAAGCACTTACTGGTAAACCTGTAATCTGCTCTCTGAAAAGGTAAAAAAGAACCAGCTACGATTTTTGCTATTCTGCCGTAGCGAAGCGAACATCAGTGACTCTACTGCCATTCCCTCCACTGTGCCTTCGCAATTCCTTCAGTGACGTAAACAAGTCGACACGTAGACATTCGATCTAGGACTAGAATTGGCGTCTTCGGTCTAAGAACAGAGCACGGCTGACAATCCACGTCGATATTCCACTTGCATTTCAGTGCAGACGCGTCATAACATATTCGTTGATACTTTTATTGGGTGACTTTTGATTTTCTTTCTTGATAGGTTGAGGCGATTCGTCTTTTGTTCTTTCGAGTCTTTGTCTAGGAATTGTATTTTTTGAGATGTGTTTTTTTTTAAGATTACTTTATACTTTACATGCGTATCTTATCAAACGATTGAATTTTATATGTACATAAACAAGAGCTGACCTCTTTTCACTTAGGTTCGTAAGGGAGTCTGCCTCTTTTTTTTAGTACTATATGTATTGTACTATGTTTCATATTTTAAATATGCAAAGTTTTCTGCTTGTGTACTAAACGACTATTTTACTTACTTTCGACTATTTTTGAGTTCAATCAAAAAAGCAAATACATCTAAAACAAATAATAGATGCATGATAAGTAAGCAAAATTCAATGTCCATTCCGTAGTTTTGACGAATCACAAACATAATTCATATACTGTTTACCTTACAAAGCTTTCACTTACATAACGTTTACAAAGATAAACTACCGTACTCTTCACCGTACTGTGGCACATCTCCGAGTCCAATCAAACTATCAGACAGAAGCTCGTCTGTTCAAACATTGTTCTGTTATTGGATATACTGGAAAAGTTTGTTGGATTCGTTCAAAACAGGGACATCTTTGTATGCCAGTTGTTTTGTATGTCTGAAGATAGTGATTGAGAGAACGGAAAGTTTAGTAGCTTTCGCAAAGTTGGTGCGAAGATTGTTTGCTAATTTTATCACAAATTGTTACACGTTTAATTCGTCGGTTTTGGTTGATAAATTTGGAGAAATTTATTTTTAGTAGTATATATTAGTAGTAATATTATAAATGCGAAAGTAACTCTCTCTGTCTGTAACGATTTCCCTCCTCCACCTCTCAACCGATTTAGTTGTAATTTGGCACAGATAATCTTTAGACCCAGTTAAAGAACATAGGCTACCTTCGATTGCGAAAAAAGGGATCTTAAATCCACGCAAACGAACTGGGAACAAATAAAACTAACGCAAATTAATTCATTTAGCTTTCTACCACTACTGTGCAATTGGTAAATTATAAAGGCGTAGAAAAAAATCAGGGAAAAAGTAACGCTGTGTTATTTGACAAGAAAACATTTGTTACATTCACAAATACAAAAATAAAAGCTACTATTTCTAACTAACTTAAAGGTACTTAATTAACAAGTCAACTTTTCACGTTCTGTTACCTGATTTTTTATAATTAAATTAAACTCAATACAATGTGTTATTGTCAACAACTCGAAGGTTAAAAGGCCATTTCGTTTCTCTCCAGATGTCTCAACTTGTTTACGCTGAAAAGTTCACTGTTATGCCAAGTCCAAAATTTTCTCGAAACTTCTACGACTTATTACGTCATTCTAAATGTTATCTATTTTCTTCAAAGTTAATACAATAGTTAATAATACCGTTATCGGGTAACGAGAAACGAAACCCTTTGAGGTATTTCTAGATTGACAGATCAATTAGTAAATTAATAATTGACTAATAATTATTACGAGTATAACCTATCGATAGTGAGTGCCTTGCTCCCGTTTACAATCGATTATATGACGATTACAATCGATTATTATCGGTACGGTTTTGGCATGCTTAATTTTGTGTGGTGGCTGTTTTGAGTTTTGGCTAATATTAGGGAGATTCAGGGAGATTCTCTGGCTGAGTAAAAATAGTCCAATAGAGTTGACAACATAATTTTTAAATGCTAATCGTATTTGGTAAGCGTGGGAATTGATTACGCATAGTATTTGTCATTGTTACAAAGACTTGATTTCCTTCATGGGCTGGTTTGTAGCTTTGCATGAACACTTGAAAAATAAATTAGATGTTATAATAATTTAAAGGTATTTTTTAAAGTTATGGTTGTCAGTAGTTTAATGGCTGAAAAGCAGATACAAATGTTTGGTTATTTTAGTGCCAGATGGTGTCTAAATAATGAACAACAATATTTATTATTCATTATTACATAAAATCTTTAAGAAGACATAATAAGCTGCCAAAAATCCAGTAGAGACGAAACACCGCGAATGAATCATAAAAATTACGGTTATATATTACAAGAAAGGTTGCCCGGCGCCTATAAAAGTCGGAGAAAATTATTTCCCTTTTTTAAGGGTCCCTTATAGCGATAAAATTCTTTATAAGCGCCGTTTAGAAATGCTCTTAATAAATACTAATTCAGCTATTTGATTAAATAGCACGATATTGCGGAAAGAGGGAAAGTTTGCATTTAATCTAATATTCTGAATGGAGGAGGGTATTTGTGAAATATTTTATTTGCTCGTCTTTAAGATTTATAAAAGTTGTGAGTCAGTTGTTTAGGGGGAATGGATTAATAAAATTAACATAGCAGTTTTAATTTCGCTTTTATATTACTATCGTGGGAATAATAAGAATACCGAGTATACATTCTTTCGATGATCAATTTGGTGTTATGGTTCACTAGAAATTGACAGATACACTCAGTTTTTGGGTTTGTTCAACGCGCATTTTTATTTATTGCCTTTAACATAATGTCCTCGTTCGGTGGGGTACAAGACAATGTCTTCACAAGCTTTGGTTCTTACAACATAGATTTATTACACTCATATCACACAACATACATATAAATCACGATACAGGTACTGAATGTAAAAAGCCATAATCCCAATACAGAAGACACATAAATCGCTTTAAACGTACATATTGCTACACACGCCCATTGGCACGTCTTTCCCTCAAAGCGTATTTACAACTCTCGTATTGTCATTCAACGGGCCGGCATAACGTAGAATTGAATCCACTCGAAGATTACCATTAAACCTGTCCCGACCGCATTCTGATTCGAACACATCGCGTATTGAGTTACCGAGTGCATCGTATTCGCTGAATCGAATGAGCGGAATCGAGAACGTATCGATATTCGTGTTGGCGCGCGGTCGACAACACTAATTTGAGTTCTTTTTTTTTAAATCTGTGAAGGTTTTTAATTATTTTTTTTGGCTCGTTCTTTATTACTTATTGAGGACTTTAGCGTTATGTTCCAAATTGTCATTAATACAATAGGTACTTATATGTAGTTAACAGTTATTGTCATAAAGACTAATGTTGTTTTTTTATTTACAGGTATGTTCGAAAGTTTTCTGCAATCAACAAGTAATAAGTACATAAAGAAGCTGAAGGTAACAATTAGAAATATTTAAATATACATTTCTACCGTTTTAAGATACCAAGTACACCTAAAATCTCAGTATACATACTAGACTGAGACATTAAAATTAATTTTCCGGGAAAAAACTAGTTCCCAAAAATCGCGAACACACTTACAAAGAACTTGATGTAACCAAACTGCCACCATGAATTTAATTTGAACTAAAAACATAGTTAAACAAATCATTTTAACGACGAACATCGCAGGAAGCGTCAGAAATACAAGGCGACTTGTTAATGAAAACGGTAAACCTGCAGCCATAAATTTATTAGCAGTTTCGTGAACTTCCAAATATTACAATATTCCGGAATGAATGGAGAAATCCCGGAGTCGATGTCTTGATAAATTATTTTACCCTCGTCTTTGTAATATTGTAGTTGGAAATGGTACTTTAGGTATCAAATATTCATCTACGCGTCCTTAAATACGACGCAAGCATACATTTAAATCGTAACACATGCCCCGAAACCAGAAAATGTGACGTTACTTTGTTCGACGTGACGTAAGATTCAACGTTCTGTCACTCCGATCAGAAGCGACAATAGCTTCAAATTATAGTACCAATTTTAGAGGTGATCGAACTATGGTGACGGCAAATGTAACGTTTTAAATCTATGAACGTAAGCGTTTCTAACCTCAAAATAGTAGTAACGTGTATTTTAATTACCGGATGCCGGAATGCGGCGGTGAAAACATCGACTTATTAATTTCCCGCCGCAAAGCAGAAGGCGCCATCTTGAAAACATGGTGTCATAGTTAATTGTTTAAGAAAACATTAATCATAATGAATTTGTATGATTGTCCGTCCATGAATCTGTATTCGTGAACTGATTTCAACAAAGCTGATTACATATATATTTTTTTTTAATATAGTAATATGTAATTGTGAGTAAGTGAAGCCACAGTCACACCTTGTATTAATAAGCTTAGCTGTAAACAATTGCAAACAATTTAGTACGGTTAGTAATTAATGTGCTCTAAACTCGGTTTCAATTCATGAATTTGAAGTGTGGAAAACCATTTTAAGTGTCACTTAATCACTATGCCATTTTAAGCTAGGATTATAGGTTTTTATTTTCAAACAGATTTGGAATTTAATTGATCAAGGAGAATTAGCCTTAAAGATTACCTTTTGTATGCCGCGATTAGGCGGAAAAAATATTTTCGTTCTCTAAAATGAAGACGTTTAAAATATTACCATGAATAATAATTCAAAGAATATTTTTACTAGGTCTACGGTATGTTGGCAATATAATTTTGCCTTTATAAATACATATTTCCTTTAGAAGCCGGCTGGATAGTCTTGGAATGATTTTAATTTGGAATGTTAACAATTTTGCCTATCATAATACTGGCGTAGGCAAATCATTTTTGTTCTTTTCGAAATATAGATTATTCTAAAAATAAGTCAACCTTTATCCATTTTTCACGTCCTTAAAATATCAAGGGACGAAAATATTTATCGTTCTTAATTAAAAATACAAA
Source organism: Nomophila noctuella (assembly GCA_958496325.1). Lineage (NCBI taxonomy): Eukaryota > Metazoa > Arthropoda > Insecta > Lepidoptera > Crambidae > Nomophila > Nomophila noctuella. The sequence continues at coordinate 3,475,496 of OY292501.1, forward strand.
CCTGATACGGGATTTTTTTAATCAGAAGCGTGAAAACATTATCTTTTTAGAAATAGTTATTACTATTCCATGTGCTTGTTGTATCTTATTAATAAACTAGCGGGCGCCCGCGACTTTGTCCGCGTGGATTTCGGTTTTTTCATCTATTTTATCTCCTTAGAAGTGGAATTTTCGAATATTCTTAAAAGGGGATGCTTACGACATATTATCTTTATGAATGCAAAGCCTCAGCCCGATCGGTTAAATAATTACAAAGTTTCGTACTGACGTTCATCCCCTATTTTACCCCTTGGGGTTTGGAATTTATCAATATTATTACTTAGACGATGCCCAAGTCATAGTAGCTCTATGAATGCAAAGCCGCAGCCCGATTGGTTTAAAAATGACAAATTTTCATACTAACGTTCATCCCCTATTTTACCCCCTTAGGGGTTGAATTATTCAAAATCCTTTCTTAGCGGATGCCTACGTCATAACATCTACCTGCATGCCAAATTTCAGCCCGTTCCGTCAAGTGGTTTGGGCTGTGCGTTGATAGATCACTATGTCAGTCAGTCAGTCACCTTTGAGTTTTATAGATATAGATTCCGTCAAGTGGTTTGGGCTGTGCGTTGATAGATCACTATGTCAGTCAGTCAGTCACCTTTGAGTTTTATAGATATAGATTATATACACATAAATGTACAAGTTTGTTTGTTTGGATCTTTGTCCGTCAATCACGCTGAAACTACTGATCGGATTTAAATGAAATATACAGGCTGGGTATGGGCTGACTTAGGTGATAGGGTACTTCTTATTCCGATTAAATGCTCCAATGGGATAATCCAAAATCCACGCGAACTAAGTCGCGGGCAGCCGCTAGTGTAAAATAAAAACAACTGTATTTTTAAATTACCATAGAAAAAGAACACCGCTAATTATCTGCAAATAACATTTCCACTGTCATATCGCCACCGTCATTTGAATCCGTCAGCGTCCCTTACACACCTGTGTTCGATCCCTTTTCTGTTTATTCAACTAAAAGTTAATCCGATTTGTTGTAGGGCCATTAATTCGCGACGAGATCCCTGTTTATTTATGTTTTCATACTGGGGAAGATTAAACGATGAATACGAATGAGATACAGTCACGTGCAAATGAAGGATTAAAATAAACCTTATGCTGTTGTGATAAGGGTCAGATCGTGCGGGCAAGGGGTATCAAACCTTTGTGCGTCAATATTATTTTTTCCTAAGATGAGGTGTTACTGTAATATGAGTGTCGGAACATGATTTAAATTTTAATCAATGCCTGTTCTAATTGTTTTTGATTTCATAACAGCCCTTTTAACGAAACAGAGAGTAACGTTGAATTAGAATTTTGAGGTTATATTCGAGTTATACGAATGATGGATGACAGTTTTTTTCCGTTTTAAATATTCATGTTTTTCTGTTTATACTTATTTATTTGTGAATCTAGAAACAAAAGATTTTATTTCGATAAAATAATGATTCTTTCTGAAATAAAATAAGACTAACCATTTGTATTTTACATGATAAAAACAATTATTTCCTTTCGCAAGATATGACACCGTTCAAAAATGTTTGTTGGTGACAGCAGTTGATAGCGTTTAGATTTTTTTTGATTACTTGTTTACATTTGCTACTAATTTCAGTTCTGTTGTATTATGGCAATATCTTTTACTTTTTTTATTCATTTTCTCCCTTCTTAACAGGTTAAAAATAAGTATCAATACAACAAAGTTTTCAATTATTGTTAAAGACTGTTATTTGCACTGTAAATGTAAAAAAAAGTTGACTAACGATTTCTTTCCCAAAAAAAAAATGTAGGTACTTGAAAACCGTCATTTTGTGAGGTTCTTTGAACTTCAACGTATAACAGTTTATGCTTTCCAAGACAAAGGCTATCGTTATAGGATGGCAACGCTGTAATAACACTTGAATCTAACGGTCAGCTAGTGCAACTACTCCCAGTGACCACTCCTCTAGAATGCATCGATATGTACATATGTTGCCGTTTTATGGCTCATACATACATATATACGTGTATATCTTTCAAGTACAAATCCAACAACCTACTGAACAGAGTCGAAGAACATAATTTTTATTTATTAAAATAGAATAACAATATAAATTAACAAAAAAAGATACGAGAGATTTAGAAAAATCATTTTTTGTATGATGATGGTCGATGGGTACATGATTAATATTTCTACGATTCCAAATGACTTCTTCCTCAGTTGTTGACAGGTATGCCATTCTACGTCCCCACTCAGCCTATTACAATAACAATGTTCTGCCATTCTGTATCTTCAAACATTTGACAGCAAACCGCAACTTAGCCTTGTCCAAGAACCTAAGGTTCTTTACTCCTGCAGTATAGTATCGCAGTAATAACGATAAGCAAAATCGCAGTACGATCTCTTCCGAGCGAGGCGTGATCGGAATGTTTAAAAATGCCGCTGTCTCTTGAAGTACGAGTATATGCTGTGTCAGCAAGATTCGGATATGGTGCATGTATGCAGTGCAGAAATTGTATGGATGAATCTGTACTGTTCAAGAAGCTTTGTCGATTTATGTGACTAAAAAATCCCCTATAGTGCTACCCCGTTTCTTCCCGTGCTTATCGGAAGACGCGAATAAAGGTGGAGAACTCGGGTGGGAATGGGCAGTAACGTTCTTCCATGTCTTATTGTTTACTTTGCCAGCCAGCTTGGCTACTATAGGTATAACCCCCTATCTGGAGAAGACTTGTAATAGTGAGCGCGATCAGCCTGCGTTTGCTAAAGTAAAACAACTTTCGCAGAGGTCGGCCATCGGAGGAGTGACAGAAAATGGTAATCTCGAGCTCCTCCGTGCTTCGAAAGGCAGATTTAGCCGTTGGTTCTGCGCCTGATCTCTCTACTGCCGTGTCATATTGCTGTCCCACCGAACTATAAGAGTGTGGGAATAGAGAGTGCACTTGTGCTTGTGCACTCAACTTGAACTATTATATCCTGGATTCCTGACTGATCGTAAAACCGGCTGCCATGGCCAAAAATGGCCGGAAGGGTATTGTTATTCCTACTAATGTCCATTATTGTACATTTATATCGCCTGTAAAATACACCTATATTTGTACACGCCGCACCATTATCAGGTCACATTTGATATAAAATTTTATCGCACTGATAAACTTTATCATGTTGGATGTTAAATAAAATAAATAAAGCGTATGAGGGTAAAATTTCTATGTAAAAACCTAATCTGCCATCGTGGTCATTCACCTTTTATCTAAACGGTTATCTTTTAATGTATTCCAACGTGCGAGCGAGTGAAATTGTGCACTTCTGCAAATTTAAAAGCTGCGTTTAATGTCGTTTGTATATTTGCAGATAATTCAACTTATCTTGCTATCCAATTACCTATGTTGCCAGTTCCAATTTGGTTTCGCTCAGTTGTTTTAAAAATACCTTAAAGTTTACGATTTTGCTGGATAATTGGTTTCCGCACGCATGGTGTTATAGGTTCTATAGCTAAGCCTTTCCTCGACAAATGGACTAAGTACATATACCAAAATGTAAATAATTTTTCAATTCGTACCAGTTGTTTCTGATAAGCCTATTAGCTTGTTCAAAAAACTAAAAAAAACTTTTCAGCTTTATTATATTAGAATAGATATTTTAATAAATATAAAATTCAATAAATATAAAAAGATCAGTGGCTGCACTGGCTGCTCTGTGCTTCACTCTACCTAGATTTCATCCCGAACTCGTTAATAAAATGTATGTTGTATGTCTTCTTATTTTTATATTGTTTATATTTACTCATCGGCTATCTATCTGCACGCCCACACCAAACCACACGGTGTCCTCTTTTGTCTCATGTCATCCTTTCCATCTATAGAGTATAAACACGTTTGAGAAGGATATGATACTAATATTCAATTTAATTTGTTCATGATATAGCTATTCTTCAATTTTGCCCATGGAACGTATATCAATCGCCCAATTAGAACAAATCAGCCAAGCACTCTCTTCAGAATTATTTTAGTACTAGCGGCCGCCCGCGGCTTCGCCCGCGTTAAATTCGGGGTCGCACAATGTTCCTTTTCTGGACACAGAGGAGAACTCGAAACGGACTTTTACACGTTATACGCTTACTCCCGTTCCCGTGGGAATCTGTTGCAGCTAAGCTATACATTTACTAAGCTATCTGCATGCCTAATTTCAAGCGTCTAACTTGAGCAGTTTCGACTTTTCATACTAATGTTTTTTCCTGCTAACTCCAGTCTCCAGTCAGGAATTCCTTTCTTAGTGCACCTCTACGGTACCTAAGCCACGTCCATTCCTAATTTCAAGTGCCTACGTTAAGCCGTTTAGGCTGTGCGATGATATGACCATCTAGTCAGTTTCTCCTTTTATATAGGTATTAAGATAAGAAAAAGTAAAAAAAAATACTTTTAAGAATTTGCCATTTGCCTTAAACAAAGTAACTGAAGTTGGTGCTTTTTGCTTTTGTTTTTAGGCAGGCACCGAAAATTATTTTTTATTTTGAAGTGCACTTAAGTTAGTTTTGTAATAGGTTTTTTGTAATGAAGTCGGTTTTTTTTGTAATATTTTTTTTTTAATTTCTATTAATCTGAATAAGGTAACTAAATATGGGTAGACCTAATATTGTGCTGCTCTTATGAGACAGCGCCTTTTACGGACGCTCAATTGGTTGAGCACGTACTTAATGTAAATTTCAGACTCAGTTTTTTCACGGATGCCACTGTCAGAACTGAACCAGATTGCTATGGACCAGTCGGTCAGAAGTCAGTAAAAAAATTATTAGTAGAACTATTAGTAAAATCACGCAGGTGGCCGCTAGTACATAAAACACACATATATTAACACACACACGTTCATTTGACGGGGAAGGCTTTAGGCTATACCTATGTGTATACCTACATATGTGTGCGGAAACCGAAAACCACGCGGACGGAGTCGCGGGCGGCGGCTAGTATATATATATATATATATATATATATATATATATATATATATATATATATATATACCTATACATACCTATACATATAAATATATAGTATATAATTTATTTATTTGAAGAGTTCCGTCGCTTTTTCATGGATCCTAACCTAACCTAACCAAACTCTTATCAAACTGCCATTAAATAACATCCTTTCCAATATATAAATAAATAAAATATATAAATAAATAAAAAGAACCATCGAAATCGATCTATTGTGCATTTGTTGAGCACAAACTAAATGTAAATTTCAGACTTATTTAGTTTTTTCATGGATGCGACTGTCAGAATGGGACAAAATTGCTATGGGACCAAAGCACCAGTTTTCAAATGAAACCAAAAACATTCAAATCAGTTCACCCAGGCAAAAGTTATGAGGTAACAAACATTTAAAAAAAATACAAACGACTTGAGAACTATATAATATATAGTATATCTATATAATATTAGTTTATTAGTATGGATATAGTAATGTAGTATATAGTAATAGTATTTATAATATTATAGTATATAGTATAGAAGTATAGTATAGTATGGATTAGTATGGAATTATGGATAGCGGCCGCCCGCGACTTCGTCCGCGTGGATATCGGATTTCACGATACAAATGTTTTTTCCCGCTTACTCCCGTTCCCGTGACAATTTTGCAATATCCTTTTGCAACTAAGCATCAAGTTTACTAAGGGACCTGCATGCCAAATTTCAAGCGTCTATATATAAGTAGTATAGATTTTCCATACAAACTTCCACCCCCCATTTTAGAGAAGTGGGGGGTTGGAATGGGTCAAAAAGTAGCCTATGTTACTCTCCATTCCTTCAACTATCTCCACTAAAAAAATCACGTCAATCCGTCACTCCGTTTTGCCGTGAAAGAAAGACAAACATACAGACAGACAGACACACTTTCCCATTTATAATATTAGTATGGATACAACAACTATGTAGCGGCAGATGACATGAATACCAGTTTAAGTTCCAAACTTAACACACATAACTCTATAAGCTCCGTATGATACTATGTTGAGGTATTACACCGTCACAAAAGTGGCGAGGGCGTGCCCGGGCTCCGAACCTCGGTAAATAGACTTCATTTGCTTCCTCGATGCCGTTGGAGAATCTTGTTAGCGTTCCTATAAGCATATTGTAAAATAGTACTTGCGTGACACAGTGAAAAGGCGTGCAGTGAGACAGCCGTGCGTTAGTAAAATATAATTTATTTCATCTGTACCATTGGCATCATCAACACAGCTCCTATGTAGGCACAAATTAAGATAAACATGTTCCTTTGTACATACTACACATACCTACAAGACAACTGCTGCTCATAAAAGAATTCAGCCTTTTTGGTCTGCGCTTCAATTTCCTTGGTCATGTCAGTTATTTAAAGAGAATATTACTTCTTCTTGCACTATATCCGTCGCTTAATCTCGTAAATACTTTCCCATCGTTTGTACGCTTGACGTGTTTTGCAGCTAAAACATCCTGCAGCTTAAGAGTTCCATAAAAGTTTTTTCGAGTTAGTTGTGTTTCACCGACGATTTTCTCGATTCTTTTTTAAAATTATCAATAAATATCTGAGTAATACTTAATACAAATAAATCTCGTTATACGTCCCGTTTATCCCAATTTGAATGGGTTAGAAGCACGTGCCACTCTCCCTGGTTTTACAGATATAAAAACCAAGTTCATGCCCCCGTCTCTTGATAAATAATAACAGTGTTTGGTAGTGCATAAAATTGCGTTGACGGACTTTCCTCACTGCCATCCCTCTTTTTTGTAAGTAGGATGTATAATCGTGTACATTGGAAGCGTCAGATGTACTTGGTAACTTTACACGTGCTCGGAGGGAGAGGCAATTGGTTCTGGCGTGTTTTAAATACTAGCTTTTCCTGTGGCTTTGCTTAGGTTTAATATATACCGGCACTGATGTATGGCAGTAGGTCGTTTATCACGTATGTCTTTTGAAGTGCATTGGAATCTTTAAAGGGTTTTTACTTAAAAAGTCTAAAAAAAAACCCGCCTGCCTATCGTGGTTTCTATGGGCACTGCCTCCCTGGAGGAGGCTTAAAGTAGTCCAGGAATTCGTGAAGTAAAGACTACCATACGTGACCGTGCATCCTTATTTGCAAAACAGTTGGACATCTTTTACTGTAAAATGAAACATGCCAATTGAAACATTCATTTAGTAATGCGAGTACCACTGGTTAGTGTCATGTTAGCAATTGTAGGTCATTGGTATCATCCTATTCATACATACTCGATCAACAGATTCCGGGGACATTGATAGTTTTAACAATAGATGTGTAACGTTCATAGTTATCTTGTCAAAGGCTGTTCCAAGCCTAAAATAATATACGTTATGACTGTCACCCCGACGTGTTCAAATCTGAATATACGAGATACTAGCGGCCGCCCGCGACTCTGTCCGTGTGGATTTCGATTTCCAAAAAGCCTTCCTCGTCAAATGGACTATCCAACACAAAAAGAATTTTGCAAATCGATCCAGTAGTTTCTGAGATTAGCACGTTCAAACAAATAAACAAACAAACAAACTCTTCAGCTTTATATATTAGTATAGATTATGTAAAAGAATGTTGTACGATTATGTACCTACGTAACCCTCTATCTGGGAAGCCTATGTCCAATATCTGACTGAAACAGGTTGTTTCAGCTGATAACAATTCAACATCAATGTTAGACCTTACCTTCTCCAGAGCTACAAGTAAACTAATTTTATTTACATATACATGTTACGTACATCGGTAATAGGCTAGCCGGAGTCACGTCTTGCACCGGATAGCAAGTTGCAAGTTTCCAATGAATATATTAGGCAGTCACAGGTAAACTAAGTAATACCTAGAGTTAGTATTCATGCGACGGCCGGTAACCCGGTTACAGATATGTATTACCGCAATACCGGCTTCTGTTATGGTCCTAGTTTTAATAAAACTCCGCCGTAACTTATATTAAAGTTTGCATAATATAAATATCAGACGGCACATATTAAAATGTTCTGCTGATCCTAAGGTTACTGTGTATGCAAGTATTTTTTTATTATGATATGAAACAATGCGTTAGTAATTATTAATTTACAAGTATGAGTTTTGATAAAAATTTTGAATGAGCAATTAACTAATACTCATAATTGGTGTGTTATTTAGTCCATAGTACTAATATAATTATTGTGTTAGTCCAAAGTATTCATTTAATTTAAATTTAGTGTAGGTTAAAGCTAAATATGATTTAATTGTTTAAACTAAAAGAAGTACCTACACAAAAAAATTGTTTCGAGATCGGTTCAGTCATGTTTTTGTGATGATTTATCACAATAGTACAATAGAGAAATCATGCTGACGGCTTATAACTAGGGCATCTAGAAGCCCCACGGACTAGGTTAAGCCTGTGGTTAAACGCAGCATGATGAAGGTTGTAACGGTGCCCGTTCCTTCCAGCCTTCATGGATGTTCAGGCCTCCATGGTGGCTGGAAATATCTTACCTGAGCGCCCACTGGCCGCTAATTAACTTCCCTTCAAAATTCAAAATTCAAAATTTGTCTATTATGTTCTATTTTCGCATTTCTTTTTATTAGCGAGGAGACCTAGACCAACTGCGGAGCTAGACGGAGCTCTATAAATATTAATATTCAGTGAATCAGTGCATAGTTGTTAAAAGTCGTGAAGTGTGTGTATTAGTGTGAAATAAAACCAGTTAATCCAGACCACTATATAATTTATTTAAACTTCCTACTACGATTGCCTACGTCGGGAGTCGCATTGAGAACCCTGAGATCGCACCCCGTCGCAAGGTCATGAGCCGCTCGTATGCGGAACCACCTCCACATTACAGAAGACCACAGTGACAGCGTAACTGTTGTGCTATGTTTCTGCTGGTGAGATCGCCAGAGTCGTCTTAAAGGCAGGCAACGCGTCTGCGATCCTCACTTACCATCAGGTGACCCACTTGTGCCTTTGCCTCCCTATCACATAAAATAAATAAAAATAAAAATGTAATACGACAACTAAAGAAACATAGTAGGCTTAACTAACTATAGCATAGTGATTTGTAGCTTTAATTAGACTATTAGTATAATACTGCAATAACCACTTCAAAGGTTTTCAACACACTCTAATATCACATTCGTCACTTTATAATGAGCTAAGTGGTATACTTAAATAAAGATTTTCAACAATTTGTTCCTTCGCGTGTTGACGGCAAAATGAATGTGTTTACGTTTCTTCTAAGACCTTTAATTGTTTATACTCCGCGGTGTTTTCCGTAATATTATATACTCGAAAAGCTAATTAAATTAACATTCAGATGGCGTTTTCGTGAAATTAATTAACGCTAATTAACTTAATAAAAGTAACATAAGAGACACTTAAATTGTGAAACATGAAGTTGTCCTGTGAAAGTTTTTGAAGGTAAAATGCTTAATGACTTCATTGTTATAAATTCAAACTCTTTAAAGGGACATGAAAATGTACTAAACGATGACGATCCTCTTAGGTCTAGTAATTATTTCTGTTAGTTTTTATCTAACTACGAGTACTATCAGAACTGCGGCGTAAAATAATAAAGCTTAAGGGGCCATCCATAAAGTACGTCACACTAATTTCATGAGTTTTTGAGCCCTCCCCCGTCCTTGTCACAGGTGGTCACATTTCTGAGACCCCCCCCTCCCTAGTGTGACGTCACATGTTTTGCAATTTAACATCGAAAAATCATTAAATTAAAACAGCAGTTCCGAAATTAGTTTTATTACCATTTAAATTAAGTACTTTTTATGAAATCAACATAGTATCAAATATTTGAAACAATAACAAAAAAAAGAATCTAATGAATATAAAGAAAAAGAAGAAAAAGAAACTCAATCATCTTCAGTCCATGGACTTTGAACCCAGTCCTTTAAGTTATTAATAACTGGCATGGCAGTCACTTCACAGTTCACTTCGTTTTTCACATCGGGAACATTTGTAGTGTCAACATCTTTTTCATACCTCTAGATTTTGAAATGTGATGTCACGAAACTTAGGACCCCTCCCACCCCTTGTCACACCATGTCACACTTTGTCGACCCCCTCCCCCCCCCCCCTTTACGTGTGACGTACTTTATGGATGGCCCCTAACTAGCCGACAGACTATTTCGTAATTAACCATTTTTTAAATATTTTAAAATAAGAAACAAACAAAAATTCTTCTGGTCTTTGGTGGCTCAGGCGGGAATCGAACCCAGCGCCTTTTGCAATCCGTGCAAGCGCTCTGACCATTAAGCTACCGAGACCGTTAGTACCTAACGAATTGCTCATTGTCCTTGTCCGAAAAAAATAATTACATTTAAATTCGTTATTTAAAAAAAAACAGAACGCGTACTGTCAGCTGTCAAAAAATATTTTTAATCTTTTAAATCGGCAAAGGCTTTGCAAACAGCCAACGCAAACGTCAGGGGTCCAATATCTAAACGGGCCGGTGCAGGCAATCGTACGCACGCTTAAGCCCGGTTTACACCACCCTAATTAGCTTTAACAAACGCAAACTGTTTGTTTAGCGTCGCGTTAACGCGTACGATCAGTTGGGCGATGTACAATGTACATTGCCTGTTAGATGTGATCGTCGGGATCACGGATTACTACGTACGGTGCAATGATGCAATCTCATTAATGGGGTATTTGCATTTGAATGGAATTGTTTGCGCGATCATGACGCGGGGTTCTGGCATATGTGACGATCTCATTCATTGGTTTGCCGTTTTATTTGTTCCTAATTTGAATTGTAGAAAAAAAGTCAAATAAATAAAAGTAGAACATTGCGAAGACCACAATTTAAAGCAGACTTATATTTTTTAAGTCAATAAAAGCCGTCATTAAGTTCTGTGCCTTCCTTTCGTGTCCTTCGTTTCTCGAGCCCCACACACGTTTGCAGGTCTTGCTAGCCTTGCTTTTGGTCATTTTAGACAAGTTTTCTAAAACAGTACTTTCAATGACTGTTTGTCATATTCTAACTATAAAGAATGAAGGAAAGTAATTGTTCATGTTCAAGTTTCATGCGTCAATTTACCTAGACTTTATTTCAACTTACAGATTCAAATAGGTCTTATTTATTTTCAACAAGGTAAAATTTATTTCAAATACAAATTGATAAAATATTCTTCACTACCAATACCAGGCGCGGAACGGGGTGACATAATTTATTCATAAATTCTCAAAGACAATTGAAACTCATCACAAAGAGATTCCTTCGAAACGCCATGGAATGTTTAGTACCTAAAATTATTAATGCTTGTTATTCTAGGCAGCCGGCGACGGTTATAAAGAATACTAGCGGCCGCCCGTGACTTCGTCCACGTGTATACCTTTTTTCGCAATAAAAGGTAGCCTATCTTCTTCCTAAGGGTCTACCTACAGGTTGTCTGCGCCTTTCATCAAAATTAGTTAAGACGCTTAAGCGGGAAAGCGTAACAGACAGACAGAGTAACTATCGCATTTATAATATTAGTACGGATAGATATATGTATATAGATAGTTAGATACAGCCCACGAAGTTGTAACCATTTGAAAATGACAAAGTGGAGGCGAGATCGTTAGGAAACGGGGTTGTAGTCCCAAATGTCAACTTTGAAAATGATAAATAGTTTCGGTTTTGGGTAAGTGTCAATCTGTCGTGACTGATGCTAACGCTACACTAAATTACTCGGAAATTGGCCGGTCAGTGTTTTAAGTTGGTCTCAATTGCAAAATTAAAAGTATTTATTAACAAAAGTAACTTATGGAACCGTTTCGTCCCTTTGGGACGAACGTGTTGTCGGACGTAACACTGAACGAGTCGGATTCTCGCTCCCGAAGTTAAATATTGCACGAATTATTTTCCGTGGAAAAACTAAGTTGCTGTTTTTGTTGTACGTCAAACGTTGTTTAGCATAGATTACGCGACTCAACAGATACACATACAAATTGTTAGGCTTCATTAATATCTTAATCTTACTTCATTTATATTCTTCATTAATTAAAAACATAAAAAGAATGCAGCTTCCCAGTAGTTCGTGCTTCCTTTTGGAAAAGTGTGGCTTCCGGAGGCCTTAAGGTTTTGTAGTCTAGAAACTAGATCTATAAACTTGTTCTTTTAATTGGTGCCCTTTATTCTTTTCTTGCCAACACCTAGACGTATTTAAGCGAAAAAGTTTCTACCCACAACACATTTTTTGGGTGTTAATAATATGCTTCAGATTGTCACTGACTCAGCTTTCAAGCTTTCACTGAAGATAACCGATTTATTAAATAAAAAAAATTAAAAACCTATTTTTGTGGGTGGGAACGTCTTCACTAAACTACGTTCATTTAATGCCAGCAGAAATTGTTGATTAAGGGCTCACTCGTTTGCGTCCTCTACGAGTATTAACTACTATAAAACTGTTTACTATGCAAAATTGAAGAAAGGAAGCTAGTAAATGATGTTGATAGATTCATATTGCTTCATCAGTTAGTCACCACAGATGTTGGTATAATGTGTTAGCATTTCGCATTGTTTTGACACGCTCGCCAACGTATTACATCACCATATCGGGTTCTATGGTATTGTTATTGAACTATTGTAACGGCGAAACGTGAGTCGTGAATCGTTTGAATAACATTAACAATGATATAAATGGGACAGTACTTCTGTCAGACTGTAACCTTTGTTCTCTCTCTCATATTAAGACAAGTCAAGATATTTACACGGGGAAAAGTATAGTTTAAGTTAAATTGAACAAATCCAAGCTATTTTTTTTTCAATAATAGGTATATGTTTCAACGCTCATGACTTCAAATACATAGGATAAACATACTTATATACTTTGATGGCAAAAAGTTTGTAAAAGTATGGAAAGTAAAGCATTAGCCTATTAATGTCCCACTGCAGGGCAAAGACCTTCATCATTAGAAATCATGTTTTCGTCACAAAGTTTGTATTGCAATAATAATACCCATCCGGCCTTTTTCCACGATGGCGGCCGATCTTACGATCGGAAAGGTATATTATAGAGCACAAGTGGCGTAAGCACTTTATAATTTTTAGAGTTGGTCGATCGGAATTGAATTCAAGGGTAAGCAAGCATCTATAACTAAAGTTACATTCCTTACTCCTTCATTCAAAGTCCTGACCAACAATTTATCCGACCTATATGTACTTTTATTTACTTCATAATCAAATATCCCGATAAGTATAATCACCAAAACATTTCCGTATATTCGACCAACATTCGAAAGAGCTACGTCCACTCAATCCCGCTATCAAAACAGCGGAGCGCTACACTAGTAGATTATCCGTTCAGTTAAAACAAAAAAGTAACTCTCGATTACCGCAAATTCAATTTTGTGTTTTATCAGCCGGGCCGTAGTTTCGGCAATTAACATTTCGTCGTTGCTCAAACTGTTGTGGGTAGGGTTGCCAGCTTGCTAGCTGTACTCTTTGAACCTTTGAAGTATAGAAATTTTGGCTTCAAAACTTAAGTCTTTTACAGGAAATAAAAACCATAGATAGCGTTGGGGATACATTTTGATGTTTGTTATGGATGCTATCAAATTGGCGATTCAAAACTTCATCTCCGAATGGAACATGAATAAATGATAATTTTAATTCAGGGCTCACTCATTACTAGCGGTAGCCTGCGGCTACGCTCGCGTGGATATCGGTAAACGCTGCAAAAAGACTAACCAGAAACGACACCGATATTGACGACGCAGACATTATCCGCAGACTGCATTAACTTCTGCCGGCAACCCGTTGTTTAAAAAAGAACCTTATTTTTTTCCAAAATATTTCATCTATTTTACTCGGCGCTAATGTAGCTTTCATAAGGTCTGACTTTTGTCCTTTGGGACATGCTATTCTGTAAAATTCTTAAAAACAGAACTACTATTAAGTATTATTAAATTTGAATTGGTTTTTAAAACGTCTTTTTAAAATAATGACCCATAAAAGATGTTACATTTGTTAGATCAATGAGTTTAGAACCGGAGCCAACCCTGAACCACAGACTAACGAAACCCGGTTCCGTAGGTCCCAGCCAAATTAGAACAAGGTTTCGCTTCTGAACAAAGACGTGGCTTAATCGGTCCAAGTTGGATTTGCGCTTTATACGCCGGTTCAAATGGTCTAAATTAACTTACGGACTTGTTTCGACGTGTTCGCTTTTACTTATCGCTGATGCATTGTGTACTTTTGTAAAAGCTGGTTTAGGTTTTATAGGTTTTTCTGTATTGGACCTCCAATTCCATAGAGAGGAAAAATGTTTGTCAAATGAATGGGTGGTTGCAAAATTGTTTTAGATATGGACCTTATTATACGAGTATGGCTTATGTATTGGTGATTTAAAAGAACAATTTGAATATACAGGGGCACTGGGCGTATATTTCCTAAGAGTACCAGTAATTTTCCTCAGCGATATCTATACTAATATAATAAAGCTGAAGAGTTTGTTTGTTTGAGCGCGCTAATCTCAGGAGCCTGGTTTCAATTGAAAAATCTTTTTGCGTTGGATAGTCCATTGGTCAAGGAAGGCTTAAAGCTGTAGTTCATTATATATGTGCGGAAACGGAACTACACGCAGACGGAGTCACGGGCGGCCGCTAGTGATAGTACCAAATCAGTAGTGTAGATCATGTGTTTCACCTACTTATTAAGAAGTCTGATCAATATAAGCGTTTATAATGTTACCTTATCTGTGTAATAACTGGAACGCAGCATACAGACCCAATCTGGAAGATGTTTTAGCTATTCCCCCGAGATTGTTGATTCAATTTGCGCCATTTTTCTTAGTCTTGTATTTTCATACTGACGTGTTTTACGAGTTTGCTTCGGTCCGAACTTTTCGTTGTACATAAAGTATGTTCTGCTAACTTCAACTCAAGCCTGTAATTTCGAGGGCATCCGTTTTGTATAGCAGTTTTAAGCAGAAGATAGCAGTTTAACAGTTTTTTTCATATTTTTTAGTTGCTATATTTATGGGTCATTCTTTTGATGATCACGATAGACATTTATTTTACCTTCTACGTAAAAAAATCAAAAGGCATACAAGATTGTGAGGTGAAATTCCTGATTAAATGAGAGAATAAATGAAGTGATTTTTCAGTAACTAATTTATTTCCTTAACTCTAGGAAATGATTCTAACTTTACTATTGTAATTTAAGTACAAGAATACATTGCGACGAAGACATATATTTTAGGATCACCTCATATGCAAAATAGTCATTAAAAAACTTTTTTTTAATATTTTTTGATTTCAGCAGGTATCTAGACGAATGAACTATAAATGAATTAAAGTGTTTTTCCATTTCCTCCCTAGACCGACGCCATAGATGAAAACAAATGGTTCATTTACAGCTTTGGAGGAAAGATTTCATGGTTTCTCAAACTTGATGTATTTTAGTGGAAATTCCTGAGTTAAACTCGTGATACTGTGTTGTTAAGTTTTTGTTGCACTTTAAAAAGAAGTAAGTTCTAAAGGCGGACTTAATGCCTTATATCATTCTCTAGTTATAAAATTATGTCTAACAGTTCCCTAGCAAATATAGTATAAGCCTCGCCTTAGTTTGGGGCTAGGCAAAGGGTGTGTCCAAGGATTTTTTTAAATGTATTTATTTGTTCTAAAAGTCGGCCTTTGGATTCACACCTTACATGGTGAATCTAAGTCACACCAGTTTCTTGTAGTATAGGAATTATTAGCTTTAGTATTAATATTATTCCGGTCAAGTTATCCCTTATTTCTATGACCAGAGCGTCATGTGATTTATGTAAGTCCAAGTACACTTTGAGAACCGTCCCCAAAGTACACTCAAACACATACCAAAGCCTTCTTGCACTAAGTCACAATTCCGCCGCGCTAAGTGTTTTCTGATTGGTCGGTTTTTCAATTTGCCCTCACTTGGCCACGTTCCAATTGGTAAGATTGAGCACAGGCCAGCTTTGAACTTATTTACGCGGTAAATTCGTGTTGTTTCATGGATAATAGTGTTGTGTGCTTTAGACAATTGGCTTTCCGCCTACTTTATTTCATTTGTTTTATTTTATACGGTATTGGTTATTTTGTATTTTTTATTGGTAGACGATCGTATTGTGCAATGGTTGGGTATTTTATTGTTTTTATCATTAGTGATCACGCATTAAATTCTTTAATTCTCACGTAGAATTGTTTATGTGATGTGTAAGATAATTTGCGTCTGTTTATTTTATTAACCTACTTAAATAAAAATGCAATTCTTACTATTTATTTATTATTGTTTCAGGTACATAGTCAAAAACTACTTATACTTTTTGATGGTGTGGTAATTACAGGTTAGTAATAAGGTAGAAAGGGTTGCATAATGAAAATACATACATATAATTTTGTTGACAACAAACCCATGGATTATATTCGGTTCTTATCGTTATTACTAAGGTCGAAAAGCATTCCATGAAATATGTCCCTTATTTATTATTTACAGTCTCCAAAAATTTAAAATGTTTAAGTAAGCGTATAATTCATTCAACCTGCCCTCAAAAACTGAAACAAAAAACAAAAACACTTAAAACCCAACCCTAATCTACCCATACATAAATCAGCCATCATAACTTACATAAATTCCGCAAAAAAATACAAACAAGAAATTCTAAAGTGCCAGCACATAAATTACATTAAAAAAACTCAACAAAAAAAAAACTAAAGTGCCAGTAATCCAATGGAGTAATAGTAAATGACACCGTCCAAATCGGATGTAGTGGGGTCCCAATAACAATCACGGTTCGTTAAACCGACATCAAAAACCATGAAGTAACATATTTCACACAAAAGACCCCATTGCGTTTCAAACTAGTCTGTTTTTGTAGGGTGCGCCGATAGTGCCATAGTTTGTGGATAAGAAATACTGGTGAAGATGGATTTTTTTCATTTATAGTTTTAGTCCATACTAATTTACTTTAACATATGCATGTTTGGAACCTAAAGCTGCACGCATTTATTTCAAGTTCTACTCATGTGAGTGGAGAGACTTGTTCGTGTACCATTTAGAATTTAAAAGAGAAGAGTTTTATAGTTGAAGGATTTATAGAGAGATTCGCGACTTTAAAAATACTAGGAAAGAACTATCGGTATATTTTTATTGACCTATTGGTGACAGATCGCTGACAGACAAATATTTGGCTTGTGCGATAAATAAACAAAAATATTTTTTTTTATGTTGCATTAGATTACTATTTCACCTAAAATCGAATACGACTTTAATGCAATCAGATAATATTTTTACATGTACATACCGTGGTTTAACCAGTCCTTGTCTTATTATCTACTAATTTTAAAGTCTGGTCACCCTAAACCCCATTGCATCCCCTCGTATGCTAATAAACGTCGAATAAAAATGCAAAACGCTCAATAGGCGGAAGAGTGAGTCTCAATGGGAAGTAAATGTGGAGCAGGTGCAGGTCAACCGGTTCGAGTCCCGGGCACGCCATCTGCTGGGGATTGGGGATTATTGAATTACGGCTTCTTCGTTAGGGTACTGTGTTGGAGTTAATTTGCGTGTAATTTGGTTTCAATGGTCTACTGGATAGTTATTTGCGGAATCATTACTAGGGGTACATAAAATTGTGACAATTTATTTTTTGTTATTTGTGTCGTTTTGCATCCACAATATAAGCTAAAAGATAGTTTAAGGCGGGCATAAAAAATATTTTTGTAATATTACCTAACATCAATTTATTGTACATACAATATTGATAAAAACTTAGTCTACATTTTATTGGTACAGTATAATTGGTCTGACCTCTTTGGGTTACGAAGGTCTGATGGCAGTCGCTTCACTGTAAAAACCAGACTTGCCAAATCCTGGATCATGGTCAAAGCGGACCCCGTATAGAAACGGGATAAACGCTAGGAAGAAGAGAATTGGTCTGACAATTATGACAAAAAAAAAGTATAAAATACCTCAAAGGCCGTTTAAACAATTTTTAAATGGAAATTAAAATTCATCGGGAATAGATGTTTCGCATTGTTTGAACCAATTATTTTTTTGCATGGACGATCGCTGTTACAGTCGGATTAATCCGAGTTTGTTTCGACAAAAGATATTATTGGACCCTTTATTTATATCTGACAACCTTTTTGGACGTACTTTGAGCCGTCTTTGGCTTTGCAAAGACAATTTACTTGTGAAGGAATGCTTTGGTCGGGTAAAAGAGTTTTTAGACGATTTTGTTGATAAGTTTTTTTATAAAAATTGTTTACAAAATAAAGAGTGAATAGCTGTTTATGTTTCACTACGTTTTTTTTTAATCTTATAAGATTAAATACAGGAACAGATGGACTTATTTATCATGAAATTATGTTAGTATTTTTTTGTCCAGAGATATTAAAAAAAAAAATCGCATTAAAAGACTAGAGGCAAACATTTTATAATCAATGAAGGTTATGGGCAAAAAATTAACAAGTAATTTTCCTTTCCCCCAAACACAAACAAATTCAAACTTTATACTGCTGAAATGCCGTGGCGGCTACTACTGATGTTTTTTCGTTTTTGTTTCTAGCCTTCAATTAGGACGGCTAGAAAGAAAAATAACTTTCAATTTAAATAACGAAGGAGTTTAAAAAGCGCCTTCCACACCTCAGCTGTAAACTCCGCGAAATCGCCGCAATCAAAATTAATGTAAAACACCAAATTGGATTATGTAAACTATGAGGGATCTAAATATTCAAAGGAGCCACAGAGCTACGAAGTTGTGGAGGCGGCAGATGTCACTGCCACTTACTTAATTTTAACTTATCTTTTATTTAAATGCATTCTGTTGCGGTATGTGCTGAGATAGCCTACTTTGAGCACTTAGTGATATTATATTATTAACTTACTAAAATATGAAAAAACGCCTCGTAATACAACAAAGACGCTTTTTCTCTATCTGCGCCTTCCCCACGTTTGCTTTAATCTTTAAAATTATGTAACCAATTTGCATTTGTTGTTTTTATCATATTGAGTGATTGAAGAGGAAGGTTAATGTGTATAATATGTTCACTATAGTATTAGCATTGCACCCATACGATGTCGGGGCCCTTGTAATTTATAATTCTCAATGAAATGCAAAGTATAACATCGACCCACAGATCTACGAAGTTGTAGACGCGGCAGATGTCACTGCACTGCAATTTTTGCTAATCTCTTATTCAGATCCATTCCGTCGTGTGTTCGCGTATTATCCCGGTTTTTATTTGATGTTTAAATGCAACATGTTCAGTGCAGCATACCGCAGTGTTTGCGCTGCAGTTGCGGGTAGAATGTTCTGGATACTGGAATTGCATGCGAGTAGAGGAAAAAAAACTGGCAGTAGAATTTTAAAATGTCTGGAGAAAGATGTGGCAGATAAATAAATAATTTAGAAGTCGTGAGAAACAAAAAACTGACAGATTTAATGTGCAATTTTTTGATCCAACTCTGGGCAATAATTTGCAAGTTTTAAGCCGACTCGGGTTATGAACCTAGAAATATTGCACCACAGAGTCAGTCAATACAGAAATGGTAAGACGACTCTTTCATCAGAACAAACGTTCACTATCAAAATACGCATAATATATATTTATTAATACACATCAAAATTACATATGATTCAAAATGCATTTACTTACCCATTTTTTAAAAAAATACTTGAACGTTTATTTTGAAGACAGGTGCTAATTGTTTGTTTGTTTGTTTCTGAAAGTACGAGTATTATACATAGTTTGATAACACTTCATTTCGTATGCCTTTCAACATAATAATAGTACATACGAGTATGTCTCTCTCAACAATCTCATTTAGAATGGCGCGAATTAACATTATATCCCATTGGGTTTATCCTTTACCCCGTAATAACCGGCCAAAAACTTCAAAGCCCTCGTAATCAGGATTACTCAAAACTAAGACTGTCGTAAACATCGCCTTATTACAAACTTGCTACAGTTAGGCTGAGGACTGAATAGAGGGTAATTTAGTTTTATTTTTTTGTTAAAAAATAGGTAAAAATATATTCTTACTACAAATAAAAGTTGAAACAAAAAGCACAAATTAAAATGAAACTGATTTTGATAAAATTAATTTTGTAATTATTAAATAAAATGACACCATACACACAGCGCCCTCTAGCCCACATTTTAAGCATTAGTGATTTTAGTTACCGAAACTAAGAATAACAATGCAACAAGATAAAGCAATGCAGCTGAAAAACTATCGCACGAAGAAATTCCACGATCTGACAGGATTCTGTTTCGCAGTACATTTATTTAGTTTTTAGGTCATGCTTAAATGGTCAATTCGCTTCCCAATATCCAAGCTACATATCTCGCTTTATATCCAGGAGTCCATGATAAGTCCTTTTTTTTCTTCTAATTATCATAATCTTTTTCTATTCTCCTACAAATAACGACACACACATTATGACTAAGGAAAATAGTACACTTGCGAAACATTAACACTCTTGTTAAAACATAGTTAAACTGTATCATGTGTCCCCATCTTAAGGGCAAACTTGCCACAATTAGTTGAGAAGAGGCTTTAGGTCGCGACTATTTTGCGCGGATACCATCACGAACATAACTCCAGGGATTTGCCTAATTAATGAACTTCGGATCATCAGTGGAGCAGCATTTGCTACACGACTGTTGTGATTTTTGAGGTTATTGTGAAGTTGTTTTATGTTTTTTTACTGTCATGTGTCCACATCTTAAGGGCAAACTTGCCACAATTAGTGGAACAATGTTATCACGAGCAAAACTCCAGATTTTTGCCTAATTAATGAACTTCGGATCATCAGTGAAGCTGATATTTTTTCTACACGACTGTAGTGATTTTTATGGTTATTGTGAAGTGGTTTTGTATTTTTTAGTGTCATTTTTTTGTTTTCACAACAGACTTTTAATGTATAAAAAGTTGACTACACCAAGAAGTTATGGTGTTGATTCCCGCACAATAAGTGTGTATGAGAACATCAAAAACATTAATGAGATCAGTTTATATGCAACTAGCGGCCGCCCGTGACTTCATCCGCGTGGATTTCGGTAAAAGGTAAATAAAATAAATAAAATAAAATAAAATAATGTTTATTCATTTAAAGAAGGTATTTTTAACAAATGTGTTGTTGACCTCCTCTATTAGGTACAAACGCACCTGTGCCAGAGGGAGCCACTCTTCCTTAACTTAAAATCCTTACTAAATACCATGTTAACAAACATTTTTATACATTATTTACAAAGGTAGCCTGTGTCCTTTCTCAGGGTCTAAGGTATGTTTTTGCCTATCATTAAAATCGGTTAAGAAATTTAAGCGGTCAAGCGTAACAGACGCATAATAGGTAGGTACTATAGTAGGGATATCACTGTAAGTTCTAATATCTACAACACAAAAACTTTAGTTACTTTCTTAGCTTATCATCGTCTTACATAAAGTCGTGTCACTTCGCATCCCTCGCACAAAATCTTCAAAAGCTCACATCCTTCTATTGTTCTCAGTTAATTAAAACCGTTGCGGCGAATAAATAAAACAAATCGCAGCCACGTCCCCAAGAAACCTTGATTTAGAAGAACGCCTCAACGTTCCCACTGAAGGAATGTATGAGCGTTTTGTTTACAACTGTTTTGCATATAGATTGTTCCGGCTGCCATGAATTCTAATACGGATAAATTACTGCCTGTATCAAATATCTGGTCGATATACGGTAGGATCGATGTAACAAGCTTTTGTGGTAAGTTGGGCCTTATATGGCGTGCAACTTTATGTAAGGTGTTACACCTCTCACAATACCCGGATGGTCTAGTAGTCAGAGACTCTGGCTACAAAACCAAGGGTCGCAGGTTTGAATCCCGGTAGGTGCAAATGTTTGTGGGATGAAATTCTTCATTTTGTACTTTAGTTATGGATGTTTATAAAGGTATTTATGTTTGACTATCCGTTCTCTAGCATTCATAGTAAAAGCTTCGGGCTTAGTTTGGGGCTAGGTGCGTTAGTCCAATGCCTTTATTTACTTATGTTTATGGTAGAGGCCAGAGAGAAAAACGGTATAAACTCTAGGATAGGATGAAGGGAGAGGCCAGAATCCAGAGGAATTGCGAATGCTGATGATGATGATGAGTGCATATATTGCATGTTATACGTAGTATAGACTGTTTCCCATAGGTTGCACGTTTTAAGCACTTGACCTTGTTTTAGTCCCGCTGAAGGTGACCAACATAGGTGCAAGTCCACTTCCCATTAAAACCCTTCGGTTTTCTTCTTACCTTTGTGAGACCGAAGGGACCCAACCTCTTGCTTGGTGTGTAGGCTTAAGCTAACAGCTATTAAAGCACACAAAAACACCCTTCAGAATCACTTAATAAAGAAACATATATCTAGGCAGACTTCTATTCATACGCTAAATAATCTCTCCGATAGCGATAAAAAAAAAATACTGCAAAATGATAAACATATCCGTCCAAACTCGAAACCAAACCGCAAGGTTTACGATCTCATGAACTTTTTCGCATATACCGAATGGAAAGGCGTATAAGATTTGTAGCTCAGTAAACGTGTTTACAGCGTATTGTTGGGAAGGGGGATTCGAATACCGTCCGATGTTTCATAGTGCATTGTTTGGAGGTAATTTGCACTCATTACTACGGTAGGTAGGAGTAAATTCTTGGAATTAAAGTTACATGCAGAAATTGAGGGGTATGCAGTTTTTCTAAAGGAATTTAGGAATGCAAGTTGCATTCGTGTTTATGGCTAGTATTGCAATTGCAACGGTTGGACTCGGTGGTCCTTTTTAGGGTTCCGTAGCCAAATGGCAAAAAACGGAACCCTTATAGTTTCGCCATGTCTGTCTGTCTGTCTGTCTGTCTGTCTGTCTGTCCTGGCTCGTTCTCCGCCGTTTCTGAACCGATTGCCACGAAAATTGGTGGAGAGATGTATAGTGATAATTCAAGAAATGGTTTTTAAAATAATCGAAAAATAATAATTTTTACCCCCCCTCCCATACAGCGAAAAGTAAATTCGAAAAAAAAATCGACTTACCCCATCGTGTGGGGTATCGTTAAAAAGGTATTTTTAAATACAATAAAACTTGCTTTGAAACCATGTGGATCAAACACCCCAGTCACGAGATATATTAATACAAAGTTAAAATTAGAGCGCCCCCCCCCCCTTAACTTTTGAAATACTATTACAATAATTCTGAAAAAAATGTCCTGTATACCTCCAAGTAAGCACTTTCAACGAAAACTATAGTGAACTCTGTATCATACATAGTTATTTTTATACAACTCGACCAACTTATGACGTGCAGTTACCCTTACTAAATGGTGTCTTAAGCGGTCGGGCCATCTTTTAGCTACGGAATCCTTTCATGGGCGTGTCCGACACGCTCTTGGCCGGTTTTAACCTCTGTTGATGGCGCCTAAAATATTCTTAAGTTTAACATGTCATAGAAAACTATGCAGTTTTCTATACATATTCTCTCAGACATACGTCGAGAGAATTAAAATTCTGTATGGTTACATTGATAGATGATTGATTGAAGTATAAACGAGATTTGTCATATTCTGTTAAGTCAGCCGAACTACATTAAACTCCCCTCATCCTACTACTATTAAAAATTGGCCAAGTGCGAGTCGGACTCCCGCACTGAGGGTTCCGTACAAATTCTATTTTTGACGTATTAAAAAAACTACCGAATAGATTTCGTTCGAACCAATTTTCGTTGGTAGTTTTTATGGTAATGCACATTATATAATTATTTCAGTTTTATCACCCTCTTATTTTAAAAGTTAGAGGGTGGGGACACACTTTTTTCCACTTTGGAAGGGTCTGTCACGCAAAGTATTCACTTTAGAAAAAAGTGATAGTAGAAACCTTAATATATTTTTCAAAGACCTATCCATAGATACCCCACACGTATATGTTCAATGAAAAAAAATATTTCGAGTTTCAGTTCTGACTATGGGGACCCCCCACTTTTTATTTTTTTTTCTAGTTTCGTGTAAAAACCTTGTTGCGGTTCACAAAATACATCCACTCACAAAGTTTCAACAGTATAGTACTTATAGTTTCGGAAAAAAGTGGCTGTGACAGACTGGCGGACAGACAGACAGACAGACATGACGAATCAATAAGGGTTCCGTTTTTTTGCCATTTTGGCTACGGAACCCTAAAAAGGCGAAAGTTTGTATGTATGGATGTTTGTTACTCTTTCACGTAAAAACTACTGAATGGATTTGAATGAAACTTTACCACAATATAGCTTATACATCAGAACAACACATAGGATTTTGGAAATCGAAATCCTCGCGGACGGAGTCGCGGGCGGCCGCTAGTTAGATCAATATAATCGAACCCAATACCCAAATAGCTAGTCTTTAAACCAAAATTTATTCCCACACCAACTAAACAACAGCTGTTTATAAAACCATAATTAAAAACACCTCGTTACTCGAAAACCGCAAAAAAATACTGTTTTCTGCTCCTCGAAAGCATGCCATTCCGGGCCCATAAAATACCCTTTCCCCGGAAAGTGTTGAAGCGAAACGCTAAAAGAAATTTGAAATAAAAAAGAAAGAAAGAAAGAAAAAGTTTTTATTTGGCACAAAAATTACACAGTTTACAAATGAAAATGACATTTTGTTGTTCTGCACCAAAAAGGCCACCGCTCAGCATAATATGCTCTGGCAAAAGCCACAGCGCTGATCTTCTTCTTGCTTCATGCTATTCACAAATCTCTATCCCATATTTTTGATATCGTGGATAGACGCTATTCGAAGGAACCTTGGGAATGTGTTTTGTTTATTACTATCGCTTTGAATAAACAAGTGAATGTTGCAAATTGGAATGCATTGGAAGTGGCGGCGATTGTTTGATTGATATAGTTGTGACTTGAAATACTAATACCCAAGTTTTTGAACAAATTTCTTCAATATTTTGATAAAATATTTTTTATGTACCTACTGTACAAATTATAACTAATTGCATAATAAGATCAACTTTAAGTGAAGTAACCAAACATATTATAGCCAAATTTTTAAGCACGTAGTTTTTATAATATAATAGTAAGTTTTATTTTCAACTAAGGCAACAGAACAAAGCGTAACTTAACTGATAATGTATTAAGCAAGTAAGCTGTCTCCTATCTTCCAACAACTGAGAGAGCAAAGACTAGAAAAATCCTTTTTAGAATGCATTACTTCTCTGTAAATGATTAAAACGACAGAGAAAAATACTCCACTTGTTTTGAAGGCGAACAAACGGAGTTTTTAATCTGAATTTGAAATTAAAATATTAATTCTCTTTGCAAAACGAAAGGGTATAGGGAAGATCAAATAACAAACGAACTGCCCTTTGCAGAAGCCTTTGATTCGAAAATTAAGGAAAATATCTTAATTCCTGAATCCGCATAAATACTCGGCTTCTCAATAAGTCGAATCTTCGAGGTTTATTGATCTAGTAACCCAAATTCTTTAACTAATGAAAAGTATTTTTTTTCCTCTTTTTGTTTTTAGTACCTCTCACTTGCTGATATCAAAAACTTAAGTTAAATTTTCATTCTATCTTGATTTTGCTCGTATGTATTCACGGTCGAGTTTTCAACGCATGTTAATTATTATTATGTGTTCAGTATCGGCTATAGGGCCAATCTTGTTTTAAAACTAGCGTCAGGACCATTTCATTATTTATTCTTTATTATATTAGCAGGGTAAATTGACTTCACTCTGCCTGATGGTTAGCAACTTGGAGCCCTGATTGGCATGACAACTTATGTGGTAATCATTGCTTATCTTGTATTAAATCGACTACTACTTCGGATTTAAATAAAACCGGCAATGTCCATCAATACTGGCTGTCATCTTGTCGAGTCGCAATGACTCTAAACCAGCCTAAGATAAATGAATACGCCTACCAAATCACGCCCCGCAGTTCTACTGAGTTCCTAAAATGGTGTAAGCCAGCACCATCTATTTTGTTGTCAAATTATAGACGGTGTTAGAATGCAAATTCGCACATAAAGAAACCTGGCATATCGCGGGTTGGCTCGTTCGCTCACCACATACACAGTGTAGTGAAGAGCAGTAAGGTGTTTTATAACAGAAGGTCATTTCATAACAAGGCTTTAGGAACAAGTTTTTTAAACAGGTTATAAGATGATACATGTCGCCTCGAGAAAATTTAAGATTAAGACTGAAGTATTGACACAACTGAAACGAAAAGCAATCCTAAGTATGCTTGTTTGTACTGCTTGCTTGCATAACTGATATAGCGTGTTTGGTTAATTGATAAAATAAGATGGATAACCTGTGACTTGTAATTATCGAAGAAATTTTTAAGCGTTTACTCTTTAATTCTAATTCTACATTCGAGTACATTCACAGATGTTATTTAAGGACGCCTTTCGTGAAGCGACCTTCATACGTTTCCTCTTAAAATTGAACGTACCTTCATAAATCGTTAAATCCCAATTGTACTACAACGGTCTACCAACTCAAGTATAAATAAGAAACTTATTCGATAAGACATGCGAAGTACATTTTATAGCGTGTCTGGTCCGACCTCAAACTTTAGGGGCAGTTCCCTAGTCATATTTACAACTAGTTTTGTTTGGGAGTTCGTCCCTAAGGCAGTTGTCCCACTGTTGACGAACGACCGACTATAGTAGTAGCTTAAGAGACGTACAAAATATGACATTAGGTTTCATTTCTTTATGTAGGAGGAAAGAAATTGAGCAGAAGGTCACCTGGTCAAGACTGATCAACGCTGCCCATAGATATGTATCAACAACTTCCTAAGAGTTGCAGATGCGTTGTCTGCCTTTAAAGCTCCATAACCTCTCCAGCTGAGCTCATGAGACCTTACTCACCAGCAGAAGAACGAAGTTAAAAAGTTAAGAAGTGCTACTTCTTTGTGTTCTTCTGGAAAGTCGACCCATCCTTCTTTCTAGAAAAAAATCTGAAATCCAGCAATGTTCCGGGAAACATTCGTGGCAGCAGATCCTGATCTTCTTCCCATTATCTAATTTTATTTTAGTTTTTGTTATTTGCACTCTGTTTCTTGTGTATCCGTTGAAGACAAAAAAATATTTTTTATTCTCAAAGCGGAGGTACTTTCCCTGACGAGCGGCTGAGTCTAGTGGACGTTCTAAGCTGAAATATATCTAATTCTTTATCAATATTCTAACTCTATTTCTTGCTGTTCATCGTTGCCAGTAGGACATCTGCCTTAGATCTCAGTTGATGCTGGCAAATGGATGTCTGTATTTGTTTTTGCTAACTTCGTAGTTGTACTTTCTTTTTCACTTTTGGTGTTACTTTGTTTATTTACTGTTAAACTTATGTTGTGTGTTTGAGGTTAGTACTTCCTTTAAGCTTGTATTTGTAACGTAGTTGGCAAAACGCCTAAATGCGTACTGCACTATAATATAAGAAATCATGCATGTTCAGAATTTTAAAACAGTTCTATTTACATATTTTATTGTTAGCACTCAATAAAGTTTTAACTTAAGTATAGTAAATACTATAAATTTGTCAGTTACGTTATCTTTAATACATAAATTACTTTAAAAAGACTCAATGAATGAACGTCAATGCAAATGCACAATTTAAATTCCTTCAATAATATAATTCGCACTTCTTCATACAAATTCTTAACCTAATACCTGTTCCACCAAACTATGCGTCAGCTTAGAATTTACTGCTTTTAATTACTAATGAAACACGGCAGTTGTGGCGGAAAGTTTATTTCATAAGAAACATAGACAACAAAGTTAACCATAGACAAAAGTATAAAGAGGCACAGACAAAGTATAGACCAATTGGTAATGCAATGAATAATTTGATATTATTTTAACACCTCCACACCACTCAACCGTCCGGCGCGCTTTATGACTATGTAAGCTTACGTCCGGGTCCGCGCGGCCCGTCACAGCGTAAAATTGCGGCTTGTGAACTCTCGAAAAATGCTTCATAACTCATTACCTAAACGACTTACAGCTACAAAAAAAATATTGTGCTGAAGCTGATTATATACACTACCACACAACATATATTTTATTGTATAAAATTTCATAATTTTTTCTGTATTTGGGCCAAAAACATACAAAACCTTGAATAAATGCTTATTTAATTATTTCAACTTAACTTTTTTGGCATAATTAAATTTGATTGTGACAAATAAAAAATATATTATTAATCTGGGCTGAATTACCTTTCAAATGATACCAAAATAATTTTGTGTTATACAGTTGTTGAGGTACAATAAATTCATAAAGATTACCTTCTCCCTCACATTGGTCATCGCTGGTCGCGTCATGAGTAGGTAACTTTCATGTTATTTTAAGAAATCTTCAGCAGACTTAATGTATTTTTATCAAATAATTATAAAGGTATGTTAATAACAAACTAATGAATCTTCAATAAAACAATTTTTATGGAATAGTTAGAAAAAACCTTATCGGCGGCTATTGTTTGTACACGAAAGTTACAGCCTCTCGTAATAATGGGTTTACTCGATATTCATCGCCGTGAAAGAAACACCACAGGAAATATGTGGTTCTCCAATCATAAAGATTAATAAAAACCAACTGAATTATATTATAAAACAAGTTCTAACGACATAATCAGCAGTAATTCCACGCGCATGCACATAAGTCCCTCCAAACACAGGTAACACTAAACAAAAAAAATATTATTCAGTCCAGAAAGCATACTATAGTGCCATCTATGATTTTTTAAGTGTATTAGTTAATAGAGTATCGTTCTAAAAGCTCGGGCTATCGTCACAGGCCAACAGATGGCGTTTTAAAGCAGTTTTATACACCAAGAATTTTTTTTCTCTGTTGGATACTATGGTATCCACGGACGTAAGTTTACATATTTTTTTTGGATACTATGGTATCCACGGACGGTTGAGTGGTTATCAAAATATTCATTAGAATACAAACAAACCAAATAATTACCCTGTCTCAATAACAGTTATCTTTAAACAAAAACAAAAAAAACAACAAAAAATCAATAAAATTAAACAATGCTCTTAAGGCCTAATTCTTTAACAAAATGGTTATGCTTAATACTAGGTAAACCTTTTGTTAAAAGGTCAGCTGGCATTTCAGAGGTTGACAGGTACACAATCTTTACAATATTATTTGATACAGTCTCTCTAACAAAATGATGTCTGATATCAATATGTTTTGTTCTCCTATGGAACAAAGGATTCTCTGTCAATCTCTGAGCCCCCTGATTATCATTATACAGAGTAATAGTGTAATCACAGCTTGCAATTTCAGACAATAAGTTTCTTAAATAGATAGCTTCTTTACAGGCTTCTGATATTGCCATGTACTCACTCTCTGTACTTGATAGAGCAACAGTTTGTTGTTTTTTACATTCATATGATACAACAGCGCCTGATAGTACAAAACAAAATCCTGTATAAGATTTCCTATCTATACCATTAGAGCCCCAGTCAGCATCTACAAATCCTTTTAAGTTTTCATTATCTTTTACATACAATAATCCATAAGATTTAGTTTTCTTTAAATATTTTAATATGCGCTTAGCATGTCTCCAATGGACTGAACTATAACAATTATTATACTGACTCAAATAACTGACACTAAAACTGATATCTGGGCGCGTTAGGACTGACAAATACATCAAGCTTCCTAAAAGCTGCTGATAAGGGTACTGTTTCTCAACATTTTCAGACTTATCTAATTTTAAATTATATTCTATTGGAGTATCAATACACTTACAATCATACATGTTAAATCTCATTAAAATATCATCAACAAATTGTTCCTGGTCTAAAGATATACTTCCATCTGAATAAGTCTTAACCCTCATGCCCAAACAGTTTTTAACTGGACCTAAATCTTTCAATTTAAAATTCAACATTAAATCTTTCTTTAATTTATCTGTCAAAGAGTTACTATTAGAGAAAATGAAAAAATCATCGACAAACACTGCTATATAAATCTGTTCCTTATTTACCTTTTTACTATATAAACATGGCTCTAACTTTGACTTAAAATAACCTAAAGATAACAAACATTCATTTAGTCTTTGATTCCATGCTCTAGCAGATTGCTTTAATCCATAGATAGCTCGTTTCAATTTAAGAACAGTATTACTTTTACAACTTAAATTAGGTGGAACTTGCATATATACATTTTCACTAAGAGAACCATTTAAGAATGCAGTTTTAACATCTAAGTGAGTAACATTAAAATTAAACTTAACACTTAAAGCAAATAACAGTCTCAAAGTAGAGTACCTTAGCACTGGTGAATATGTCTCACTGAAGTCCACTCCTTCTTTCTGGGTAAAACCCTTAGCCACTAAACGAGCCCTATAACGCACTTTGTTATCACTTTCGAATTTCTTTTTGAAAACCCACTTACACTGAACCACTCTGTCCGCTTCAGTTTCACTCACAAACTCCCAAGCCTGGTTTTCTTCGAAAGCCTGGAGCTCCTGCTCCATAGCCTGTCTCCACATCTCCTTCTCGGGTCCTTTCATCGCCTCCTCATATGTGATATCACAATGTAGGGATTTCTGCTTATCAGCAATACTTAGATTCGAAAAACCATACCTTTCTACTGGTTTTCTGATGCGTTTACTGGGTAATTCAGGAACTTCTGTTCTTAAATTATCATCATCATCATGGAAGTCATCATTTTCATTGTTGGAGTTATGTTCAAGACCAAATGTTGATTCAAAACTTGTTACTTTCTGACCTTGTTGATTTGGTTGAGTATTATCCCCCACTGAATCAACGTTCTGGTCTTGCACTTGAATCATGCATTCAGAATTGATTTCTGGCTCAGTAATGACCACATCTCTACTAGTAAACACAGTCCTTGTGTCAGGATTATATACTCTGTATCCTTTTACATTGTCTGGATATCCTGTAAGAATACATTTTACGGATTTCTTATCCCATTTTGTACGCTTTTGTTTAGCAACATGTACCATAACAGTGCTACCAAATATCCTAATATGGCTGATATCTGGTTTTGTGCCAGTCCATATTTCATATGGCGTTCTATTATCCAACGCAGCAGCCACAGTTCGATTCTGCAGGTACACTGCCGTATTAGTAGCCTCACCCCAAAATTCTTTTCCCAGGTTTGCATCAAATAGTAGACATCTTGCTTTTTCTATGACTGTGCGATTGAACCTCTCAGCTAGTCCATTTTGTTCAGGGGTGTATGGGTTGCTTTTCTGGTGGATAATACCGGCACTGTTAAGATAATCTCCAAATTCCTTATTGCAATATTCTAAGCCGTTATCACTTCTTAATACTTTAATTGTTCTCTTTGTTTGATTTTCCACCTGTGCTTTATATATCTTAAAATATTTCAGAGCCTCATTTTTGTGTTTCAAAAAATAAACAAATGTCATGCGACTTTTATCATCAATAAATAACAAGAAATACCTTGCTCCTCTTATTGATGTATTTTCCATTGGGCCACATATGTCTGTGTGCACCAAGTCTAGCAAGTTACTGCTTCTGTGACCACTGCTTTTAAATGGCAAGCGACACTGTTTGCCTTCACAGCATGTTGTACACGATGCCTTGCTTATATCTACTTTTTCATCAAATGACATTCCCAACACAGCATTTTTCATTTTATTTAAGTAATCCTTATTAATATGTCCTAATCTGCGGTGCCATGTTACTCCTGACACAGCTGATGCAGCCAAATATTCCTGGGATATCAAATTTACTTTGTATACCCCATTGACCAAGTCTGCTGTAGCAACTAGCTGTTGGTTTTTGTTGTAAACACAACAGCCTTTATCTGTGAAAGATACACTGTTTCCTTTTTTAATTAGTTGGCTGACTGATAATAAGTTAGTAGTCAGAGATGGTATACAGCATACATCTTCTATCACGATGTCGTACTCGCAATCATCAGTTGAAGTCGTTATTTGCACATTGCCAGAACATAATACTGTCAATTTTTCACTGTTAGCTACGACGATTCCTTTATTTTGTTCATATCTGGCATTCTTAACCCAGCTTTCATTTGCTGTTAGGTGTACACTTGCCAATAGTCAATATACCAATCGGTTTTGTTGAAATTTGCACTCAAAAATACTGCACTAAATGCGTTTGATTGCATCCTTTCCTTGTTTTTCTTATTTATCGAATTGCTTTCATTACTCATGCACTGATTTTTATAATGGCCGACTTGTTTGCACCGGTAGCATTTTATCACCTTGTTTGGCTTTGACGTTACAGTGCTACCAACATCAACATTTTTGTTGGCCATAGACAAATTATTTTTATTTTTCTTTCTATGATTTGAATGACTGACGAATGCTCCGTTCATTTCACTTTCATTATAATCTGTTGACTCCATATCCAATAATTTCGTCTTGATGTTGTCAGCCGTGATTGAAATGCCCGAATGTTCGATTGCCATGATCATTGGAGCAAAACGATCAGGCAATCCCGCCAATAATAATGACCCTGTCCATTGATCATTTATTTCAAATCCCGTTCCACTCAATTTTTGAGCTGTGTCGATTATCTGCGTCACATATGACGTCATCGAACTGCAATTATCTCGCCGGATTGAAATCAAATTTCTTAATAGACTTATTCTTCGAGAAAAGCCGCTATCATCAAATAATTGCTGTAGTTTATTCCACAATTCTTGCGATGATTTGACGTTTTTGACATGAACGTATAGCGACGGGTCGATGGTCATAATTAATTTGGCTTTTGTTTTTTCGTCATCCGCGCTCGTAATTTCTTTTTTCGTTTCTGGCTTGATACAATGTTTCATGCCTTCGAGAATTAAGAAAGGAGAACGGCAAACTGAGTACCACTCGTAAAACTAAGCGTTCCCAGAACTAACTATATAGGATTTAAAGGTAATCATGAGACGAACATTTTTCAATTTGAAGTAGATTTTTAGAAGCTGGGAATAGCCGGAAATCCTTGATTGTATTATCTTATAAAATCCCTGAAACAAAACGCCGGTCATCGAACATGGAAAAACAGAACGCATTTGACGTTATCTGAACAGCGACTCTTTAGTTTATGTTTGATAATGTGTCAAAATTGATCGGAAAGACATCGGTCAATTAATATTCATTTTCATAATCTTTATTGCATTCTTGTTCACAATATTTGCCGTGTTATGATTTGTTAAATGATTTACCTTCAGTTGAGCACGCAGATACATACAATAATAAATATGTTGTATACAATAATAAAAATGTAATATAATAATATTACAATAGATGTGTGTAGGTTGAGCACCTTTGCTCCTGCGCTGTCAGCTATTCTGCGAAAAGGGACGCTTCGAGTGTGATTTGTGTGATTATTTGTGAGGACTTTCTAATATATACCAGAATGTTTTAGTATTTAGTGTTGGAACTTGCTAATGCGGTGATTATTGAAATATGCGCGCCTATCACGCATACATCGTCATGTCCAATAAGACTCGAATGAAAATCTTCTCAATATTGTTCAGCGCTGGATTTATCTTATCTTACAAAGAAGAGAAGCATAATATTATTTTAGAGAAATAAATAATAATTATTACATAATGATGTTGGTCTTTATTTTCCTCCTTGTTTTATTTGTTTTGAAAAAGCAGTGACTGTACGTTGATCTATCATAAAAATGCTTAACCACTAGTAAGGTGTTCCTCCACCCTACAGGTTTATATTAGTTTGCGCAATGTTATACAAAATAATAAGCAATAAAAATGGAGGGTCATCAATGATATTTAAAAAAATATCATTGGGGCTCATATTTAGTACACTTCAATTTGACAGGTTTAAAAACTGTTTATAACGCCATCTGGAGAATGAATTTGACGTTGGCATTATTTGGGACAGAACTATTGACATTTTAGACCAATAGATGTCGGTGCTCGTATATTTATTATACTCCATGGCAATAAGGTCAATTTTTGCTTACATTTCAAAGTGACAGTCAGATGGTCAAAGCCTTAGTAACATTTGGGGAAATGGCAATTCTGTGGATAATGTAAAAGTTGCATTGGAGGTTATGTTTCAAATCATCTTTTTATCCCCAGCTTTAAAAAATATGTTACCATTACATTTTTTGATAAGCATCATTAGAGGATTGATTTTCTAGTATTCACTTCTTGGAACGCTAAGTCTTTATGTGGTACTGGAAATACATGGGATTCTGCCGTTGTCCTTTCTGCGGCGAAACACCACTCCGAATAATTATCGCGTCCCTTGAGTTTCGGCACATTTATAAGATAGTTAGCAGCCATTTTGGCAATCAGCTTCTACACTTATACACTGCGATAAAACGTTCGGTCTAGTCAGTTCACAGCTTAATCGCACTGAATACTGTCTTTTAACACTTGCTTTACTGCAAAATCCTTGTTAAAACGACTCAATACCGCGATTATTTAATGAGCGTACGGCCCATAACCTAATGAAACACGGCAGTTGTGGCGGCAAGACTGAACAGTTTATTTCATAAGAAACATAGACAACAAAGTTAACCATAGACAAAAGTATAAAGAGGCACAGACAAAGTATAGACCAATTGGTAATGCAATGAATAATTTGATATTATTTTAACAATTACACTGTGGTATAGCAAAGGAATTCAAACCACAATGCACAGTAAACACAGTATGTGCGGTGGTTACTCTGAAGAAATACTAATAAACGCTGTGTTGGCATCATACGAATACGTTTATAAGGCGACACTCCAGTGGAAAATACCACTTGAGTGGGGGGGGGGGGGGGGTGGAATTTAGGAGATGTTATTAATGAAATTGCAAGGGGAAATTATGTTTCTAAATTATAGAATACTAGCTGAATCGTTGAACTTCATATAACTGTCAGTATCATAGCACATTCATGATGTATGGACCAATCCATTAGTAGTGAGTGAGGTAATAAGATGCCTCTTTGGGAAGGGTGAATTGTGGTAGTAACCCTGTTGCGTTACAATCGAAAAGGTCATAAAAGTTATGACGTAGCATTCCGGAATCCGTTCGCTTTGATCTGTTATGTAATGATTACATTTGGTTGATTAGCTGAGTTAGCAAGCTGTCTATTTTGGTTATTTTATTTTATTTGTTTATTTACGAGTGTATGTGAATGATCCCAATACATCCACACAAAAGGCCCACGTCCTGTAATAATAATATGCTAGTAAATGTACATTTCAAGTTATAAACTGTCTGTATAGGCTAAGTTAAAAATATACCTTCAAACTAACAGTAAAGTATAAATGCTATTATCCTAATAACTGAAGTCAATGTCTACCGATAAAACAATTTATCATCATAATTACAAATTATTTATCACCCTCCGCTCTCATTTACAACTTTTCTCTTTTACTGCTTCCATTATCCATGCATTATCCAGAATTCGATACGCTCAAAGATGCGGGCGTTTGTAACAAACATGCTCTATTTGGAATTCCCACAATAATACGACGAGATAATCCGAATTTCAAACAAAACGCAAAGCCAGCAAAATGCTTCGGCGTGTAAACGTATTTTTGAGAGCCATTTACGGAGAGCACAAAATAGGAACGCGCAGAAGGAATACTCATGTATGTACTCGGCGGTTTCTGTTGAAAATGAATAAGAGAAGAAATGGACCAAAAACAACACAAAAGAATCTACAAAAACCAAGAAACTAAACAAACGTTTTCAACTTTCACAATATTTATTAATATTACTAGCGGCCGCCAGCGACTCCGTCCGCGTGAATTTCGGTTTCCGCACACAGTGTTACTATAGATAGCTTAAAGCATTCCTTGACAAACGGTAAGTGGACTATCCAACTCAAAATATTTTGTCAATTCGAACCTGATAGGCTAGCCACTTTGACGAATTCGCCATCCGCTTTCGTAGCGACTTATATCTCCATCCCGCTCACATAAATATGCAGTTCGTGTACGGGGTGCCAATACATCCCAACTAATCCCAACTAATATTATAAATGCGAAAGTAACTCTGTCTGTCTGTCTGTCTGTTACGCTTTCCCGCTAAAACCTCGCAACCGATTTTGATGAAATTTGGTACAGACAATCTTTAGACCCTGAGACAGAACATAGGCTACTTTTTATTTCGATAAAAAGAAATCAACGCGGACGGAGTCGCGGGCGGCCGCTAGTGTTATAATAAGTCGCGACGAAAGCGTATGTCGAATTCGTCAAAGTGGCATCTTGGCTAGCCTACCAGTACTGGATCAGTTACACGGGTTATTATGAGTAAACCGTAAAAGATAGATATATGTTGTCAAGCAATATTTTTTAGGAAATTTCATTTAGAATATTTCCGTCTTACATGATTTCTATGTAACTTTAACCATTAAGGCTGCACACGCGACAGAAGCTTTAAAAATGGCGGAATTTCTCCCGTTTTCCCAACATTTTCCTTCACTACTCTGCTCCTATTGATTGTAGCGTGATGAAAATGTATCCTATAATATGCCCAGGAGTATAAAGAATAATTATACCAAGTTTCGTCAAAATCCGTCGAGTAGTTTTTGTTTCTATAAGGAACATACAGACAGACAGACAGACAAAAATTTTACTGATTGCATTTTTGGCATCAGTATCGATCACTAATCACCCCCTGATAGTTATTTTGAAAATATATTTTATGTACAGAATTGACCTCTCTACAGATTTATTATAAGTATAGATAATAAAAACAGAGTTTTAAATGTTGATAAGATATTGTTCCATTTTTGTACACATGTGACGAAACGAGTTCCTCTCGCCCTCTTACCAGTGGCGCTAGTTCTTATACATATTTTTTAGATGTTAGCAAAAGAAGAGTTCTGATTTACATAAAATCAGGAGCGATATCCTATCTGTTGGCATCGCCATATATAGCAAGAACTTCTTCATGCTTCAATTAAAGGTATCTAGAATGGACAATGTATGCGCTGCTCAAGCGAGTTTTCAATGGCGATTGCCTTCTGCGCTTACTTATTTTGTGGCGAGAGTCCCGAGTCTTATCTAAATAGGTCAACGCACAATATAAATGCCTTTGCGACGGTCAGGCACACCTCTGAAGTCCTCGGGTAATTACGCGGAATAATTGAGATATCCGACTTGGAGCGGGGACTGATGCTGAAAGTTTAAGTTGAAGTCTGGTGAATGCTGGTGGATTTAACAGGTTGATAGGATAAGCCTTAAAGGCACTTAGGGATCACAAAATAAGATAAAAGTAATCGATTGGTTGGTTACATACAGCATTGAGGAGCTCGATGGCGCAGTGGTTAGCGCACTCGGCCTGCGGTTGCTAATGTTAAGCAACGTTCGCAGATGTCAGTCATCGGATGAGTGACCGAAAAATTTCATCTCGAGCTCCTCCGTGCTTCGGAAGGCACGTTAAGCCGTTGGTCCTGCGCCTGATCTCTTTACGGTCGTGTCAGATTGCTGTCACACCGAATTATGAGAGTGAAGGAATAGGGAGTGCAACTGTGCTTGCGCACTCACTTGTGCACTATAATATATCCTGCGTACCTGGCTGATCGTAAGATCGGCCGCCATGGCCGAATACGGCCGGAGGGTATTATTATTATTACATACAGCAAAAAAAAACAGGCTAAACTAATAATATAAATAGAACCAGTAAAGTTATTGAAAATAATATATTTCTGTACTGTATTTCAAAGGACGAACGCTTATAACGGTTTATGATTCAATGACGTTAAAAATACTGATGTATTTTTGCAGCATATTTCATTGTTATAAATATGTTCTGTGATTGAAGTGTGAAAGCGTAACAGTTGGGTTATTATCGCATTGTAATCACAGTTATCAGTAATTAATAATAGTGTTTGAAACAACAAGCTTATATTAATTTCTTGTGGCAATTATATCAGCTGATGCTAGGTTTCCCTCCAATCTAGACGTTGTGCTTGAGAAACTCCTAGGAATGTATGCTAGCGGAAACAATTAGCTTGCTAGCGACATTTGTTCGCATTGTAATTATGAGTCGAGTGTAGTGAGAGATGTATTTTGAAGATGTTTTCGCATGCCACTTTCGTTTAGATGTGTTCCGTTTTAACCACAATTTAAGAGATACTAAATTATTCATAAACATTACTTTTATAATTTCTTGTGCGTAATACAGCCCACATTTTTTAAAGCTGTAACTTTGATACCACTATCCGGCTTGAAGGACCAAATTGTAAACTAGCGACTACCCGCGACTCCGTCTGCGTGGATTTCGGTTATACTATAGCCTAAAGATTTCCTCGTCAAATGGACTATCCAAGAAATAAATCTAAAATCTTATATTACTATAGATGTTATCTGGCTCGAAGGACCACACAAATGTTTTGCCAAAGCACACCGACCGTAGCGACATCCAAAATAAAATGTGAAGTGCACTGGGAAAAAACGTGTATTGTGCGGCCAACAATCGGAACATTGTAAAAATTGCCGTCCGCGTTCGCGGATGGTGCCGGAATGGCAGGACGATGACGCGTGTGAATTTTTAACGATGGCAACATTTATTTTGTTGCGATTGTAAATATTGTGTACTGGACCGGTAACTCTTGTGTCTGGTTCCATTAAATATTGGAAATCGCTGTTGTGTCGGTACTGAATGTATTGTGTGCGATGTCCAGTTGTTGTGTTGTTGTCGGACAGCAGAGGTATGTAGGGGAACGTTACGCTCAATTCACTGACGGAATTTTACTTTATCGAAAGTTTTTCAGTTTGAAATTGGAAAACAAAATAATGTTATTTGATAGCCTTTAAACAATTTTAGTTAATAAAAAAAAACATAATTTTTTTATATGTATTTAGAAAATTATTTGGCAGCTATACTTTACTCGTACCTACATAAAGATAAAGGACGTCAATTCTTTTTTAACCTTCTAGCGGTTATGTGTAATAAACATTCACCCATTTATAAATGTTCATCTTATGAACGATCGTCTTGGTAGGAAAAGGACCGTAAACACACCCATGGCATATATACAGCTGGTATTGACACTGCTGTATATGTCATGGGTGTGTGTACGTATACATCAGGGTACACCTATGGCACATACAGCAGGGTCAATATCAATTAGACACCAGCTCTAATATATAAACTCAATGTACCACAACTGCATAATCCCCGGAATGGACTAGTATCTTCGCTTACAACTATAATTCCAATCTGCCAAGACCAAGACGTCAGTTTACTGAATGCAAACGTCTATTCGATTCATTAATGGCCCGATTAACCTGCATTAAGACCAATTGGGGTCTAAATTGATCCAGTCAGTACGGAACGGTATTGGGATGACGAAGGCGGGTTGAATGAATTAATTAATGAATGGAGGAGTAAATGATGGTTGTGGTTGTGTGTTATTAAATTATGGATGTGGATGGAGGAAGTTTTTGGTCTGCTAGGGTTTGCACTCTTAACGTATTTATATCTATACTAGACTAATATAAAAAAGCTAAAGAGTTTGGTTTGGGTTTGAAAGATCAAAATAGATATGCAAAGTTAATAGCATATCTATTTTGAAAATAAATATATTTTGTGTGCAAAATGGAATCCTGAAATAACATACAATTAATAGTTTATACACCTACAACTTCTAGACTCTTGTAATAGGAAACTACTCCCTTTGATATCAATTTTCTATAATTTTCTCTGACTAAATCCACTTGTAAGCTGTTATGTACCTTTCCTTATTCATAGGCTTAATAGATACAAACAAAATTTTACTCATCATTATCAATTTTACTCAATATAAATCCCCTTTATCCAAACAATAATATTATTCCCAAATCCAGTGTTGAACCAAGGATTTGGACGAGGAATG
Organism: Nomophila noctuella; assembly: GCA_958496325.1. Classification (NCBI taxonomy): domain Eukaryota; kingdom Metazoa; phylum Arthropoda; class Insecta; order Lepidoptera; family Crambidae; genus Nomophila; species Nomophila noctuella. Next base: position 3,515,296 of record OY292501.1, read on the forward strand.
TTTACTTGAACCGCCAAGGAAGCTTACAGCCGATTTATGCTAACTAAATGCCAATGCATAGCCAAAATCGGTTCACGTAGGCCATTTAATGCGATTAGGTACGTGTTCATCAATTGGCTATAAAATATTATTAATAACAGTTTTCTGTTTGGTTAATTTCTGCAAAAATATATTGTGTGCAAACAATACATATCTGTAAGATTTTTTTTGCCTAAGTTCTTTATGTTATACTAGTTTCTACCTGAGGCTTTCTATCACCTAAGCCAGCACTAAGCCTGTCTCTACACCAAATTTTAGTTAAATGCGTTCAGTAGTTTCAGCGTGATTGCCGGACAAACTTCTAAACAAACAAACTTTCACATTTTTATATTAGTATGATTGGCGCAGTATATTGTCACAACTCTAATTTGTGATAAGTTTAAACTTAGCTTGTAGAGAAAAATAAGCTAGATACCATCGTTTAGTTTAGTTTCTTATGCACCTATGCACATACTTAAAGATTAAAGTCTACGAATTCAGTTGATTGACAACTCTTGCAGCGAAACCCAGCCAAGAATTTTGTATCTTAATATTGTCACGTCGCAAACATGTTCAGTCAACCCAAATATTTGATATATCAGTTTCAAGTAATTGCAAACTGTTATGCCATCATTTATAATGTAAACTGCCTGAGACCATTATTGACATATGGCCGGAGCTCCAGGGTCCTATCTAGGAAGCAATAACTTACTGAAGTTTGTCGCGACTGTAATTAAAACGGAATGTTTTGGGATCCGATTGTCGTGTGTCAATTTATAATGAATTATACTTATATGTGTAAAGTTGGTGTGTTTGTAATTGATGTTGAATTTATAGATGTCTTAATGTGTAATGTGTAATTTAAGGACTATCTACTCAGTGTAGGTCAGATGGTTATCTGGCTCGAAGGACCATGTTTGTTTCAAAGTTAATCGTTTAATGTCAGAAATAAATTAAGATTAATCCTAATTCTATCCCTATCCATTGAAATTAATAGTTTTTTCATGTATACGTTTTTAATAAAACCTTTATTTCAACTCGTTTATTAGACCAAATATTTGTTGTTCATATGTATACTAATGCCATAGTACCTTAGTTAGGCAAAGGTCTTAAACTCGATTCCCAGGTCAGGCCAAACACCAAGCGTGTGAAACCGCTATTACAGTTATTTCTTAGTAAGGTACTCGATCAATTGTCCCACACTATTATAAGTAAGTAGAGCTAATGCTATAAAATTGCCGCTCTCATTTTTTGTATGACAAATCACCGGTTTTTCATCTAGTCAATTAGGAGACCCCAAAGTTAGCCACAGTATAAGTAAGTCTATTCCGTACGATTATATATATTTTATTAGTTATATACTATCTATAAAAAGTAACAATTATGTAATGAAATAAAAAGAACAATAAATGCAAAAAAAAACATTAATCTGAAAATCTTTATAATCGTTATGACTTTTTTTTTATTAGATTGGCAAAGACACGTGATTAAGTTGTTCTTTGATTTGTCAAGTTTAGTGTAAGTATGTGAGTATGTCATTTATCACATTTTATTAGCAACTAGCGGCCGCCCGCGACTCCGTCCGCGTGGATTTCTTTTTTTCGAAATAAAAAGTAGCCTATGTTCTGTCTTAGGGTCTAAAGATTGTCTGTACCAAATTTCATCTAAATCGGTTGCGAGGTTTAAGCGGGAAAGCGTAACAGACAGACAGACAGACAGAGTTACTTTCGCATTTATAATATTAGTTGGGATCTACTGAGATGTTGAATACATCGGTAACCAATTTTTATCCGATTCTCATTCTATTTGTGCAACAACTTAGTGTAAAAACAGACATTTCTCACTGTTTGAATGTAACCTGTGGTTCATCGGTTTAATTTCGTTCCCTCCCTGTCTGTCTTCATTCTGATGACTCCGCTTCTTCAATTAAAATCTAATTTATGTCCCCTTTCGCCTCATTATCAGCCCTTCAAATGTGAGCCCTAAAGGCGCGCTAAACGGTGGAATATTTTAATACTTGTTTGCATAATTATAGTGTTGATTTTGCTTTAACCCAAAACAATAGCATGATATGAACATGATCTATTGTGCTGAGTATAAGTATTTGAAAGCTTTGATTTATTTCTTGATTAAAATTCAAGACTGGTTGACTTTGCGACATTCTTTAAGTTAACTAAGAAGCAGTTTACTGTTGGATCTTTGAGTTAACCCAAAATAACTCAAATCGAAAAAAATTATGCTCCAAAAGGAGAGCCCATTCTGCTTTTTATACGAATTGACAGTTCTTAACACAAAATACCAATTGTCAATTTGCCTTTTCTGACCCATTCTTTAGAATATATAGTATCATTTATAAAATATATCTGTATATTTTTCCTTACACATATCTTCTAAGATCTGTGAGACCTCAAGATTTAATTTAGAAAGAGACCACAGAATTTTGTTTACACATCAGTCCTTTGAATCTGAGTCAAAGGAATCTGAGTCTTATTCCGTACAACTTAAGAACTAGGCCACTGAGCCAGTGAGCCTATTATGCGTTCTTCGTATGAGACACGTAATAACATTATACCACTAAAACCTTGCTAAGCTAGAATTACTTACGACACTATAGGGATGCCACTCCATAATTGAAACAGTGCTTTCTTTGTAAATATGTATAAGCAAACATTTCATAATTGTTCTAGTTTTAAAACATCGTTGATGTAATTTTTATTTATACCTTACCAAATCCTTCAGATTATCTATTTAAAAAATTATGACTTTGTCTGTCTCTTAAGTAACTAGCTTATGTGCACATTTGTTACAAAAATGTGCAGTATCTTTTAAAGAAATGTTTAATGTAAATTCGGCCTTGAAAACATTATAGCACCCACAAAAAATAACGCGGAGTTTCAACCTCTCTTCATAGTAAAAACAATGAATCTAACTATCTCATATAGTGTAGGCAAAATAACCCTGAAACCTTCAGCAATAATCTTTACAGTCCAAAAAGTCCCGCCGTCAACCCTACCATGACATCTATCTCCGTAACGAATGACCCAGACGTGGTCGGACGAGCGGCAGCCATTGTTTTTTTACTCCCATTTACTCCCATTTGCTCCCTTCGTGACAACCCTGCTTTATTACACTTGATCGGCGCTTACGACCAATTGGTGACTTGTAATTGTATTTCAATCGAAGAGCGACGATTAAGTAGCAATCGTGTAGTTGAATTGTGGGACAAGGATTTGTTTTGTCGCACGACTCACTATTATTATTGTAGTACTGAAGCTATTGAGCTATTAAGCTATTGAATCAAGGGAGTTACTTTGATGCGCCCCAAAATTTGTTAGTTATTTGCTAAAAGACGAAGTATTTTTCTTATGAGACGAACTTCTTAGCTATCAAATGAATTCTCCGTGCGGGTGCCGGGTCCATCGCATGGAACAGAGAGGAATGTCAGTCGGCGCCTAGGACTTTCGACCCAGCGTGTAGTTTTAAGGGGCCCCTTTATAGTATTTCATATGAAATTATGTAGAATGCAAAAAAATATTTAATTTGTAAATAAATTAATATTTATTCTTAAACTTGTTTGTTTCAGGTAAATACATATTTTGGTGATTAAGATCAGTTGACGCTGGTGTGGTAAGATTTAGTTTTTAAGAACTTGAAGATGTTACGAGTAACTTCATCATCATCATTCGCCCATTGCAGTTCACTGCTGGTAATAGTCTTCTACAATCGATCACCACTACGCTCCATTCTGGACTACTTTCTTTAATGTGAATTTTACTTTACTAAGACATAAAATTGGATACCTACTTATATTTTAATACAGAATCTTCCACAGCTTGAAGCTACTTTACCCAATATAAACTTAAATTCTTAAGTATCTTTCGTATTTTACGAAAGGTTTCTTCGTAAACGATAAAATAATAACATTTTGTTCGAAACTCTGCGTAACTCGGTTCAAGTTTGGAAGATTTAGAATAGGCGTCCGAAACTTACCACGGGGATGGTAACAACTTTCGTTTCCAAACCATAGATTTAAATCATTCGATATCGCAAACTAGAAGAAAATAGTGGCTTTTTTTTACGTCAGGTTTAACATTCTGCCTTTGCGATAAGAATCTATTGTCGCTTCAAAAAGCGCCACTTTCAGAGCGAGTAGAAATAAAGGAGGCATATCTAACAATTTGAATAACATTAAGCCGTTGGTCCCGACTATGATCCAACTGGTCTGGTTTCCCTTGTGGTTACGGAGGTCAGACGACAGTCGCTCCATTGTAATAACCAGGCATGTCAATTCAGGATCATAGTCGCAGCGTACCCTGGGCTCCAAGGCAATGGCCGAGGATGCAACCGGGAGAGGCGCTAGGATGATGATGATCTAACAATTTAAATCTTTGTACCAAACAAAGTGACTGGTTATCTAGTGGTACAGGAAATGGTAAATTACGAAATTAATTTAATTTTGGGATGAATCAGATTGTTTATTTTGGTTTTCCTCTTATCAAAGCAACGCCAGATTACACGTGTAAGATATTTGAGATTTATTATTATTTGGTTAAGCATGTTTTTGTAGTAAATACTGAACAATACACGATTGAAATGTTATCTTTTGCTGTATACATATTAGAAGAAAATATTTAGAAGCATTATTTTAAAAAAAACTATCAACCATACAACACACGTATTGTTTTTATTTTATTTTATAAGTTTGTCCTTCTCTGCTTTTTTTTTAGTTTCTTTTATTATCCGTTTCACTTGAGTTATTAACAGTTAATGATAATGAGATCTATAATTACGTTACAACACAGTAGAATTGCAAAAATACTTCGTTATATTATCATAATATTCGTCGTGGTTACCAAGACAAGAAGTTTCAATTACACCCCCAAATCCAAACTTTAGTCGATTCTCAAACTTCGGAAAGAAAACTTAACAGTTTTTCACCCAAGTCACTCGCATGAGCCAAATCAAATAGAACAAATTGAAATCTGCCGCGGCGGCGAACTCAAACATTGATCTGGGCCAGCGGGCGTTTTATGGAGTAAAATTCAAAAGCAAAATATTTATTGTCTGCACTTCTCGGCTCGTGTAAACACGCCTGTATTTTAAGTACTTTCCAGAACATTTTCAGAACATATAGACCCAATAAAGAGTCCGTCGTGGCGATCGATCCAAGCTTATCGGGTCGAGATGGGAATTTCAACTATTCGAACAATGCTGGATAAAATAATGGAAGTTTGGTTTACCTCTACCTGTTGAGAATGGGTCCTGCGGGATTAATAAGCAGAATGTGCACGTACGTACGTTGACGTCCATTTTTCTTCACATTTTCTGTTCTGTCAATTCTTTTCTTTAACGACTATCGGGTACCTATCGCTAAAAAAGGAAATTAAAGTTTTATACAAACATATTACCTAATTGAAATTAGTTGGATCAGAGAACCAATTCTTTAAAAAAATAATTGTTAATAAATTAAAGTAAAACCTTCAAGATTGATTGCAATTTCCCTTGGACTGTGTGTGAGTTATTAGTGTCTCAGTTTGAAGCAATGTCCTTCCGTTGTTTTCAATTTATTCAAGCCTCCTTCGATACTATTATTATAGTATCAGACTAACTATAAAATATAAGTCTAGTACCCTAGTATCATACTAGCCGTAAAGAAACATCTAACAGGACCATATACACTGATCTAACTCCGAGATATGTAGCGAAAGCAATTTTGTTACGGATATCAGTGCCAAGAGTGATATTACAAATATAAAATAGATAGGCCATGTTATGAAACACCAAGACTACAATACAAAGTAGGAACATAATTTTTGTTTTATGAAGTTATTTTCTTGACCATGACATCAAATCGGCGGACATACCTAAGAGTAATTAGTCACCAATATAAAATAGATAGTAAGTACGTTTTAAGATACGTGTGAACAATTTACAACATACATTTACGAACACAAATGTTTGTTTTCTTAAGTTAACTTCTTTATCAAATCCAGAACAATTAGTGTCTAACAAGTCACCGAGCAATGCTCTTTCGAATTGAAATTTAACTCTTCCTAGCATCGTTCGTAAAGGCCATATTATTGTTCAATATATCTTCTCCACAATACCTTGCCGTCAAGTAAGGTGTTTTCTTCTCTGTTTCCAATAGCTTTTCCCCAGCCATTTTCCGGAGCGTTGTTTAAAGAGGCAAAACGTTGTACTGTTGTGTATGTTGTCTCTTCGTGTAAACATGCCGTATTTTTAGTACTTTTCAGAACATATAGACCCAATAAAGTGTACGTTGGGCGATCGATCTGCCAGCTAGACGGAACTTGTACTATTATTTCCGACAGTGGAAAATTTGTCTCCTTACGGTATTGGATTTGGTTGTTTTAACTTGCAGAGTTTTATGCTGCGCTGGTGTTGAATGTTGGAGGGAAAACAGGCTTCATAGGCGATAATATCAGATTCACCAAATATAAAGTGAATATTCACCTAACACCTTATCCACACTCATCATCTAATATCCAAAAATTATTTTCTGTGCGACTGATATTTGACATTGGTATCCAATAAAAAATATATAACATTATTTTTTATTTAATTATTCCACGAGAATAGAATTCATTCGTGTTTTATAACTCCTGCAATTCACAAATATTAGTTTACATCCTGTATCTATATCATAGATTACGTTAATTGTTAATCTTATAAGAGAAACCTGTTCTGCAAAGGATGCAAATAACTTTATATTCAGAATTTCAGTAAGCATTTATTTCCTCTGCAGTTATTGCATGAGTCTTACTTTCATATGAAAGGAATATCGTGTATCTGACACAATGAAACTCCATTTTTTCCTGTATGATGTTTCTTCACGCTTCGTTTAGAATCTACCCATCGGGAAGAATGAAACACACATTCACGGAAAACGATTTGCACTTGTTTATGTTTTTTCAGTCTGAACTTAATTCAAGAAATATAATCAACATTTGTGATTCTAAATCTTTTAAAAATTAAGAATGTGTAGGAAAGTCGACATTTTAAAGAATAAGCATGGGTTAATGAATAAATATTAAAATTAAGTCGTCACCACGATCCATCAAACTGCAGATTTTTATCACAAGCGAGGGAAAAAATCGTATTTTTTTTAAATAAAATTGACTTGATTTTCTTGTTAAAAAATTAACCAATCTTTCATCTTAAAAAAATAACCCTGGACAAAGTAGTTTAGTATTTTTTTTGTCTGTCTAAGATTGCAAATTATGTTATAGGGAGGCAAACGAACAAGACCTTATGGTGAGTGATCATTTTTGAAGTCCATGTGCCCACATAGACTTCAACAAACGCACAAAAGTCACCTGAGACCCTCTGAGCTCTGGCGACCTGACTTACTGCATCAAATGCATCGGAATAGGCACAAACCAGTAGGCTGAGTATATGTATATGTAGCGTGACGTCTTGTACAGCAAATGCAGTGTCTTACTCGTACGATGTCCGCCATTCGTCCACGCCAGACAGTCACGACTCGGTCACATTGTAATCGCGATCGCTTCGGCGCACGAACGCAATAAATCTGGTTATCTCTCACCAGATTTACATAATGCTCCATTACACGGAGTGGAGAATGTAATTGTTGAGACAACTGTGGTTTATAGCGAAAGTGCGGTAGTGATAGACTTAGAAACAATTTGCAATGGACTGCGACACGGTATTGTAATGAGGTCAGTTTCAGTTACGGAAGCTAATTCTTGTAATCAACCGACTATGCGTCATTTTCACAGGTGTTCTATCTGTTTTTGTCTACTTATAGCACGGTGGGCTCATCGTATGTGATTGAATACGGTACGTGAGAGATCAAAGTGCGGCACTAGAGGCTTTATTTATATGCTTTTTAGGCACTGACTGATAATAACAACACTAATCATAACATTAAACTGTAAAAAATCAGCCCAACATAAAAAAGACGCTTTTGAGGTTCACGCTTTTTTATTAGAAAAACATTAGCCGTTCGCAGCTTAATAATAATTAATGGTAAGTTGGTCGTACCTAACCAGAGTTACGTCAGCGATACTCAAAAATATTTGCAAGAATCGCTACCAATTTTCCGAGTGAATATTTAAGAGAGTTGGCAACACTCGTAAATCTGTAGCTGCGCTGATATTTATTTTCAACACGGCATATCCATGTGGAGTCTTAAAACCTTATTTCCCGCGAAACCGAGGCCCGAATCCCACTGATAGTGAATACTGTGGACAATTGTATTTCCTGTACACAAAGTGTGTTGAGTGCACCAGAGGCGTTCAATATACAGATGCACTTTGTTATGCATTTTTGCAATGCGCTTTTATGTAAAAAGGATGCAGTTGATGACTACTCAGTTTTTTATTGGTATCTTTTGGCAGAATTTAATATAGCTTTTGAACTGCAGTATGAATCACAATCATATTTAAATTTAAATGATTATACCCTTTTGACTTAACTTTTCAGGGCAAATGCCTTCGTCATCATCGGCATCATCACAGAAAGGCCGGCAACGCATTTGTGACTCCTCTGGTGTTGCGAGTGTCCATGGGCGGCGTTGATTGCTTACCATCAGGCAATACGTCTGCTCGTTTGCTGCCCTATAATATAAAAAAAAAGAATTGATTTGAATGGTTACCCTTACCAAAGGCGGAGTGTGATTCCGCTAGAAATTTCAATGCGACCTTTGTAGCTAATTTCACTAAAGTTCTAAAACAAATCACGAGCAAAGGTCTGAACATTTGACCATCTAAACGACGCCAAAATATTTTATAAAAAGTCAGAACGTTTTCCTCTTTTGGAATGCTGAAAAATCATCCAGATAGCAACAAAATGCCGAGTCCATCCAGGCCGAACTAGAAACTACGGCAGCACTAAATTAGTTTCGATTCCGTCCCAACAGCAAATAGGGAGCGACGGGCGTCCCGAACAGTTATTTGTTTAGACTCATCCCTGACCGCTAGCAGATTTGCCAACATGGATTTAGCAGGTTTGGAAGAATTAATAATTATATGGTGAGAATCGTTGAGTTGCAAATTGGAGCCATTGAATTGGAATTAACTGAATAAATAAACGACGGTTTTTTAAATATTCAGTTTGATCCTTTGCGAGGAATTGTTGCTTGTTGCAGACATGTTAGAAATTATGAAGTGCTTTGAGTACACTCTACAATTGCAAGCCTTTATTCGAAACAATGGTTACAATAAATCTAAATATGTAAAACTCAAATGTGACTGACTGACTGATATATTGATCGCTGATCGACTGACTGACGCACAACCCAAACCACTGGACCGATCTGGCTAAAATTTGGCATACGGGTAGACTTCGTGACGTAGGCTAAGAAAGTATTTTGATTGACAAGCCCGTTGGTCGAGACAGGCCCGTTGGTCGAGTAGCTAGAGACCCTGGCTACAAAACCAAGGGTCGCGGGTTCGAATCCCGCTAGGGGCAAATGTTTGTGTGATGAACATCGGCATTTGTACTCGAGTCATGGATGTTTATAAAAAAAATTTAATAAAAAATATTTTAAGTATGTCTATCCGTTCCCTAGCTTCCATAGTACAAGCTTCGAGCTTAGTTTGGGGCTAGGCAATTGGTGTGTTAGTCCAAGGCATGTATTTATTTATTTATATTCCACCCCAAAGGGAACAATAAAGGGGATAAAAGTTTTATAGCAATTTTTTTATATTTTAAACCGGGATAAGACTCACGTAATGTATTTTCATCTATGATAATAAGTATAAAAATATTTATTTGTATTTTCATGTTTCTATTTCAACCCTATCCGGGTTTTATTCTCATTAAAATTCTAGCCCCAGAACTGATGTGATGCAATAGTTAAAATTACAGTCCTGTTTCATTTTGTAGAAATGCAAATTACGACCACTTATAAAAGTCAGTCACTATTTATTATTACTGTCAAAGAAATAAACTCTTCAACTGTTAAATAATAAAACAGGCATTTCACGGTCGGCAGACATCCAAATTGGAAACCGTGATTACATTTTAATCCAAATACAATATTTAATTTCCGAGTTCATGGAATATTTAGTGCACATGTCTTTTGTTACATATCCTTTAGAGGTTTTATGCTATATTTAGAGAATAATTGTAGACGCTTCTCATTGCTTTGTGCTGTTCAGAAATGGCTTTGTATATTTATTCAAGAATAATTTGCTTTTACAATAATTAATATATATATATAAGAAAAAATCCACTTGTCAACCATAACTTTGCATAAAAATACTACATTTTAAATACGAGTAATCTTAGTGTTTTAACAATTGGGTTAATTAAACGTGTATCGAAATTGGGCTTTACGATTTATAACTGTTGATCTTAATCTTGTGAGTGTTTTTCGATCCTTATTTCCTGTTGCCATTCTCGAGTAATGTTTGTATGCGGTGCAATATTATGTTTATTTGAATTCACTGTGTTGTTAATTAATAATTCATTATTGAAGCCAATTGCTCTGCTGTTACCTTGATAATAATAATAGTTTGATTCCTAACATGTGGTTCACACTTTGGATTCTTAAGAACATTCTTAGTTGGTTCAGTGGCTAAGCCGACTCCAAGGCGTGGTTTCGATTCCCACCCTAGGCCTGGTTGATACAAGGTATTTATCAAAGTGCATACGACTATTTATATCTCCTTTATTCTTATCACCATTGCAATAGGCTAGTTGCCACTATTTTTATTATTTGATAGAACGGTTCATTACGATTATATTATAACATAAAAAAAATATGAATTTTTTTTGAAGCACCTATCCAACTGTATTTTGAATTTTAAATTATTAATTTCACTATACTACCGTAAACGCCGTCCGCCATGATTGTCTATGCCGTGGCGTCACTGTTCTTGTCAACAATACGCGTGACATAATCGAAAAGTGTTTATCGGAATTAAAACCATGTCTTCGTAGAGATTACATGATACATTTATGAATTACCACTATTGTATCGTGCGTGAACGTAAGAATACATCAATAAGAAGTTGTGGATTAAAGTACCCTGTGATGAGAATTTGCGAATCAGAATTTGGAGCAAAACAGTTTGCAACCATCAAAGTATCTATTTTGGGCAGGTTTTTTTTCAATAAATGTTAAGTGTATTATATTTCAATAGTGAAATAAACAACAATCAACGCGTTTAAATAAAAGACCACGAATAAAGTCGAAACTGTCGTTTGAATTTGTTTTGTTTACAATATTGGTGACGTAGAATCATGGCGGACGGTGTTTTCAATCAAGAGAAAAAAAAAGTAAAAATGTATCGGGTTTAAGTTGAATTTTTGCAGCAATCCCATATTTATATTTAATGAAGTTTACATATTTTGGACCCTTGTACGGAATAGTATTCGAATTAAAAGTGATTTTATAAATGGTGATATGAGGCAACTAGCCTATTCTTATTTGGTGCCGCTGGAGCTTAAGAATGTTTTACCATATTAAATCATGGTTTGTTTTAAACATAAGTCGCATAATTACTCTAGTGGTAAACTACGGCTTGCTCTAATGATCAGTAAAGTATGTTAATGGGGAGGTCTTTTAACACCTCCCATTCATCATTCATTGAGGTCATTGACACGACAGCTGACTCCACCTCATTACATTAATTGACGGAATGTCGTTGAAAGTTATTTTTAAATATGAAGTACCAACTTTTACCTGCTGCTTTGCCTATGTATAAGTTTTACATAACAATAATCTATACTAATATATAAAGCTGAAGAGTTTGTTTGTATGTTTGTTTGTTTGTTTGTTTGAACGCGCTAATCTCAGGAACTACTGGACCGATTTGAAAAAATATTTTTGTGTTGGATAGTCCATTTGACAAGGAAGGCTTTAGGCTATTGAAAATCGAAATCGCGGGCGGCCGCTAGTGTTGTAATAAGTGTGATGAAGGTAAAATGGGGAAGTCACTATATCCAGAAAGGAACGGGAGGTGCCGGGTTTGAGTCTTGGTTTGGTCAATAAACCTTGGTTATCGTTGGATTGGATTTGTTTTTAACATGATGAAAATTAATATTCATTAAAAGGTACTTTATGGATTGCCTAAATGGTGAATAAGATTAGGTAGATGATCAGAATTGTGTTAGAATTTACGGGATTCAATTTTGAAATGTTTGTATAATACTTTGTTTGTAATTGTTTCAGGTAAATTCAATATTTCACGGAACAGAGAGCAGGCAAAGTTAGTATTTATGAGAATTTGGACATATGTGTGAAGTATAAATATTAAGTAACTATGTATACTAAGTAATTAACAATTCCACTATTCCATTAAGAGATGTCAGAAGCAACGCACTTCCATACTGTAAGCTCGACTTATATTCTATTTTATTAATTAACCCTTCTTCCTTGCTAAGGACGGCTCAGCGAGCGGTATTAACTTTTCTGATATAAGAAAAGAGTTGAAAGAAAATCATTGGATTAATATGAAAAACAATAAACTTAAAAAGAGGTCAAGCTTTGAGGAACTTCCTTTCTAATGCGCTGCTCGTCTGGGGAAGTACCTCTACTTTACAGAAGACCTCCGTGAAGTAGCACTTCGTAACGGTTGTGCTTTTTTTCGGGTCGCCAGCTCATTTGGGGATGGTATGGAGGTAAAGGCAGGCAACGCCTCTGCGACACTTGTACAGTTATTGATGTCCATGGGCAGCGGTGATCACTTACCATCAGGTGACCCCGTAGTTCGTATGTCTCCCCATCACATTAAAAAAAATATATCTTCACCTAGAAAGACACTTAGTTGTCCCTTTTGATAGTAACATTTTCTGGCCCATTCGTTGGTATCTAGCCTTGAAAACATCTAGCTTCGCTTCTATACGGAAGGGATCTACTATCTTTTAATACGAGTCTAAGTGCAGAAACACACCAGGCTTAAACATCCGAGGCAGAAATTACACGACCGGAGTTCGGCAGCAATGCATTTTCCATACAAAATTATGCGACTTAATTTCGTCATGGTGTGTCATCTTCCATTTAAAATACATTGCAGGCGTAGTCACGCCAACTTTCTGGCGCGTTTTTTCCGCCTAGTGTGTTCCCGTACTAAGAGTGTAATTGGACTGATGCATCTCCGTCGATAATTCAGGGCAAAGCCTAGAAGCGATGCAAGTTTAACGGTGCACCGTGCAGTTGCTTGGCCAGTTTGTTACGATAAAATGGCAACATGACGTCAATTGAGAAATAGATCGGTCAGGATTGCCATTTGTAAACGTAAAACTAGATTTGTGACTTGATTGTGATGGATTATTTTGCCTCATATGGTATTTTTTCTGTATTTTTGTTTTAGTGGGATTTTTTTCACTTACAATAAATTATTGCAAAGACTTTGAAAACATTTATTGCTATTATCCTGCGCCTGTTTACGCATATGGGTGAACCTATGGGTGAAATTTTTTTTGTTAAAGGCCAACTGTTGAGTTTCTTCCGGCACTTTTTCCCAGCATGCCATTCACGTCGAAGTGCTTGTAGGTAAAAAAATATAGGGAAGCAACTACTACTTCGACTTTGACTATACGATCTCTCACTTTTTCGCTCCAACCTCCACAGCACGGATACTACCACACAAAAGATGCTGCAAATATCCCAACTAAGGCCTACAAGCGCATAGCTCGGGGTTGCGCACGCGTTCTTAGATCCCGAGATAAGGCCCCGACGATACCCGAGAGGTCCCGAGCTCGTCCGAACGCTACGTGAGGTCATTAAACGCTGGGACGCGGTCGCACTTGTAGATGATAAAATATTTTTGTTGAGCTCAGCGTTGGCAAGTCGATGGATAGTGGTTGAAGAGTCTAGCAGGGGCCTACCCCTGCTAATCAAACCTGAGAATCGAACTCAGGACCTATACTGAGTTCGATTCTCAGGTTTGGTGAAAAAGTCAATTTTTTTCACGGCTTGCTGAGCTAATATCAAATCTATGCAGCGTTGGCAAGTTGATGGTCTAGTGGTAGGAGAGTCTAGCAGGGGTAGGTTCTGAGTTCGATTCTCGGGTTAGGTGAAAATGTCGCCCGAACGCTACGTGAGGTCATTAAACGCTGGGTGAAGCCGCGGTCGCACTTGTAGATGATAAAATATTGTTGTTGAGCTCAGCGTTGGCAGTCGATGGTGTAGTGGTAAGAGAGCCTAGCAGGGGTAGGTGCTGAGTTCGATTCTCGGGTTAGGTGAAAATGTTGAATTTTTTCACAGCTTGCTGTGCTGATATTAAATCTAGGTAGTCTGTTTGGTTTGCAGAGGTATACTCGTACTATGGTTAAACAAAAGTACTCGTATCATGCATGTATGACATGAAAACAGCTTACACATACTTTTGATGATTATATTTCATTCAATGTATCAACTGCATGTCATATCAAAAATTTTTTACCTTAGAATTATTCTCGTTAGACGGATAGGTATTAAAAAATAGAAAATTATTTTCTATTATTCTATTAATATTATTCGAAAACTAACACCTATAAAAGCAGTTTAAACCTAAAATTTTCTCTACACGATTGTGTTAAAGTTTCGGTTGCTTATTTTACGTATGCAAACTAACTCGGTAACACGCGAAGATCTTTGACTGAAGTATTTTCTTTGCCAAAAAAGCAATGCATGCCTGATATGGCCGCATAAATCTAGCCCGGTGTTGTGCTTGGCGAATACTTTTCATAAAGTTTGGTATTCGTCGAATGTTGGTGCAGTGATGAATTATCGGCATATTAATGTGCTACTGCACTGTAATGCCATCTGAGGCCTAACCATCAAGTCTTATAGCGATCTAAAAACCAGTGAATAAGAGAGCCGCCTTACATCATGTAAAGCGGCATCTCTCTTACTCACTTGTTTAAAGATCGCTTCAAGACTTGATGTTAAGGCCTCAGATGTATTCTTACTATGATGGTTTAGACACTTTGCATAACCAATAATATTAATGAATTAAAACTACTAAAAAACAGATAAATTCATAAACTACATTTTTACAAACAAAACCCAAAGTTTTAAGAAAGTAGCTTGACGCTAACCGTGACTTTTATGCTTAATCTGTAGTTTTATTTAATGTCGCGTAAATCTGAAGAAAACCGGTGTTAAATTGTTATTAAATTATCCACCCAAGTTTTCAAAAAAAAATGGGCTTCAAATTAATTTATACTGGAAGAGAAGGCTTTCATATTCTAAAAACTAAATTTCTTAAACCTTGCTTCTGAGCAAGGATTAAGAAATTTAGTTTTTATAAGCGTATCCTCACTACATCGAAACTCAAACGCTCGAACAAAAATGCATTCTGCGCTCGCGCCTATTTGGTAGTCACCTTAACCACTCTCTCTTTCACTCGCACTATCAATCCATTTTCCATCTCGCTCTTCCATAAGACCACTATGACCTTTAAGGACAGTCCGATGATTTAGAAAACCGAGGGTGCCCATCATTTATGCTCTAGCATAGCATAAATTGAATTAATACGATCATCAATTTGAACTGAAGAGAGGCCATTGCTCCCGAATTTTGGAGCAGGTTAAATTATAGTCCTCGGCTTAAAGGTCTGGGTATATTTGAATTTTATGAACGTTGTGGGGAACTTTAAGTGTTCAAGTGAGGTTGACGTCATGCGTTTGACGTAACTGTTGTTTCAAGTGGTGATTTAGTCAAGGGATTTTAGTTACGTCATAGAATGTTGACCTAAAAGGTCAAGTCAAAATAGTTTAAAAATGAAGGTAAAGCTTTTTTTATATAATTAATTACAGCACTTTCCGTAATGTTGGCAATTACAAAGCATAAGCTTAGTTTGACTTCATCATTGTAATTATTTATCGGTCTAGACAACTTATTGATATTCCAACTTTAAACCTACTACATTGGTCATTCAGATCCCTATCAAATGTGAGTTTACAGACTTACTATAGATCACTACAAAATTATGCTTTGTTAGCCTTAAGTCATTAATCAACTGAGTGCATAGCGTTAATTCTTAAACCATCAGACACTATCTACTGTGCTCCAGTAAAAATATATACCTATTTAGGTTTTGCTTAAAAATATTTAAACCATCTAAATCATTAAATATATCGCATCAAAACCCCAAAATTAAATCAACGTCATTATAACCGGTAATGTTACACCAACCGTTTCCTTCCAGAATCTTCCATAATTTCCTAGGCGCAAATTGCTCTGTTCAGTCCAGCTCATATTCCCTATAACGTCCAAAACTTAGTTTAATTCGCGCATTAAACTCCCGCCATCAACTTGTACAAAGTTGGTTACTCCTTAGGGAGAAATTTGATAGCCGACTACAGCGCAGTTCAGGGAAGGGAACAATCTTTGCTAATACATATAATAAAGACGAAAAGATTTTCTATATAATTATCACTACTATAATTCATTAATTGAAATATCGTAAAAAAATAAAAAAAATGCCTATCCTAGGCAAAATATTGAAATCAAATTCCTGCGAGATAGTGTCGTTGATAAATGCAAGATAAAATGAAGCGATTTACACATTTAATTTTATAATGTAAAAACCTTTCCATATTTTCCTTTTGATATGTTTTTTGTTTTAAACAAATGTAATGCAATATTTTTACTTTGTCGTACGTTTTACGCTATGATCGCCATAATTATTATATTATAAAAAGAGAGGAAATAATTATAGTGGGGTTTGAACAAAACGTTTGGTTGTAAAGGCCATTGATTGCGATAAATATCGACTAGCAGATGGTTCCGGTTCAATTCATTATTATTTTGTGAGGTTTCTTTACTTACACGTAAAAGAAACCGTTTGTTTAATTTGTTTACTAATCAATTCCCTTTTTGAAAAAAAACCCCATAGAACACTAACATATTGTATATGCATTCGATTTGACTATCTAATTAGAAAAAAGTTGGCTGTGGCAAAGTTAATAGGATCACTTTAAAATTATAACTTAACCTGGCTAATGTAATTTCAATAGAAATCCAGGCCATGCGATCACTACTTTCTTTCTTTTCCATATTGAAAATCTTGTCTAAGAAAAAGATATCAAAAAGTCTGTATTCAGTCGATTTCCGCGCGTACTCCGCACTCCTGCGTTGGGTTTCAGATTAAAATAAAGGAAATTGGGCCCCGAAGATAAGGGAAACAAGCAATTTCCCCTCACGAGTTCAAATATTAATAAACCCTTACCTGGGCTTCTTTTGTCGTTGCGTAGTGGCCATTGATAGGGTTATTTTAGTACCTTTGTAAATAGTTTAGTATATTGAATAGTACTCTTAGGAACGTCAATTCAATTTTCTGCTCGGGAAGTTATTGGTGGTCCTGAAGTATTGGATAAATGTTGAATTTTACAACTTTCCTTTGACGCTTATCGCTAATCCAGGCTTTGGTTGAATTAATGAGTTTAGACAATTTAGAGATCCATCCAACACGCGATCTTCAAATGTGGAGGAGCTATCTCTTAACCTTTACATGAAATATGTATTTTTGATGATTTTATAAATCAACTTAATTTTGATGATACTAGGACTATTAAATTGAATATTTATTATATTACAAATAAACATCTACACAAGTTACTGATTCAAATGTTTGTCTTTTACACGGCACGGTTCTCTGGCCTGAGACTCGAACCCACAACCCAATCCAAACTCACATAGGGTCACTTCCAAGATGACATATGTTGTATGACAAACGGTCCCTAGTTCCATTGGACCGTGATTTCACGGACTTTCACAAATTCAATACACGAAATCCACCGTACATTTATCTCTCTGTGTGGTCTTTGGTCATAATATTTATGTTGCATGCAAGATTGATAACGGTTAACGCAGAAGACATATTATATATGTGTGTAATGAATAGTTGTAGTTTATGGTTGGTAATCATACGAATGTTTTATACTATTTGATTTATGTAGAATTATTCGATAGATAGTAGTTTTGTAAATAGTGTTTTTGTTGCGTGATAGCACTCGCAGTCAACCACGGAAGTGGTTTGCGAGGCTCTTAGTTTAAGTCATATTATATGTATTGTTTAATAAATAAATAAATAAATAAAATAAATAAATTGTTATTACGTTAATAGCTTTTTTGAAGTAAAAATGGCAGCTCATGCGAAGTAGGTAGTACTCTTTGGTGATACTTATTGCTCTTCTCTTTGGGCATTACTTTCCACAAAAATATTCCATTAAGTTTCGTAGAAACTAGTATCAGAAACACACCTATTCCAATTCTCCCAAGCATCCATCCAACAGTCAACTTTGGCAATTTCGTTGAATAAACCAGTAACCAAAACGAGGAACCGAACCTGCCGAATAACCACTTTGTCACCAGTTTCGGAGCGTCTTAATGAAGCCCCGCGGACAAAAATGCATGGAACGGTAAATGGAGCAGTACGGATTGAAATTTTATCCATAGAGACCCGTATATAGGATTTGAATCATTTTCTCTTGGTTAGGAATAGAAATTCAACAAAATGATACAAATGGGGGAGGGGAATTGGACTGCCTCCGTAGTGTATTGGTTAGAGCGCTGTATTCCAACCTCAAAGGTTGTGGGTTTGAATCCCACAGGGAAAACTTACACTTACTTCGTGTTGGTTTTTCCTAGTTTGGTTAGTTAGGACAATGCAGGCTTGAATCACCTGCTTGTGGTGCGTTTTAGAATAGACATTCAGGCTCAAAATTACCCTAGTGCGGACATGTTGTGCTGCTAAATATGTGTCAATGGGGTCCCAGAGTACACATTATTGTGGTCTACATTTACACAATGTTGGTTAATCTTTCTATCTTTAAGGACATTTTGGCTAGCTAACCTTTGAGCTTTTGCTGTTTTCCGACACTATTCAGGCGGGATAGTTAAAATCGGTATCATATCATCACAAGTATTGTAATAATATGAATTCCGAAAAAGTGTAATTTATGTACTATGTGACTAGAAGTCGATTACTTTTGCAAAATATGCACTGTAATAACTAATTCCTAGCTGCACCCTACGGAACCCTAGAACAGACAGAACCTTCAGGAAAAAGGAGCAAACGGTCAGCTCTGGCTCCACAGCTTCCATTGAACAATTCGTATTTCGAGAGCAGGCCCGTTTGTCATATCTGGAATCGGATCTAAATCATTCGCCGCGTTCTAGGGTGCCTATTCAACCGAAACTGCGCTGTGGTATATTAAAGCGTTGGTCTTTAAAACTTTGATTCATGTTTACTTTTCATTTTTATGTAGGTACTTATTCATCTATTGATTTGCATAAAATTAAAGTCGTTAAGGTTAGTCCACATGTCATCGTTAAATGTTTTATCGCGCTGCAAAGAAAAAGATGTTAGTGACATTTATATATTTTTGAAACCAGCATTTGCTTTTGTTGGTGTGTTGTTACGTTACGTAACTGTAAACTTACTTTTTAAAGAGTCTAGTCAAGTATGTACAAAATCAATTAAGATTTATCGATAACAATATCTTAACCTACCTACAGGCTTAATCTGATTATTTTATATCGTATTTTTTGACAATGATTGAATCTCATCTGAAATTGTAACAAACGCAACAACTTTCTAATGTCCCCTGCCGATTTCGATCACGACACTACACACAATATCGACCCACGATTGCGAACTAGTCCAAAAGTCCATTACCAGGAACAATACGACCCTCGATCTTAATCTATGTTCCTGCGCAGACTGAGATGACGTCTAAGACGAGTGACAGTATGTAATTGATCGATGCGGGTGACATGGCTGCATGAGATGCAGATATTACATTAGTATCATCATCATCCTAGCGCCTCTCCCGGTTGCATCCTCGGCCATTGCCCTGGAGCCCAGGGTACGCTGCGACTATGATCCTGAATTGACATGCCTGGTTATTACAATGGAGCGACTGTCGTCTGACCTCCGTAACCACAAGGGAAACCAGACCAGTTGGATCACAGTCGGGACCAACGGCTTAACGTGCCTTCCGAAGCACGGAATCATCATTCTTATCGGACAATCAGGTGAGTCATCCTGCAATGTCCTAACCAAACTGGGAAAACCAACACAAAGTGAAAGTGTTCTCCGCGGGATTCGAACCCACGACCTCCGAGTTCGTAGTTTTTGAGCACAGCGCTCTAACCACTACACCACGGAGGCAGTTTACAGTTGGCAATACGACCCTCGATCTTAATCTGTGTTCCTGCGCAGACTGAGATGACGTTTAAGACGAATGACGGTACGTAATTGATCGATGCGGGTGACATGGCTGCATGAGATGCAGATATAATACAGAATATAATATCATATATGCATATATATTTATGTATAGTTATTTTATTTTATCAGCACTACCTACTTCACTTTCTGATTTGGCCTAAGATTGACTGGTAGAAAATGCCATGAGAATATTTTGTGTAGTACAATAAAGATTAAATAAATGAATAAATAAATAAAGATTTAATAAATAAATAAATCATATCGAATGTGATCTGGATAAATGAGGTCTCTACCTCAAAGCTCTCTTTGTGGAACTTCCGCTCTAATGAGTATCACCTCGTAACTGTTGTGCTATGTTTCTGCTGATGAGGATGGTCGCCAGAGCTCAGTTGGGAGGGTATGGGGTCTTAAAAGCAGGTCTTTCGCGACCCTTGTGCGGTTGTTGACATCCATGGGCAGCGGTGATCACTTTCAATGGGGTGACAATTCGTTTAAAAAAAAATTGGGCTTGAGTTTTGTTCTTACTCGTATGTAAGTCTCTAAAATATCATGAGCAGGACGGCATTATTACTCGTATTTCTGCGCAGCACAAACACACCAATTGACTAGCCCCAAACTTAGCTCAAAGCTTGTACTACGGATGCTATGGAACGGATAGATACACGATGTTCATCACACTAACATTTGCCCCTAACGTGGTCCGAACCTGCGGCCCTTAGTTTTGTAGGACAAGGTCTCCAACCACTAGACCATCGGGCCCGCCGAGATGACGTCTCGTAAATGATGGATGCGGGTGACGCGGCTGCAGGAGAATGCAGATATATCATACCGTACGTGACTTGGACATTGATCGAGGAATATTTGTCTTTTAATTCGATGTTATTTTTCACTGCAAGATCATGATGCCTTGATATTTTTCAATGCATAGTTGCCATCAACCTGAAGTCATAAGTAAAGGCCTTTTTGCGTTAACGTCGTTCTTTCATATTTACGTATTTAAATGTGACCGGGGCACATCGATTATCTAATGTTTTCTTAGGTTTACGCGACTGTTACTCACAAAATACTAACTATTTTTTACCGGATAGTCGCGTTATAATTTTGAAACTTAATTGATATGCTATTTTTTCATGAGCGTTTTTCCGACGGTTTCATTAGAATTTCTGGGTATATTTAATCAAACCGAAAAAACCATCAGATGTAAGTACCACAAGATTTTTACATAACAAAACCGTCTCTTCTACCGTACCCTATAGAAACAAAAGTGAATCGCGACCTCCAGAAAAGGGTATTATGTAAACAGCTCCGTATAAATCCGCTAAACTTTCATATGAAAATGGGTTGTGTACAAAAAATCCTCTCTAAGAGGCATTGGACCTCACTCCAAGTCGGTCAATTGTTCAGTCAAGACCTTTGCTTATTCGCTTTGGGATTTCTACCTGGTGGAAAGTACAATGAAGTCGCTTTAGTACCTCGCGAATCAATACGAGTATTGGAATTTGAGAGTGACTGGAAAAACATGTCCACAAATGTTTGTCGGGTCGACTGTTATACAGTAACGCGGGGTCCACAGAACATTGATTTGACCTGAATAAAATATTGTATGTATTAGGATATCTGAATGTGTGTTTTCTCTCTTCTACGTTAATAAAAATTCGTCAGTTTTGAGACCTCCTTTTAGTAGAATTGTGACTGTTTGTATTGATCAGTTATATTAATATTAAGCGACAATGAAATTATTCAATGCTGCCACACTGGACGACTCTCTGATCTTGGGCTAATGACCTACAAAAAATACGGCTGTTTTCGAAACGAAACTAGGAAATCGATTTCCTCGTGTTCCCACTAGTGGGGAAAAATAGTAGGACCACAAGAAAATAGCTAAAAAACAGCTTTTAAATCAAGCATTCACATGCTGTAGTTTCTCCAATCGTGTATCATTACAAAATAAGCCCATAAAAATGCAAACAAAAAAAAACAATGAATGGATTTCAATAAGACCCAACCGAGCTACAGCATTTACCTATAGAGATGTGGGAACACTTCCAGGAATGAAATATGAACCCGGGGTACGCCACTTGAACACGCTTAGACGATAAGATATCGCTGAAAGCATTTGCAAAACATCATATGAGGGTCGATGAGTATAAATATCAGCATTCGCTCCTGTATATGGCCATACAGGCAATACCAACGTAATTATTTTGCAGTATTTATACGTTCATGTTGCAAAATTGTTAAAAGCTTAAATAATAATTTGATGTTTGAGTTTTATGGTTTGGTTCTTACATACAAGCAACAATCGAACTGTATCTATTACAGACTGTAAATCATTTTTTGAGGCAATGGTATGGAGAAATTATTTTTGATAAGTAACATAACTTAATTTTTCTTATTTACCAATTATTTATTAATATTTTTTTGATATTTTGAGTATTATGTACAATTGCTACCGAATGCCTTTTGGATGAAATGGAATATAAATAATCATATGAATTTACTTTTGTGTATTACCGCTGTTTTATACGCAGTTGTTTAATTTTTTTTGTCCTAACTGACATTTTGGACTTAAACAATTTCACTACAGTTTCATCATAAGAGTATTACATAACATCTACTCAAATTAAGCGTTAGTTTCTCAAGACTCATCATCAATAACTATGCTTATCAAGCAAATGGATGAGGAGACGTGCACGAAGCATTAAGAAATTAATATCGGGCCTCGGTACACGGTTTGGCAAAGCCTGGTTTGTATCCCTCTGACATTTGACGAGCCTCGGACAAGTGATCCAGAAAATTAGCAATTTCATCTCTGTTGTTACGTTACGATATTGCCGCAACCCTTGTGAATTAGTTGAATAACTAAGGCGTTTGTGTTTGTTTTTATTACTGAGTAGTTTTGTGTGTATTCATCACTATTATTTTTCTATTTCATTTGGTTCTCGTTCCAATTTCGAAATTAAGAACGGAAAAAATATTTAGGAGCAGCTAAATGATATTTATGGTTTAACAGAAAGTTATCATTATCTAAATTATCAGTTTCGGTAAAGGTGTATTTTTCTATTTTTGACAGCGAATGACAATTACATAAATGATATAGGCGACACAATACCCAGACTACTATAATTATCGTAATGTGCCTAATTCAAAAGCTTTGTTTCGAAGTTACTTAAACGAAGATTGATGCGGCAACAGTTACCTATTTATAAATGAGCTCGTCCCGACTCTGATAAACGCCGTGTTGAATCTGCTAAAGCAAATTTCTTGAAATTTAGATAGTAGGTCTCTTTTCGTTCCGTTGGGAGCAACATAAAAGAAATTGTCGGGAATCCCAGCTTGGAAAGTCAACAATTTAGATATAATTCTGTACAAGTACGTAACTTTTGTATTAACATTTTCCAAAATGTTCTTACTTTAAAATGTTTCAATTGCTACTTTAAAGTAGTGCTTAACTTACTGAAATAAGCGGGTACTGAGTTGGAATTTCGGAACTTTATTCTTAAGAACTTAATCGTGTTGCACTATTACCAGGGGTAATCTTGCTTTAAAATGCACTAACCTACATTAACAAAATTTACAGCTACGTTAAACGGCATTCCATGCAATAACAATTCTGCTCTCTTATGCGTTTGTCTGATTACATCAAACATAAAATCCAATTGGATTAATACCCTTCAAAGTACACAAGAAAGTAAGTCAATGCTTAGCCCTTAAAAATATATCAATGTTATGATTAACGATATCGTTTATCTAGATGATATATTTGTATCTGCAAGTCACGTCTCTGGACGAATGCACTGTCTTGTTAAGAATAATGTGAACTCGGACGAGGGGTATATATCTAAGATGCAGATAAGTGCTCGGGCGTCTCGGATAGTGCAACTGCAAGTGCAGATGATTTATGCGTCTGCGAAGTAATTGATTGGCGATTGTCCGCCGGAGGAACTTTGAATATAATAATCGGTGCACTATGGTAGCTTATGTGGAACTTGATTCGAAAGAGAGGAGGTTGCTTCTGTAGTGCTTCGTTTCTTGAAGTATAATTATAAAGCACTGAGTTTAACATGCATGTTTAAGGATGTATTGTTTTTCATATTTATTTATTTACATAACACTGAGTTCTTCATTCGTTTATTATTTGATTTCATCTACAAGGAACCTATGAGTTTTAATCTCTATTTACGTTAACCCATTGAAAATACTTCCCATTTAAATTGTTTACAGTATAGTCCTATTTGCAAGTTTCATCTTTCATTTTTGATAAGATTTAAGCTGGCAGATCGCTTATTATAATTATTGTGAGCTACTCTAAATGTCCATCTATGGTTAAATTATGTTAAATTCCATTAAGTGTCTACTATGAGGTCACCTCAGATATCAATAACCTAGCAATTGACACAAAACTTATTAGTTTCTCAAAGGCTGTCACCGTATATCATTTCTTCTTGACCATTCCAAAAGAAACAGCTCGTTACTATAATCCAAGGGTACACACGCCACGTGAATTTATTGGTCCTAAGTAATCCAAAATATAGATAGATATATATTTCTTCTCTTCAAAGTAGAGCGACGTCTTAGATGATTTATGGTGAGGCCGAAAATTGATTGGACGGTCCCCGTTGTTAACCGAAATATGTCCGAGAAAACAAAGCCAAAATATAGGCTGTTATGCGAAAAGATGGCCACTCGTGTTTCAATAGGGTTTTCGTGCAGTAGTTTGTTTCAATAAACCTTTTGTGATATCACCGGGATAGTGATTTCGTGACAGATTGTTAAATTGTTTGCAAATGTACAAGTTCAAGAATGTCAACGTTTCGTGTTATAATTAAAACTGTTTCCGTGGCACAGTGGCTGATAAGTCTCACTAAAGTGACAGCTGTGTCGATGCTCCTCCTTTCCAAATTACTCGTAAAGTCGGGAAAAAAACTTAAAAAAAAGGTTGACCTTTTCTATCTGTAGCCTTTACAATTATATTACTTGTAGACGAAACATGACTACAAATATTTTGTCACTTTAGCACAGTTACAAATATTTGCTGAAGAAGCGAAGGGACTTAGGCTGATTAAATCAAAATGGTTTGCCCTCTACCCAAAATAAGTGTTTGTATATCCTAATCTTGTAGATGGCCTAAAAAAAGGAACTAGCTGTGTAAAGATTTCAGCACCAAATTCTAGGGTAGTCAATGAAAACACAAAATTCATGTTAGGAATATATAATCTTTGGATTACATGTATATCTAAAGTTACGGATGAAAATTTGATGTCTTGTCATTTCTTTATCAATCAAAGTATCTTCTTGGTAGGTCTAATTTTAATGATTATTCCCTAAAAGATGTAAAACTTAAACCTCAAAATATTTTGTAACTAGCCTGAAAATAAAATTACCTACACCTTCGAACAGTCAACCTCATGTAGGATCAAATAACCTGCTAAAAAGAAGTTCAAAAAACTCAACTATTATTACAAAAACATACTGGTTCCAAGCTTACCAAATGCATCATAGAGCTGCAAGCTAACTCCAAAACTAACCCACAAAGGATTGTTATTAAACTATTTAATAACCATGAGAATAGCCGTGCTTACGTCTTCGTGCACTCAAGAGAAAAGTGGAACTTTTCACGTTGAAATGAATAGAGGTAAGAGTAGTTCTTTCCACTTATTTACGATGCTGCTGTTGTAACAAATTTCTTTATGCAGGCAAGAATAGGAGGTTGTATAGCAAGGAATTCAGTGATTCCTTGAAATTTATCATGGCTATAGTACGTTTATCTGGTTGATAATCTCAGGAAAAATATTAATTACCTATAGGGAAGTTTTTCTCGTGATTCTCTTGAATAATAGCAACTACAAGCCTATTATTGGCCCACTGCATCTGAAAATCCTCTATCGTTTGAAGTCGTGTTATCTGAATGAATTTTGGTTTAATCACCACACTTATCGATGGCGAATTGGTGACCTCGATATTGGACTGTGTTCGGAAAAACAGGACGGGTTTCAAACTCAGGACCTCGGCCGCAATTGCTTAACCATCCAGGCGCTGCCAGACTTAGATCCGTTGCTTCCCAAAGGAATGGTGATTGCGAATAATCCTATTTATTTGAGCTATTAGTTTAAAGTGGATTAACTAGTGATAAAAACTAGTAAGTGTTACAGAAAGTAGTTTAGACTTTGATTGAGTATTAATAATTCATGTAATAGTTGCCCTTGTAGTGAGTAAAAGGAATAATTGATAGTCAAAGTTTACTACATAATATTATAAATTGTTCATTCATGACATTAGACAGCGTAAGTAAGAAAAAAGGTTACTCACCTAAAAGATGGAGTAAGAGCAATTCATGCAATTACCACACATTTTTAAATCCTTATTTTCATTATTATAATCTTTTCTAATTTAGGTCATATTTATTTTACCTGTCTTACCAAACCGTGAAAAAGTCCTTCAAAAGATCCTTAATGCAGGATTTGGATTTGACCGACGCAGTCTTCAGATTGTTGACGCCAGAAGCTTCACCATTCATTCATATCATTGTAATGGACTCAGCCATCGATTTACCCCATTTTTCGACGCCAATCCCGCTGTTTAACGATATGGCTGAGACAATAAAGCATCTAAAGCAAAAGATATCACTCAGTCGAATTTATAGGACTATTTGTCGTCGAAAATAGCGAAATAAACTGTTGAACATTGCGTGATTGAGGAGCAAATAGAGTGATGTTTGCGAACTATTAATTTCGCCTGTCGACGTGCCTCGAATTGAGAACATGTGATCGGATCTGTGTTTGTATAACAGCTGTTATTACTGTTGGTACTCTTTAATAATACTAGTATGCGTCAAAGATGTACATATGTGTGTCCTTCTAGATGTATTTTCGGGAATGTGAGTTGCTAAAAGCTTATATATTTGATGTGGTAAATCTGTTTGCACCACACAGTATGTAATGAAGTCAACTCAAATAAATCATCAAGCATCGTATCAGTGCAGAAACTCATGCATAAGCAATGGTTAGCAGTATATATTTACTTATAACAGTATAATTTACGTCAAAAACCTCCACGAAACTTATATTAGTAATATTTATAGACAGTAGTAGAGGTCCTAGATGTCTTCAGTTGAACCATTATTTGTGATTGGTATTTTTCCTTAAGGTTAGACTTAAGGAAAAAGACAACCATAGTCTGGGATTTAAAAGGAAGTACTAGGTAAAATTTTTCACACTCCTGCATCAAAAGGTGAAAAAGTCTTTGTGCTTTATTAAATAATATCATTTCTCAAACGTTATCTTTAGCAAAATCGAATGCAAACTTGTAAACGTATTACTGGATGGCGTGAACTGTGAAGTGACCTGTTTATTCGCGAGCAAATATTAATATAAACACGAAAGTTCCATTACGAAGTCAGACCCGATGACTTCTAAAAGCGTCTTAAACTTTTGTTCCTGTTGCAACAATAAGGAAAAAAATAGACAAAGAGCGGTGAACGGCCAGCCAGGGTGTTAAAAGGACAAAGTTCTTAAAAAAAAGGACTGAAAACCTCTACACTTCTACAGTCAGTGTTAAAAAACAAAGTTCTTAAAAAATAAGAGGGTAGTGCTCCGAAGGTTCTCTTTACGGTGTCGCAATTTTGAAAATGGAATGGCTTGGTCTCCCGAGGGTACGTCCACTCCTCTGATTGCGGAGGCGAGCTCAGGTTATGACACACTTAACCCCATTGCGGGATTCGTTTATAAACTATTCTATAAGCGGTGAATTTTAGATGATCGCCGATTTCGTGGCTTGGTTAAAAATTAACTCAGGTTCGCTCCCGTATTAGTTTTTCGACGGAACGGGGCGAATGTAATTTCAGTTTGAGTCTGTATGAGTACTTTAGAGTCGTGGATTTTGGGAGTAGTTGGATTAGGAGAGGGTTTTTGCAAGGAGTCGACGTTTTGTTACCTCCTAGAGATGATTGCGCATTTATAATGCATCTTTTTGGTGATATTCATTCCACAAAAGACACACTTCGAGAAACAAAACACACACAAACCAGAACCTTATGAAACTAAGTCTGTCCTGTAAGGATTACTTAGCTTAGCTACGTATATTTTTAAAATCACTGCAGGTACTTTCTCTTTACCTTATCAAGGTATTTTCTTTTTTCTTGAGCAGGGTTATGCACTTAGCACTCCATACCCTGGTTGGAGAAAAACAGTGATATGGCGAAGGGTAAGGTTTTACACCAAACCCAAGTCTAAAAAATTCCAACCATGCAAAAATTACTTCTCATTTAGATGGTGACAAAAAACGACGCAAATATTTTCCCAGGATTTAGACATACGCAGGTTCAGTGTCTTTAATATGTGCTACTTGGCCCAGTCTAAAAGGTGCGAGGAAAAATACCGACGCACCCATTACCCAAAAAGCTTTCTCTTAGGCATAAGCTAACCTCGAAAAATATAGTGCAAATTTATTTCCTCCTCAAGCAATTTGGCAAAGACAATTGCGCAATTTTCCTCGGTATTGCTGCGTTTTTTGCAGCAGCCTCTTTAAGCCGAGAATTCATATTAATGTAACTGTTATATTTTCAGTTGCAGGCTCCAAGGCTATTGAGGCTACAGTGGCCTTGTTCTAAATTTTGGCATATTTTTTGCTTAAAAATATGAGTTTCTCCTTCAAATGGAACAGTACAGTAGTAAAACACAATGGAGACTATTATTTGAATAGTAACTGTTTGACATCTTTTACTATACTTTTAGATCACTAACATGGCAACAAACAACATAGATTTGATTATGTTGTTAAATTCTCTATGCGATCATAATGACATGATCATCATGTATGAATGTTTGCATAGGTTTAACTTCGCAACACTATTTTGATGCGTTTTATTTGAAATATGTATGTATAATGATTCAAAGGAAAAGCTTTCAAGTATGTATAAATCATTCACTCAGTTTCTAATAGTCTTTTAATTCATCCAATACAAATGTCCCCCAAAATGTTTGTACTGTACACAGCAGCGATGTTTCACAATTCACTCCTAACAACGTTTAAGGAAACTAAAGCTCCAAATCTAAGTGATTTCACGAACTACTTACTGACTAAGCTAACCTTACCGCTTGTTTATGTGTTGTGGCGGCATCAAATCTCGATAACCGGCGTGCCAACGGATATATCCGTTTGATGGTGTTTACGTGCCTATGCCACGTTTTATGGGCCTCGGTATATTGGTTTCGGAATTTCCAAGGTCGGATTTGTAAATTCAACGATTCATGGATCTAGTTTAAAATGGGAGGCCGTGAGTTTTATTTAGGTCATTCCGTAGAAGTTCTTAGTTTATCCTGTTAACCTAATGTCTAATAAATAGTTAATATACTTTTTCACTATTTCAGGGCACTCTTATACAATTCTTCCATGTGTTCCCTTACTACTCGTAAATCTCACCATGCGTCAATTGCCCAAATAGCTGAAGTCAAGAAATACCTTATTATATTCTGCCAATTGCAGAGAAGAGGATCACTCAAAACCATCTACTTCTAGATTACTCTTAATCCACCAACTGATCTAATCCGCGACAATTAGAGAGGCCTATGAAACATTCCAAGAACTATCCCTCATAATTCTCCACTTCCGACGAAATCAAAAAAGACTGAAATACAGGTGAAGTACTCGTCTTTAAATCCCTTTAATTTTGTTTCCCCTCTTTATTGATAAACAAAAGCCCAGTGCTTACAGCCGATACGCTCAGTCACTCGGCCGTTTCTGACCCTCATTAAAATTCACTTAAAGGATGAGGAAACACGTGTGCCGGAAATGATTACAAATTACGTCATAGCGTCGTTTGGCTGGTTTAAGTGAAGGAATATAGAAAGATAGAAAAGTGAATGTTGGTAGTTGTATTACAGAAAGTAGGAATGATTGAATACTTCGTTAATGTGGTTATAATAATGATACATAGAATAAAAACATAACTAAAAACAAACCTTCAAGAGATGAAAGAGTACGTAGTACAATATAAACACCGCAAAAAAGTGTGTCTGTGGATTCAAGAAAAGTGCGTCTCAATATATCTCTGTGTTTCTGAGAAAACTTGCGTTTCGATATTTTTGTTCGTTTTTGTTAATCCTCTGGTGTTCTATGAACAAGAAAATGGTTACCTTAATTTACGGAATAACTGAAGTGGTAAAAAACAAGTGGCTTGATTTTGCAAAAAAACAAATAGAATCTCTGTTTATTCTATAATCTACTGGTGAAGCTAACTACTTAGGTAATTATTTACTGACATGGACTGGATATTAACTTTTAGGTTTATAACGCATTTCCCCATAAAACCGTTGATCCTGTCTGGAAACCAAATAGTGTTGTGAAGATGCGAGTCTTCGTGGACTTGAAAATTAATCACTATCACACAAAATCATCTCATCATATTATCATCATCAAACTGTGGTATACACTCGCACCTTAAAACACGTGTAATACAGATATCAGCAAGGTACTAAAAATCGTTTATTTATTCCTGAGGTATGTGACAAAGTTTTTTTATCCAGGATTTAAAAAACGAATGCAATGTTATTATGACTACATAGATAATGGATGTAAATATCAACCTGAGTTGTACGGGCAAAGGGACCCAAAATATCTACTAGGTATATACTAGTTCTCTTGACAATTAGGTACAATAATATTTTACATATACTTTATATTTAGTATCCTGCCCGTTGTAACTTATTTCCATTCTCCATTTAAAACAATATTTTGCATTCAAAATTTTATCGAGTCTTTCAAGACTCGATTTTCCCCAACGGAGCTGCAACGCGGGAGAACAATAAAATACAATGTGTCTTTTACACCGGTGTTTACGAGCTAAGTGGGAGACGTGGAATAAAACTCGGACACGAGCTAGTCAATGTTGCTATGAAGTTTGCAAAGAAAAAGTAAGGAAAAGTTAAAAAAGAAAGACAATTTTTTTTGGGCTGTTCTTCTTCACAGAGTAGGCAAAGGGAGCTGATCTCATTAACAACATATACAAGAAAAATAAACACAATATTCATATGACACAGAATAGTTGCTTTGTCTGCGCTACTATTACACAAGACAAACAAATATTATAAAAAAAAAACAGGTGATAAATGCTTCGATGGTCTACTGCTTAAAATACCGGGCTGAAGGTCCTGGGGTCGATTCCCAAGTCGAGCAAAACTTATTTCGGTATTTCCGTTCACTGCACGGGTTTGTGACCAATCCGCATTCGCAGAGTGTGGTGATTATTCCAAAATCCATCTTTAAACGAAAACATGATGTAAAACGATAAAGCATTTGTCTTGATGTGAGACATTAAAAGGCTGATAGCACTATTACAACTTAATATCATCATAATAATTTATATTAAAGCGGTTGGTATAATGTAACGCGGAAGTCTTATCTTAGGAATCTTCATGATCACCGTTAAGAGATCCCGGTGTTAAGAGCTTTATAATTCTACAATGCAAGGCAATGAGGCCCAAGTGTCTGTCATGAGAATACGTATTTGTTTTTATTTCTAAGCGTCGTGTTACTTAGAGGGTATCATCATTATTTCCCTTGCGTTTCCTTTCCAGAGGCAATTTTGTCTCGCTTATTACATTTCTCACGTGTAGAGTCCGGTTGGTCGATTGGGATGGGATACTCGTATTAACATTTCTAGTAACATGGGATCTCACACTTGAATTTGGAAAATTCTTTGATTATACTCGTATTGCGTATTTTGAAAGTATTTGTCAGTCAAACTTTGGTCCTGATCTTGATACACTAATCAAGTAACGGAATGGAATAAAACTACTCTATTTATTAATATAAGTTTAGAAACGCAATATTCTGATGACAGAGTTTTAAAAGAATGGTCCAATCTACGCATAGGCAATCAAGACAATATTCCTTTTATTAATACACCGATTCCATAGACCCAGACTAAGCTCGAAACTTGTATGCTAATATACGAATAAACATACTTAATACTTTTTTATTTATACAAATAAACTTTTATATGTGCATATAACACCCAGACTCGGACAAACAGACATTTTCATGCCCACCAATTTTTGTCCAGTGCGAGGATCGAACCCGCGACCTTTTAGTCTAATAGTTAACTCTTACCGAGCGAATCGTCAAACATTAAAGTTATTTATCAATTAAGGAATTGGAATAAAGCATGAGATACTCTGGTATTTGTGTCAGACTGCTCTGAGGTTTTAATGATTCAATTGTGAAACCGCTAGTTCAATTCTCAAAGTTATGAAAATTTATTCGGTACATTCTTAACCAGATGCTAATGTTTTCATTAGCTTACAGCTTAAAGCAGTTTTTAGGTGTTTTCAACCTTATTTGTACTGTTTTTGGACAGTATAACAAGAGTATTCAGTGCGTAAAGTAAAAACAAAAAATCCGAAAATGAGATGGATTCGAATTCACGACCTCATCTCATCCTATTCGTTACATCCATTATGGACCCTAGGGTATGCTGCGAGTATGATTTTCAATTGACTAACCTGGTTGATAATTATTATTTTCGAACTCAGGATCAATCTTCATAAATTTCCAAAGAAACGAAATTTGTTCGAAATAAAACACCAAAAACCCTACAATTTACCAGTCAATCCTTTAAATTGAGTAGTAGTGTACTTTGAAGGCAGCTGTTATGAAAATTTCAATGAAATCGACAGAACCCCATCAACTTCTGTTTAAGAAAATTCTGTGTTGGACATAGTTTCTCTGTCATTGATATCTGCCAATCTCTAAGGGTAATCCGGGAAAGTTCGTTAAGCCCAGTTATTGTCGGTTCGAGAAATCTTTTGATCTGATAATAATAATGTTCTTAGCCGAGTTTTGGCGAGTTGTCAATCTCTGGGTTGATGATGAAAATATCAGAAAAGATATTTTTCTTTTCTTTATTAAATAAAGTCACTAGAAAGAAAATGATATCGCGGTTTTACGGGTCGTTTCCAGTTGGTTAAATTAAAGAACATTAGTCGCGGAAACTAGAAAAGCTGCTGACCTTGCCACCCTGCTTTCCTCAATGTACTGACTTACTTACTTACGAACACTAGAATCAACACCAACTTAAGTCATTTCACCGTGGTCTTCTGCAAGGTGAAGTTTTCCTAGATTACTAAATTGTTATTAATATGATGTAAGTTCTAGAAAGGCCAATACCACTAAAAATACACTACATTCGTTGCTTCAAATAATTTTCACAACCCATTAACTTACGTTAATTTGTGAAAACCTTCCATCGCTCACTCACATTTTAGTTCTTAACTAATTGTATCCAGACCTAGGTACTGTGTTTTTAGCGTAATGAAAATTCTCCTTGGAAATTGTTCGCTTGTTCAAATTCTTAAGCAGTCGAGCGATTCGGAAAATTAATGTACACTATATATAAAGTTTGTGTGGAAACGTCGGAGCCTGCGAAATAGTCTTAGGATACGTCTAACTAGCTTTTGACGACTATAAAGTGGTGCTCCGGCCGTCGAAGAGTAGAGTTAGATTTCTGTGTTAATTTGGACTGGAATTTTTGTGACTTCATTTTCTACTATTGGAAACATTTCCGATTGCCGTAGAAATGAGGCTATTTGAGTACTGTGCTGTGACTTACTAAAACCATAGACTCTAGGGGTTTGATTGCCTGTAGAAGTAATTTTCGGTAAGGAGAAACATACTATCTCAGTCAGCAAAATCAGTCCGAGACACGATAAATTGTGGTTGTACATTATCATAACTATTTTCCAGCGTGTATGCTGCGGACCACGAACCATATTATAATACGAATTTATTCAAAGTGTTTTTCACCTTAATTGACAGTGTTCATTTGGCCGAATAGCCTCTAGAATTTGGGAGCCGTTGTTAGTATATAACTTTCGTATTTATAAACATAACATTTAAAACACAGTTATATGAATTTCCTAACATAAAAGTAGGAAGTAAACTAACACGTAGAAATATGCTCAAAGTAAAAACAAATATTATATGGAAGCTGCTCTCAATAAAATTAAATTACTTTTATAAACTTCCGATGAAACTAAATCTTTATTACATTTAAGTTTTTCCATTTTTTCCGCGCCGAAAAGCACTGGCGTTGGTCCAAGTGTTTTTAGAAAATTAAAAAGTTATCCATTTTGATGGAACGGGCTGGGAAGTTTTGTTAAATAAAGATAAATGGTGAGTGATCTGTCCGGTTTTATAAGCTAGCGAACTTATTACGAGGGAAAACATTTTCTTCTGTTCTGATTTCATTTTTGTGGGAATATTTCTTAAATCCACGCTTCGACTTGACGGTAATTATGACAGATGTAGTTTTTATAAGACTTTCATTATTAATGCGGCTGAAGATTTTCGTCCTTGAATTAGACTCGTTATTAAAGTTTTTACTGCCTACTTTTTCTTTGCTAATCATCATCAAGTTTTGAATGTTACATTTTTCTCGGCTTAAATAGAGGACTCCCAACACATACATTATTTAATTCTATAATTCTATCGCCTGACAATCTTGAAGTACCCAATACGAGGGTTTTACTTTTATAAAAAGCTCGTTGGCTTGCTTTTGAGTTTTGCTCTGGCCCAATTAGGTAGTTTGACTAATGGGAAATGGATAGGAAGGCAAATGCATATAATAAAAAACTTAAACAATGAGATCACTAATTTAGATCTTGTTATATTATGTAAAACCAATAAGTGAGTGAGTCGTCCGCGTGTGATGTTATGGTCAATGATTAATTGATTTTCTAAAGTAGAGATAAATTTTATGTGACATTTTTTATAACGACTTTACATTAACCCAACTCTTATCAATATCAAAATGTAAACAAACAAATAAATATAAAAAATGTTTTACGAATAAAAATTTTAAACTTTTACCGTGCAGATTAACAAATATACACAAAAATTTATTTACCCGCACGGTTTTAGTTTTTACGAAAACATGTTAAACGTTGACCGTTCATTCATAAAATCAGTATAAATCCCGGATGCACATACCTATAACAGTTTACAGCGAAAATGCCGAATTTTTAAACAAGTTTAACGTTCAAACAAGTACAGAGCTGTAAATCTAAAATAAATCATGTCTACGCATAACATTACCATAGAAGTTACTTATGAAGTCTACGGTCTACTACAACTTTGATGTTTCCTGCGTAATCATCCGTATCTGTTTTTCGTTTGCCGACCGGGTTATTGACCTTGGACGATAGTGTGAAGATTATCAGTAAGACAACTAGTCTATAAAGAAGTTATTATACATTTAACCGGATTAAAACGCTGGCTTACATCTTATGCTAATAAAACACTCAATCTTAATTTAACACTGGTGTTACACAATAAACAAGTATGTGTGACGAAGTATTTTTGTGTGAACAAAACATATTGGCTCTGCGAATTAATGTGCTCACATGGTGTTTTAATCAAAATTCGTAAAACTCTTATGCACTTCTCTAATGTTCATTTATTTAATGTTTTTCAAAAGGATAATTTTAATGATTTAAAATAATCATAGTACCTACTTTATTTTAAATTGATTAGTTGATGTCATCATCATTCAAGATTTGGGATCTTTGGTCATCAAAAAGTCTCAACACGTTCGTAATTTCAATGTCTCTCCGTAAAAAACATACCTATAGTCTTACCGTTCATCCACTGTACTGTGCCAGTTAAAACCGAATTTTAAACTGTTCCGTACGACTGTTTAATGTACAATATTGACACTGGATGTTTTTTATTTGCAGGTAAAAACTCTCCCGACGCTGAGTAATTCGAGTAATTTGGCTATCCACGAACGGTTTGTTTATTCGCATGTTTTGCTTTCGGGTGTTAAAACTAGTATTTATAAGCCTTGTTGATATAAAAAGTAATTATCGGCCTATTTATTTTTCAAAGGGCATAGACCCCCAACATTTGAATTCATTACTGTCTAATCTTCTATGTGTATTGCCATGAGGCACGCTAAATCTCTCTAGTGGGGAGGAAACAGATATGATTTAAATTAGTTTTTATTAAGATGTTTTCGGTTAAAAGTAAAAAAGTATGTGTTAATTTATGTCCCACCACAGGGAAAAGGCCTCCATCATTTCGAAATCGTATTCGTTACAAAGATGGATCTTGTATTTAAAATCTGTCTGCGGAAATGGCAATCACAAACCCTGGCTGGGTTAAAAACCGACAAAATTTTGCCCGACCTAGGAATTGAACCTATGCCTACTTATAAAGGTGCGGCTCTCCAATAATGCGCCAGAGACCTTACTCTTCGACAGGAGCCTAGCACACCGCCTACGAATGGCTCTTTCACTGTCTTTTTAGGGTTCCGTAGCCAAAATGGCAAAAAAACGGAACCCTTATAGATTCGTCATGTCTGTCTGTCTGTCTGTCCGCCAGTCTGTCACAGCCACTTCTTTCCGAAACTATAAGTACTATACTATTGAAACTTGGTGAGTAGATGTATTCTGTGAACCGCAACAAGGTTTGCATACGAAAATAGAAAAAAATAATAAAAAATGGGGGTCCCCATAGTTTGAACTGAAACTGAAAATATTTTTTTTTCATTGAACATATACGTGTGGATAGGTCTTTAAAAATTATATTGAGGTTTCTAAGCTCATTTTTTTCTTAAGTGAATACTTTGCGTGACAGACTCTTCCAAAGTGGAAAAAAGTGTGTCCCCCCCCTCTAACTTCTAAAGTAAGAGGATGATAAATCTGAAATAAATATATAATGTACATTACCATAAAAACTACCAACGAAAATTGGTTTGAACGAAATCTATTCAGTAGTTTTTTTAATACGTCAAAAATAGAATTTGTACGGAACCCTCAGTGCGGGAGTCCGACTCGCACTTGGCCAATTTTATTTCTCTAAGGTCGAGATGTGTTTCTCAAAACAGGTAGCTCATATCAAGGATATTTAACTAAAGATTAATAACTAATTTGACCCACTTTTATTTAAAAACTGAAACCGTAATTTATATAAAAAAAATTGGCCAAGTGCGAGTCGGACTCCCGCACTGAGGGTTCCGTACAAATTCTATTTTTGACGTATTAAAAAAACTACTGAATAGATTTCGTTCGAACCAATTTTCGTTGGTAGTTTTTATGGTAATGTACATTATATATTTATTTCAGATTTATCATCCTCTTACTTTAGAAGTTAGAGGGGGGTACACACTTTTTTCCACTTTGGAAGAGTCTGTCACGCAAAGTATTCACTTAAGAAAAAAATGAGCTTAGAAACCTCAATATAATTTTTAAAGACCTATCCATAGATACCCCACACGTATATGTTCAATGAAAAAAAATATTTTCAGTTTCAGTTCCAACTATGGGGACCCCCCATTTCTTTAATTTTTTTTCTATTTTCGTTTGCGAACCTTGTTGCGGTTCACAGAATACATCTACTCACCAAGTTTCAATAGTATAGTACTTATAGTTTCGGAAAAAAGTGGCTGTGACAGACTGGCGGACAGACAGACAGACAGACAGACAGACAGACAGACATGGCGAATCTATAAGGGTTCCGTTTTTTTGCCATTTTGGCTACGGAACCCTAAAAACTAACAGCGTATTTCTGTAATTAACAATTTAACCATATATCACTAAGTACCTAATTTGTTTCTAAAAAAGCTGAAACCGTCATTCATTTCAAAAGCCAAAAGCTTATTTCTGTTAATTAACAATTTCATAATAAGCGACACTTATTTCAGCGTACCGCGAACATTATTTCATCTCCAATATCTCCAATTCGATTGATCTAAAATTAGTTCGGAGCAAACTCGATAGCACCAACAATTGGGGCTCTTATTCCGAGGTCCCAGGGGCGCGAACAATGGACGATATCAAATTATCAGCATTCGGACATAATGGCATTTTATTACAAATATTGCCTCGCAAATATACGGGCGGGAATTATCAAGTGTTCAGAGTAACAGGGTAACGAATTGAATACGCATTTGTGATGTTTCCACGGTTAGTTTGACGGTGAATGCACGTGTGCAATGGGGGTTTGGGTAATAAAAGTAATGAAGAAAAAACAAATAAGTATATAGATATTAATTTTGTAAGAGAAACATCCGCTTAATTGTGACGCGTCAAGAAGCTCAGTGGTGATTAAAAAAAACATAGTCTACGCTGTTTGCGGCTGCTAAGGATTTAAGTTCGATTCCTGTGTGACCCTTAAGGGTTACATAGTAGTATAAGTATCTATTTAAAAGTTATTGTTTAAAAAATAATCTAAGATCATATAGACCTTCTACATCCTGTTTTCTTCCAATGAATAAAGCAGCAATGCTAGCCAACTGAAAAAAAAGAACTAGAACCATGGTCAATGCCAACCTAACAAATCTGAATCCTAGACGTCGCACTCATGCCCAATTATTAAGCCAACAACAAAGCCCTTTTTTTCACATCTATTTTATTTTATTTAATCCAAAATTGTCAATGTCACTTAGCCTCAAACTGCAATAAAAGAGTCCCCTACACGTCGGATTAATATTATTTTCGACGGGGGGGCCTTTATTGGCCCTATGGGCCCTGGGGGCAGCCATATGCCAGAATGACGTCAATATGCACTATTCACGCCCCGTTACATCAGTGTGATTGGGGGGGCAATAGGTTTGAAAGATTGGCTGTTTTGTTCGAACGGAAATGCAATTTTTGTGTATACAATAGATTTGTTGTATTTTTTTTATGTAAAGGAGAACGGCAAACTGAGTACCACTCGTAAAACTAAGCGTTCCCAGAACTAACTATATAGGATTTAAAGGTAATCATGAGACGAACATTTTTCAATTTGAAGTAGATTTTTAGAAGCTGGAAATAGCCGGAAATCCTTGATTGTATTATCTTATAAAATCCCTGAAACAAAACGCCGGTCATCGAACAGGGAAAAACAGAACGCATTTGACGTTATCTGAACAGCGACTCTTTAGTTTATGTTTGATAATGTGTCAAAATTGATCGGAAAGACATCGGTCAATTAATATTCATTTTCATAATCTTTATTGCATTCTTGTTCATAATATTTGCCGTGTTATGATTTGTTAAATGATTTGCCTTCAGTTGAGCACGCAGATACATACAATAATAAATATGTTGTATACAATAATAAAAATGTAATATAATAATATTACAATAGATGTGTGTAGGTTGAGCACCTTTGCTCCTGCGCTGTCAGCTATTCTGCGAAAAGGGACTCTTCGAGTGTGATTTGTGTGATTATTTGTGAGGACTTTCTAATATATACCAGAATGTTTTAGTATTTAGTGTGGGAACTTGCTAATGCGGTGATTATTGAAATATGCGCGCCTATCACGCATACATCGTCATGTCCAATAAGACTCGAATGAAAATCTTCTCAATATTGTTCAGCGCTGGATTTATCTTATCTTACAAAGAAGAGAAGCATAATATTATTTTAGAGAAATAAATAATAATTATTACATAATGATGTTGGTCTTTATTTTCCTCCTTGTTTTATTTGTTTTGAAAAAGCAGTGACTGTACGTTGATCTATCATAAAAATGCTTAACCACCAGTAAGGTGTTCCTCCACCCTACAGGTTTATATTAGTTTGCGCAATGTTATACAAAATAATAAGCAATAACAATGGAGGGTCATCAATGATATTTAAAAAAATATCATTGGGGCTCATATTTAGTACACTTCAATTTGACAGGTTTAAAAACTGTTTATAACGCCATCTGGAGAACGAATTTGACGTTGGCATTATTTGGGACAGAACTATTGACATTTTAGACCAATAGATGTCGGTGCTCGTATATTTAATATACTCCATGGCAATAAGGTCAATTTTTGCTTACATTTCAAAGTGACAGTCAGATGGTCAAAGCCTTAGTAACATTTGGGGAAATGGCAATTCTGTGGATAATGTAAAAGTTGCATTGGAGGTTATGTTTGAAATCATCTTTTTATCCCCAGCTTTAAAAAATATGTTACCATTACATTTTTTGATAAGCATCATTAGAGGATTGATTTTCTAGTATTCACTTCTTGGAACGCTAAGTCTTTATGTGGTACTGGAAATACATGGGATTCTGCCGTTGTCCTTTGTAACATAAGTATTTGTTGTGTTTTCTCGAAGTAATCACGAATCGTTGATTTGTCGTCGGGTTTAATTCCCTGATGGTGGAGTGATGCACACGTATTTGCATTTTGTTAAGTTTTAATATTAAGAAAGTATTCACCATTGGCAGGAACGCATTATTTCAATTGGATTTTAACTGTGTTTGTTAACCAATATTATCTTGAAATAGTTATTAACCAACGCGTTTTCATCCATTCTAATTCTGACAAAAATCGTCGTCCTTAATTTGGTCACCCATCATATCACTGACCGCTCAGAAAGTTGCTTAACTCGCCTCCCTCATATCTACGTGATGTACGATGCGGCCGCAGCAAAACATGAATCGTGACGTAAACAGACTGTATGATAAAAATTACGTCATCATTCAACCCTAACGCTGGGGGCGGTCAGATTAATGAGAGCTCGGAAGACCGGGGTCGGTCTGACCTCGAGCATACGCCCCTGTGTTTTGGCTTACAGTTTCATAGATAAAGTTTTAGCATCAGCGGCTAAGTTCTTATGGCTAACGGTTCTAGCTAAATTCCAATTACAATTTAATTAATTCCAATATCGTTTGAGTTGTTGCGCCTATGCAATATAAAGAAATACACTTTTTTTAAACGTTTTAGCGCCTTGGAATAGTTATTGTGAAGGGTTCTATGCATATTAAAGCTCGATTTTTTTCTTAAACTGACCAGCCTAACAGGAATTAACGCATGACCGCATTAGGCAGACATCTCATCTAAGACCCTTGTGCGGTTGATGATGTCCATGGGCAACGGTGATCACATACCATCAGACGACCCTCATGTTCGTTTGCGTCCCTATTAAGAAAAAAACCTCACATATTCACGTGCAAGGTAATTTAAAAATGTCTTATCTTTAAATACCGACAGTACAATAAAGTACATTGAAAGAATTCCTTGTATCATACGCATGCATGGGTACTATTATCAACAGATGACATCTACCGCTAGTAGCTTAGGGTACGATCCGGCAATATGTAAGTGACAGCTTTCATCTCTACACACAACAGTTGAAATAAGAGTCTGCGATGAGATAGTCCGATAAAATTACATTCAAAGATTAAACTGAGCATCTTATCTTATTGTTACAATCTTAGTGTGACGTAAACAAAGTGCCTGATAAGATATCTCTCTATCCAAAATTAATGAGAGCACAAAAACTGTGGGGTTATTGTGACCCCCAGAAACCGTGGGGTTGCCGTGACC
Source organism: Nomophila noctuella (assembly GCA_958496325.1). Taxonomy (NCBI): domain Eukaryota; kingdom Metazoa; phylum Arthropoda; class Insecta; order Lepidoptera; family Crambidae; genus Nomophila; species Nomophila noctuella. The sequence goes on from OY292501.1 coordinate 3,556,777, forward strand.
CTCAAAACCGCGGGGTCGATCTGACCCCCAAAAATTCGCCCTGCATTTATTGCTTATCCATTTTATTACGATCAACCTTTTTCTTGTTTACTACGTCGTAGATCGAAGAATGGATAGAATCGGGTTGTTTGTTTGACCGTAGTCCGTTTTGTATGATTAAATGGTTGATATTTGAGTAGTATTTAGTTATGTTTTATTACACTGACTTTGCAACTAGTTCATTGTTTGCTCATGCGCCGATGCGATCAGACGTGCCGTGGTTATTGTTCTAATTAATCAAACGCTGCAAAAGTGTGACCTAGCAACATACATTGCGGAACTATTTATTGTGGGTCATTTATTTGTTATTGTGATGACTCTTAACAGTACCGTGTGTGAATAGTTGTTTTATAATAAGTAAAATGGCGGAAAGCCCTTTCAACCGGAGTAATATTACTCGCCGGAGCCCGACGACTGCTCCTGAACAACCTCCAACGCCTGAGTCCCCTTGTGCCGTTCCTCCTGAAGTCGTGTCTACTCCGGATATCCATGAGTGGATGAAGAAAATTGAGGCGTGCTTAAACGAAGTCTGCAATATTGCTACAGAGGGAAAACTCAACTCTGAGCAAAAAACCAGAGTCCATGCCCTATGCCGACGTATTTCCTTTGGAACATCTCAGTTCCTAGTGCAATACCAGTCCTTAAAATGTACAGCTCTCCAGAACTACAATTCTCTGCAAGCCCTGACCGAGAAACAAGACCTCTCACTACAACTTCAGACATTGCAAAAAAGCATTCAACTGTCAAGCAATCCTGCCGCAGCCACTCCGTCTTTTGCCGATATGGTAAAGAAAAGTGAAAATAAGTATATCCAGCCCTTGAACTTAAGCTCACTTGCAATATACCCGACCACGCAGAATGTAACAAGCGAGGAAACCAAAACTCTGGTCCAAAAAATCATCCGCCCGGGTGAAATGAAGCTCCAAGTTAGAGGTCTTCGTAAAACTAAAAATGGAGGGGTGATCATTAGCACTGACTCAAAAGGGGACATCGAGAAGCTTAAACAATCGGAACAGCTGACGTCTTCTGGTCTTACTGTAGATGAGCCTCGCAAACGTAAGCCCAGAATTACAGTGATCGGTGTGCCCACTGCTATGACGGAAATGGAAGTCTTTACTTGCATTTTCCAACAGAACCTTGCGGACAACTTGCAGAATATGAACCTTGAAAAGTTCTTGAGCTCTATTAAACTGAGCCATAAATCGGGAAGAAGAGACGCAGAGAACTGCAATTATATAATTGAAGTGCCCGCGGATATTCGGAAAGCTGTCATAACAAAAGACAGATTATACATCAACTGGTCGTCATGCCCTGTGAGAGACTTCACGTTAGTAACTAGGTGTTATAACTGCCAGCAATACGGTCATGCCGCTAAGACGTGTAAGCAGGAGAACCCCACTTGCGGCCATTGCGGCATAACAGGCCACGGCATCAAGGACTGTCCTAAGAAGGCCGAACCTCCGAAATGTGCCACTTGTTTGCACTTCAAGAAGCCATGTGACCACAAAACCGGTGACGTAGACTGTCCTGCCAAAAAAATGGCCGAAAAAAGGTTCATCAACTCTGTAGATTATGACGGCGCCTAGGTGCGCCAGCTTTATTGTATATTTTTATTACCTTTTATTAATGGATAAGCTTATTTCAGACTTAGATAATTACTCTGTATCTGATGCAAAGGTATGTGACGTGGAAGATTGCAAACAATATTTATCCTACTATAGCAACCCATTTACAATACTAACACAAAATATTCGCAGTATTTTTAAAAATTTTGATAATTTCAGCACTTTTCAACAAAGATTAAACATCGATTTAGACATAATTGTATTGACAGAGTGCTGGATAAATAAAAACTGTATATTACCGCAAATATCTGGTTATAACTTGTTTAGTAGTAAACAACATTACAACCAGAATGACGGAATAGTTGTTTATGTTCGGGATAACATCTCTGTTACCGTTGAGGAGCCTAATTTATTAGAATGTAATCGCTTGTTAATCAGGATTAATAAAGATACTGCGATTTTAGCTTTGTACCGCCCACCGTCCTTTAAAAACACTAATAAATTCATTAACTCTTTAAATGACTCTTTGCAGCAGTTATCAAAATATAAAAATTTGATTATAACTGGTGACATAAACATTAATATACTTCCGGATAACTTCGCTGCCGACGCCCAGGAATATCTCAATTTATGTTCTTTTCATGGCTTACTCCCTGCGCATTCCTTTCCTACTCATCAAAGCGGGTCTTGTTTGGATCATTTTTTGCTGAAGACTAATTTCCCATCGACTGCAATTGTTGCTAACTCTTCACTAACCGATCACAAGGCTGTCCTACTAACACTTAATTATAATTTACCTAAAGTAGCACGTTCGCACAAAATAACTAGGCTAAACGTAAACAAACTTGAACACGATTTATGCAATATCGACTTTACACCTGTGTATAGCTCCGATGACCCAGATTATTGCATGTCTTATTTAATTAAAAACGTACAACAAGCAATATTACAAAACACAGTGGCTATACAGATGAGTAATCGCAAATACAATATCAAACCATGGATTACTCCGGGACTTATACGTTGCATGAGACATAGGGACAAACTTCATAAAAAAGCCAGATCTCACCCTGAGAATCTTACAGTTCAGCTGACTTATAAGAGATATCGCAACTTTTGTAATGACTTATTGAAAAAGGTTAAAAGCACCTATGACCGACAGAAATTAGAAAAGGCAGGTAAAAATAATAAACAGGTTTGGAAATTCATAAAAGAGGTAACCCATATGTCGAGGCAGTCGGTATCGTGTTCAGATTTGTTAAAAATTAATTCTTCAGATACTGTGTCTGCAAACAGCGCAAATGATTTCTTTGTTAACGTTGGTAAAAATCTGGCGGAAAAACTACATAATCAAAAGTCTTGTTTACCTACTTGTCCTTCGTCGGACTACTGCACGCAGAAATCATTTGTAATGTTGGACACAGATGAAGTGGAGATTGATAGGATCATCTCAGGCCTTAAGGATGACTCAACGGTTGGCTGGGATAACATATCTAACAAGATACTCAAACAATTTAAGCACATCCTTATCCCACCACTAACTTATATTTATCGACAATGCTTGGCAAAAGGGATCTTTCCCAAATGTTTGAAAAAGGCTATCATTATCCCTGTTCATAAATCCGGCAGCAAAGAGGAAATAAATAATTACAGACCTATTTCAATCCTTACTGGTTTGTCTAAAATCCTGGAAAAAATTATAAACAAAAGACTTGTCCAGTATTTAGAAAAACAATTCATTTTATCAAAATGTCAGTTTGGTTTTCGACATAAACTCTCTACGGCGGATGCTGTTCATGAGTTAACTGATTATTTAGTACAGGAACTGGACAAGGGTAAGCGACCATTAGGTGTCTTCCTCGATCTTGCCAAAGCCTTCGATACGGTGTCCATTCCCATATTATTAAGGAGGCTAGAATCTGTTGGTATTAGGGGTATGCAACTTAAAATCTTTGCTAATTACTTATCTGAACGTTCTCAATGTGTTAAAATAGACAGTGTCTTCAGCTCTGAAATTAATAATAATAATAATTTTGGAATTCCACAAGGAAGTATCCTAGGACCTACCTTGTTTTTGATATACATAAATAACTTATGTAACCTTAACCTAGAAGGCGGCAAAATAATTTCTTATGCCGACGACACTGTCCTACTATTTTCCGCAAGCTCAGACATAGCGACTTACGCATTGGCGCAGCGAGGCCTCAATATTGTAACTAACTGGCTTCAGCAAAATTTGCTTACACTTAACGCAGCAAAAACTAAATACGTGATATTCTCGATGCGCAAAGGTGTTGTAAATAACCAAAAACTGCATGCCCATCATTGTTTTCCTATACTAGTTCCTTGTAATTGTCCCGAAATAGCTTCTACTAACAAGATTAAATATCTGGGTATACTAATAGATGACACGCTCTCCTTTAGACCTCACTTAGAAACCTTGAACAGTCGAATACGTAAGTTAATATTTGTTTTTAAGAATTTACGCAACTTTGCAGATAAAGATACAATAAGATTGATTTATTTAGCGTTATGCCAATCAATTTTAACTTATTGTATCACGTCTTGGGGTGGCGCAGCCAAATCATCGCTTCTATGCGTTGAAAGGGCGCAGCGTGCTGTTCTAAAGGTCTCTGCCAATCTTCCATTCCTCTACCCTACTGATCTTCTTTACAAAGATTGCAATGTCCTAACAGTTAGACAATTATTTATATTAGCGATAGTCCTAAAACAACATAGAGCACTTCCATTTAGTCCTGATTATATCCTTAAAAGAAGGGTAGATAAGGTTTGCCCTCTTTCCGTCACAACCAAACATGCCTTCACTTCCCATTTCTTTATATTCTTAGGTCCGCTCCTATATAATAGATTAAATGCCAAATGTAACATTTATCCGCTTTCATACAATAGTGCTAAAAGAAATCTTAGGCTCTTTCTCCGAAATTTATCGTACAAAGATACAGAGGAATTGTTATATGTTGCACAGTAATTTATTTAATTTAATTTAATTGATTGATTTATTTGTTTTTTTCTTTTTTTTTTTTTTTATTGTGACATTGAATATTTTAATTGTGTGTTTGCTTAATGGTATTTTGTAAGTGTTTAGATTAAAATAAGTTAACTTAAGTCCTTTTTACCGCCTGAAATACAGGGAATCCTAGTTCAGGCACATTTTGTTAATTTAGCAACTAAGATAATTATATAGATTTTATATAGTTACTAGTTGCCAAGATTAGGGCTAAATAGAGAAGTCTTAAGTCTAACAGTGGACTACGATAGGCTGATGTTGTATGATAATAGTGGTAAAAATAATTTACCAAGCATCAAACTCCCCATCTTGCAAATGACGTGCATCAATAATTTAAAAAAAGTATCAACCTATTTATGTCCCACTGCTGGGCAAAGGCCTCCATTTGAAATCATATTTTCGTTACAAATAATATGTGTTTGGGCTTCATCACAACGCTTGCCAAATGCGGATTGGTGATCTCAAACCCGGGATGTGTTCGGAAAAACCGACACTGATTTGCTCAACCTGGGCATCGAACCCTGGACGAGACCCTCGAAACTACGGCCCGGTACTTAAACCACTAGACCATCGAGGCGTTCAAACATATCATATGGTACACTGATTTAATATCTATAAGGAATGTCTATTCATTCATGTTCTTAACTCTATGGTTTATGAAATTCCTATTGGTAATATTGGCAGTTGCCATATATCTATTACCATATAAGGGTGCCAAGTGCACTTTATGAGTACGAATCGCCTGTCATCCAATGATTAACTGTGCATAGTTTGATAGGGTATGATAAATGGCACAATTTAGTACGAAAATAACTCAAAATTCGAATGTAAAGAGAGCTCAAAGTAATATTGGAAAATTTAACATGATGACAATGAAAAAATATTTTCGTGCCCCATAAAACATTCTAAAATCACCGTTAAACTGTTTCAATAAATTCTGTTATTTAAAGTGCTACTCCAATATTATTTTGAATATCTTAACCGATCGGTCATGCTTTTTGCGTAGAAAAGTACTAAAAGTGTAGAAACACACCAAGCCAAAAAAAGGCTACCGAAGTTCGGCGTGACTACCCCTGAAATGTATTTTAAATGATGGATGACAAACCGTGCCGAAATGACGCCGCGTTATCGTATAGAAATGCGTTGCCGCCGAACTTCAGGCGTGTATTATCGGCTTGGTGTATTTAAACGCAAAGACATTTAAAAGATAAAAATCGTTCCTCAAATCCCAACTGCACTCAGTTACAGAGTACATTGAATACGCTTACGTAACGGAAAACCATTTGAATTTTGAATTTGGAACGATGGAATATTTTTAAAAAGAAATGCACGCTCGACGGGCGGCGAGTGACGTTCGAATTTCAAAATTCAAAACGGTCGGGCAATCCCGGCCGGGCTCGGTTACCGTCGGCTTCACGCCTCATCTCGCATTATAAGGGTACGTGATCCAACTACAGAATTAGATTAGAGTGCATTTAAACGTCTATATTGATATTCATCGTTTATGCAATGAGTACGTGTGGAGAGGAGGTGGGGAATTTAAAAAATGAATTTTTTACTTTATACATTTGCGACGTATTGAGTTACGTCATATCGACGAGCGCACTTGTCGTTGTTAAATTCCAAAATATTGTCAATTTTATTTCTTTTATTTCATTTATTAAATACACTGGCTTTACATACACTAAATATAATTCAATCTAAGCTAGAGTTTTGATCAAGGAGACTTGTCTAGGCAGTAATTCATTCATAAATTTACCACTATTTGCACACTTATTATGGAAGTAGTGTACTAATAGTGGTCAATATACTGAAGCCGCACAAATTATGTTTAAAAAATTCACCTAATTTATAATTGTTTAGATATGATCCATCAAGGCAAAACTGACCAAACTCCTGTCTATTTTAACTATATTCGTAACTCTATGCCTTATAAAATTCTTATTAGACTTATCGACAGTTACCATGAGGACCGATCTCCCATTTGACATGGGGTGCCAAGTGCATGCGAAATGCCCCCTTACATTAATAACTGTATAATCGCAACTATTTGATTAACCATTAGGGGGCTACCCTCTTTCATTAGATTCTTAAATACATTCCCTTAACGAGATTTCGGTGTTATAAATGAAATATGTTCCTTTTATTGGTCAGGATACTGTTGGGTTAGATTTATCGCGCTATCAATTTGCTTATTAAAGCTATTAAAGCTTAGGGCTATTTGTGGATTACTGTTATTCTGGAATGATCTAGTGGTTTAAACGGCTGTGGTACTGTTAGTCCTGAGTTTGATTCGTGGGTTGAGTAAGATTTGTTTAATTATTATTATTCATGACCTTGCACATGTGATCAGCTTGTAGTTCCAGCATTTAATGTGATTAAGCAAATACCTATAACTTTACAATAAAGGAATGGCGATTATAAGGTCCTTTTATCGGGCATTTTTGGGCTAAAAATTCTTTGAACATACATACATGCATGTTTTTGACAGTTTCTTTTTGTTGAATAATTTATTAGTAAGATTTGTGTTTTCTAAAAAAATAATATAACATCCCGCAAAAGTGTGACATATTATTTTAATCCTACGACCCTGTGATAGCAAAGAAAAAATTCGCCTAAAGGCGCTTGTAACACCTAGGCAATATTTTGTTAAAATCTATATTAAATACGTTGCAGAAGTTCTGCCTATTACATTCTTCTTAGAAGTGCCCTCTGTCTAACGGGAGTGTTAGTTGTTTGCCATCCACTCTTGAACTGTGAGAATAGCCCTGTAGAGCTAGATCTCTTAATTATAAGCCTGTTCTGTTGTTCCTAGGAATAGAACTGGACTCTGACATAAGACTGAGTGTCGATATAAGAAGGTCTGACACTCGATCGTGTCGATAGAGGAGTTAGCCATTAATTAAGTAAAATCCATTACGTTTTGATATAAGAAATAAGAAATATGCCGAAGTGAGAACCATCAGAAATAATATTGCTTGTGTGCTTTGTTGGAAGTTATGTCTTTGACATGTCTGTGCATCTTTTACATTAACAACTTTCAAAAATCAGCTTAATTAATAGTTAAATTATTTATTCTGGTAAAAAACATGCGTTTTGGATTCATAATATTACGTCTACATATGTAAAGCTAAGAACATAAAAATACCCAACCGACACAGTCTAAACCCTGTATTATATCACGTTCCCCCTTTAAATCTATATACAAATCTCCCCTTTCCAATAATTTCATATCGCAAAAGATAAGCTTGTGTGAACAAACTATTTTCTCCCCCGCAGAATTCATATACCGACAATATGAATTTGTTACTGTTTATTTTATAACAATGTTTGCGGAACGGGCGTTTACACACACGTGCATTTTCGCAAATAAAAAGGGGACCGAAATTATTTTTCTTTTCGCCCCCAGTTTTTCGAAAACTAATATTTCTTCGAGAAACATATTACACTGATTTTGGCAGCTAATAATTTTGTGCTGGTGCAGTTATTGTGTATTTTAATAATTCATTACTTTTGTTAATGTGGGAGTATAATTTATCGTGTTTTGTGGTTGTGTATGAATTATTTTATAAGGGAGCAAACCCCACAGCAGGTTTCACACAATAATCAACTTTTTCCTATTTTCGACTGAGCTTTGACAACTTCTGATAAATAATTGGTTTTGACATTTTGGACTTGTTGGGTACAAGACTCATGCATAACCCAAAAGAGGCCCGTGGTCCCAAGAAACTATACTGTGGTGCAGTGGGACCACGGGCCCTTGACGAATCGCTTGATAGTGAACACTTTTATGAAATAATCATTCATTTATGTACGAGTACTGCACTTTTCGACGAACTGTATATTCACGTTTTGATAATCTGACATAATGATGAAATGACACATTGACAAAAAAGACACATTCCGCTCAAATTAATAGCAGCTTAACAGTATCTTTTTTTTTACTATCATACTAGAGGATTCGTCCCCGTGGATTTCGGTTTCAAACACATATTGTCATAATATTATAGCTTTAAGCCTTCTTCGGCGTATGGACTATCCAACACAACAATATATTTTCAATTCGAACCAGTTGTTCCTGAAATTACCGCGTTCAAACAAACAAACTCTTCAGCTTCATTATATCAGTGTATAGATGATGTTAATCTTTACAAAATGATGTAAAAGTATCCCATTGGTCAGTTCGGATCATTACAGCGCAGGTGGGTCGCAAATGACTGGTAAATGACGTGCGCGACGCGAGGCTTAATGACGCGGCTAATTGAAGCCCTGGACGCGGGTTCAATTCAGAGGATATATCTCATTATGCTCAACGTTACAGAGGTTACACTATCAGACCAAATCCATTATTTGATTTATGCAAGTGAAATTCGTCACAGCAGACTAAAAGCTCTAGACTAGAGTATATAACTGCAAGTGTCAATTATGAGGCGTGGTTGACTGTTTATTAAAAAATTGTGCTGAAAATTCTTAACTGACCTAAAATTACTTAATAATCCTATATCGAGGCTTATCAATTGCTCAATTTGTCTACACAAACTAAATAATTTTCCGAGAAAAATCTCTTCAGATAAATATTACATTGAGAATACATATTATGCACGATAAAAATAACAGTTTTAAGTACTAATACCAAAGATACATAACAAATGACACATTGACACATATCTCTCGGGTCGCATTAGTCACAGGCGTAATTAGAGACAACGCTCAATCCAGGGATGAGCCGGCCCGAGATACGAACACGGGGTGCTAACGCGACTCTCTGATCCACCATTAATCTTACTGTTTAGGGTTGCCAGATTGAAAGTCTGTAGAAACCTATTTGGGGTTAATTAAATATGAAGTTATGAATCAAATAATTATGTATGTGAAAGTGACTTATCGATCAATTTAGGGTTAATTAAATATGTAGGTATGAATTAAATTATTATGTACATATGTACGTGAAAGTGTCTTATCAGTCATCATAACCGTCACCTCTACAGCGGTCGTGTGAGACTGCTGTCCCACCGAACTATGAGAGTGAGGGAATAGGGAGTGCATCTGTGCTTGCGCACTCACTTGTGCACTATAATATATCCTGCTTACCTGGCTGATCATAAGATTGGCCGCCATAGTCTAAAAAGGCCGGAAACTTTAACTTATTTATTTATTTATTATCGTCTTGTTCTGGCAACCCTATAATGCAATGGCGTTTTTTTTGCCGGTCGAATTCACGCGATGGGTAGATAAAACGAACATTACGTAACTGCGTCACGCAGGAGTGTCGGTTTAACGAAGAATGTGGCATTGTGATGATGATAAAATAATCATAACCGAACCAAAGTGTAAATAAAATGTTTTTCAAAGCAGGCTTTAGAAAAGCACTTTTTAAAAATTGTCAATTTATCAATTACCAGCGGCCGCCCGCAACTTCGTCTGAATGAATTTCAGATCCCTTTTTTTGTTTTTAATGTTTTTTCTCAGGCCCTAAAGATTGTCTGTGCCAAATTTTATCAAAATCGCTTGAGAATTTAGCGGCAAAGCGTAACAGACAGACAGAGTTACTTCCGCATTTATATATTAGTAGGGAGTATCATTCTATATCTCCTTTTGTGAATCCCAAACCCGAGCTAGATTTCAAAAAGCGCTAGTTTCCCGGGTATTGAACCTAGGACTTCAACCGTGTATTTAAACCACTAAACCAGCGAGGCTTAACCAAGTGACAGTGCTAACCCGACAAATTCAATTCCAAGCGTCGCCAACTCACGTGTGTTTCAAACAGCTCTAATAGAAATGGACTAGTAATAGGCTTAGGCTTTGAACACTGTACCTAGACCTAGATATTACAGACGTTAGGGTTATGTAGGTATTATCATATGTTATTAAAAATCCTGTGATCCCGGGTTTAAATTTTTAAAAAAAAATATATTTTAGAAGCCTCTTTAATTTATACTTCCTATCATGAGAATTGCAAAGCTGTGGAACTTATTGCCCAACTCTGTGTTTCCTATTGAGTATAATATCATGGTCTTCAAGTCGCGAATTAATAGGTATCTTCTAGGCAAGCATGTTACAGCTTAGGCCGCATCAACGCTCGCCATCAGGCGTGATTGTCAAACTCTTCAGATTGATTATACTAGTATAGATATAGCCCAGATTGAGAATCTCAAACCCGAGCTAGATTTCACAAACCACCACTTCACGGGTATTGAACCTAGAACCTCAACCGTGTATTTAAACCACTAAACCAGCAAGGCGTAACCAAGTGACAGTGCTAACCCGACAAATTCAATTCCAAGCGTCGCCAACTCACGTTTGTTTCAAACAGCTCTAATAGAAATGGACTAGTAATAGGCTTAGGCTTTAAACACTGTACCTAGATCTAGATATTAAAGACGTTAGGGTTATGTATTATTATCATATGTTATTAAAAATCCCTTGATCCCTGGATATTTTTTTTTAAAACATATATTCATGAAGCCTCTTTCATACCATCTTAGCCAAAAACTAACTTAAGGTAAATAGGCACCCGAATATCCGATCACTGCTTTTGAGATGCAAGTTATCAATTTTCATCATTCACTATCGCTCAGATTGTGAATCCCAAACCCGAGCTACATTTCACAAATCTGCCACATTACGGGTATTGAACCTAGGACCTCAACCATGTATTTAAACCACTAATCCAGCGAGGCGTAACCAAGTGACAGTGCTAACCCGACAAATTCAATTCCAAGCGTCGCCAACTCACGTTTGTTTCAAACAGCTCTAATAGAAATGGACTAGTAATAGGCTTAGGCTTTGAACACTGTACCTAGACCTAGATATTGCAGACGTTAGGCTATGTTTTATCATAAGACTAGCGGCCCGTCACGCGGTTTCACCCGCGTCCCGGGGGAACTACTTCCCGTACCGGGATAAAATATAGCCTATGTTACTCTGGGTGAATGTAGCTTTCCAACAGTGAAAGAATTTTTCAAATCTGCCAAGTAGTTTCGGAGCCTATTCAATTCATACAAACAAACAAAAAATCAAACCTTTCCTCTTTATAATATTAGTATAGATATTATAAACCCCGTGATCCCGGGTTAAAAATAAAAAATAAATATTATATTTAAGAAGCCTCTTTAATTTATACTTCCTATCATGAGAACTGCAAAGCTGTGGAACTTATTGCCCAACTCTGTGTTTCCTATTGAGTATAATCATGGTCTTCAAGTCGCGAATTAATAGGTATCTTCTAGGCAAGTATGTTACAGCTTAGGCCGCATCAACGCTCGCCATCAGGCGTGATTGTCAAACTCTTCAGATTGATTATACTAGTATAGATAAAGCCCAGATTGTCAATTCCAAAACCGAGCTATATTTTACAAATCCGCCTCTTTATCCGGGTATTGAACCTAGGACCTCAACCGTGTATTTAAACTACTAAACCTACTAAACCAAGTGACAGTGCTAACCCGACAAATTCAATTCCAAGCGTCGCCAACTCACGTTTGTTTCAAACAGCTCTAATAGAAACGGACTAGTAATAGGCTTAGGCTTTGAACACTAGAATAGTAGACCTAGATATTACAGACAGAGGGTTACAATACAATTATCCCATGTAACTATCAATGTATAGAATGCGTAATGAAGAGGGAGAATGCCTTTACGAAGAGAGGGAGAATGAATTTACATGAGAGCATTTGATCGGGATAAAAAGTATCCTATCACCTAAGTCAGCCTATACCCCCTGTATCCCAAGTTTCATCAAAATTCGTTCAGTTGTTAGAGAGTGATTGACTGACAAACATCCAAACATCACATTACACATTCACACTTATAAATATGATCTGATACATGCCTACTAATTTGATTGATACACTGTCGAGTAAGTACTTTAACTCGCCAATGTATTTTAAACAAAATTAAATTACCCCTCAGATGGAAACGTCACCGGGAATTCAAATATTTTAAACGAAACCCTTTAATAATATCTTATATATTTAACACACGCTTCTTAACCTTCTCCGTATTAGAATTAATTGAACTTACTAGAGCTCCGATAAGAGACCTAGTCTTAGACTAGCTGCGGATGTCATTTCCAAGGATCTAGAAACGTTGACACATCGTTTCACTTCTGCTCACTTCCAGCTGATTCATTTGAATTAGAACTAACTGAGACTGAGACGTTACTACTACTAGTAGTAGAAAATCTGCCCTATTCATTTCTAGAGATACATAAATAAGTATATATTTCACAACATCACATACATTGATTTGACTCCGTTTTAAGTAGCCTAAGTGCTTGTGTTACAGCCATCGGAATGAACAGTGACGGGACAAATTTATTTAAATAGATACACCCAGAGATTTTAATAATATTCCTTGAAATTTTAAAAGTTTGCTGAAGTCGAGAAAATCATTTGGGAATTTGACTAACGATGTCAAAACTTACGTTGTACAGACAAAATATACAAAAAAAAACTCATAACATTTAACCCAACTCTAAAATGCAAATTCCGGACCTCATGAACTCAATTCCCAAAACCCTAGTAAAACTTTAAAAACAAAACGGCCACAACCGTACCTACTCCCATTGACACTGAACACCTTTCTTCCTCAACAAACGCAATTGAAAAAGCAAGTATTACGAATAACCGTTACGACACCTAATATCTCTGACAATTGCCCGCCATAACCGTATAAACATGAACCAGAGGCTATGGGACACTGGCATGACAAACAAACATAGTACACGAACATCGACTCTCTATCAAACACGCTACATAGAATAGCCCCTTACCAACACGCAATGTATACCGACCACGGCGAAAATCTCTCATCTAAACAATTCGAGATCCGATTTCTTGTTGTCTCTCTCATCGTTATTGTAATGTTCTCAGAAGTGACAGCTATACGACGGCGAGTTAGACAGGTAATGTAATCTTATTGCATTAATTATAAGGTTGAAATTCGAACCGAATGTTATAATTACGGTAATATCAATTAGGGGAAATAATAAAATGTTTATTTTTCCTATGGAGTGAACTGACGACCGCCCGCATTTTATGTTTGACTATCTTAGTTAACTTTAGTGGTGACTTAAAATTCTCTTCTTGGAATGTACTTTTTATGGTCAAGCCAATAAGATTTATTATTATAAATTTATTTGAATGCGATGAAGTTGAAATAAAGTTATCTGCTTTATTAAAAATGGCCACTATAGCTTTTGGCCGTAACTTCATTCATGTAGAATAGCCGAATAATCCCATTTTTCTTGATAATTTAGCCATGTCATTTGTCAATGAAAAGACAAGTCATCTCTTATTTTAATTAATCTATGTAGTTGATTGTTTTGTGCCAAAAAACATTACATCAGTCTTAGTGTAGAAACATACTAAGCTAAAAACCGCGACCGAAGTTCGGCCAAAGACTCTACACAATATAACACGACGTAATTTCGGCACAGTGTGTCATCCTCCATTTAAAATACATTGCGGGCGTAATTCTGCCGATCTTTTTTCGTTTTCAGTCACGTTTTTTCGGGCTAGTGTGTTTCTATACTTACTCATTAACAATATAAGCAAGTTTATTTTTAATTATGAGGGTGCGTCTAATTTTGCTTCACGTCAGTCCTATACTGACGTGAAATATAAATGGCGGGAATTTCGCGTGATGCTTGATTGGCATGTTTTCGTAGATAACATTAGGGATGGTCCAAAACCGTAAAAAAGTCTAATTGCAAATTAGTATGTCAGTAGGACAAGAGAAGGCTGAAATTAAGTTTTCCAATAGAAACATAATATCATGTATGTACAGTACATGGGTAATCACTAATTCAAAACCTTGGTGCGGGACATCGTATAATGAACTTGTGAAAAAAATTAACTAAATTCTAGAACTCTTCCTGATAGCACGGTACAACATAATAATAATTTGTGCTGCCCTTCAATCAGATCTTTGCCGACTAGAAGAGTATTACAGCAGGAATCGTATCGGTATTAACATAAATAAATGTTCTTTTATGTCTTTTACTCGTAGGAAACACCAAATTAATAGTAAATATTTTATTAACAACATCGAAATTGTGAAAAGCACCTCAATAAGGGATTTGGGAGTTCAAATGGATAGTGGGTTGACATTTTTCGATCATGTGGAATCAATTCAAAACAAGGCGTACAGAAGTCTCGGTTTCGTATTGCGGGTCAGCCGCCCCTTCTCGGACATAGCTTGCCTAAAGGTACTTTATTACTGTTTTGTCAGAAGCATTTTGGAGTACTGCAGCGTGATTTGGAATCTTCGGTACATCACTTATGCCCATAGTATCGAGAAAATACAAGAAAAATTTATAAAGCACTTAAATTACCGGTCTCGGCACAACTATGATGAATCATGTCCCAATCACCACCTTGTGACGCTTGAGAATAGGCGAATACTTGCAGACATGTCCTTTTTACATGGGCTATGTAATGGGTATATAGACTGTCCCGAGCTTTCTGCAAAGATGTTGCGTTTCTGTGCCCCAAAATTTAGAACCAGACATACAAAGTTATTTGCTGTAAACAGTTCAAAAACAAACTATGCACAGAATAGTTTAGTCAATAGATTACATCGATCGTATAATAATAAATTTAGTAGTACTGATATCTTCCACAGCGATAAGAAAAAATTCAAGAGGGACGTTGTTGGAGTGCTTGAGAGAAATGCATAGAGGGTGACAGTTAACCGGCGCAAACACGCATACGCGCATGCACACACGCACACACACACACACACACACTTTCACAGTCAGAGACACATACTCACTTACACACACATTATCAGGTAGAGAGAGATTGACCCACCTTTTTTGTTATATAAATTAAGTTCTTTTGCTTTGATTGTCGTTGAATATTATTAAAGTTAATGAAAATGTAGATTCGTTATTGGCTGTAAGATTGGTATTTATGTTGATGATGTTTTACACTAAGAGCTGTGAATCTTGTAATAAAATAAAATAAAATAAAATAAAAATAATAAATAATACCCTCCTAGCCGAATTCGGCCACGGCGGCCAATCTTACCATTAGCCACTTACGCGGGATATATTATAGTGCACAAGCGCGTGCGCAAGCACAGGTGCACTCCCTATTCTCCCCCACTCCCATAATTCGGTGGGACAGCAGTCTGACACGACCGTAGAGAGATCAGGCGCAGGACCAACGGCTTAACGTGCTTTCCGAGGCACGGGGTGTAATTACACCGCCAACTTCCAAACTCCGGACTGTGTCTGTGTTATCACAACATGAAAACATAGACACAATTTCATCGGTCCGACCCGGTATTCGAACCCAGGAACTCCGGCGCGGCCGCCGCTTCAAAGTGCGACACACTAGCCACTGCGCCACGGAGGCAGTACATGATACCGTGTACTCGATTCTGTAAACAAAAACATACAAAAAACTATAGTTATACTTATTAATGGTTAAGATACTAAATACATACTCGTATACTACAAAGCTTAGCAACAACATTATTCTTTAATCGCCATCGTCACATCATAAGTTGTATTAAGATCTTTCGCCAAGGAAATTATTATTAAGTAATATTTATCCGTTTGTCAATAATGCTAAGAGGATTACGCTATTTTTGTATTCGGATTAGAGTAATAATATTTTTACCATAAAAACAAGTTCTTAGAATAAATTATTTATTTGTGTTGTTAAGTGAAGATCAACGACTTTGGTTGCGAAGGTCGCATAATTCGTTAAAAAATAACTTTTAACTAAATTACATACATACATAGTTTACTAGCTGCCGCCCGCGACTCCGTCTGCGTGGACTTTAGTTTCCGCACACAAATGGACTATCCAACAATTTTTTTTTTCAATTCAAACCAATAGTTTCTTAGGAGAGCGTGTTCAAACAAACAAAGAAACTCTTCAGCTTCATATGTAGTAGTAGGTATAGTAGATGTGCACCAATTTATTTTTAACGCTCCTTCTCATACAAATTCAAAATATATAACAAACATATCATAAAGATAATGCAGGTATAAATTCGATATTTTGCCCAGTTTTAAGTCCATTCATTTTAACCCTTTCAGCGCCAACCCTACAAACAAACAGTGACTAGTGACTTCCAGAGTTAAATCTGGCTGAGCTAGCGTAAAAAAATGCGTACCAACAACTTTGTAACTGTTCTGTTCGCGACGCCTAAATACCGGAAAATGCGGGTCGTTTTAATAAGACAGCCGGCGGCTATATTACCAGAAGTGGATTTATGAAATTTTGACTTACGCTGTTTTACCGTGTTTTACTGTAATAAGTGTTTTGGTTGTTTCACGGTTGAGGTTTTTGGTGTTATGAGACTTAAATAGAGCCATATTGGTTGTGATGTCTTATTTGACTTTGGGTAAAAAGCAACTAATTTATTGAATATTTAAGAAATCGATTTTTTTTAAGATAACTCATTATTCATATATAGCGTGTAACAAAATATACTGCAAATATTTTAAGGGCGAATTGTTTAGTGGCAATGTATCAATAGACAGATATTAAAAAGTCAAATTTAATGCCTACCAAATTTTGTATTTCCACTGAACGATTCGCCCTTAAAATATTTACAGTATATTTTGTTATACCTTATAGAAGTAGAGGTATATGGCAATATTTATTTCTTTTTCGTTTTTACATCTACATTTGGTTTCGAAGCAGAAAATAATAAACATAAGTTGTTTTATGTTACTTCGTATTTAATACCACAGTGAAATAGCGCTTCGTCTTTACGGCAGGCAACGCATCTAAGACCCTTGTGCAGGTGATAACTCATCATCAGATGACCCTTTTGTTCGATTTGCCTCTCTTACGTTCCGGTTTTTTACAAGTTAGTTTATTAAGTGATGACTATACTATTTATTTTCAGTCTACAAGATTGACAAGGATAAATAAATAAATAGTTGCCTTAACTAGCTTAGATGTTCAGTTTAGTTCCCTAAATATTTACAGTCTCGTACCAAATTAAAAGTAAATATTTGCACCAACAATTCCTTGAAATTCTCCACAAGTTTCATTCGAATACTGAAGTCGTAAATACGCTAAGAACTCCACTGTAAGTAATAAAACGCTTAAAGAAATTCACTTCGGCAGAGCGGAGTTACTGGCTTAAGTTTCAGTCTTTCTGGAAATATGTAGTCGGTTCAAAGCCTGGGGCATATTCTTGCTTAACTTAATATTTATTTGTTTGTATATATAGTTAATATTTTTTTTTCTATTGAAAAGTACCTAAGAGAAAAAAAAGTACATAATGGGATTAATTCATTCATATTCGCATTTGCTTGCGTGACGATAAGACAATTATTTCAGTTTAAAAAAATTAAAGAAAATTACGGCACTTTAACTAATTCATTCTCATCGTTTCGGCTGAGTTACAACCACCGCGGTCTCATCCGAACTTGATAAGTGTTACTCCCCTTGCAAAATTAGTGAGCAATTATCAATCCAAATTTAACCCTACGCTGCCAGAATTAGCCTTTTAACAAAACTAATTTCCGAACCCATCAGTACGGGTTAACACGCATAAACTCAAATCAAACAGAAAAGTTTGCACATCAAACTGATTATTGCGATACGATATGACGAAAGGTACGAATAGCGGCACACTTTTGAATTCGATCTTTGGTGCGATCGCATTTTGTGTGATTTTGTTTTACAGTTATTTTGATAAAATCTTAGAACATCTATCTAGACTTCAGATTTGACTGATGTCTAGATGTTGCAAGATACGATTCCCCAAGAGAACGAAAAACAAGAATCTGTAATGAAATTTCTTTAAAATAAAGATTAAATTAAAATTTGGAGAACAATTGGATACACTCAAAAAATATTAGCCTCGTTGAACATCGCTTCCTGAAAATCATCACATGTCGTTTGGATAATAGATTTATTATAAATTCGCTAATCCAACTGTAGAAAGCCCTCGTCTCTATGCTGTAGATATTAAATACACCATAGAGCGAAAATAACTAACACGTTTTGTATAGTCTTGTTAGTTCGCGGACACTTTCTATGATGGATCGTTCTAGACTGCCATGCGATTTTGAACCATACCTACTCGACAATAAGGTGGAAAGGCTGTATTCATTTCGAGATGTGCGTCGACCGTTGCAAATGATGCACTCAACTATATTACAAGTTAAATTTGTTTTGCCATAACACCATAATTCTTAATTGTTCCTGTCATGGCAACGAAACAATTTATTTATTAATATTATTTTGAATATGTTTTACCTGTTTCTGCTATAGAAAGCAGGTAAAACGTAAATGATTTAGATGTTAATAAAATCGTTTGACCTATTAATTGTTATTAACGGCATTGTTTCTTTTAATAGAAGAGATTTTTTTTTGACACAAATAGCTTATAAATATAAATAGCTTTGAATCTCGGGTGATGGAAACGTATGTAAAATTGTACAAGTAGGTACATTTACGCATACCTTTTGCAATGGGGAGAGAAAGGGTTAAGAGAGACTAAAGGTACTGTTAGCCTTGGGCTAAGCCTAAAATTTAGGGGTGCTACAGTATTGTACACAAAATTTTGTGACATGCAGTGAAGATTATACATATTTATTTATAAATAAAAATCAAATCCACCTTCTTCCAGAAATCTGGCCGTATCAGAACCCGATCTCGCACTACTAAAGAAACAATATATAATTTTTAGCGTAGGCTATCGCACTTGAAGATTTTCGTAGCCAAAATCTTGTCAGAAGGACTTATTTATTCCACACACTCAAACACGAGTTTCCACAGCCGTGTTCCCATTTTTCGACAAACAACCGCGTATCAGTTTCATTCGCCGTATTATTTTCCCCGGCTTTCGCCTATTTGTAATAATAGTGCATTATGTATGCAAATTTCTGTACATGCGAACGTGTTACGAGGGCCTTATTTTCTTTGACATAAGGGCTATAATTGCCGCCTTAGGCAGACCTAAATACATGCCTTTATTCCCGGGAGAACGTGTAAATCGATGTACAGGGAAACATATGCTCTTTTATGGTTGGAATGGGGAAAAGTTTGTATTTTTTTGAGGCCTTTTTTACAGCTATAAAGATCGTAGATTACAAGGTAGGTACTTGTTAGATGTCGTTTCATTACCACGCTTGTCAAATGCGTCGTTCTTAAACGTGGTGAAATTGGTTAATAAATTAAAACATATCGTATTCCAAAAATGTTATTAAAAATGGATGGCTCCAAAAGTTGTCCTTGGTGTTTTAATTGGGATGTTTTTAATTTAAATAAACATTAAATTGCATGTTTTAGCATTCCCACCCCAATCTAAATCATCATATCTCATGTATAATAAAAATATTCTTATTAATTATTATTAATTATGGGTAGCATCACTCTTTGGTTCATTAATCGAAAAAACGCAACAGGAGAGAATTAAAATGCATCCCACCCATTACTATAATGACGATAGCATTGCATTATTAATAAAAATACCGGCCAAGTGTGAGTTGCTCTCGCATTGAAAAGGTTCCGTACAAAGGGAATATTTGTAAACATTATAACGGGACTAAACGCGATATTATTTTTATACATAAGTACCTGATTACTTACTGTTTGAACCCCCGTTGTAATTTTTACTTATTTTTAATTATAATGCAACGCGAAAGTTAAAAGGGAATAGTGTATTTAAACATTTGAAAGTTGTTTTTTTTTTCAAAACGATTAAATTCAATGACAAAAGGTTTTTGTTGTTTTAATTGTTTTCAAATGAGTATTAAGTCTTCAATCGGCCGCTTTTCGTATCATCCATTGACATATAATTTTGAAATACTTACCAAAATGGCATAATTATTAATTTTTCATACTCGTATTTCATCATTCTTACAAGTTTACGTTTTAGACATTAGTTTTTTTCTAATGCGTCCGTACTTACGCGTCAGTTAGTCAATTTGAATAATATTTATAAACTAAAGACTCCTTACATATTTTTCATCACAGAACCCTAAAACTGAGGGTTGCGACTCAATAGGCCGATGGCTGGTTTTAATTAAATTTTATTTTAATCTTTCGTGTTTCAGTTACGTTAAGTTAATGAGAAAATTCAATTTGATGCATCATAATACCCTTAATGCAATTTTCTGTCGCATCTATCACGTATATTTTGACACTTCGGTAATGGCTCTGTTTTAAAAGTACACGGAGTATGTTCGTGCCTTTTGTCATTAAGATAATCAGTGCATTTATTTAATTGTTAATTGTAATATCGGTGATTGAGTATCTTGGGAGTTACTGGTTTGATTTCTGAGGGGGAACAAAATATGTATGTTCATGTATTTTATTATTATCTCTTCAAACCAGTGTTTAATTTGCATGAACACTAGATTATTTGTATGCAGCTGTAGCTAACTTACATTTTAGTTTGGTAATTAATTTAAGCGTCTAGAAATATTGGCCTACTGAGCTTTCAGAAATACGCTAGAAAGAAAAGGCCACATTTCGGTCACCTATCCTCGTATTGATCTCTTTAGTAGTTGCTTAACTTCATCTATTTGCGACTTAGTGTAGACACCATACTGAAAATTCGGGACACAAGTTCGGCGGTAAATCATTTTCTATACAAAATAACGCGCCGTCATTTCGGTATGGTGTGTCATCTTCCATATAAAATTCATTGAGGGCTTAATCCCGCCGAACTTCGGTAGCGTTTTTTCCGCCTTATGTGTTTCTATAACTGCATTTCATCTGCAGATACGCATTGTTTGCTGCAACTAGAAACATGTGCAAGGTTCGTTGCATTCACAACCGGCTTAACAGTGCGTGCGTACAATCTCACGATCGCTATGTGGGTGAAAAAGGTACGGGGTTCAAATAAGCATAGAAAGGCTCGTTATAGGAAGTACCTAGAATCAGATTAACGAATCTGGCTTTGCTGACACAGACTTTTTTTATAAACTTTTGCATGTGCGTAAGTAAGACTTATGTATATTTTAAATAGCTTGGAAACTATTAAAGTCTGGAAAAGAAGATAGGTTGCGTAGTAAAACCAGCAATAAATTAATGATGCTATAAATAAATGGATTGAATCGCGTGAATAGGCAAATTTTAGTAGCCGTGATCGGTTCATAAGTAGTTTAATTTCATGAGTAACAGTCGCGTAAACCTAAGAAAACAGAAAGTACCTTTTATTTATTTTGTATGATAAGGAGCTGTGGTGAGCTGAGTTTCTAGTATCAAAACTGAAGTTATGTCTTAAAAAATATTTTAATAGGTACCAAATTGGATCAGAAAATTCTGGAAAAAATCCTCCTCAAATGTGTAAAGTGAAATCCGTTGTTTTCCCGCTAAAAATGTCTAAACCGTGCGTTGTCGCGTAGTGTCCTAGTGATCGGCTTTCTCTGCGGAGTGGGTGAAGGTAGGAAACAGTGTTTCTATGAAAAAGATTTTTGATAGATTAGATTATTTTGTTTTTGGTTGGATGTTATTTTCGGCCTCGGTCTTTTCTTCATCAGTCACAAATATATTGATGAGTAAGAATCAAGAAAGTTTAAAAACGTGAAAAAAATATCTGATTTAAAGTACTTAAATTAAAACAATGGCTAGTTTTTTAGAAAGTACCATGTTTTGATATAAAGCAGAGCAAAAGCCGACATCTTTGATTTCAATTAATACATTATAGACGGCGAGCTAGGATTATAAAAAATGGAGCTACGTTATAAAAATACCAGGAATAATCCTCCTCAAATGTGTGAAGTGAAATCCGTTGTTTTCCCGCTTAAAAATGTCTAAACCGTGCATTGTCGTGTAGTGTCGCAGTGATGGATATGCGCCATCAGTTCTCTCTACTCTCTCGGAATGGATGGTCTTTTATAGAATATGGTGTTGCTTAGGAGATATGCCATTGCTTTTTTTTATTATTGGAAATATGTTTGTTTTGAAGTGTTCTTTTCGGCCGGTCTCGCTTTTTCTGTTCTAAATATGATTTTTATAATCCCGCTGTTGGTCGCGTTTTTTCGGCCTAGTGTGTTTATGCTTACAATAAAACATTTATATGTATGTACCTAGGCTGGTAATCTTGTATAAACAGGTACTAACCCTCTTATCAGAAACGGATTCCTGAGCTCGTACATAAAAACGCGAGTTAAGAGCTAGTTTGACTAGAACGCCCTTAGCCTCGGATCAAAGTATTCCATTTCTTCCCCTTCCTAGTCTCGGCTTAAACGCTGGCAATTCGCGAAGCAAAAACCGCCACTTCAGTACTTTGGATTGTAATGGAGGCTTCCGCCCATCGTTATAACAGTAGGGTAAAGTGGTTTACTGATGCTGAGACCACAGTACTGGTGCTTATAACATCTTAGCCAGTTTTCGAATCTCGATTTAAAAGTTATAGGTTGAGACTTATTATTAGCATATAACAATTCATTGCAACTCTTTCACTTGTTATTTAGCTGTTAGTCTTCCGAATTTAAATAAATAGGTAAGAATAAACCTTTCTGTCGGAAGAGGTGAGCATGTAACATCGTAAGACGAAGTGTCACGGCTAAACGGAAGGCTATGCCTTAATAAAAAAGAGAGAGAGGTAGAGCTAAGTGGAACTACCACTTGAATGAGTCACTCGTCTGGAGAAGTACCTTCACCATACAGAAGATCACAGTGAAATATCACTTGGTAACTGTTGTGCTGTTTCTGCTTGTGAGTAAGGTTGCCAGAGCTCCGTTTGGGATGGGGTCTTAAAAGCAAATAACGCATCTGCGAATCCTGTGCGGTTGTTGATGTCCATGGGCAGCGGTGATCACTTCCCATCAGGTGACCCTCATGTTCGTTTAACATTTAAAAAACCTCACCAACTGGGCTTAGAGATAGCTGTAACAGTTTTATCTTCATTTATTTCCACAAATGTTTTATTTTCAAACACAGATAAGTGCTTGCACTCCAACAACATACCTCTGCATATTTACCTCAGAATTGAACGTAAACTACGGCAATCAGTAAAAGGGTAGCAATAAACCCTACGCCACTTCAGTCCATACCAGATCGGCCACTCGGCGGTAATGGACGCGCCCATCGTTACGAGTATAGCCCACTCAGAAAGGCGCGATAGAGCTTTTAACATCTTAGATGCTGCCTATTCATACGTAAAATAACTAATCTACTAGTAAATAAAGGTGGGCTATTAAAGAGATATTTATTCTCTAGAAGTATGGTGGGTGCAGTGGAATAAATAGGATGATGCAGTTTGCAGATGAACACTTTTATTATTTAGCTTACAGAGTTTTTCCCGACAATCAACAACAGTAACCTAGCAACCTGTGTTGCTGTCTAAAAACGCCAACACTTCCCCTCAAACGAATCATCCATCACACAACTCACACGCTCGCTCAAACAAAACCTAAACCTAAAACACACTTATCAAACTTCACACGCCCCAACGGCTTGGTCAGGACGTCTGCTACATTGTCCTCAGTAGACACATACTGCAACGTAACAGTCAAGTCCTCGATACATTGACGAACATAATGGAACCTTATGTCAATATGCTTCGTCCGCCTATGTGCGATAGGGTTTTGCGCGAGCTTTATTGTACTCTGGTTGTCTACCAGAATATGTACGGGAAGGGCTGAAACCTTCAACAGTGATGCAAGGAAGCCTCGCAAATAAGTAGCCTCTTTGCATGCCTCCGACAGCGCAATATATTCGGCTTCTGTAGAAGAGAGCGCAACGCAGGTTTGTTTTTTGCACTCCCATGCCACCGGGTTTCCACCAACCTGAAAGCAGTGCCCGGAAAAAGACTTCCTGTCCTTCACGTTGCCCCCCCAATCGGCGTCCACGTATCCATTGACACTCAATGAACCACGCCGCTTATAGATGAGGCCATAATCCAACGTCCCCTTCAAGTATCGCAGCACTCTTCTAGCTGCATTCATGTGGACCTGGTGACAACAAGAGTTATATTGCGATAAGAAACTCACAGCTGCAGAAATGTCTGGCCGCGTATTGCATGACAGATAGTTAAGAGCTCCTATCAGTGACTGATATCTTATGCGGTTTGGGTGATCCAGTACACCACTTCCTTCCCCTTCAGCCAATACCGTGTGAAGATTTACCTCCATAGGAGTCTTCGCTGGTTTGCAATCCGCCAGACCGAAATTCATCAACAGTTTCTCAGTAAACTTACGTTGTGAAATCCGCAACGCACCTCCATCTCTAGTGAGTTCCATTCCAAGAACTTGCCTTGCCGTGCCTAAGTCCTTGATTTTAAATTTCTTCCTAAGATTTTCTAAAAGTATATTTTTCTCTAAAGCATTATTAAAAAATACGAGAAAATCATCAACATATAAAGCTATATAAATGTTATCTTTGTAGTAAAGACAGTTGTCATATTTGGAACGTTTGAATGACAGTGACAGCAAGACTTCATTAACTTTTTCGTTCCACGAACGTGACGCCTGTTTAAGGCCATAAATTGCCTTCAGCAATAAACAAACCTTTTTCCTGTCTTCTACACACCCTTCTGGTTGTTGCATGTAAACTTTTTCATGCAAATCTCCATTTAAAAAAGCTGTGTTCACATCAAAGTGTACAATATCTAAATTTTTGTGAACAGCTATTGAAAAAAGTAATCTTATGGTTGACCTTCTGACAACTGGTGAATATGTTTCGAAGTAGTCGATACCATAAGACTGCGTGAAACCCTTCGCCACAAGTCGAGCTTTATAGGTCTTGTTCCCATCCGCGTCGAACTTGTACTTGAAAATCCACTTACATCCTATTACTTTCGCATCGGGTGGTTTCTCTACAAGCTTCCAGACTTCGTTTTCGTACATAGAGTCCATTTCCTTCTGCATGGCTTCTCTCCATTTACTCTCATCTTTACTTCCAAGAGCTTCCTTGACACTACCAGGTTCATTTTCAGAGACGAGGCCAACAAAATCTTCATGATTTCTCATCCGATTCCGCAAAGGATATCTTGGCTGCGGCTCTGGGTCTTGGTTGTGTTCTGACGCCTCAGTCGGCTCTGTAGTAGAAGATGGTACTTCTGAGTGAGAGACAGGCGCAGGTTCAGCTGGCAGTTCCTTGTAGAATTCCCATACTACGTCAGAGTCCTGCTGTTCAGGCAGCCCTGGCTGGGTGGTATTCTTCAAGCTGTCTCTGAGTCCGCCTGTATCCTCTATAAAAACGACGTCTCTAGCCTTGACAATATTTCGTGGATTATTAATATCAGCCAATCGGTAACCTTTTTTTTCCGTGCAATATCCCACGAACCGATATTCTTTAGCTTTCTTGTCCCACTTTTTCCGAGTTTCCTTTGGTATATGCACGTATGCGATAGATCCAAATACTCTGAAGTGATTGAAAGTTTGAGCTTTGTTCGTCCATAGCTCCTCCGGAATCTTCCCCTGGTTAGCAGAATGTGGTAGTCTATTTTTTATGTAAACCGCAGTATTACAAGCTTCTGCCCAATACCGTTTACTTAGACTGTCCCCCAGCATTGTCCGAGCCATCTCTACAATCGTCCTATTAGCTCGCTCTGCGACGCCATTCTGTTTCGGTGAGTAAGGAACTGTCAATTGATGTCTGATTCCCTTACTTCTCAGGTACTGTACGAACTGTTGATTGACAAATTCTGTTCCATTGTCAGATCTTATCACCTTAACTCTTAATGTTGTCTCGTTCTCCACATGCGTCACAAAGTCCTTTAAACAATTTAAGCTTTCTGATTTAGATTTTAGAAAATATGCAAAAATCTTGCGTGTAAAATCATCTATCAAAATAAACATGTAACGAGATCCAGCATAAGAAGGTTCTGACATTGGACCACAGATATCCATGTGTACCAATCCTAACTTTTCAGTTGCTCTGTCTGCTTCACCTACTGGAAAGGGTAATCTGTGTGACTTCCCCTTAATACAGTCAACACAAGGTTCCATTACGCTCTTACCAAGATCGAGACCAGGTAGCTTACGTAAGTCGCGTTCATTGACGTGACCAAGCCGCCGATGCCACAACGCCATCGAGTGGCCAGCCTTCATTACAGCTGCACACGCCTCATCTAAAACAGGATAACAATCATCAAGTTTGTAGATTCCAGAGACCTTACTAGCAGTTGCTACAGGCTTACTCGAAATTTGACCTACCGATTTGTGAAACAATTTACATCCATCTGCGTTAAAAACTACATTCCATCCTCTCTCAACCAATTTGGAAACTGATAAAAGGTTTACCTTCAAGTCAGGCACATACGTAACATCCCTTATGGGTAGCAAAACACCTTTCAGTCTAACCATAATGTTACCTGTTCCCTCGCTTGACACCTTATCATTATTTGCACATGTTACAAAATTCTTATTGCCAACACAAACCTTAATGTCTCTAAACCAATGTTTTTGAAATGACATATGACCCGATGCACCACTATCAATGTACCAGGATCCAGAATCGAATGTTTCACGTACGCTTAACGATGTTGCTAACCCGACGACGACATTCTTCTGTCCTGCAAGGAGTGGGCATTCCGGTTTCTTATGTCCTTTTTCTCCGCATTTAAAACATTTGACTGGTTTGGACTGCTTCTTCTTTTTCTCTGTCGTCTTCGTCGCTAATGAAGTAGATGTAGTGCCCTTTGTGGAGTCTTCTTGCAGCAACTTCTGTCGTACATTTTGAGATGTCAGTGTCATACCTGAGTGTTCCAAGGCCATGCGCATAGGCTTATACTCATCTGGTAGACCTCTCAGAAGAATAACAGCTACTAACTCGTCATCAACACTATGGTCAATCTCTCTTAACTTTTGAGTATGACTCGTTATTGCGGCAACGTACTCATGCATACTAGCATGTCTATCTAATCTTTCATCAAGTAGCGAGTTTAAAAGACTTATCTTCCTATTGAATCCTTTGTCCTCGAAGACAGCAGCTAATGCATCCCAAGCTTGCTTCGCAGTTTTCGCCTCTTGCACGTATGGGTATAGGTGCGGCTCGATGTGAAGACAAATGGTAGCCATTGCTTCTTCGTCTTTTTGGATAGCGGAAGAGTCATGAGGATCTGGTGAAGACGATGTAAAAGAGAAAAGTTTGTCACGTAGTAACAGCATTTTGATGGCGAATTTCCATGTTGAATAATCTTCGATTCCGTTCAATTTTGGTATGGAGAATTTTGTGTGGGTGCCCATAACCTCTAGAAGTATGGTGGGTGCAGTGGAATAAATAGGATGATGCAGTTTGCAGATGAACACTTTTATTATTTAGCTTACAGAGTTTTTCCCGACAATCAACAACAGTAACCTAGCAACCTGTGTTGCTGTCTAAAAACGCCAACATATTCTATTTTATTAAGGACACAGTACAGGGATCAGCTTATATATAAACTAGCGGCCGCCCGCGACTCCGCCCGCGTGGATTTCGATTTCCAATAGCCTAAAGCCTTCCTGGTCAAATGGACTATCCAACACAAAAAGAATTTTTCAAATCGGTCCCGTATTTCCTGAGATTAGCGCGTTCAAACATACAAACAAATATACAAACTCGTCAGCTTTAAATATTAGTATAGATATAGATACAATGGTAAAGTTTTATTCTTTAAGACCACTAAACATTATTTGTTACTGATATTGAATTTTATGACCACACGCTGAAATTAAATGACTACATGTTGCATTAAAAAGGATGATACATAACAAATAATTGTTTTTGAGTTGTAAAAAAAATACATTGTATTTTTAACATAGTAAAGTGTACTCGCAAATTACTTCGTAACGGTAACGGTCGACTTAACTAAACTAACAACGTGCAGTTCCATAATAACCCTTTCGCAGTTTTACAATCCATAATGTTTACCCGTTGTTATCATAGCACATGATTTTTAATCGGAAACATAATTCTTTTTTCATTACTTAAAAGCCTATATATACAAAAAGCTATATTTTTACACTAGCGGCCGCCTGCGACTCCGTGGATTTCGGTTTCCGCACACATAGTGTTATACTATGTATAGCTTAAAGCCCTCCTCGACAAATGGTCAATCCATAACAAAAAAACAACATTATTTTTTGATTTCGAACCAGTACTTTTTGATATTAGCGCGTTCAAACAAACAAACAAACTCTTCAGCTAAATTATACATATTTGTACAGATATCTAGTAAAGATTTTCAAAGTAACTGACTCGAAGGTTAACCTTCTACGTAATTCAAACAGAGGTTTGTACCAAGCAGGTCAAATACGGGTCGGCACACAAACTTCAACAAATGCCGTCAACTCCTTTGCCAACGACAGTTTTCACTTACGTCTAGCGTCCAGTTAATATGTATAAAGGAGTTTTTTCACGAAACACCCCAAAAATAGTAGAAGGTGACATGACAGTGTAATTCTTACTCCCTTTGATGGATACGTTCCGTGGCACGAGGTCACGTTTTAAATGGTTTTGGGCCATATAATAATAGTTATTTTCATCATTTGAAATCAAATTTTCGTTACAAAGACGGGTTTTGGCTTAAACACCAAATACACAACCGCTTGACAAATGCATTGGTGATCACAAACCCGGACTGAGTTCGGAAATACCGACACAAATTTGACCGACCCTGGAATCGAACCCCGAACCTCGAGACTACGAGTACTTAAACCACTAGGCCATCGAGGCTTTAGCGTTATGAAAATGAATACCAACCAAAAAAACTGGCATAAAAAAACATTCTTATGTACCTATGTAATCCAGATGCCTTATTGATATCAAAATATTCCTCACAAAGGTTCGAATACATTTCAGAATATCAGGTCTCAAATAAAAGAAATAAGCTTTCCTTTAAGCGAAGTTACGTAATCCGGTAAAGGGTTGTTTTATGAAAAATAAACAGAAAAGAAAACACTTGAAGTCAGATGGAAACAAGACTTAACTTGTTTAATGTCTGCGAAACACAATAGTTATTGTTACTTCATATTGTTGGAATGGTCTTTCAGGCTACCTCGGTACATTGGTTCGAGAAAGGATGATCTATTTCATTATTATGTTATCATGCGTGAACAATAATTTAGTCTAATGGTTATAAAAAGTAAAGTATCAGCCTATTAATGTCCCACTGCAGGGCAAAGGCCTCCATCTTTTGAAATCATGTTTTCGTTGCAAAGATGGGTTTTGGCTTAATCACCACGCTTGCCAAATGCGGATTGCTGATCACAAACCCGGGCCGTGTTCAGAACAATCAACACA
The DNA here is from genome assembly GCA_958496325.1 of Nomophila noctuella. Lineage (NCBI taxonomy): Eukaryota > Metazoa > Arthropoda > Insecta > Lepidoptera > Crambidae > Nomophila > Nomophila noctuella. The sequence goes on from OY292501.1 coordinate 3,586,569, forward strand.
AAGTTTGACCGACCCGGGAATCGAACCCAAGACCTCGAGACCAAGCCCCGGACTTAAACCACTAGACCATCGCGGCGTTCCCTTATGGTTATAGCTTTAAATAAAATATTTGTTTAAGCTTTGTGATGTACGTAATTGCTGTATCACAGTTTTTGTAATTGACTTTAATTTTTATTATTTTGCTTCAGTATTATATGTAATAGATTAAGACTATACGCTCAAAAAACATGACTGTAATTCCACACTTAAAATATGTCCTACTCTTACGATTCTGATTACCTCATACCCTATCTCATGCATACTTACCAGCATCTGCGAAAAACATAGCCCTCCCCTCCACAATGGTCTGGTATAAAAACTAGTCAAGTGCGAGTCGGACTCGGGCGAAAAAGGATCCATTTTCCAAAGCAAAAAAAAAATGTTTGTCTTTCAATATTTTGTTGGTACATGGGCAACAGTAAAATCATATTATGTGAAAATATCAACAATTTTAAATCTCGGGTCTCGAGATTAAGCTTGTTGACAAACGAGGTTTTATTAATGGAGTCTTGGTATTTTTGCACTTAGTGTCATCAATATTGTCATCATCAGCCTATTGCTTATTACTGGAAGTTAGCATCTACCCATAGTCATTACACTCTGCAGGGCTGGTGGCCGCAGTACGGTGACGACCCATGTCCACAAAATGTCCCTTAGTCGCTTCTTACCACACCTACTGTAAGAAATATTTTATGGTACAGGCACTAAACGAACCGGCGGGTCGCCTGATGGTAAGCAATCAACCGCCGCCTATGGACGGACATCTGCGACAGAGGTTTCTCCGATGCGTTGCCAGCCTTAAGACCCCATACCCTCCAAAACTGAGCTCTGTTGACCTTACTCACTAGCAAAACAATCACATAGTGCTATTTCACTATGGTCTTCCGTAAGGTAGAGGAACTTAACCCATACGAGCTGCTTATTCGAATGGAAGTTCCACTAATCTCTACCTCTCTTAAAAGTAGTACAGTTCTAGGCTAGTTTACTAACAAACATTATGTGTACTCTTTGTGTACGGAACTCTAAAAAGCAGCGTCCTATAGCTGTAAATCTCAAGTTTATCTCCTATCTGAAGGCACGACCTAACCAAACATATAACCGCTAGATACTATGATACTTACGACGTCGCTCGGCAATATTTTGCGAATACAAACTGTTAGTTTGCATGTATTCTCGGCTGTAGTAACTGTGGTTTATGGTATCGGAAAAACAAGGGATGAGGGTTCTGTATAACCGTTGTTGGCTTATAGGAAAGCTAACACAAACTTGTGTTACGTTTGATGAGGTCGGTGGATAATTCGGTTTTGTTTAAGTTAGCCTGGATGTTGGATTACATAATTCAGTTATTTTATTGCATCATACTTGTATATGCGAGCATTTGTGAACTTTCATACTGTTATTTTTTTACTATTTTTTTTTTAATATTAGTTTGGACTTTTATGCTACAAAATGGTATTGATTCTTAGAAGCTTCGCTTCGAGAAAAGATATAAGCACGGTGTATTAAGCTCCAATCTGCCTGATGGTAAACAAAAGAGGAGCCCTGATTATATGACAAGCCGCTGGTCCTGCGCCTGATCTCTCTACGGTCGTGTCAGACTGCTGTCCCACCGAGCTATGAGAGTTAGGGATAAGGAGTGCACCTGTGCTTGCGCACTCACTTATGCTTTAAATATACTGCGTACATACCTGGCCGATCGTAAGATCGGGTTAGTAGTCGATTCGCACGAAATTAATTGTAAGATCAGCTGCCATAGGCGGCCGGAAGGGGTATTATTTTGTAATAATGTGTAATACTATAAAGTACGGTAAATTCATATTGCATTGTTAGTTCATAATATGAATACCCGTTGAAAAAGCTCTTGTTTCAATCAACTCTGTATTGTATCAGCAAACAATAGGTTTAGTCATTATTCAGGTATTCTGTGGAAAATTTCAATAGAATTCACTTACTTATTACATTTATTTTTGTTACAGGTAAACAAAAAGATCCGGATAGAATTGCAAAAGCGGCAACTGATGCAAATAATTGAGGGTAATTTGCGCTAGCAAAATAGAAAACGTTGTTTTTAAGCTTGGGAATTCAAAGTATACTCATCATCATCATCATCATCATCATCATCATCCTAGCTCTTCTTCCGGTGGCATCCTCGGCCATTGACTCGGAAGCCCGAGTACTACTACTATCCTAATTGACAACATTTAATTTTTTACAAGGTACTATAATTCAAAAACCATTTCGAGATTTTCGCTAAATTGACACAAAAAAAATTATTTTAATTTTTTTCATTCAGTAACTAAAAAGATATTTTGAAAAGTTTCCAAATTCAATGCTCGTCGGATCCACACACAGTCAATCTTGGTCTCGCTTTGGCCATCGTGAATTAAAAAAAAGAAACGTAAGTTTGACACTGTTTCTTGTCAATCTGACAGCGAACTGTGCATGTGTGTGTACATTTATCATACAGTGTTGCCGGATTGGCAAAACTCCTGGCCGATCAGGGAAAAACTCATGTTTTTGAATATTGCGACAAAATTATTACTCGGTTGATGTACCAGATTTAATTTTATAGCTTTATGAAATCTTACTAAAACATTATTTACGTAAGTTTAAAGTACGAACTGGGTACTTAAGTGGCACTTTAGGTACTTGGACAACATTTTTCATGAATTTACCCTAGAGTGTCCTGGCAACATTTATGTGAACTTCCGTAATTCAAGTTTATTTTTTAAAATAGCAAAGATAAAATGTTCGTCCATCCCATGACATTGACTTACGCTCTTTTAGAATAAGTCGTTTTTAAATAATTTATTTTACAAAAAGGAAAGAAAATAAACGAAAAAGAAAAAATACGTAAGTTTTAGTTTTTGAAAATCTTTCAGAATAGAAAATAAAAACAGCACATGAAAAAATTTAAATGTTGTCAATTGACAAACCTGGTTATTACAATGGAGCGACTGTCGTCTGACCCACACGCGGGAAACCAGACAATTTGGATCATAGTCGGGACCAACGGCATAATGTGCCTACCAAAGCATGGAATCATATATATCGGACAATCAGATGATTTAAGCCTGCAATGTCCTAAACAAACTAACACAAAGTGAAAGTGTTCCCCGCGAGATTCGAAACCACGACCTCCTAGGTTTTTGAGTCCAGCACTCTAACCACTACACCACGGAGGCAGTTAATTCAAAGTATACCACCATGTACATAAATTGCAATACCACTTTTGGTAGATACTGATATAATATATGATTAAGTAACTCACGTCGGAGTCAGATATGTACGGACATAATGTACGTCATGTCATAGTAATGATCTTAATAAGAAGTACCTACATAGTTTCCGACAACATCACAAACATACATGATCTGACTCCGTGTTAAGTTGCTGAAACACTTGTGTTACGGATATCTGAATGGTGAATTAATTAAACTCAAATAGATACACATAGACACCTAGACCGAAACAAACAGATGTGTGCATGTAAACTAATGCTTCTCCTATGCCCGGATCGAAACTGCGACCCCTCGCTTTGATATTCAACTTCTTTACCACTACGCCAATTGAAGTAGATCTTCAGATTTTTAATTTTTTCATGTAAAGGTAGGCAGACGAACTAGAGGGTCCTGTTGGTATTTGATCACTGCTGTCCGTGGACATCAACAAGGGACGCAGATGCGTTGCCTGGATTTAAGACCCCATACCCTCCTCAACTGAGCTCTGGTGACCTAACTCACTAGCAGAAACATAGCGCATTAGTTACGAAAGTCGTATGTCTTCTGTAAGGTCGAGGTTACTTCAGACGATCGGCTCATTCGAGTTGAAGATCCACTAAGCTCTACCTCTCTTAAAATATTCTTATTTGTTCTTTATAATATTAAGTCAACTTCTCCTAAAGTCGCTATAAAGGATTAAACTTAAAATGTGCGGTAGCTTGTGAACCAGTGTATCCCGGATTTACCCGGTCCACTAAATTTGCATAAAGAAAAGGATGCATGCAACATGTAACATATACACACTATCTTTTGCAAACTGAGTCGTTATTTGCACTTGTACCAGATTTTGTTCATAAAATATGTACACAAAATGCGAAGTCAGCTATTTGTTTAAAATATATTTCTTGACCAATTATTACACTTAATGATAAGATGATTTTAAGTAATTAATACAATAACGCCATAATATATTCTTTCATGTATTTTAACAGTATTGTGTTCTACTTCAATATTTATTTGCCCTTAAATAGATTGGTTTTATTTAATTCGAAACATTTATTTGTTATTTTGTAAGTTAGTGTTGGCGAATACAATGAAATATTAATATAATAAAACTGAGTTTGCAGTCATGTTTTATTTTGAATTTATTTTGCGTACATTGGTTTGTTATTGATTATTTATGAATTGAATTCAAACCAATTCTGAATTGAAATATGTCTAAATAAATACCTTTCATAGATATAGCTTATGTACCATAACATGTCATGAGCCTTTGCTAAGTCGTAATACTAAAGAAAGAATCTAAGGTATTGACTTTGTTGATTTTAGATTTCACAACGTTTAACCGCAGAAGCACTACCAAACGAGATGTGGCTTTTTTACATGCAATGTTTTTGACGGGATTAATCGAAGACTGAACTGAACTTAGTATGAAATCTAAACTGAACCGACTTCCTATTAACACAGCGCTAATTAAACGATGACTAAGAAGAATATTGGAATCCATCGCAAAAAAAGCTTCTAAATGAATCCTCAAGCGGGTATTGTACGGCATCGATAATTTCATTAACCCTCAATAATGAGGCTTTCGCGCGGGGTCTAATTGACCGAACGCAATTATTTTTCATCTCCTACTTACCAAATGGGGCGTGCCGACACGCCTAAATAAACCCTATGCCTATTAACATAAGTGCGAATATACATTTAGCAGCACTTAACCCGAAAACGCACTCTCTCTCGATTGATCGAACCCGTGAAATATATGGGCAGAAACGCATAAAAATGGGCTGATTTATAGAGTCGGGGAATGGGAAGCGGAAAGGCTCGTCAGTGGGAATAGGTCATTAGCGACCGATGGCGTAGTGGTTGAAGCTTCACAAAATTGGAAAAGTTTTGGGTTCGATCTATACTTACTTATGACGTGAACCAAGTTTGATCTAAGTATGTATTTTGCTTGCCATAAACGCTTGCATTTTTTTTCTTTTTGGGTCTTTGGGTTTCAAACACACGCCAGCCAGGTCCCATCGTCATATTATCGTAAAACTACTTAAACTAAAATTATGTTTTTTTCGAGTTTTCGATATACACATGTACCTATATGTATTTGCCTTAACTAGGCACCGAATTCATAACATTCGTATGATATGCACTTAATGTTTTCCATTATTACGACAATCTTGCCTAAGCTGGAAATCGAACCCAGAACCCACAGCCTTCCTTCCATCTATCTTCTAAAACGCTTTGAATCTTAAACGTCCTAATTTACATCTAACCCTTCAGAAACACGTTTTGCAAAGAAAACATTTTTCCCTTAAGAATTATACCGTCCCGAATAAAAACCCATGCAATGAATTATACAAATGGGTCGCAAAACACATGTTACATCTCTTTAACCGAACAGGTGGTACAAACATGTAAAATGTATGTTTTCTTGTTGTATTGTATGTTGTTGAGGATATTTATTCGTTCCCCGGAGAAAGATGTTTACTGTACAATATCTTTTAACCCTACAGGGTTCGTAGAAATCGTCTATAAATATTTTTTTCATATTAGTCCACAGCGTTGCTTCAGTCTGTTTATCTATGGTAAGCAGCTAGTTTGATCATGACAGTGTTAATGCCAAATAGTAATGGAAGTAAATCGTGTGATGGCACTGCCCTGTGACATTACATGAAACGATTTTATATCCAACAGTGGACTGCGATAAGCTGATGATGATGTTATTTATCTATACTTACATAACACAGCTGAGGACTTTGTTTGAACGCGCTTATCTCAAGAACTACTGGTTCGAATTGAACATATCTTTTTGCGTTTTTTCGAGTCTTAAAACTATTGCGGAAATCCGCGACAATGTTTCGGGCGGTCGCTGGTTCATTAATGAGTGAAGACTGATTTTAGTTATGAAATTATTTTAGTAATGAAAGGTTACGATATTATTTCATTGAATGAGTACGTGTGCATTATTGTAATATGTGACATAAGGTTTGTAATTAAGATATTTACTTGTTTCTCTACTTCGAATATTCGCTCAATTGAGTCTCCATTTGAGGCTCCACTTTACATTGCACACCTTTAGAATAGTTTTTAATATTAAAGATGGAATAGTGTTTCACGCTTCAATATATTTATTTAAACTCTTATATGTCGCAGATAAAATGTGGATTTTATAATCTACCTAGTGAAATAACTTCCCAGAATATTTTACACTTCTAAGAACTACTTTAAACCGGTTTCCTGTGAGGTCGTGGTATATCTTTCGCCGATGAATACTAAAGCTGCAGCTTTGCTTTTCTACAAGATATGACATACCGAGAAATTGTGATTTACAAGATAAGGCTCAAGTTAAAAGTACGCAGAACTAAGCGGTTGTGATCAGATAGGATGAAGCAAAGGCAATAATCTTTTGACGGGCCCGTTGGTCCAGTGGTCAGAGACCCTGGCTAAAAAACCAAGCCTCGCGGGTTTGGATCCCGCTAGGAGCAAATGTTTGTGTGATGGACAATGGACATCGAAATTTGAACTCGAGTCATGGATGTTCAGAAAAGTATTTTAGTGGGTTTGCAATTCGTTCCCTACCTTCCTTATACAAGCTTCGAGCTAAGTTTGGGGCTCGTCAATTGGTGTTTTATTCCAAAGCATTTATTTATTTATTTAAGCATTTATTAGTTTAAAGGCAAACAAAAATGCAAATACAACAGCAAGAGAAAGAATTATTGGCAATCCATGACAATAATTTTACAATAATTCCCACTTGTGTTTCTGTATAAGCACGGATAGTTAATTAATAATAAAAGTTATATCCGATTTATGCGTTTCAATTAATAAACGCAAACGGGTGAAACGACATGAAGGAAAAGAGTCGTGACGTTTAAGATTATGATTTAACCGGCATTTTAACGCTTTTTTTGACTATAAACTTTGAACTGCTGCAAATTCTTTTAATAGTCGGACCTACTGGAAACTGACATAAATACTTGGTATCAGCCTATTAATATCACAATGCAGAGCAAAAAGCTCCCATTTAACAAATATGGGTTTTGGCTTGATCACCACGCCTGCCAAATACGGGTTGGTGATCACAAACTATGTTCGCAAAATCTGACACAAGTTTTACCTGACCAGAGAATCGAACCCTTGAATTCGAGACCACGTACTTAAACCATCGAGACTTATACAATACAATACGTATATAATACTTGGAACATTTATATTATATTCTGCTTCCAGAGACCAATTACTCAAACTGACCTGAAATCGAATCCATGACCTCGAACTTACCAATCCACTGTTCCAAGGATCCGAAGGCGTGTTTTTATGCGTCTCAAAGTTAAGGAAACGGAGTTTCATTCCCGTCGAGAGTCTTATTTCTTGAGAGCAAAGTTAGCTGTTGAATTTATTTAGTAAGATATTTATATTAGCTTTGGGATTTTCAGATGAACTTTCATGTATTTATTTTTCTGTTTCATTCGCGTTGGTTGTTCCAGTTTGAATGTCAGTTTGTCATAAGAAATGCGTTATGACGTGGTATGTGAGCAGTGGGATACTTGTATAGAAAAATAAATAAATTTCAATAAATATAACGTTGAACTAATGCGCTAAATACATTTATTTTCATACAAGAATCCCTATGTAATGACCATGAGGAGTTTCGACTTTACAGGTTTTTTAAATGAGAGGTAATACGAGTATATTATTTTAATGCAAGACGCACAGAAGACTTTGAATTACTCGGAGTAACCGATAAACGCCCTGGTGTGTTCTGTATTTTTATATGTTTATCCTTTCAAACCTCCAGAAAGTTTGACGATGTTCATAACAGAAACATTTGCCCCCAACGGGATCCCAACCCGCGGTCCTCTGTTTTTTGTTTATCCATAATCTACTTATTTTTGTTACCATTCGTTCTAACCCTGGCTCCCTATTAAACGCGACCTACTAACCACTGCTACGAAGCCAGTCAAGTATTACGGAGCAAAAAAGAGCATGAATTGAGTTACTGAGTTACTGCACCCCCCCCTCCCCCCCACATGTCAGCGGCGCTGTAACAGGACTCGGGATTGTTTTAACCGTTTTGTGTGCGCCTGCACTCTTGATAAATTACGACCATGCAGAAAATTAAAACTTGTGAGTGACAAAAACAGAGAAGTTGCAAAGTTAGGAAAAACGTTGTGGTCAGGAGATGCGTATGTTCACTAGTATTATTTCAAAATCAGGTCCAATCTCCATGACAGAATCATTGATGAACATACAACAACCGCTAGCGAACACGGCTGTTGTAACGCAGCCGAAACGTCAAGCAGTAAGTAGTATACATATACTACAAAATTAATATCGCGTTTAGTCCCATTAAATAATACTAGTGTCATAATGCAACGCGAAAATCTTAAATGATGATTGAATGATTTGACAATGATTCTGTCATGGAGATTTGACCTGATTTTGAATACCTCTCCAACTTTCTTACAACTAATAACTAAGAATAACTTAAGTATCAGTGATCTACAGAATAAGAAAAACCACACAATTAATTTCTACACAAATGCTATGCAAAATGCTGATTGGCAATTCAAAACTAATATTACTTGACATCCCATTGCGGTACCTTTCGGTAATCCCGAACTCAATACTGATCCTCGGACACGACCAGTTCATCATAAAGGAGTCGTAAAAGCTGCTCACAGACAAAAAAGGCAATAAAGAAACAACTTCAATCAAAGTGACCGAAGTAATAAACCAAAAGGTACAGTTTGATTAGAAATCGGCCTACAAAATAGCTCAATGTTTTACCGAACGTTTCTACGGATGCTATCAAACAAATCGTAAAACTTGGACAATGTAATATGACTTTTTGTGGGTTAGTTTTACTAGTCCATGTTCCGATAATAAAGATAAAGGATACAAAGTACTTAGTAGAGGTAGATACAATGTTTTTCTTACGTTTGTGTCTGATAAGCAAAGCGAGCGAGGGACAAGGAAGTGCAATTGTTGGCATACTAAAAAAAACAAAGCAAAACATTCTGTGAAGTTGAAATTGTGAAACGTGGAAATGGTCTTTTAAATATTTTTCTACCATCGAGTGTGCCATTTATCTCAATAACATATAAAACCGTCAACCTATCAACCAACCATTCCGCACAAAAATAACTCGTTATTTCAAAATCGCATTCAATTCTCGAATCAATTGTACCAATTCCAATTGTATTTTCATCGATAATCCGTCCACTCGATTCTGTGTGAGCATTTTAAACTAAAACGGAAACTGAGTACAATTTTCAAACTAAAACGGGGAACGTACAATTGAATTTCTTTGAGATTGAATGATTTATTCGTGACGTGCGACGAGGTTGAAAGGAGCATTTTTATATGTCGTAAAGGGATTTATGAGAGCTCCTCTCTAGTTCACCTGCCCATCGCGCCCCCGATCTCGATAGACTATAAACCCAATCTTTATATTGTGAAAACGTATACCTGAAAGAAACAGTCAGGCCTTTTCAATTTCTGGCGAAAGTAATAATAATGTGGAGTTACGGTTGCGTTCGGATCTTAATCAGCTAAACTTGGAGATGGAAAGAAGTAAAGTATCAGCCTTTTGTTACTTCAAACTATGAGTTCGATTCGTTTTTGCTTTGCGACTGGTTGGGTATTCACTATCACAGAAGCTAATTGGCTAGATACTATTCCTCATAGAAGGAACTTGCTGTCAATTTAGATGAACATTATCAACAGCCTGTTTGCAGTCCGCTACTGGAAGCAGGCCTCCTCAGCTGATGGCTTAAATTTTCTTACAAGATTAATCATCATCATCATTGTAGCTTTCGTCCCGACCGTTATGTCGAAGTCCATAAACTTCTCGCAATATGTGTACACACATACATAAAACGTCTTAAAAATTAAAGCAGCATTCACCCTGCAGTGCGACATGAAAATACTTACAACTTCTAACTTTAACACAGCCATAGAAAATCAGCAGCGTTACGCACAAAGAACCTAATATGGAAGCGAACCAAATAATACCGTCGTAATATCCCGCTGAGAATCTCGTCGAAATTGAAAATTAAGAGCCACTTGAAGGTGGAGTTTTTAGCAGCCATTCCGGGAAATGGCGGGTCGTGTTTGCTCATTGTCTTTAATTCTTGTTATGAGCGGGAAAATCTGAGGTGACAAACAGAACACTTGAGATACGCTGGAAAAGTAATATATGACGCTATTACAGCAGGGAGAACGCCTTTATTGAAATTAAGTCGTCGTTACTGTGTAAATAATGCGTATAGTCCTGTGGCGGAATTGGGATTTTTATTGAATGCTGTTTCCCTTTGAATGAAATTTCTATGTATTAAAGGTACAGGTAATAAAGAGAATTTACTTTTTTTTACTTTGTAGTTTCTAGATAAGATTTATATCCTGGGTCTTTGGTATTGACTTGAAAGATGTCTATGTCTGATTTTGTATTCTAAGGTTTTTGCCTAAATGCCTCAATAAAACAGAGCCGTTATTTTAAAATCTAAAATTTAAAATAGTCTAAGGTAAACAAACCTTCAAAAAGACAGAGAACACCATATATGTACATACCGTACTCGATACATTTCTCAAAAAGGCCCTCCCTTATTACATCCGCAGAAAAGAAATTTACAATTCACCGCGTCGAAGTTATGCCGCGGATGTCGTTAATATTACAGCGTATAGAATGCGAAGGAATGCTTTAGGACGGGAATGCGGTACTACGTAAGAGGAACTTCAACTACTTGTACATAAGTAAAACGCATGCATCCGAATTTTGTAGTTTGCGGCACCGAAAATAGCTCTTGACATAAATCGGGACCGAATATCCGATTACCTTTTCTTCGCTGCAAGTTTCTGAAGCTTCAAAACATACAGTTTAGTTGTGAAACTGTGAATTTTGTTATTGAGTCATGGTATACAAGTCTAGTAAACTTTGGTATTGCTAGCGTTTCGGTTTATAAGAACCATACATCATCCAGCAAATGGATAAGATCTGTTTCTCAGACACCCGAAAGCACAACTTGTAGCTATGCGAATCGCATTAGCCCTACCACCCTATCGCCTCTTCGCTACATTATATCGAAATCAAAGTCATACTTTGTGACGCTTTTAGATTTATGTCCCGTCGCGGGTACTCTTAAAAGTGCTGCCGAAACTCTTGAATTATAGATTTGAAGACAAAAACTTTGATTTACGATACCTCCTTAGATTTATGCTTTCCACGCCTCGAGATTTGAATGCGTAATGGGAAATTTCGGCGGATGCAAACCTCCCAATTCCAACTGATTGGGTGTGCGTTAATGGAAATTCTTGATTCTAATGTGATTCTTGATTTCTAATGTGACTCTTGATTCTAATGTGCCTTATGAATGTTTAACTTTGCCGTTTGATCAGTTGAGGATATCGGGGCGTGTGTTAGGGAGTTACTGTTGGGTATTCTGAAGTCGTCGTGTTGCGTTCTGATTTCACATTTACGTTTGGAAAAGTTTGTATTATTTTTGGGTCACTGCTTTCCTTGTGTTTTGCAGAGTATATTGCTAAAAGAGCTAGATTTCTTACCGTATGCCATAGGCCTCACTTCTCACTAAGCATTCTATAGTTGAGTTATCCTTCAGTAATTGACTCAAAGTTTAGCCACTAGGCTACAGAAACAATTTCAGTAAACAGCCTGGATTTGAAATGTATAAAGGCTCAGTTAGTAACCCATGTACCATCAGGTGTCGAACTAGCTCCTCTTTGTCGTACCTATAAAAAAAGAAAAAATACATCGGCTCCAGAAATTTCCATATGATTCACAAACCAAAAGGCGCAAAAGATACCGGATCGCGGAATGCATGTAAACTGAATTCTTTTCCCGTGCATTCTGCATGTGCAGTTGATACGCTCCATCGCGATTGGTGCGTAAAGCTCGCAGATATTATCGCCTGTCTGGCGTTCGTTAGCGGGGTCTAGTCAGGGTTGCTAGCTGGGACTTTAATTTAAAAATGTATGTCTTGGGAGGACCCTTGCTGTTTTATATAATGCTCCGACCGATTTCGGCCATGGCGACCACTTCGACTCCTAGTCAGATCTGCGCTGATGCGCTCTAAGATGGCATGGCATGGCATTTGCCGCAAAGATAGGCTATGCAAGCCTTGCTGTTTTTGCAGTACCTAGTATGATTGGACATATGTTTTTGAACATGGAAGACGTTAGCAAGAAAACAGGAAAAGTCAGACGTCTTTATTCTATCAGATTGGATTTCCGATCCAGGACTTGCAGGGTTTCTGCTCTATCTAGCCACTTAGCTCAGGAGTCAGTTAAAGGAAGAGGTCCAAAAATAAGACAATGTGATGTGATTGTTTCTTGATTGTCGATTTTGACATTTTTGACCAGTTCAATGCTTTGAAAACCCTTTTAAACTAAAGCTTCGTATGTCAGCCCTATAGCACGAAATTGAACTCTGTGTAAAAATTTACCATGTGATATTCACTGTACTGCAAGCGAACTTCTAGCCTTAGGGTCTGATTGTGGATTGGCCGATAATCCTGTGCGTTGACAGGGTTGACATTTCACATTTGTCGCTTCGTTATTCGTAACTTTGGTAGTTCATTTGTTTTTGTTACATAGACACTCACTTCTGTAATATCTATGACTCCATACTAATTTGGATGTTCCTTACATACTGATTTGCTGCTAGCAAGATTCGAACACGTGACCCTTGGTTTTGTAGCCACGACTTTGACCGTTAGGTTAATGGACCCGACTGAATGGATGTAACTGGTATTTGATTGATAAAGTTATTTTTAGAATCATTTGTTTATTACGTCAAAACAAAACTCTGATAATCACTCATTTGTCAGGGTGTTTCTCTGTAATATTTTCCGAGTATCCTAAAAAATATGTTTATTAATCTGAAATCCACTGTACCTATTTGAAAATGCTTTATTTATTTAGACAACAAGATTAAGATATTAATTTCAAAATATTCTGTAGTACCTACCATACACTTGGCTATTGATTTCATCCCAAACTAATAATACCAAAGGTTAGACAGATTAAAAGCGCTTAATTGAAAAAACCTCGTCTTCAAAAGAACCTTCCACGCTTAGTAGAAATAATATGCGAGGCATTTGCAAAAAGAAGACGATCTTTCCGTTTGAAAAATAAAGGAACCGGGTTCTTTACAAGTGAGTCATAATGCAAGAATCTTGCGTCCAAAGTATAGCGTAGGCTGTGGTTTGTATAATAGGCCGGAAAAGTTATCTTTTAGGCTCAATTAAACTTAAATACCGTAACATTATGCGGTTAATGTGATTGTAAGGGCCATAGCACACGGCGTATTTTAAACGCGCCGACGACGCGCGTTTCAGGAACGCTCGTTTTCGGCGCCGTAGATGCTGATTGTTGCGTTTGCAATCATGATACTAAAGTTACAAAGTTGCGTTAGAACCTCGTTTGAATCTCGTATACGCGTGTAATCTGCGCGTCGTCTACGCGTTTAAAATACGCCGTGTGCTATGGCCCTTAACAAGTTGATTGTACACCAAGAGGTCAAAGTTTCGATCCTTGCAATCACATCTTTACTAATATTATAACGCGGGAGAGTTTTCTTTCTCAAAACATATTGGATCTAATTGAAAATTTTGGTTTTGGTTTGTCCATTTGAAGAGAAAGGTTTTAACCTATAGAACTATGAATCCACGCGGTCGATGTCGCGGGCGGTAGCTAGTAAATAAATAACTCACAACACCACATTCATTGATCTGACTCCTTGTTAAGTAGCTTAAGCACTTGTGTTAAAGACATCAGAATCAACAGTGGTATTTAAACATTTAACATCCAGACCAGAACAAACAGACATGTTCATGCATACAAATGTTTGTTCTGTGCGGGAATCGAACTCGCGACTTCTTGGTCTAATAGTCAACTTTTTGACCACTACACCAAGTAGGTCGTCAAAACCAATATTTCTCGTTAAACCAAAACATGCTTTTAATTACTCTTACCCGTATTAAGGTGACTACATCATCGTTAATTGCTTTTTGAATTTTTAAAGAGGACTGAAGTACCCCAACCCTATTCACCCCTCAACCAAATTGTTAAAACAATTGTCCTCCTGCGGTTAAAATTAATTTGTAAGAGTTTTTCTTCCTTTTGTGTTGGAGTTTGAAGTGCATGTATTTAATTGCTTCATTTACCACAATAAGTTAAAGCGGGATTGTACTACGTTTTATATTCTCTTAATATAAGCATGTTCAATACTTTTGTGAAGCAATTCAAATTCGTTTGTTAGCTTCAATTTCCGTGCTTAGTAGGTAGTAATTTTATTATTTTACTAGCGGCCGCCCGCGACTCCGTCCGCGTGGATTTTTATTTTCAATAGCCTAAAGCCTGCCTCGTCAATTGGACTATCCAACACAAAAAGAATTTTTCAAATCGGTCCAGTAGTTCCTGAAATTAGCGCGTTCAAACAAACAAACAAACAAACATACAAACAAACTCTTCAGCTTTATAAATTAGTATAGATATAGATTACTTAACTGAATGGCGACTAACATATCTGATCATTTTAAGCAGAAATTATATTTTTAATAAATATACATTTTGGTTTTGCCTAGGAATTGAACTCAGTTGTTTTAAAATGCAACATTCTTAGCACTTAGTCACTGATTTCCTGCATTTTCAATGCCTAATAAGTTAGGTATAATGCCTACGTGCCTTTTTAAGATTTTATAAGAAAGGATCATAAAAGGAATGACGTCAACTATCTTATTGTGTTAAAGGTATGTTTTGAATTAATTATTATCGTATTGTCATTTATGTGACTTTATCCAGCAATTTATTTAACGTATTTAGTTTTTGTATTATCTTTGTTTATAGTAACTTTTATTAACATGACACATTGATAACAGGAAACAATGTAATTGTCTGTTATTATTTAACCAGCAATTAAATAAGAGTTGATATGTTTCTTTTCATTACTAGCGGCCGCCCGCGACTTTGTGCGCGTAGATTTCATGTCAATCAGGTGATTTAAGCCTGCAATGTCCTAACCAAACTGAGAAAATCACCACTAAAGTTTATAGTGTTACCACGACTTCCGATATTATCCCTTGGTCGCTTTTCAAAACATTCACTGGAATATGGTAATTACTGTTCTTGGCTGGCACTACACGGTCGAAAGGAGAATAATAATATCAACATTTTTATAAGTTAATCACCATTTACCCAAAACGAACAAGTGGGTCACCTGATGGTAAGTGATCACCGTTGCTTATCGACATCAACAACCGCCCAAGGGTCACAGATGTGTTGCTTGCCTTACAACCCCATACCGTCCCCAACTAAGTTCTGAAGACCTTATTCACCAGCAGAAAAAATATTGTCTTTAAAATCTTCTGTTAAAAATCCGTGATTCTATAAATAAATGCGTTTGATTTCTCCTTCATTAATATTGTCTTTGCGGCTCCATTTTCTTTACTACGTACTTTGAATCCTTTTATTCGCAAAAAGGTTTCTTTTGTAAAGCATCTGTAAAAACACCTATATTTATTCCGTTTTAGGGTTCTTTTGATACCTATCTTATGCAAAGAGAACTAAGAAAAGTGACTATCAGGCTATTCATGTTCCAATATTGAATTAATGATATCATTACAAATATGTTCTGATTGTTTAGACGACCAGGGCATGAAACCTATAAATCACCAAACGAGTTAATGTTCTTTTGACTATGGAAAGTACTTCCACGATCAAGAAAGGAAAGAAGGGGGAGGGAGGGCTATAGAATAACCCTAAAGAACCCTATTTAAAAACACAAAATAATAACAAACATAAACTTCTCAAAGGGTTTCAAAAATATAAATAGATTACAATCATGAAGATTTTTCTCACTTTTTCTTGTGTAGGTTTTCGTAAGCTAAAAACTATCCTGCAAGACAGTCTAACGTGATCGGGACAAAATCTCCCCAGTAAACCTTAGGTCAGCAAAATTCAGTTTCCCTGATGCCCGGAGTGAATTTATTGAATAAGATCGTGGTAAAAACTTTGAGCTCGCAAGCTAGAGTTTCAGTACAAGTAACTTTGTAGCACCTAGTAGAATATAGCCTTATAGCGTACTTAAGGAGTTGCGTTTCACACTAAGTGTTGTGTTTTAGTTTGATGAAGCAACTTGATGGCAAGGGTGGTGTACTATTGATTGATTTGTGACGCAGTAGGTAGAATTTGAAGTGAAGAATTTACCTAAGTTTTTGATTATTATACTCGTAGGTGGGGCCAAAACTTGAATTTTAGAATAAATTTTGTTATGAAACAAAAACTTATCATATACTCATTGATTCTGCGCATGACCTTTTTACAATAGTTTGATTAATATTTTATCGAAATATGGAAGTGAAGCAAAAGGTATGACCTTTAAAAGTAACTACAAAAGGAAAACTTTACGAATAATTAAAAACTGTGAGAAAAATGCTTCCATAAGGTTCAAACCATGTTTAATTGTCGCTATTCGGATTAAACGTCAATCCAATACATGACAATAATTTTATCAAAATTCGAATAAGTTCTGTCCATCGATAGTTGCTTATCGATAACCAATCGATGCAAGATCGATATCCAAACCGATTATCCAGGTCAACTGCAGCCACTATCACTTAGTTCCATATATTTCCGCAGCACACTAGCGCCGATCTAGAAATTAGGACCGCGGCAAACACTAATTTATCCCCAGGAAAGTAATTGCTTCCCATCCGTTCGATACTATCGGCATATTTGCATACTATTGAGGTTATTGAATCCTTATCTGTGACTGCTTTGTGGACGATAGTGACAATGAAATCTTCTTCCTCTGTTTGGTGATGCCTTAGTAGTCGGTGATTATGATCCTTATTTGACCAGCCTGATCATTGGAGCGACCGTTGCCTAAACTCTGTAACAAGAGAAATCAGTCATTTTTTAAATCATGGTCGAGACCAATGGCTTAACGTGCCTTTCAAAGCGCGGAATCATCATTATTTTTAGACAATCTAGTGATTCAAGCCTATCAACGTCCATTCGAACAGAGAATACCTCAACAAAGTGAACCGGTATTCCCCGAGAGATTCGAACCCACTGCCACAAATGTTTAGAGATCAGTTCTCTAACCACTGCTCCCAGGAAGTTCTTATTTATCACAAGCACAAAGTAATTGCTTCCCGCCAGTTCGATATTACTTCGATTCGATACTATCGAGTGCATATTTGCATACGATCTATCGGGGTTATTGAATCCTTATCGGCGACTCCGGCTGGCTGTGTGCGATGGCCGATAAACAATTAAATGGTAGGAATGTTCCTGTGACATAGTTGGTGATAAGGAATGTCTGAGTGAGTTGATTTCTTACTTATTTATTAAAAGGACCAATTTTTGTTCTTTGGAAATGGTTTTATGAATACATGCGCGATGAATACGGATATATTAAAGGATTAAAGGTGTGTTTGACTCGGAGCAGGCATATATATTATTTCGTTTTTGCTTTTTAAACAGTATTTCAAGGTTTGTTGTGTTAGAAAATTAATAAAAAATATTCAAAGAAAAAGCGCCATTCAAAAATAGACAATCGACATTAAAATCAAGTTATGAATCACTAGTTTACAAAATTTTACTTTTTATTTAAACCCCGAACCAAATGTATGTCAAAATGTTAATCTACCTTCCCTAAACCTAAAAGTGTTAGCAGAAATATTTTATCACGTAGGATTTTTTTTTCTGCCGTCAATTGTTTTTTTTTAACTAGACGACGTGGTGGCGATATTTTATTGTTTATTCGTTTGCTTCAAACGACAGTTACTTTGCTTTGGATTGATTTAAAATGGCTAGCAGAAAGGTCAAACAAAGTTCTGACCGTTTTTGTTATGTTTGTGGAAAGTTTATATTTTCAAAAAAGAGAAGACCTATTGTAGATTCGTTAAAAACTGTATATCTTTATTATTTTGGATTTCCTGTTGCAAATCAAGATAAAATGTGGGTGCCTCACGTGTTTTGCGAAAGCTGTAGAATCATCTTACTCCAGTGGTCATACAATACTGTAAAATTATGAAAGATTCTCAGTTTAAAAACCTTTTATCGGTTAAAGAAAAGCCTGCTTGGAACTCATTTAAAATGCTTGTATAACATTTTTTGGCAAATAAAAAAAGTGAAAATTATGAAGAAATTGTTAACAATTTATTGAAAAACTTTCATGATATGGGAGTAAACACGTCATTAAGATTCACTTTCTACACTCTCATCTGATTTTTTTTCCTGAAAACTTAGCAAGTATGAGTGACGAACAGGGTGACCGTTTCCACCAATATTTAAGGACTTTCGAAGAACGACATCAAGGATTTAGGGATGAAAATATGTTAGGGGATTACTGTTGGTCTATCATAAGAGAAACTGATTCAAATAACTATAAAAGGAAAGCAAAAAATAGTCATATTTAATTTATTTTTGTATTAATCCTAAAATTTTTGTGTTTCCCTTCAAATATAAATATTTTATAAACAAGACGTGACAGAATTTTTTTATTATTTTTTCTGGATAGTTCTACCTGAACACAAAATAAAATAACAACTTTCAGCTGGGGTATGAAAACCGTGTAAACTAGTTTTGATCTAAGTCTATACAAATCGGAATTTTTAAAAACTACAAATATAACAATTCCGTTTCTCCCAGTCCTGGACCTCGAATGTGTTTCCTTCCTCCTATGATCCTGGGCTTTTGAGGCGGGGCGTGAAGCGGCGTTTTTGTATTTATTTAATGTTTTTTATTAATATGTTGGCCGCCAAAAATGTTTGTCCAATTATACATTTCACTAATGAAAACCATATTTAAACACCTAACAATATATGTGTACATGCTATAACCTAAGGCTATAACTATATCTATATTTTATTCTATAACTTGAGTGACACATCACAAGTCTAATTTAACTCTCGAGTCAAAACAGACATTGTAGGTGGCGCCAGATGAATCATTAAGATAAATTAAAAACAGATCGCCTTAGCACAAAGAAAACCTTTGTTAGTCGTATTTATATTTACATATTACAAAGACGGCTTAGTCACATTTTCCTTTTACGTGAAAAGAAAAGTAACATCCTACTAGCCAGTTTCTCATGAAAATTTAAGCATACTTAAGGAAAGAAGGTGAAATTTTGATGTACATATATAGTTTACTATGTAGTGAAGACACACTGACATTGCTTTATTAATATTTTGTCATCATCATCAGCCTGTTGGTTTCCACTATTGGACGTAGGCCTTTTTAGGAGTGAATTACTATCGGGTAATCCTCTTGTTCGTTTGCCTCCCTCCCTATCCTACTATCCTTCTACTATCTATATCTATAAAACTCAAAGGTGACTGACTGACATAGTGATCTATCAACGCACAGCCCAAACCACAGGACGGATTGGGCTGAAATTTGGCATGCAGGTAGATGTTATAACGTAGGCATCCGCTAAGAAAGGATTTTGAATAATTCAACCCCTAAGGGGGTAAAATAGGGGATAAACGTTAGTATGAAACTTTGTCAATTTTAAACCGATCGGGCTGAGGCTTTGTATGCATAAAGCTTCTATAACGTTAGCATCGCTTAAGCAATAATGTTGATAAATTTCAACCCCCAAGGGGGTAAAATAGAGGATGAACGTTAGTATGAAACTTAGTCATTTGTTAACCGATCGGGCTGAGACTTTGCATTCATAAAGCTACTATGACGTACGCATCGCTTAAAAAATGATATTGATAAATTCCAATCCCCAAGTAGGTAAAATAGGGGATTAATCTTCGTATGAAACTTTGTCATTTCTTAACCGATCGGGCTGAGACTTTGAATTCATAAAGCTAATATGGCGTAGGCATCGCCTAAGAAATTATATTGATAAATTCCAACCCTCAAGGGGGTCAAACAGGGGAGGAACGTAAGTATGAAACTTTGTCATTTTTAAACCAATCCGTCTGAGACTTTGCATTCATAAAGATAATATGACGTAAGCATCACCTTTAAAGAAAATTCAAAAATTCCACTTCTAAGGAGATAAAATAGATGAAGAAACTGAAATTCACGCGGACGAAGTCGCGGGCGCCCGCTAGTGTATTATAAAGGCGAAAGTTTGTATGTATGGATGTTCGTTACTCTTTCACGTAAAAACTACTGAATGGATTTGAATGAAACTTTACCACAATATAGCTTATCCATCAGAATAACACATAGGATATTGGAAATCGAAATCAGCGGCCGCTAGTATAATAAAAACCCCCGGAATGTCACTTAGTCTCTTCTTACGACCACCCCTGAAATGGGACGGATGGGGTTGTACAGTCACGAGCAATAACATGTATACACCTCGACTCTTATGTCAATGCAGTAAAGTTCATATTTCAATGTGTTTGTATACATGTTAGTGCTCATGACTGTACTGTTCTAGGCTTGCACAACACTGCATATTCAGCACAAAATATTGTGGACTCAAAAGATTTTGATTATTATTTTCGAATTAAATAATAGCAAACTGGTACTGGATTGGACTAACTTGTAAGTCTTCCTATTTAATCTTCTCGCTAACTTCTTGTTCCAATTTTTCTTATTAAGTTACTCAAATGTCTAAGAAACTAAAATTGCTGACCTGTGCATGATTGGATAGATTCATCCGTCTAGCCTAGTGGAAGTGAAGCCAATTAGTTGGATCTAGGATGAAATGAAAAAGGGTAAGTTTCTATGTGAAAACTTTTGTTTTATAAGAACGCAAGATTTCATACAATAAGTTTGACATAATTTAATTTAAACCAAATTTTGCTTGCAATAAGGTCTATTACACCATAGCATATTATGTTTGTGATCACCAACCCGCATTTGGCAAGCTTGGTATTAAGCCAAAACCCATCTTTTATGCTATAGGCCTTTGCCCTGCAGTGGGACAATAACAGGCTGATACTTTAACTTAAAGTCGTTGGCATAAGTTAACATTTAAACAAAAAAACCAGCTGTGGTTTACTGTATGGTGGTATGTACCTACCTAGTCTCATATGTGGCAATTATATTATACCCTTCCTCTTTCAAAAAGGCTTAGTTCCGAAACAGCAAAACCTTACCTAGGTTTTGAATCACGAACTGCGATACGGAGTATTATTTATTTGCTTGTAATCACCTTAATAAAGACTTTTTCTTTAGACCTAATTGGTAGACCTTGTTATCTATTGTTTTCCTGTTTGTTCCTTTGTACTATATTAGTTTTGACTTTTGTGTTTTCCTTGTGTTTGTGATTCGTTAACTAATTGTTCTGCCTTGTCCAAGTTAATAGGGGCCTTTATTTTTTCAATCATTAAAGCGCTTCTTTGATTGTACTTACGCGTATTAGGTGTATGTTACGTAAAGAAAAATGAAAGAAAAAAACCTAATTATACATAGGTATTTATATTTAACAGTGCAAACACTGTTGTGTAAAAAACGGATAGGCTTACTAATCAGCAAGTGAGACAATCTTTGTTAAGATAAATAAATAATTAAAAAGATAGCCCTAAAGTTCTGAAACATCAATATTTGACTTTACTTTTTTAGTTGTTTCCCTGCGCGTGAGAATAATCTGCATACCAAAAATATCTTAACCTTTCGACACACAACTATATTTATGTTATCGTAAAACAATATTGTATGTAACTTGGTCTCATCACGTAACAGTTCCTATAAAACCAAGTTCAACAGACTCGAATGTATATGATTGTATCTGGTATTATAAAAGTATGGACTTGCGGTAGCAATATCAATTAAGCCGCCTTCGATGTAAATGTGGAAGGCAAATAAAACTTGTTTGGACGACAAAGTAGGTTGTATCCACATATAAGCGGGGGACAGTGTAATTGATATCAGTAGGTTAACTTTGTTTAGCTTTGGAACTACTGTTTCAACTGCAAAAAGTCATCATGTTAAAAACAGTAGAACTATGCTTGGACAATAAATAGGGAACGGGTACCATCATTTGTTATTTCTAATTTATTTAAATCAGTAAATTAACTTGATACAGATGACACCATTTTTGATTTATGTAAAGTTGTTTTATTTAATGAGCCTTCTGCTTATTCAATTTCACTTAAACGAAAGTAAAGTCTACTACCATAAACACGTTTATCGCCAGATCCTTATTGTATTGTGATCTAAGTTCAATGCCAGGTTAGCAAATTTACAAAAAAAAAAATATGTGAATTTTCTGAACCTTCAGGAAACGAGCGTAACTACTTTACTCACTTTTAGAACGCCGGCAACGCATCGGATATAGGTACCTCTAGTGTCTGCTTATCATCAGGTGAAGCGCTAGCTCGTTTGCCGTTTATGCCATAAAAAAACACAGCTCAAGCAACGCTGAGCTGTGTTTATCCACACACTAAAATTGTTAAAAAACTTGTGTATCTTTATAAAGATCTTTGTCCGGCAGTAGAATATTGAACAACCTGATAGGAAAGTTACTCTTCTGTACTGTTACACTTTTTTATACTTTGATAGTATGAGTCGTCCGATACGTAAGGAGTTTATTGCACTTTGTACTTCCTCCAGATCAGATATGAGGAAGTCTTTTAATAGGTATTTTTTTTATCTACCCGTTTTCCGGATTGAATAAGGATTTATATAGGATGTTGCTAATTGTCCTTTATTTTGATTTCACAACTAAATGACCTGGGTTACTTTGGACAGACTAATAAGATAATGAGTTACGAAAGATTTGAGTTTCCATTACAGATGTAGGCTTATTACAAGGCTATTAGTTCGTGAAATGCTATCTAACAGAGTAATCATAATACATAACACAAGTTTAGATTACATATAATATTATGATATCTTACATTCCTAAAAGAACAATCCCTCCCTAAAAGGGAGATCAAAAATGCCAATGCCATAAATTTTCAACCTGTTATTTCAATTGGTCGTCTAAGACTAAATAACTACATATATTTAACCACGCTTAGGTAAGTTCATAACAGTTTATTTTTACCAAAATCTTATCCAAAGTCAACGAAACGTAGCCAATATAAATCTGACCGATAATTAAACTCGACCGACAATTTTAACTGTCCACACTAAAAATAAACTGGCAAAAAATCATCGAAACCTGCATTCAACCATCTGCCGATCTGGTTATAACCTCATCAAATTCGGAAGCCTTCCATCACCTGAACGATAGTCCTTATTGCGAGGCACTAAGGTACAAATTCCAATGAGAATTTCGTTGAGTTTATTTAAAGCACACACTGAAATGATAGTCTTTATTACAAGCCATTAAGGAGCAAATTCGAACTCGAATTAAGATCAGTGCATCTAAACTACACACTGCATTTGGGCGGGTAAGGAATCGAACTACCACCTGCTTGGTCCATTTTTTTACGCAACGGGCATATGGTGCTTGAACAATGTGCGACGCTTCAAGGACTTTTAATCTAAAACGTGTTTTTTGTACGGAATTGGACGCCAAAATGCGGTAGGCAAAAAGACCCAAAAAGTTACGTCTTTGCAAATCAAATCTGTATTGTATCCATTCACTTTGAATTCTGAATTGTTCAGTATAATTCAAAGTTAATCAGGTCTTAAACGCTAGCAAATTTGTATGTTAGTCCACTGAATATAAATACATAATTTACTAGTGGCCGCCCGCGACTCCGTCCGCGTGGATTTCGATTTCTAATAGCCTATAGCTTTCCTTGTAAAATGGACTATCCAACACAAAAAAAAATTAAATTAGGACACGAAGTTCCTGAGATTAACGCGTTCAAACAAACAAACAAACTCTTCAGCTTTATATATTAGTATAGATTAGTATAGCCCGCGTTATTTAAATTCCTTCTTGATATCGAGGTTTTATCGAGTGTGAGTATTTAATCTGGATACAAATACCAACACCAAAGTCAGCCCATGCCCTGCCGGTATACCAAATTTCATCAAAATCCGTTCAATAGTTTTAGTGCTTTTACATCTAAACTTTCACATCTAAACTAATATAATAAAGCTGAAGAGTGTGTTTGTTTGTTAGAACGCGCTAATCTCAGGAACTGGTTCGATTTTGAAAAAATATTTTTGTGTTGGATAGTCCTTTGACGAGGAAGGCTTTATATACCTGTGTGTGTGTGAAAACCGAAAACCACGCAGACGAAGTCGCGGGCGGCCGCTAGTCTGTAATATAAGTATGACTATAGTCTCTGGTCATTTCACGAATCAACCATTATCCCTGCCCCTATTATCACCTCAGCTAACTAAGCGTCCTGATACTCGTCCGTCATATGTCATATCCCGCATTCCTGCACGGTGATTAATCCTCATTCCCTTTCACGTCCTTATTACGTAGTCACAAAGTCCAGTGTCCCTTGACAGTGTCATGTGACTAGTGCTGTGCGGTGCAAGTTGGTATGTTTGTACCTTTGTGCTCGGAAACATTGGAAATACATTATATATGAGAATATTGATGTGACTTTAATAGAGATGGAAGGAATGCTTTGCGGGGTATAAGGTTATTGGAATATGCAAGATTGGAAAAAATTATGAGACCGAATTTATTCTAGTACAATAGATTTGTGAAATCGAATAATAGACAAAATTTTTATTATTGGATTTATTAAACTTTTAACTGCCACTCAAAGTCAAAGTCAATGTAGACCAATTGGATTTTTATTTTGCAATTTGATTTACAAAGAAATTTTCTTTTGCACGTCATATCTTTTTTAACTAGTGGTTCCTCCTTCATCCCATCACTAGCCTCTGTCCAGTGAGTCAGCGGTTGTGGAATCCGGCCCGCTTTTTACGGTCATGCATCAGGAGTCACAAAAGGTCGAGCGGGCCCGACCCTTAGCATATTGAGAACGAATATTTACGTTTTTTTTTCGTTGCATAATGGGATCAACAATTTAACACGGTCAAATGTCATGACTATTTTTTCCTTCGAAATTCCCTTTTTTGAGACGGATGGTATTACGAGGGGCTGTTCTACATTTTATACTTATAATTCCTTAGTCGCTTCGGGCAGGAATCAAATTAATATCTTTAAAAACACACTAGGCTGAAATCACGCGATCGAAGTTCGGCGGCAATGCATTTTCTATACAACATTTCGGCATGGTGTGTCATCTTCCATTTAATGAACATTGCAGTCGTAGTCACGCCGAACATCGATCATGTTTTTTCCGCCTAGTTTGTTTCTGTACTTAGATAGGAAAAAGTCAGGTCAATGCGGCTTTTAACGTATCTCTTAAGAATATATGAATAAAGAATAGATTCCTTTTTTTCGCAATTAAAGGTAGCCTATGTTATTTCTCAGGGTCTAAAGATTGTCTGTGCTAAATTTCATGAAAATCAGA
Organism: Nomophila noctuella; assembly: GCA_958496325.1. Taxonomy (NCBI): domain Eukaryota; kingdom Metazoa; phylum Arthropoda; class Insecta; order Lepidoptera; family Crambidae; genus Nomophila; species Nomophila noctuella. Next base: position 3,612,166 of record OY292501.1, read on the forward strand.
AAGTGTTACTGACAGACAAACAGAGTTACTTTCGCATTTATAATATTAGTATGGAAAACTCGTACTAGTAAGAAGTCTAGATCACAGCCCGATTGCTTCCCTGCAAAACTCCTTATAAACTCAACAAATGAAATGACAAAGTACATCCCTCTGTATTCTTTGCACTCGTGCGTCTGTTTGTCCGTCCGGTCTAACCCACTTTAGTCAGTAAACATTTCTATTTACATCCAGCGTTTGCTCTGGGAATTTAATTGGTATCGTTCATTTTTATCGCGAGTAGAAGAGTATGCTTACCTGGTACATTACTTCGGTACTTATGATATAGTGTTACACAAATTCCCATATTTCTACAATCTCAAACCTATACACTCTGAGTGACATAGTGACCTATCAACGGACAACCCATACCACTGGCGGATCGGGCTGAAAGGCATGCAGGCAGGTAGATGTTATGTACTAGGCCATTAAGTAAGGTTTTGGTAAAAAGACTCGTTTATCTATGTATTTAAAGAGTTTCGAACATTTTTGTATAGAAGCTGGCATACCTTCAAAATCCGCGCTAATTAAATTTAAAAATATTTATTGTTAATTGAAATCAATATTTTCAGTTTTTGGGGTTTTACAACTCGGAAACCGTATCATTTAGTTAGACCTTTCATTACAAAGCACTTTTTGTTTATAATCACTTACTCTATCGATTATCATGCGTTTCATCACTGCAATACTCATGTTTTTTTTCAAAATGGCGGACTGTGTATGTATCCAACTAGGTTGGATGCCCTTTATCTAGTTATTGCAAAAACTAAATGAAAGCACATCCCTTTTACTGTAAACTCTTTTAACCCTTTCAATGCGATTTAAGGCATCATTTCTCTTTCGCGAAGAATAAGGGTAATTGGCCAAAACAATAAACCGCTATTCCTGGCCGTTTGCCACGATGCAGTTACTCTAACAACTAACCTTATCACAATCCAATAAGGTTTGCAATTGCATCCGTTTTGTAATTTGTGATAGAGCAAAACCTGCTCGACACCGATATTCAATTTTGAACCTTGTGTAAGATTTGTTATGGTATGGTTTGCAATAATCTTGCCTAATGATACATTATTATCACTTCTCACAAAAAATATTCCCTTTAGTCTGACTAAGATGAAAAGCATTGTGCGTTTGCGTGCTTTCGATCCTGCGACGTTCTATTCAGGAAATCCTTGAGATTACCCAGTTATGATTAATTTACAAAGTATTTTATATAAAGATTTAAGCGTTAGTACCTACTTTAAACTACAAACTTTACTTTTTAAGCATGGTGATTAAACCAAAACCCATCTTTGTAACGAAAACATGATTTCAAATGATGGAGGCCTTTGCCCTGCAGTGGGACATTAAGAGGCTTATACTTCGTACCTACTTGAACTGTTAATTAAACTTAAAATAAGAATGTAATTTAAAAGCAACTAAAATTCTTTCACACGAAATAATATTGGATAGTCTGAGATCCTAATTGTATTTGAGAATCAACGTGTTGATAATAATCAAAGGGAGTGTTGGTAAGGTTGCAAACTGGTAATCAGTAAAATTTCAGGAGTTTGTGTCACACAAACAAAATCACCAGGACCCGATGTGCTCTTTGCATAATTTCAATTAATTATAACCATCAACGGATAGAACTTTGAAGGTTTCTGCTAGGAGGACCAACATTTACGTTCAGAGTGGAATAAAATTGAGGCAGTTTATCTGTACTGCAAGTGCAAGCAATATTAACATTTTTTTTAACTGCTACTGTGATTTAGATTTTTGTAAATGTATCTATAAATATAATATATGAATATGAAGGTTAATATAATAATGTATAATCCTAGTCCTTTTGCCATTCGATACGCACAATATTAAGCGAAGCCTAAAAGTCACTGTTAGTGTAGCCCTTCCAGTAATTCTGCTCAAAATCCTTTTAAAATTTCACCGCCTCGTCAACCTACTTATTCTCGGAAATCAATATTGTACTTACCGTATCTGTCATTCAAAGCCTTGAGAAAGTCTAGTAACGCATAGTTTCATGTTCAAATATAATTAAAATATTGTTTATGCTATTTTGAAATTATGAACTGCGGGGGTGGAAATTTTAGCAGAACGTTGGGAGTTTTATTGAACGGAGCATTGGAAAGTATTTCTACCTTATTGATAATTCGATCACATTGCCAATGCCACCTAATACTCCACACTCCGACAAAAACAAACCACAACAATGTAGAATTGATAGCTCACTCTTGTTGTATGTATGATATTATTGTGACCTACCTCCTAAACTACTTTACAAAGAAACATCTCTCGGAAAAACTATAGTTTGCATCACACTACTATTCAAAGATACATTTTTATGTTCTTTTTTCCTGAAAGTTATTTTATTATTCAACCCAGATCCATCAGTTCATCCCTCAATCAACACTTTTTCAAACCACGCTTAATGAACCAAGCTTAAATTCAGAACTCATTTAACTTTAATTAAACTTTTCAGATGAAAGTTTTGTGATCAGCCCGCATTAATATCAGCGTTACATTACAATGCAAATTGTTATTGTATTAATTATAAGTTAATCATAAATTCATTAATCGGAATATAATTTAACATGAACCCAATTGAATTATCAGAGGCAATACTAATATTGTGTTTGACCAATTTTATGGAGCCTAGGTATGAAGGTATTTTAACCAATATAATATTTGTAAAATTATGAATGTAATTTGATTAAATTATTTTATGTATCAATATCATAACTGGGGAGCATAGGAATCTGACATGTCAATTGTGTGTTATTTGTCGAAATCAGTGATGTATTTATTGTGGTATATTTGTTTGTTTTGCGTGTGTTCTATTATTTGCATTCATATTCGATTTGCCTATCCCTATTATGTTTATGTATATTTTTTTATGTGGCTTAAAGTTCTAACGGATTGTTTTTTGTTGTAGGTAACAATGAATCATTGATGGAGTGCCTAAAGTCTGTGGAGAAGAGTGAGAAACAAGACAAGTATAATTATGTTTAAATCACGTATTAGCTTTAACTTTGCTATAAGCACCGGCAAAAGTATATTAAAAAAAATATCCATGATCTTACACACCAATGGCCTAGCCCCAAAATAAGCTCAAAGCACTTACTATGGAAGCTAGGGAAAGGATAGAAAATACTTAAATAAATAATATGTTAAACATCCACGACTCGAGTACAAATCCCGATGTTCATCACACAAACATTCGCCCCTATTTGATTCTAATACGTGACCCTTTTTTTTGTAGCCCAAGTAGGTATCTGAACACTAGTCCAACGGGGCCAAATGAGTCACTTATAATGGCATCTTATTATAACGCATGGCAACACTAATCTCGATGATGCATTAAAAAAGGAATACAGTCTTTATGATACGGTTTAATAGACAAGGCGGAGTTAAATCTCTTTTTGTAAACAAATATTTTAAATAATACGCCTTAAAAATATAGATAAATGCATTTATCCATGATTTTAAACAAATCATTTGGCTGGAGTTATGTGTAAATACTATAAGAACAAATGTTCCATACAGCAAATAAAGATAAGTTATGAAATAGAAACAGTTACCATATATGTCGACGCTATCGTAAGTTTTTAGTTGTTTACGTTCAGAAATTGCCGAATCAATGGTTTGTGAATAAACAATAGTGTTCTTTCTTCGTATGGACGGATTAGAGCTCCTTTTTGGAACAATCTCCAATTTTAAAAGTGTCTCGCAGTTTAGCTCATACTTTGTGTAATGACTACAATGACTATAGTGATAACGGCCCATTCATAAGTACATTGAATAAGCCGAATGCCGATGCACATTTTTCTTTGTTTCATGCAGGCATCCCTATATTATAGTAATACAATTCGGTACCCAAGCCATGCGTCCTATAAACAATTTAACTTATGGGAGCTGTCTAATATTTTTTTAAATTATACACTGACAAAATCAAAAAATCCAAATTGCAATCCGGACTAGAGATGCTGGATTTAACCCCCCGCCTGAGATCAGATGAATTTCTTATGTTTATAATTTTTTAAATCTATATATGTTAATAATGTTCATCATGTAAACATGCTTAAAAGTAAATAAACAAAATGTTATTGTAGCTGTATTGGATCGAAGCTAATTAAACACCCAACGACGACCACACCATATTTAAACAATGCATGTAAACACTGGTCAGTTTTCAAACAACGCTGCAAGCTCAGGCTGACGGAAATCCGCACCGAAACCGTTCATTGTGCCGTAGTCTATCAACGTCTAATCTTCTCAGAACTGTAGTGATGTGCTTGCTGTGATACGGAGTGGTAATGCGCATAGCTGAGATGATTGGAGTGATTATGCCAATAATATAATGTGTTGTAACTTGAGTTCCTTCAAGGGAAGCGTGAAAATGTATCTTGCGTGCCGGTATAGCGATGCCATCGAATATGTTGCCACTTCGGTTCTGCCTCCGTTGCCATGGCAATCAGGGCTTCTCTTTTGCTTACCATCAGGGATGAGGCAATATATGGTGCTAATAAAAATAATAATATTAATAATACACTTCAAAATCTAAATCGGTAATCAAACTTTTGAACCTCCGGGCAATGAAACCGGCCAAAATAGCATCTTGTCCATTTCGTTTATTATTAGTAAAATAGTCTGTTATTTCGCTCTAACTCAGTGTCAACAAAAGTTCAAATGGAAGAATAACAATTGTTACTTCGCCCTCACTGTTACCTGACTATACCAGATATTCAATTCTTAAGTACTTCAATACTGTATTCGGCGCGTTCTTGTGGAAATACAATATTATGTTTAAGTCCTTTGTATAGCTATTGAACTTGAGAATTGGAAATAGGTACTTGAAAAGCCGACCGCCGCTTTTGTGCCAATTGTGTTTATAAATGATATAAAAGAATTGGTAACTAGCTTTTATTTATACGTTTAAATGGAATTCCTAACTATTTCGTCACAAAGTGTTTTAGACGATTTTCCATATATTGATCCCTGTATCAGGAAGACAGTTTGATATTTCTTCTGACAAAATATCACACCTTTTGTATGAGTAGCTAATATTCGGGTTAAATCTTTTTGGCAGTAGTCTTCTACGAGTGTTAAGGCGAAACCCTTGTATTTGTCGTGATAAAATATGTACATGCTTTATTTATTACGAGCATGTACCATCCCTCTGCTGAATAAAAGCCTTCCTTTATCTGTCCAGTACCGAAGTACTCCAGAAATAAATTATTAAAAATAATACTTTACCTTAGTTGCGCGATAACCGCGTGATAACTTATCAAACCTCGTGTTTACAGCCTCGCACATCACTATCATCGTGTATTGTCGCAGCATATCTCAGCATCTTAGACGGCCGGTATAAATCCCCCTTTGTGGCTACAAAGGAACCCCCTTTATGTGCAGATTTATGTGCGTGCTGACAGCCGTACGGTCCAATGGGCGTTTTGTTGGGCCAATGTTCCTCTGGTATGGACGTTGAGCAGCAGTGGAGTTGTCCATTGTAGTGTGAACCTGTTTAAAGAAACATGGATTTCGTGGGCAAGTGAATATCACTGGTCTCGTTCGGAACAATGGTTAAGCCTTTTGAGACTAAAAACCCGAAGATTGAGTTTTGATGTTAGACATGTTCGTTTCAAAAGATACAAAAGTATCACGCGTCCAGTTGTAATATGTTGCTGAAATAAATGGTGATAGAAATTAATAATGCTATTCTCGCAAGTTGCGATTAATTTACCAAAACATTTTTCCTGCCTCATTCAATAATTTATTTAAAGTTAATGCTTTGAATTCATTATTTCTTGCATTTAACCATTTTTTGGCCTTTGAGCTATTGAAAAACAGATAAGGTTTGCCTGCAACTGATAGATAAATAATGTAAAATAGAAACAAAATGTCGTCACATAAAGAAAATAACCTTACGAGTATTGTTGTGCATAATAAACCAAATATAAGTTAAACACTAATATAATGTCCTAAGTTAACAAACTTTATTTATTTATTTATTTATTTATTTATTTATTAGACAAACAATACCTCTTTCTTCATCCCAAGCCACCATAAAAACGTCATAAACAGATGCTCTACTTGACTGTGCCATCTGTTCCGCTTCAATCTTATATCATGGTTTATTTATGGGCACCACTCACCTGAAGGCGACAGATGGGAAACGGTCTTGTTTATTTTAATTAATTGCTTGCTTGTGATTTTGTTTGGGCTTAAATGATGCTCTTTTATCTTGAAATATCTATAATGTTAAAGAAATTAATGGTTTTCATCAACTGATTTGTTGCCTAACTTTAAATTCAGGTTGTAGCATGTACTCTATGATGTAGTCCAGGAATTTTAGATTTTATCTGCGGAATAATTCCTAGTGAGCTGAATTTTTGTATACACCTTTATTATGATATTGTAATGATGATGTGAAAAATCGACATTGATATCGTGCCGGCTAAAAAAGTTATAGGGGTCCAAACGTCAAAAAAAACAGTTTTTCGCAAATATCTCGCGATCTATTGCTCAGAGGTCAATAATGGTTTCATAAAAGTTGTTCGTCGTAAAATTGTCTACAAAAAAGGTCTCTTGCATTTTTCTGTAGAATTAACCGTTTTTGAAATAGAGACTAGAACGCACTCACATATGGTATTGTATACCGTACGCCGCATACCAAGGCATAAACCCTATTGTTTGTTTTTTCCCTTTTTTGTTTGTGTGTTTTTTGTTAGTATGATGATCTACATTTAGAAATATAAAGGACTTGTAATACTAGTACAGTCAGGAAAACAGGAATATCAACTAAAAAAAACAAAGTGGCAATTTTTTTTGTCACTTTATAACTCAAGAACGGGCTCATCGATCCGAACCAAATTTTCAGGGTTTGAACAGACTATTTAGTATATGTTTTATGTGAAGTTTAAACAAAATCCGTCGTTCAATTTATACGTAGCGAAGCACGTACCGGGCCGCTAGTAATGATATAGATATGCAATGTGAATTTTAGCAATTTTGATCCACGATCTGCGAAAAAAATCCTAGTGGGCTGAATTTTTGTATACGCCTTTATTATGATATTGTGATGAAGATGTGAAAAATCGACATTGATATCGTGCCGGCTAAAAAAGTTATAGGGGTCCAAACGTCACTGGACATAGCATATCTATATCATTACTAGCGGCCCGGTACGTGCTTCGCTACGTATAAAGTGAACGACCGATTTTGTTCAAACTTCACATAAAACATCTCCTAAATAGTTTGTATAAACCCTGAAAATTTGGTTTGGATTGGTGAGCCCGTTCTTGAGTTATAAAGTGACAAAAAAAATTGCCACTTAGTTTTTTATAGTTGATATTCCTGTTTTCCTGACTGTACTAGTATTATAAGTCCTTTATATTTGTTTAATTAGATCATCATACTAACAAAAAACACACAAACAAAGAGGGAAAAAACAAACAATAGGGTTTATGCCTTGTTATGCGGCGTACGGTATACAATACCATATGTGAGTGCATTCTAGTCTCTATTTCAAAAACGGTTAATTCTACAGAAAATTGCAAGAGACCTTTTTTGTAGACAATTTTACGACGAACAACTTTTATGAAACCGTTATTGACCTCTGAGCAATAGATCGCGAGATATTTGCGAAAAACTGATTTTCGTGACGTTTGGACCCCTATAACTTTTTTAGCCGGCACGATATCAATGTCGATTTTTCACATCATCATTACAATATCATAATAAAGGTGTATACAAAAATTCAGCTCACTACGAATTATTCCGCAGATCGTGGATCAAAATTGCTAAAATTACTGGACTATGCTTGGGTATGGATAAATAAATTAAATACATCTGTGACGATTACTTCTAACCTTTGGACAAACGCGTAGGTCAAACTTATTTTTGCCCCTAGTGGGATTGGAACCTCCGCCCGGCCCTTTCATCTAGTATTATACTAATATATAAAGCTGAAGAGTTTGTTGGTTTGTTTGTTGGTTTGAACGCGCTTATCTCAAGAACTACTGGTCCGATTTTAAATATTATTTTTGCGTTGGATTGCCCATTTGACAAGGAAGGTTTTAGGTGGAAATCGAAATCCACACGGACGGAGTCGCGGGCGGCCGCTAGTTTCTAATATGTAAAATAGTACCAAAGGTTGCCGAAAATCCGACTAAATGGAGAGCCTTAAGAGAGGCCTATGGCCAGCTTGTGTGCTGCTGTGGACTGCTGATAGCATGATGATGATGATGTACCACAGGAGTACCAATCCCTCTATTGGTTTTTTTTGATCAGGTTGTTATTAAAAAGCCCACAGAGCATTTACCACCCCTGTTGTTTATATTGTCTATAGGCAGCCTTAGTCACTTACCATCAGCTGAATTGCTCTGCCTACTATCTCATAAAAGAAGGTTCACCTGAAAAAGGTTTATTGGAGCACTTTATCTGTGGAATCAGACTGCCATTTAGACCCACGCAGTGTTATTTAGTAAAGCTTGGTGTACAATGTACGTTGTGTTTATTTTGGTAATGTCTTTATGTAATTGAAATGAAAATATGTAATTTTTATAGATCACGTGTTTGCAGGCTGTAGTATCGAGTTCCTGGGTTCGATTCCCGGGTCGGGCAAATTTGTGCCGGTATTTCCGAACACAGCCCAGGTTTGAGACACCTAACCGAATTTGGCAAGCATGGTGATTAAGCCAAACCCCATCTCTGTAACGAAATTATGATTTCAAATGATGGAGGTCTTTGCCCTGCAGTGGGACATTAATAGGTTGGTACCATACTATACTTTGTACACTTGACCTAAGATGTACTATGTATATCTGAACTGTAGTTTTTAAATATTCTCTCTTTCTCGGCTCTCCTCATTTCGGTACATTTACGCGTAGTCCGAGCCGAAATCATTCCCATTTACCATTCTCATATTCCTTTGCCAGAAGCCTATTTGTTGTAGGGATGGGAATGTTGTTGCGATAATTACATCGATAGTTCTTTAACGTTGTTTCAAGATGTCGTCGTAATAATGTATATTATGTTGTACTCAGACAATTTTGAAAACGTGTATTTAATGTGTGTTAGCTATATTTAAACAAGTTTAAACACATAGTAATGTGTAACGGTCGTGCTATCATAATATAATGTACTATGATATAAATTAAAATTAGCCATTTCAAATGCCCAGAATGTTACTATTGAACTACTTTTGACGAAAGCTTATCTACTACAATCACTTATTTTATATCCCTCGTGTCCAACTTTTGCCGTTTTCCTATTATTCAGACATAATAAATAAACAAATAAGTTAATTTGCGCCATACTTTTACCACTGGTTAACAATTTATCGATATGTAAGGTCAGCCCTATCTCTTGCCTCCCTAATATGAGGCTTGATATCATCTGAATTCTCTGGGCGGGCGACCTCGATTTTTTCGCAGTTTATCGTATATTCCAAGTGTAAACTGCATAACTTTGTAATGACTCACTGGTTTGACTTTACTGTACTTTTTATGACTTCTGTTGTGGGCGGATTAGTAGGGAGAAATTTTGTTTCATTTTGTATTTTTTAGGGAGACTTCGCAGTTTATGTAAATCTGAATCTGTAAAATAATACATATTTCATACAATGTATTCTTAAATAACATATTATTAATTTGTTGTTCATGTAGTTCATTCGTGGTTTGACTATTTATTTGTTATTGATAAAGTTGTTTTAAAAAAAAAACAAATAAGTAACAAAAATTACAATCTTTTGATTTAAAAAGTATTACAATATCGCATAATGGTTCTGGTATCTGATAAATAAATACACATCATGATTAAAAAAGTATAAAATATCGCGAATCGATTATCAAACTGCCTGCGTAAACACACTTCCGCCAAAACTTTCCATCATTATTTATTACCTTTGCCTATCACACAAAATAAAAAAAACGTCACCATGAAGATCTTTTTTTAAAAATGGCCTCCATCCTTCGTTGAATAAGATTTTCTCAATAACAAGCTCCCAAGTAACAGACAAGTGGTACCGTAACTAATTTCATTCCGGCCCGGCGTCAATCAAGTTTAAAACGCCATCAGGCGACGGGCCGACCGGCTAATACAAATAAACAAGGGCCCTTGTTTTGCTAAGGCCCGTTTGATGATCGGCAGTCGTTGAGAGCTGAAGACTTGAGCCAAGTTATGTTGTATGGCGACGAGGTATTGATGGTTGATTAGTTCGAAGTCGGTTTAAGTGATGACAATTTGGGATGTTAACAGATGAAAACATTAGTTTTTTTTTTCATGAGACTAAGGATCTTTATACACATAGCCAGTCTTACAGGTAGATAGCAAATTGACTAATCCTCCGAAACAGAGCATAATGGTTGGCTAATTAGCCAGTAATAACCTCTTTGGAAAGTCAGTGATTTGAAACTAATATTAATGCTTTAGGCATGGAGATAGTGACAGACAAACTAATGACTCATGTTCATCTCCATACAGTATTGACTTGACTTTAATCAGTTAAAAGGGACGCTGTGACTGCTTGTGTCTTCTAAATTCAAACATTATTTTTACGTAAAATATATTTACTAGAATGTTTCTTGTCACTTCCTTGTAATAGAAAATACGCTTTTTAATCCAAGGAGGTCTAAAAACAACGCTTAAAAAAAGAACACCCTCCTATTTTCAATTCTTTACACGCTTCGAAATTCAAAGTGAAGATAGTTGAATTAAGAACGCCAGTTTTAAATTTTCTTAAAAATATTGTTTACCAGCCAGTGCTGTTGATTCCGGATCTAATAAAACAATGATTGACTCGACAAGACAGACACGTGACTAGAATTTTACGTTCCGTTTTATGTACCGGCATAAAAAAGACCCTAGGACGTGAAAGATTCATAACACAGCTGTATGGCTGTATGCTCGTTCACATCTCGATCACAATTGGGTGTTGTTATGCACGAATGATCCGAGCTACATGGAATATTTTTCGGTTAATGTATTCCTAATATTTGGCTTTGGGTATTTGTTTGAATATTACTTGGAGTTTAGGATGTAAAAATAAGGCTGATAGTCTGACTATGATTATAGTCAACCAATACTTCTTGCAGAAAACGAAGAGTTGTGGATATTGTTTCATTAAATAATACTTACAATTCTTATTGTGGTAGTGGATTATCAGCCTCATTAGTCTAGTTTTATGTAGCGGGCCTTGATCTTGAGGAACTGAATTTGATTCCCGGTTCGGGCAAAGTTTGAATCGGTTTCGAACACAGATTCCGCAATTGGCAAGCGTGGTGAATAAGCCAAAGCCCATCTTTTTTAAGAAGACATGATTTCCAATATGGGAGGCCTTTAGCTTGCAGTGGGAAATTCATAGGCTGAATACTTTAAATTTATTTCTCCCTAAGCCTAAACTTAGAATCATCATACATTTGCATAACCGAACACAATATCTGATTTAAAAATATGCTCTGAAATGAAAGCTAGTGGAATACTTCCATACTTCCATAACATACTTAGTATGTACAGCCACGTTGCACGAAGAGCCGATGTTGGTTTTATAGTCCATTATTTAGGTCGTGGTATGCTGACTCAGATATTTATACGTAAGGTTTCTGCAGAAATACCAGTGTAAAGGAGGCGTTGTTTTAAATTATGGGTATTTACTTTGGAGTTTTTTTTGGATTTTGGGAGTTTTGGTAGATGAAAAAAGATCAAAGTTTTTTTTTGTAATCCAAGTATAACTATTTAAAGCACCGCTTAAATCAATTTCTTTCTTTAGTCTGGTTTACAACTAGGTACAGGTGACGGATTGTTATTAATTATATTATGGTAACTGAGACATTTCATTTCCTTCTCTTTATTCTGGATATTATGCGTAAAAGAGATTGGGATAATTCGTACTTTTTCAGTTCCAAATCTTTAAGCAAATGCGAACACATTTTCTTAATGTTTAAATTTTTAATGGTAATATTATTATTTTAAAGAATTTTGGAAATAACGAATATCTTTCGATATTTTGATATCTTTATCTACTTGTTATTAATACTCGTTTGACCTCTAAAACCCTAATCAAAGACAATTAAGAAATATCCATCGGACCCACTAAATCCATTGGACCGAGATTTCGTCACGAACGGACAAAATGAAACATTGTTTATACATTCGCAAATATGAAAAGATTAATAAAACGTCCATGAATATAGAGGGGGCGTAGAAATGGATTCGTAATAACTCGGTTCTTTGTTCCAAATGTTCGGATGTCCTATTTTCCAATGTCTAAATATACACTTGTCCAATTTTCGTTACATATGTCAGAATTCCTTATTTTTTTTTACTCAGAGATACGCATCTACGCTCCATAACATTGTAGTTACTAATCTAGCTCTAGTTTTCTTTAGCTTGTATGTACTAGACCTGCAGTCGTGAAAAAGGTTCGAAATATCATCGTACTCCCCACTGAATCTTAGTAGTTTTAACAATGCAGCCGTGTGGAGAGAGGGACGGGTGCTCTTTATCATCATCATCATCACCATCAACAGACTATCGAAGCCTGCTGCTGCTGCTTGTAGCAGAAAATCGGCTGTCATGGAGACACTAGCAATTGGAAAGTCAGTTGCTCTTGCTTTTGGCGAAATTTTGTTTGAGGCATGACAATATTATGTACCTTATAGGTTTAGGCAGGCAACGCATTAGCTACCTTTCTGGAGTCAACGGTGTCTATCGATTATTACTTAAAATCAAGTGACACGCTTGCTCGTTTTACGCCTGTTGCAAAAAAAATACATTTACATATATACATACATACATACTGTTTATCTTACTAACATATACCTTATGGCATTACCTTATGTACTCATATGTAATTCGAGCTGTAGTAATTGCGGATTAGCTCGGTCTATGATGTATTACACATGCTTCCGCCGGATATCGATGCGGAGACCCTGGCTTAGTGCCAGCTAGACAACATCCAAGACAGATTGGAATAGGAGATATGGATGACCAGTCTTGGACTAGGATAAGAATGAATTTGAGGTGGAGTTGGGAAGAAGCCGGTTCGATTCCTGCTCGATACAAAAATTGAGTCCATATGTTAATTTTATTTCTTTGATAGCTTAAATTCGGTAAACATTACATTACATTTGCAAACTTCTGACTAAAGTCATTGCGATGTTTCTCATCTTAATGATACTTATATTTTGTTCTTTATTTGTATGTGTGCCTACCATAGAATTATATATATTTATTACGTTATAGAAATGTGTTAATTTTTTTTAAGTCACCCATCCAACTTTAGATCACTCAAAAAGTTGCTTGACTTTTCCACTTTCAAAGAAAGTATGTCTCCATCTACCATATAACGTTGTATCGCGGTTTGTGGGTCTCGTAATGTACGACCAACACGTTTTGGTAATTAAGCCAATCAGTCGGCCATTGTGGTGAAACAATCGCCTGTTATGTGATGAACTATTTCTATTATTAACGAGTCTTTGTCTAGAAATATGTTGTAGTAAAGATGGAGGTTACAATATGTACCTTATGTACTTGTGATACCGATGGAAATAAATGAAGGAAAAGTTATAATATTCGCTTTATAAATATTACATATGTAGTTAAAAAAGTTGCTGAGGATCGGGCTGAGTGGAGAGCCCTAGGAGAGGCCTATGTCCAGCAGTGGACTGCGATTAGGCTGTTGATTGAGTTAAAAAAAACACTCGATAAATAAATAAATATCAGAAAGTAAGAAACCGAATTAAAAAGTTAAAAACTTAAAATTACTTAAAAAAAATACAAAAAAAACCATCTGTTGTGTACCGTAATGTGTATTGTGTGAAATGTGCTTTTGACGTAATTTATGAAAGTATGAAAGCAAATAAACTCAGGTTTAGCTAAAACATAAAAAGATAGCTTCGTTTGCTTGTAAACGTACAAGTAAGCAAGGAAACAAAATTATCTACGTTAATTAATTGCAAAAGGATCAAACACACTTGCACCTACTACAGAATTTCATATCTCCGAATCAAGTATTCCCTCTATATATTAAGATATTCGATTTACTCGTCAATTCAGGAGTATCAAGTATTCTCCGTCGGCCTATTTAGTGTCTGATATGATTTCATGCATCAACGCTCTTAGCGTTACTAACATAAGGTCGCTTTCAGCGTGGCAAGGCGAGGTAATGCATTATGCAGGGGCCACATAGCTTGCTAACTAGTACTAGGTGTGTCTAATGAAGCAAGCATTGCTTATCAAAGGACTCGAATGTTATTCGCATTAGCTTTCGCCCGGTTTTTTTCCTCGACATGTTCCTGTTGACCTATATTTTGTTGTTGTTACTAGTTTCTCCTTGCCTCGATGGTCTAGTGGTTTAAGTACCGGGCCGTGATCTCGAGGTCGTAGGATCGATTCACGGGTCGGGCAAATTTGTATCGAATTTTCCCATCACAGTCCGGGTTTGTGATCACCAACCCTTAATTGGAAAGGGTGATTATTGAGCCAGAACCCATCTTTGTAACGCAAACATGATTTCAAATTTTCAATGTCTTAATTCACATATGTTATACTATAGTTTATACCTTCCTCGACAAATGGACTATCCAACACATAAATATTTTTTCAATTCGAACCAGCACTTCCTGAGATTAGCGCGTTCAAACACACCAACAAAATCAAACTCTTCAGCTTTATTTTAATACATAGTATAGATTGATTACAAAACATACCTGCCCAAAAATCGAATCCAGCCCTTACGGAAGACTCTCACCTCCCAGCGTTTAATTAAAACAGTGCGAATTGAAATTCCCACGTTCCTGGCTCGTTACACTTCGCTTTGTTTTCATTATCATTAACCTTTTCGCGATTAATCTTCGTTACCGGGAACTGTACTTGCGACCCTGTTTGTCAGTGCAGACTTTTAGGGGAAGGTTGCATCTTCGCACTTGAAATGCTAAACGCCTCCTTGCTAATGCACCTGATGACGACCCGTTTGGTGTAATCCGGGGATCGAACCCGCGAACAAGAGGACGCGGGTTCGATCCCCGGATAAGCTTCTGTGTGCATGAACATGTATGTTCGTCCTGGTCTGGGTGATAATTGTAATTGGTTTTTATTGTTTAATATCCAAGGAATCGACCTGGTCGACTATAGCGGGTTTTCAATCACCAACCCACATTTGTTTGACTCGATCGACGTCGACTATTTTTTTTTTTATAAAGCTTTATTGACCACACAATAAGTAGGTACAAAAGGCGGACTTAACGCTGAAAGCGTTCTCTGCCAGTCAACCTTTAGGAAATGCTAATCGCGGCAAAGAGCAAATTAGAAAATAATTTAAAAAATTCCATTCTACCATCGATCGATGCAGTCGATCGACGATCGATCGATTGGTGTGGTAGAAACTATCGATCGACGTCGACTATTCCATTCTACCATCGATCGACGGCGTCGATCGACGATCGATCGATTGGTGTGGTAACACCCTTACTGCCCCAATATAACCTCTGAACTTAGTAAGTCATTTCCGAAGCACCTCGTTACGACGGTGATAAAAACAAAGTAAGCAACAAATCTCTTTCAAAGACATTGGGGGCGTTTGGCAGAAAAAAGCGTTTGAGAGCGCTTACTAGCGCTAAAAAACAACTGTACTGTACAGTTTTCGGCCAGGACGTGTTTGCTAACTGTCAGTTTACTGTGTTACCGCTTAACAATCGCCATTTTGCGCTAACAATCGCCATTTTGTTTACAAACGCTTCCTAGCGCTTTTTTCTGCCAAACGCCCCCAATGTGATTTATGAGATCATTAGTTAATACCTAACGCAATAAATCCTATGTTATTAGATGCACTGACGTTATTTCGTGTCAATTCATTGGAAGAATGGTGGATTATGACCTGTTTTTGTATTATAGGTCGTTATTTGATTAATGAGGTCGTGTTTAATGAAGGAATTAGATTTATTTAACACATTGATTTATTGGTTTAAGTATCTCGATTGACCTGTACGTTTTCGGTTTTTTTTAAGACTGAGAAGTTATTTATTTATTTATTTAATCTTTATTTTAGACGAGCCGTTCGGTGCAATGGTCGAGAAGTCGGCTTTTACACCAAAGGTCGCGGGTTCGATCCCCGAACGGTACAAACATTTGTGTGCATGAACATGTCTGTTTGTAACGGTCTGGGTGTTTCTATGTATAATATGTATGTATTTACAAAAAAAAAGTATATAAGTAATGTTTATCCGTTGTCTGGCACCCATAGTACAAGCTAATGCTTAGTTTGGGGCTAGATGGCGCTGTGTGAATAATGTCCAGAGATATTATTTATTTATTTATTTATTCTTACAAAAGGCGGACTTAATGCCTCATGGCATTCTCCAATGGTAAAGTAGTTATGTGGCAAGTAAAAAAACTAGTTGGCCATGCTCATACTCGTAGTTTAAATTATATATTGTTAACGTGGCGTGTCTACCACTTTAAATGATGTAAAACAATATATTTGTTTTACATCATTTAAAGTGGTAGACAATACGTTTCAAAATGTACCCAAGTATCATCATCAACTTGATACAGTCTACTTCTGCACATTGGCCATCCCAAGGTGGTGCTTACGACCCAAGGCACCACATTGGGTTTTTAACCGCGTTATGGTGAACGGTCGCCATACAACCCAAAGTTAGGTACTTGAATAAAATACATCTTTTTACATCTTTGATGACAAATACATCTTTATCCACTAAAGATGTATTTGACATAATGAACAGAGTACTGTAACACTGTATCAATTAAACTCAACGCGGCACCGCTGTAGTCGAATTTTGTTCAATTTGACAAGTTACAAGTTAACTCGTGTAGTTTAACGTTGTTTGTAGCGTAGCTTGCACCTGAATTTATCGTATGTTCAAGAGCAGGGTTGCTGCGGTTGACACAAAATTAATAAGGACACTTATTAAGCAACCTTTTCTTTAACTTTCACTAACACACACGTATTTTCCAGATTTTTGCACCAACTTAACTTGCCAGTACCCTTCAGTTTTACAGGTGGACAAGCATTATTTAACGAACTAGCGGCCGCCCGCGACTCCGTCCGCGTAGATTTCGATTTCCAATAGCCCAAAGCCTTCCTCGTTAAATGGACTATCCAAAACAAAATAAAATAATTTTTCAAATAGGACCAGTATTTCCTGAGATAAGCGTGTTCAAACAAACAAACAAACTCTTCAGCTTTATATATTAGTATAATATACATAATTTGTCGGACCACAAAACGTCAAACCTGCTAGATATGTATTGTAAATACATATATAAGTATAATACATAAAGCACAGTAACATAACACTTACTGCTTGTGGGTACATATAGGTAGTGTTATGAGACTTTACTTTATTATTAAATCGATAATCACAATCGCATATAATAATGTTTAACTAAAAATAGTTCTTAAATGCCTTATTAAGCCTTCGTTCCCAAATTGCGAGACACATCTCGTAGTTTGTGTACGATACAAGTCCAATATAAGCCTCAATCGAAACACCAAATACTCACATGCACTCACTGTGTCGACGCGTAGATACTATCGATAACGACGTTTCAAACCTCTCCTGCACATGAATTCATCGTGTGTTTCATCTACGTAGGGCTGCTACAAAGATAAATTTATTTATTAACAAGTAACAGTATTGTGTCAAACAAGATTTTTGACAATTCAGTTTAAGTTGATAGTAAATTAATTTGTGTATTATTACCTTTATCTGTATTTATTTTTTCATTAAAACATTCATTATTAATCAGGTCCCAGACGGGGTATTGAACCCAGCACCTCTTGCAAACCGGGCAAGCGCTCTTAGCATTACATTTGTATATGTTAATGTAATTTTTGTGATTTGCTTCGTTGATTTTTCCGTTCCCGTACTGCAGTCTGGTGCAAGGGTCACCCTTATGGGCCTATTGAGGGATGCCTACGACCAGCACCGGTGATGATGAACTTCAACTGATGTTCTAATGGCTGATGTTGGTGATCAGTTTATTTATCGCAATGCCACGTCTTCACAGAAACTTGGCTACGTCGTCATAATAAAAACGTTTAAAACGCCTCAATGGTCTAGCTAGTGGTTGTCAAGGTCAAGTACCAGGCTGGAGTCTCGAGGTCCTGGGTTCGATTCCCGGGCCAGGAAAATATGTGTCGGTTTTACCGAACACAACCCGGGTGTGTGATCACTAATCCGCATTTAGCAAGCGTGGTGATTAAGCCAAAACCCATCTATGTAACAAAAGCGTGATTTTAAATGATGGAGGTTGGAGGCCTTTGCCATGCAGTGGGACATAAGTAGGCTGATACTTTACTTTGAAATAACTAAAATTGCTTGATTTTCCCTACTGCACGGGTGGCAGCCCTGTATGCAAAGTACAAAGGGCAGAGTTCCCACGGGCGCGGTCCCTTGCTCGGGTCACGGTCGGGGCGAAAGTTGCAAGCAACAATTGCTCGAGCACTCCGTTTGTGCTCGTCGCGGGTTCGAACCCCGGTGCAAACATTTATGTGCATGAATTTGACTGTCTGTAGTGCTAGTCGTATCGATACTCTGTGCAGTAGCAAAAACAGTGTGTGTTTTTCAGGGAATGTGCATTTGGGAAAATATTTGTTGAATGGTTTCGTTGTGAGCTATGTGTTTTGATATCTAAAAATGTGTATTAGTTGTGGGAAGGTTGTTTTGTGGATTTACAAATCCGTGGTAACCTTACAATGGAAACCAGACAATTTTTGGATCGTTTTCGAGAGAATTATTAAATTCTTTACTTCAAAAACACGTAATCCGTTATTAACCGAATGGAACGATAATTCATTCCATTTCGTTAATTAGCTGATTCAAAAATGCAATGTCCAAACCAAACTGGGAAAACCCACACAAACCTCCGAGTTTTGAGCACAACGCTCTAACACTACACAACGGAGGCAGTTCGTGCTTTCCCCGTTTCCATCAAGATTAGTCAGCTTACGACAATTTCTCGACGCCTTGAGTCGTAAAAAATGTATTTCCCAGAATTGTAACGGTCATAAATGTATGTAGAATACTGTCAAGCACTATCATGAATACAATCGCATTCAAATATGAACTTTACTGCTGTGACTTAAGATGGATGTGTAAACATTTGAACGCAGGTTCTCTTAATGTGGAATCTACTTTGTTGCTTCTTGGTAGTTTTTTGTGGACGGATCGGAGGTATAATTGTGTCTCTATCCCACTTGTAAAAAGTACAAATACGCTACGATAGTAGCATATAATAATACCTTCCGGCCGTATTCGGCCATGGCGGGCGATCTTACGATCAGCCAGGTACGCAGGATAGTGCACAAGTGAGTGCGCAAGCACAGGTGCACTCCCTATTCCTTCACTCTCATAATTCGGTGGGACAGCAGTCTGACACGACCGTAGGCGCAGGACCAACGGCTTAACGTGCCTTCCGAAGCACGGAGGAGCTCGAGATGAAATTTTTCGGTCACCCATCCGATGACTGGCATCTGCGAACGTTGCTTAACTTTAGCAACCGCAGGCCGAGTGCGCTAACCACTGCGCCATCGAGCTCCTCAGTAGCACATAAAGCTTGTTTATCATTATAAGCTAATTGTTTACTTGTGCTTTATTTCTATAGATTGGTACATCTGACGCTCATATGTCTGTTCTTCTTAGTGGGAAATTCAGCCATCAAATTAGTTCTCAAAACAATCAAAAAAGTATATAGGCAACAGTTATGCCCTTGGTACAGTTTGACACGACAATATAATATGTATACACATTCGATCATAATATTCTAGTTGAGTTATAGCAAACAAATATTAAAGTGAGCAGAATACATCATAATATGTCAAAATCTTCATCAAAAATAAACCTTAATAAGTAGGATTGAATAACATTATTTGCGTTAATAAAGTCCCTTTACAATCACAGCACTTATGTCTTTTTGAAGTCTAAATACACGTTCAGTACACAAGGGAACTATCAGGTTTACAAAGACTTATTAGCTCTGTGTGTTTCACCAACAGTTACTTTTACTTGTATCGAAACTTCCTTAGTTAGAGAGAGTGTAGTAAAAGAAACAAAGGCACAAATACCTATTTAGTCCTATTATTGCAGGCTTTGACGGGAGCCGTGATTAATTAGTGTTGGAACTAGAAAACTTTGCTCATTTCGGTGCTAGAACTTCATATACGGTTAGATTAATTTCGCACTATAAATGTAGTAAATTATAAGGTACTTAATTTCTTGTTAAATCTGGATTAGTCACATTTATCAAAAGTCCGTTTGGTTATCACAAACTGGATACGAAGATTCTGAAGTGAAAGCCCTACTCGGAATTTCCTAGTTCAGAATAAATAGTGAAAAACTGACGTTAAAATCATTAAGTAAAGAGCATTATTGAAGGTTTTGATAAAAATATTTTTCAAAGGTCAAAAATAATATAAATGTTACTTTTGTCACCAGTGGCACATTAATTACTTCTCGCAAACGAGTTTTTTTACAAATAGTATCTTTGCTTGTTAGTCATTAACGCAATCAATTCAGCTTTCCAAGATGGCGGCTAGGTACTTTCTGCTAGAACAACAAGGCGTTACCAAAATACCGAAAGAGTGCTTTTAGATAGGCACAAGGGAGGTTTAATTAACCGCCATTTCCACACTGACAGGCACTTATCTTGCTCCTCCAGAACTCCAGTGTGACATTTTCTCGTCCACAGTAAAATACCCAAAAAATTACGCTTCCATTATGCCGAATACTGCTGTGAAATGAACGGCCATTTTTTAAAAGAACAACATTTTCTGCAGTTCATTTTTCGCTTCGAATAACTTCGCCTTTATTTCGTGACGTTAAAAATTTAAGGAGTTAATAAACATGAGTTATAGGAAATCTCTTTGTAAATAATAAACTGACTGAAATAGTGGGATGTTTTATCGATGATGCTCATGCGGTATTTTATTCGCGTAAAATATTTTATTTATGAGGCGGGAACAATAAAGTATGTACATTGTACTAATATTACAAATTGAATTTTTTATTCGTTCCAAAAAAATATATTTTATTATTTATTTATTTATTTACAGCTTTTTAGTATCAAATGTATCTAATATGACTATGAGGTGATGGTTAGTTACGCAATGAGCATTAATATTGCTTTAAGGGGACGAGCAGATCGTAATTAGGGTAGTAAAACAATTTTACCTGATATTCAGTCCAATATAACTAGTGATGTTCCGAATATCCCTGTAATATGCCTTATTAAGATTACAAATATTTGGCTGCATCTTCTTGAAATGTCCAAACTCCAAAGACAATTTAGTCAAATCTTTGTTCTTCATTTCCTACCAATATCCCAATCATATAAGATAAACTTATTAATAGTGATTGAAGGTCAGCTCAGGATAAATCCAAAAATCCTGATGGATGCCAACGTCGATTTAGTAAATTAAGGGCTCGGGACTCCCGTTATGAGACTAACATCACTTATAGGTCGTGTACCGGAGATTGATTGGACACTTTTGTAGGCCCTTTTGAGATAAGGTTGAAGGAA
Source organism: Nomophila noctuella (assembly GCA_958496325.1). Classification (NCBI taxonomy): domain Eukaryota; kingdom Metazoa; phylum Arthropoda; class Insecta; order Lepidoptera; family Crambidae; genus Nomophila; species Nomophila noctuella. Next base: position 3,633,739 of record OY292501.1, read on the forward strand.
TGTTGAGGGTAAAAATAGAAATAGTTTTCTCGAAAAGGTTAAGGTGAAGTTGATCGGTCACGTGTCTAATAATAGATTTCAGACTTAATGGTATTTAATTTATTATTAATAAATAATGAAATTAATTGTTTTTTTTTGTCAGATTATGTAATGCCTGTAATGGTATTACCACCAGAATCCCAAAAACACTGTGATTTCCCGAAAAAGGCAGTGACAGCTAAAAAGACGGAACGGACCTGTCGCCATCAGACGTATGACGTATGTGTTTTCAAGCGCGGATAAAGTCACGTGGGAAGTTTACATTGAGCGCAAATTGCTGACGTCAGCATCGTACACGAGTACGCACTCACGAGCTGCAATATCAGGAGATAACGGTAACATTCGCAGGATCCATTGCATTTCCTTAACGAATAAAGAATGAAAAAAAGGGGAAGAGTGCCAGAGTTCGTTTTGAGCCGGTCGTCTAAGGAAATACCTTCACCTTCTCTGATGCAGTAATTTATAACTATTGTGTTTGTGTATTTAGTCCAATAATTTTAATTTCTGCTGGTGAGTAAGGTTCCACAGCTCAATTATGGAGGTTGTGAGTTTTTAAAGCCTAGCAGCGCATCTGCGACTGTTTGAAGTTGTTGATGTTCTTGGACAGCGTGATTGACGCTTATCAACAAGTGACTGACTCCATTGCTCGTCTAGCTCCCTTTTTCATAAAAGAAGGTGGATAATGTCACGTGGAAAGTTTCCACAGAGCGCAAATTGCCGACGTCAGCATCGTACACAAGTACGCACTCACAACTGCAATATCTAGGAGATAAGGGGAGCCTTCGCCGGATCCGGTGCATTTCCTTCACGAATTTACGGACGTATAGGCATTTGTAGAGAGGTTGGTATGAAAAATGCAAGGGCATATGGAAGTTTTCATACCAACCTATGAAACCTCTGGGGTTTTTAAAAATGTTCTTCATTTTGAATGGAAGTACATACTCTGATAAATGCACTTGATCGTGTCACAGGCGTTGGTATAGTAGTCAAACACCCTACACACCCAGGTCGCGGGTTCGAATCCCGCCTAGGGCATTGTTTGTGTGATAAACGTCGACACTTGTACACCAGTTATGGATGTTTATAAAAGTATTTAAGTATAGCGGCCGCCCGCGACTCCGTCCGCGTGGATTTCGATTTCCAATATCCTATGTGTTATTCTGATGTATAAGCTATATTGTGGTAAAATTTCATTCAAATCCATTCAGTAGTTTTTACGTGAAAGAGTAACAAACATCCATACATCCACAAATCCACACATACAAACTTTCGCCTTTATAATAGTAGTACGATGTCACAACTTTAAGTCAAAATTGACCCTACTTCCTGTATATACTATACAGAAATCAGAGTAATTTTTTGTACGAATATTAGTTGCGTATTTTCGGCTATCACTCTAAACTAAACACTAAGAACCGTCGCAGATAACCCATTTCACGGAAGCACAAAAACTTTTACAAATAATTTATAATAATACCGCAATCTGCTACCGTCAGAAGAACACGGATACGCACTCAGCAGATGCAGTGGATGCGATGCAGGAATAAACACTGCTCTTGCACGTACGATGCATTTTCATTACGTACTTACCTCATATTGTCACTAGCACAAACATAATTGTAACCGACATAAAAAATAGAAGGAGGTTTTTATTATCATGGAGAATTTGTATTAAAATCCAGATTCGAAACGGGGCTTTGCCCGCGGCATCAAGGCTCCAAGGAATCAGGAGAAAATAAGTCAGCCTGTATACCAAATTTTATCCAAATCCGTTCAGTATTTTCAGCGTGATTGACGGACAAACATACATACAAACAAACTTTTACATTTATAATACTAGTGTGTTTTCACCTCAAATCGTATCACTAGGATCAACATAATGGAATTATTTTGTCCGACAAAAATTAAGGTGGTTTATATCATCTACCAAGGAATAAATAGGTAAGCCACATTGATAAAAAAACGAATAGTACCTACTCTTACCTCGTCGGCTAAAACAACTGTTGAAGTACCCTTGTCGTGGCCTAAGATTCGATTACAGAGTCAGACAAAATTTGTACGATTTGTAGGAAACAAATCAGGTCAAAAGTCTGGTCCACTAACCGTCTCGGTAGCTAAATTGGTTAGAGCGCATGCCCAGATTGCAAGTGGTACTGGGTTCAAGCCCTGTTTAAGATCAGACATGACATGGGGCATTACTTCTGCCTTTTTTTCAATAATTTAAATTAATGCGGTACAATCAAGATAAAGTAAATAAATAAGACATCAGCTTGACACTTTTTTCTTTTAGGCTCCTTTAAAAACATTCTTTTCGCAGCTACTAGTACAACCAGGAGAAGCTTCTCACGTACTATTCGCGATGTGAAGCGTCAAATGCGAGAATTTCTTGCATTTCCTTTTCGAATTAAGGGGACATATACACACGTCCTGAAGTCATTTGAATGTGTCACGCCGGCGGATGGGAATATACTGCCATATTTCTAGTATTCTCCGATTCTGAGACGCTATTTTCTGAAGCTTTTCAAGATATGTCATCGATTCATAGCGTTGCGGAATTACTGGTATATTTATCTGGAGAAGGAAATTTTATCGCAGAATAATTTTGGTTGGATACCTTTATAAAAACTATTTGGAATTTGTACGGAACCTTGACTTATTAATTGTAGTTATTTGTAAACCTGCTCTTAATTTCGCACCTAGAACAACACAACAGAAGATACGTTGTCATGTTTATACCGTTAAGGATCAGTGAAATCAAAGTGGTTTGCTCCTCAAAAAAACACTACAAATATACTTTTCTGAAAACCGCATCCGAACAACTTTAGCCAAACGCGAGATAATCGCGGACAAACATACATACATACAAACAATCGAACACAGAACCTCCTTCTCTTTGAAGTCGGTTAAAAAGTGTCCTATAAGTTTCTCTCTTATTGATAAACATTTAAACTAGGGCATAACAACGAATAAGCAATAAATTAATTTGTTATATTATTTATCTTTGAAATAATATTTTCCCCTTTTTTGCTTAAAGATCTAAAGATGATTGTCAATAGCTTTTCTGTTGGGTGATTACTCTGTTCAAGATTTGAATAATGTAATTTCTAACATAAAAGGCGGAGTACTTATTTCCTTGTTTGTTTGATCTTCCATACGGCTTCATTTCCATGGTACGTCCTTTTAAGAACTCAGGTTCAACGTTAAGAGTCAAACGTGCGTGTGATTCCATATTCTTAACATAATAAGCTTTTGATCTCACAATACGCAATTCATTTATATCTTTAAGATCGGAATGAGTTCGGAAGGATTTTTTTAAGGATTGATATAATATTTTGCCTTGGTAATGCGATTGTTTGCTTTGTAAGGAAGGATAATAGGAACGAGAACATAATGTTTGGAAGATGGCGGCACATCGCGAATTCTTCCTCTTGGATTTCAGTTTCCGCACATGTGATATACTTTAGCTTAAAACCGTCCTCGACAAATGGACTGTCCAAAACATAAATATTTTTTTCAATTCTAACCAGTAGTTCCCGAGATAAGCGCTTTCAAACAAATAAACAAACAAACTCTTTAGGTTTTCCGTTACAATAGTGGGCTTGTGTAAATATGTACATATGTAGGTATATGTAAAAACCCAAAACAGCATGAGGCGGATGGAAGCTATGCTCAAAAATATTACTCCTACCTCGGCAGGCAGTAAAGAGGCTAGGTTGCGTCTAAAATTACGCAAAAATATTTAAGATATCACGAGTTACTATCAACATACTCAACAGGAATTCAAACCCCAACACCAATAATCACAGCCCTAAATCAAATCTCTACCACGATTAGTCCCACACAAAGTGTAAACTTCAGCCAAGTTCCATAATGAGTAACTTAACCCTCCAAATGTCTTCCACTCGCCCTTATCTCAATACGCTACGGTAATCCAAGCGTGGATTTTCGCACACCCATAAACAGTTAACCCCAAAATGCTAGGCAAAGTTCAACACGTGCATATTGTAGGGAAAGCCCTTGAGGACAATTTGTAAGGCCATTGTGCGTCGCGTACGATAATTAATGTATCTGTAACATGAACCTTATTAGGCGAGGAGGATATATCATGCGGTGGTAACTTAAGTGCTTAACGCGTTTAGTTTGGTTTTATTAATTTCTATTGTTAATTATGTTGGGGTTGGAATCTTGTTTTAATCGGCAGTGAAAACGAAAATGTCGATTTTTACATATTTTCAATGTGTATAAGTATAAGATTTCATTTAAAATAAATAACGGGCTGGCGGAAAATGTGTTGAATGCCACCTTAAAATATTGATAAACATTTAAGCCTTATACTCAATTCAATAGTGCAAACAAAATATACTTAACAGCCTACTGAAACTTTAATGATCATAAAAAAGCATTATAGATTTAAATAAACCCTCGACCTATTTGCTAGCACGTTATATATCGCGTCACGTATAACATCCCGTTCGAAAAAGCGACAAAATATAATAAAGTTTTTCATTAAAACACCCATATTTCATGCTCTCGAGAAAATAATTGCAATAAAAGTGTTGGCCAGGTATTCCACACAAAACGCTATTCAGAGTGCGGACACGCCAACGTCGCGTGCCTCTGACACCGGAACTTGGCTTTTTTTCTCCGGTGCCTTTGTTGGGCTTCCTTCGGCCACCGGGTCGCTTCGACCCCAAGAGGTCGCGGGGGGTTAGCCATTGTACTCAGCCAATTTGAATATTCTAACATCACTACGGGCGCTAAACGTCCACGGCCGGGGATTTAGATTTTCCAACAGAGGCTATTCCTTATTATCGGCAAAATGTTTTGTTGGTTTCGTTGGTTTATATTTTAGTTATTTTCGCAGAAAAATTCTGGCTACGTGGGCCCGGGAAATGGGTGAATACACTCGTGAGTAAAAAGCGATTTTATTCTGCTAGTACCCTTGAAGCACAAAACGAGAATAATCGAAAAAATATTGCTCGAATAGGAATATAGGGAAAACAAATCCATGTGTAAAATCTGCTGCCATAGCAACTCCGAGATCTAAAAATATTATTGTAGGTACCTCTACAATTGAAATATTACCTACATTGAGTAGTTAAAGGGTATGAATCCCGACTTGAATCCTTTTAGTATTAAAATTAAAGGTCTGTCAAAACTCAAATCACACAATTATCGCCATCCATAACTCGAGAACAAATGCCGATGTTCACCACACAAACATTTGCCTCTAGCGGGATTCGAACCCGTGACTCTTGGTTTTATATCGATCACACTGCTGTGGTTACCAACCTGCCTGCTTGCAGTGGTGACTATTGTCATCTGTGGTGATGATAATGATGATGATAACACTTTTATTTTGTATATTGTCGCATCCTTTGACTTTAAATATTGTATAGAAAAATCTTAAAACAATAAACTGAAAGTATCCTTGATAGCATTCTGTTTAGACGTGACTTCCATCTTTCGATGAATAAGAGAACTCGGCATTACTTTGAAAGAGAACTGAGTTAAATATTTTGTTTTCCCTTCACTTCTGATTGTTTTATCTTTTGCTTTGAATTTAAATTCACACTGTTGACTTTGAGAAGAATAATATAAATTATTAAAATGTTGCCAGCAGATTGTTTGGTTTATGTATCTATTTATACAGATATTTTATGATTGAGATTTCTGTTTGTGAAAGTCAGCAACCCCTGAATTTTGAAACTTATCGCGGTCATAACAGCCTGTGAATTGCAAAGAATTTGATCTCGCTACGATTGTGACAGATTATAAAGCAACAAATGTGTGAAGCACTTAGTCTTGTTATGCAGAAAAGTTGTTCTAACGAAATGGCTGTTACTTTTTTTTCTATTCTAAAATAATTTTGTTTGGAGCTCAAAGTGAATGCTAATATATTTGAAACCGGCCAAAATATCAGTTGCTGGAAGTAAGCCGAGTGAACAATGTGAAGTATCTCCAGGCAGAAAGCAAAATAATAGGTAGTTCAAATAGGACAAATAGGAACTAAGTATAACCGAATCATCGCTAGTAAGACATAATAATATAATCAGAATTTGCGTCGTCACCTTCACTTAAACTACCTAGTTATACTCTATGTATATTGTTTGCCATATTATTATCACGTGAACTTAGTAATATTCGTTAGTTTAAACTTCTAATGCTTCACAAACACTGCGTACAATGCATATATGCCCAGTCTTCTAGTGCATTTGCACTCTCGTTGGGAAGTGCATATGCAAGTTTTCAAATGTCCTCCCTCGGCGATATCAAATGTGTGCAGTCCAATGCGTTTTAGTGCAGTGAAGACAATTCCGAAAGTTTGATGAGGTTAACTGAAGTTTTAACATCCTTAAATTCATTTGAGCTCGGTTCATTACTACTTATCAACAGGTTAAATGCAGCTAATTGCCATTTTCTTGCATTTTGTTTCACACCTTTGACTCTACGTAAATAAGTGGTACAAGACATTTTTGAGACGATTTTTCATTTCAAACATGTCCAAATATGTATCCGGAACTGTAAAAGCTTATTTTCCTACTAGCGGCCACCCGCGACTCCGTGCGCGTGGTTTTCGGTTTCCGCATACTAAAGCCTTCCTTGTCAAATGTACTATCCAACACAAAAATATTTTTTCAATCGGAGTAGTTTCTGAGATGAGCAAGTTCAAACAAACAAACGAATTCCTCGGCTTTATTATAATAATATGTATAAGTATAGATCATATTTCAATTTAATATTATATTGTGTGTCTTTCTATCATCATCTTATACTGTTCTGACTTCAAAACGAAGCCCTGCTAATAAATGCAAAAAATATGCCTTCCAATACCTATTTCATATTTTTGAAGAAGTCGTATTCACTATCACATTAATTAATAACCTGTCTACTAACTAATAGCTTTATTAAAAAAAATTATATCCAACCGATGTTCTATTAAAACCCAGCTTGTATTGTAAGTGGTTCATAATTAAATTCTATTAATTTACCAGGTACAAAGGCATTGTCTTCCCGTCAAAATAGTGCGGTGGTAACCCATCAATCACAATGTATTGAATAACCTGAGTGGGGGGGAGGGTTTAACTAGTAGGTATAATGTAAGTGGTGTGAGGGGAACATGTCAGTTAGGTTTTGACAGCGTTAATATCGTGTTGCGAGGATACCAGTGGAATGGAAACGAGATATTTTTTGGACATTTTTAAATGTAATTTTGGAATGGATACTTTAATAAAAGTTCAGATTTTTACACATTGTGTTTATAGTCCGATTTAAAGTAGTATATAACATTTGAAAATGGCGAAATATTTTAAAGCAAATGTTTTATGAAGCTATGATTGGTTGATTTTGATTCTGACTACTATATCTACTTGTTAAGATAATCTTGATATAAATGGTTATCTAAAACCAAGACTACATAACGGCAGGGAAACAATCGACGAACAATATTTAAAAATGGAATGCATCATACTTTTTTTTTCTCAGATGTTTTTCAGCATAGAGGTTTTAATCCCCTACTCGACGGTATTAATGGCTTTAAGTATTGCCAGTAACATTTGTATTTCTGTTTTACATTTATACGAGTATTTTCTGAATCTCTTGTTAGTCTCGTGCTATTATGCTATATCATAGGATAAGCAAGCGTAATGATGTTACGCAGATTAGATTGTACCTCTTGTTTACATACCAATTAACCCTAACGGGTCGCTACACTCACGACGGTGTAGTGTTGGGACAAGACTCGGAGAAATGCTGCAAGGAAAACCCTTCAAGTTAAAACCTAAAGCTATCGCATCGCATGGTATTTCATACTTCGACAAAATTCCCTAAAGCAGCTAGAATATTGTACTAAAAATATATTCTAAACACTGAACTATGTTTTTTGTGAGTGTTTTGTCAATAAATTTTTTTTCTTTCTTTCTTTCTTCTGTCTTTCTTTATTCTTTCTGAACATTTGGTGACTGTTGTTTAAATGTCGAATTTCAGAAAAGATATTTCAAAACAATTGAGGTTACAACGACAACACCTACAATAGAAATGTAGTAAGTCTCCTTAAAATTATTGAAAAAAAACATTGGTTTTCGAGGAAATTAGAGATAGGCACCTCTTTTTCTCTCTACGGCAAAGCATAAAATCTCTTGTATCACTAATTTACAGAAATTATGGGACTAATTTCTGAGGACGTCACATCGTCACGCAAAAAAGAATCTAACAACGTTATATTTTTCGGATACGGATAATTCCGCGAAACGTTCACTACACACAACACTACGTTTTTGCAAGGAGCCATGTAAACACTGAACATATATCATTTTAGCGCGAGGCGATACGGCACTAAGTAATTTTCAACTTAATTAAATGCATTCAGCTCTTACATTATGCTTTTAAGCGTAATATCCAGTGATGAATAGTGTTGTGCTGTGTAGTATGAGTGTGTAGGGAACAATAGTTCTAGGTTAGAAGTTAATCATTGGACTAACAAACCAATTGCCTTGCCCCAAACTAAGCTTGAAGCTTGTACTATGGAAGCTAGGGAACGGATAGAAGTACTTAAATACTTTCATAAACATCCATGACTCGAGTACAAATGCCGATGTTCATCACACTACCATTTGCCCCTAGCGGGATTCGAACCGGCAAATCTCTGTTTTGTAGCCAGGGTCTCTGACCACTAGACCAAAGAGTCCGTCAATGGTCAGGTATGCAACCGGGAGAGGCGCTAGGATGATGATGATGATGATAGTTAGTGAATATTGCAACCATAGACATGTACTAGGAGTCTATAAATACTAGGAGTGTTACGCTTTGCCGGTCTTTAAGGAAAAGGGTTATCATCATCATCATCAACCGGTCGTCACCACTGTAGTATGGTGTCTGAAGTATGGTGAACCATAAAACAAAGCTGCCAATCCACAGGAGTATCTCTTAATCATGTGAATAAAATTATTGTGTAAATATTATAGGTCCAAACTACAGCACATCATGTAAAAAAAACCATTGTCATACACATTGACTCTTATGTCTAAGCTGTAAAGTTCATATTTGAATGTGTTTGTATACATGTTGGTGCTTATGAATGTACCTACAGTTAAGACTCAACCTAATTTGAACCTTAAGAATGTCAATTAAAATTTATTTTTCTTCCACAGCTCGCGACCACACATTCCCAGCGCACCACGTCACAAGATTAAGGCATTCGAGGCACCTAGATGGGTACCTTCCAATCCGTCCACAATCCGTGAGTAAAAACCCACTTCACCGCCCATTCTTCATTACCCCACATCGCCCTAAAAAGCTTTATTCCTATAGTAATTCGTGTTTATTTATTGCTTGTTAATTTCTATATTGGAGAAAATTTGCATCGTTAAATATGCCCTGGTGCCAGAAATTTGTGGCGTTATTTTGATTTCGGTTACTATGCGATGTGAAGACCGTCGCCTCACATTACAGAGCTATCGAGGGCATATGTAACGACTTGAATCTATGTTAAATATAATATAGGTGTATGCATGACCACATTTGAGGTTTGTGTACATTTTCACTAACTAAAGAGCTTTCAGGGAAGCCGTAAGTAATACGTTATGTATTTAATAATTCACCATGTTGATTCTATATGCTTTCACGTACAAGGAAAGTAAGGTATTAATATGTATTATGAGTATGCTATATTAATCATTTTTCTTGATAACACGCTGGCAACTCGCTATGTAAGTTTGTTAGGCTAATACGAAAATACGAGAAATGATTGGAACGAAGTTTTTTTGTCTTTTTGAAAAACGAATATGCAAAATAAATCATATTATTAAACGGTCCTTTTCATGTATTTTTTTGTTTTTTTCGTAATGCTAGTTATGAGTTGTTTTCACTCCATTCAAACTTGACCTAATGTATGCTTATTAGCATCACAATTTCACGTAACCAGTAACAACCAATACTCGTTGAAAAATATGTATTAAAAAAAATGCCATAATGTATTATAAATACAAACGTAACGATAAAAAAACTTCGTTTCAATAATATTGAATTTTAAATTAAGAGTCTATATCAAATCATATTGTTTGTTGATTTCACATCCAACATTATTTTGATAACCTTTTATAGTTGTATAAGCGATCTTAATTTTCGTTCATATGTCTGAATTTATTTTCTTTTCTTTTTAAAATATTTTCTCGTGTAGATCAGAAACTCAAACAAATAAAATAATAAGGGTAGAAATCAACATGCAATATTTTATGATGGAATATTTTGTACGCGAAATATTTAAATCAATATCTGATATCTTTTGTTCTGAATCAAACAAAATGTAATTTAATGGAAGTCGTGTACCAAAGCATTTCCAATATTATAAGCCTTTTCAAAAGTACGAATGAATTGTTGCTGCATACAATGTTTATGTTTTTTGAATGACTTCATTGATTTTTAAGGAAATGTTTAAATTAATTAATACTAGAACAAAACTTATTGGCAGCCTATATGAAGAGTGCAATAAAAGCTCCGATCTGGCGAAAACTTGATGCTAATATCCATATTATTATAAATAAACATTTATTTAATTAAGAGATCGAAAATCCCAAGAGTGCAGTAACAATCCATTTGTAATTTAATTCCTTTTTACAAAATATTATTTGGTTGGCGAATGACTGGAGCAAACCTTTTTCTTTAAAATATTTTTTTTCAACCCCATAAAATGAGCAAATTGGTCCTATTCAGAGCAACGAAACGTTGTCAGTGTATTTTTCCTGCCAAAAAATACTTTTTATATGAATAAAAAAAAATCAAAAGGCTCTTTAAAATGCAAGGATTACATTTCATGCATATGTATTCTTTTTAATATTTAAATCAGAAATACATGTAATATTAAATATGCATCTTCCGCGTCCCATATTATGAATACTATATGTATTTGTCATGATACGTTCGCGGAACCCATTTTGAAAAACATACTGACGTAGCCTGCCCAATATTTTTTTTTTACATCCATGCACTTTAGTAAATATATTTTGACTTTTTTTTAACGATAACTGCTTGCCCTCTTATTGATAAATAGACATAATGTAGGAGGTCAGTACCTATATATCTGCATCTTTTATTTAATCAGGCCTACACTCTATGTCATGTAAATGCATTTATCTCTCTATGTAATATAGTGGATTAGAACTGTCTGTCCAAATTAGTTATTTTCAAAATTCCGAATAAATTGGTATAACTTAATGGCACTTCCACTCGAATGAGCCGGTCAACTGAAGGAATACCTCCACCTTTTAGAAGACCATAGTAAAGTAGCACCCTGTGACTGTTGTGCTATGTTTCTGCTTATGTGTAAGGTCGCCTGAGCTCAGTTGGGGAGGGTATGGGGTCTTAGAGGCAGGAAGCGCATTTGTACTACCTATGTTTGACAAATATATTGATTTGATTTGATTTGATTTGTGACCCTTATGCAGTTGTTGCTGTCAATGGGCAGCGGTTATCACTTACAATCATGACAATCTTGTTCGTTTGCATCCCTAAAAAAATCCTGCGTCTTCTCTCACTAAAACCACGACAGTTTGCTCCAGTCATTCGTCACTGACCACAACCACATATATTGACGTAGCCACTCGGGCCCATATTTCAGTACACAGCAGCGACCACGCCCAACTTGGCTGTGAAGGACAACCACAAGCCACTCTTCACTGAGTGCCTCAACTACAAACCTTCGATGAAGGAGGAATTGACGACCGGGACTTATGTGTTTACGGTGAGTTGTTGATGTATTTGTGTTTTGTTACACTTGTTGTAGAGTACGTGGTGATTGAGGAGTCCTGGGTTCGATTCCCGGATTGCTCGAAGTTAATTTTTAGTAAACTACTAGTAATTTTTAGTAGTTTACTAAAAATTAATTTCGAAAAGTTTGACTTGAGAGTACAAGTCAATAACCAATCTTACACGAAAATTCGTGGCAAATTCCCTTCACGGGTTTTAATTAAAATGAGTAAGTATTTAATTTTTTAACGATTCTTCAGCCGGCTCAGATGACACGGGTTCAGTTCCCGTATAGTACAACTTTTTTATTTACAAAAAATACTGTATTGTTTTTGTTGTTAGTTTGTCATTTACTTATATTTCGTCATCAGCATGACTTTTAATTGAACTATATGGTTTCCAAGATTAATAGAAATATCGTTCCAATGATTCATATTATTATGTCAGAATGTTTAATATTATTCTATAAGTAACATGTTAAGGCAACAACCGATGATGAACCAGTACTCTTCAAAAAGTGAGTCAACGTATCAATTCGTGTATCCTTACTAGATTGTTTCTAAACATATCCTATCCACAGGTCCATGCAGAAGACAAAGATCCCCCCGATATGGGGGGGACGGTCACGTATAAGTTCGTCTCCACACCAGGGGAGAAAGAACGGTTTCACGTCAACCCTCAAACAGGAGTTATTACAACAGCAGATGTAAGTTATTCATATCTATTCTTAAATATTATTGTTTTTTTTTGTGTCAAGACCATATTAATTGAATTTAAATTTTATTGATTTTTATGTCGGTGTATAACGTTATCTAGACGAGACGAATTGGTTTCATACATAACTTTACGCTGCACCGTGAGATAAGTGTTGTCTTTTAATTATATTGCTAATGTTTTGTCTGACTTGCACCGCCCATTGTTTACATTTTAAACGACAACGGATTAAAATGAGATGTGCAGTGACCGTACCGACCGTGTGTCACATATTTAATTATGTCACATAATTCAATGATGTAATTAAAGTAGATACTAATAATACTGAAACTCCACAGATATTTGACCACGACGAACCGTCAAGAGAGAAAGAAGCCTACATCACAGTCCGAGCAACGGACAACGGGCAACCTCAACTAGATGACGCTTGTACGATAAAGATCGTCATTGAAGATGTCAATGACAACCAACCCGTCTTCGATAAAGTTGTGAGTATACCTTATATTGTAAATGATAAAGATGACGATGATTCGTACGTAATATACAGATAAGCCTGTGGACTGCCAATACGTTGTTTCTAAGATACTTATTATTTATGATAACGTACTGGATTAGTAACTTGAGATTGGAATAATGAAGTATGTAGTGAAGAAACAAAAGCGAATATTGCAAACAAAATCCACATGTCTATCTGTATTAAACATCAGTTAAGACATTAATAGACGCGTCATTAATGGAATTAATGAATTCCTTATACAACACATTTCAATTCTTCTGATGAATCACACAAAAAGCAAAATTACCTAGCCTTGCCTTCTCGTGCCTACGATTTGATAAAAAAGTGTGAATGAGACTTAATACTTGAAATACAATTTGGAGGCACTCCAAGTAGGCAACTGAATTACATTAAGAAAATTAAAAGTAAGCGTCTAAAATGTCTTAACACGACCCTTTGATTTACGTTTATTAAGTAAAACAAATTAATGTGTAAGCACTAACAGCTAATGCTCCCGTCTAGGCTTGGGATCAACGCTAACTGCAACCTAACATCATTGATTTATGTTAAGTCACAGAACAGATTCAATCCCCCTTATTTCTAATCTTCAAAGGCCTTACTCGGAGCAAAACTTTCTTCCCTTTTGCATATCTTTGAATACTAATGAGTGAAGGGTTGTGAGTTAAAAGTCTTGTTTTGATCACGGAAAACATTTATTTTGAAAATAATTAACAGACGACATTACATGTGTAAGACGCGTAGTAGCCGAACTAACCGTACATAGGTATGCACTATATATATCGCCAGATGGCACGGCTCAATGGACTTCGCATTATCCTAACACCTCCCCTCGAAGTCTATGAGCTATCTTCTTTACTTACATACAATCATCCATCATACCTAAGTTACGCAAGCATTCATGATGTTTTGTTCCACTCAAACCCTTGGTCAAAACATCTGCTGGCATTCGGTCAGTACATAAGTATTTGAGATTGATCACACCTTGTTCGCACATATCTCGAATAAAGTGGTGCCTAACGTCGATATGTTTGGTCCGGGAATGATAATTCCTTGTTTGGGCAAGCTTAATAGCGCCTTGATTGTCATTAAACAGTGTTATGCAATCACATTCTACACCCACACTGTTCAATATGTCCCGCAAATATAAAGCTTCTTTAGCTGCCTCGGACATAGCCATATATTCGGCTTCGGTGCTTGATAAAGCAATGGTTCTTTGCTTACGTGCCTCCCAACTGACAGGAGCACCACCTAATATAAATGCAAACCCTGAATAAGACCTACGGTCTAATGAATTAGAGCCCCAGTCTGCATCTACTACACCAAACAGAGGCAAACCTGTCCTTTCATACACTAATCCGTATTCTGATGTCCCTTTCAAATATCTCAATACGCGCTTAGCTGCAGTCCAATGCTCAACACCATAATTAGTATTAAATTGACTTAAGTAATTAATAGCGTAAGCTATATCCGGTCGTGTTGAAACGGCCAAATACATCAGCGCACCTATCAGATTCTGGTAAGGATAACGTTTCATGACATCCTCATTCACACACTCAGGTTTTTCCAATTTCACATTTACATCAATTGGCGTCACTGCAGACTTACAATCCCTCATATTAAAACGTTCCAAAACTTTCTCCAAATATGCTTTTTGATTTAAATATACTCTGTTCTCACTGTCACGACTAAATTCTATACCTAGACAATTACTTATCTTACCCATATCTTTCATCTCGAATGCATTAGACAGTTCTTTCTTTATATCTCGCATCCACAAACTATCATCTGTAGCTAGGATTATATCATCAACATATATAGCAATCAACATAATTCTATCACCCTTTTGTGACACAAACACACATGGATCTTGCTGCAACGCTTCAAAACCAACATCCTTCAACTTTCTCACTAATTTCTTATGCCACTGCAGTCCTGATTGACGCAGACCATACAGAGCTTTCTTTAACAAACATACACTATCACCACATTCATTCATCGCTTTCTTCCAACGTTTAGCTGTCTCAATTATTTCTTTGTCTTTAATTATCTTTTTCTGTGTTCCAATCTTTTGGTTTTTGAGTATTCTATCTAGAACATCGCTTAGCCTTTCTGGCACTTCCATAAAGACCTCTTCTTCGAGCGATCCATTAAGATAAGCAGTTACCACATCCATTTGGTGGATCTCTAGATTTAATTCAGCTGATAGTGCAGCTATGAGTCTAATTGATGATGACCTTACTACGGGGGATGAAAATTCGTGAAAATCCTCCCCTGGCCGTTGCGAGCATCCCTTAGCCACAAGGCGTACCTTCATTCCTGTAGGTTTTGTTCTAAAAACAAACCTATTTCCAATAACTCTTCGTTCATTCGGCTTAGGTACTATTTCCCATGTTCTATTCTTTATTTGGGCTAGATACTCGTCTTCTAAAGCACTCTTCCAAGCGTTTACTTCATCTGTCTTTTCTATTTCATTCCATGTCATTGGTTCTATAGTAGCTATATTTGTTACGTGTTCGTTAGATTCTTCATCTTCTGATTCATTCTCATTATTGTCTCCTATCAAATTGTACTCTTTACGCGGTCTACCAGCCAATCCAGTACGTAGCAAGCGTGGTCTTCCTCTACCTCTCTTCGGGGGTTCTATTAATCTTTCCCATGAAACTGTAGAAATCCTTTTTCTGTGTAACTGTCTACTTTCACTTTCGTCTCGTTCATGTAAATTTTCAATCGATCTTCTAGTTCTTAAACCATCTCTTCTTGCTCTTAACAATGCTCTTTGTTTTTCTTCCTTATCTGTCAGATCTACATGAATTTTCTCATCATTCCTGTCTGTATCATCGTTTTCAAGAAAATCTTTATATTCATGTCTAAATGCTGTTTCATTCATACATTTCACATCACGAGTAATCACTATTCTTCTTGTCTTCGGATCATGTATTCTGTAAGCTTTAGATTGTATATCGTAACCGACGAATATACCAAGCTGTGCATTAGAATCGAATTTTCCTTTCTGTCTTCCTTTGTCTTTATAATAAACCTTTGATCCAAATATGTGCATATAGATTACGGTAGGTTTCTTTCCTTTCCATAATGTAAATGGTATTTGACCATTTAAAGCTGTGGTTGGGCACCGGTTCCTTATATAATTAGCTGTATTTATTGCTTCAGCCCAAAATGCAGGAGGACTGCCTGCTTGCCTCATCATACATCGTGCCATTTCCACTAGCGTACGGTTCTTCCTTTCGGCGATACCGTTTTGTTGAGGAGTGTACGGAGCTGTCAATCGCCTGCCGATACCTTCTTTCTTCAAAAAGTTGTCAAAGTCATTGTTCACGTACTCTCGTCCATTATCAGACTGGAGAAATTTTATCTTCTTTCCAGTAAGATTTTCAACAGCAGCTTTATAAGTCTTGAAAACATTTAGCGCTTCACTTTTGTTTGCAATGAAATAAACTTCACACCATCTAGATTTGTCGTCGATGAAAGTGATAAAATATTTTTTAGCACTAAAAGATTGATGTCTCATTGGCCCGCAGATATCAGTGTGTACTATTTCTAAAAGCTCACTTGTTCGGCCTTCATTGCCCTTTGGAAAAGGTGCACAGGTTAATTTTTCGCTTAAGCAGACTTCACATTCAGATAATTTTTCACCATCGTTGAACGTTAAACCATGTACAAGATTGCTTTTTGCCATAGCTTTTAAGTCTTTTTCGTTTAAGTGGCCAAGGCGTTGGTGCCATTTGTCTATGGAATTCTTCGTCTCTTCAACACTGTTGACATTATTTTGACTCATACGAACATGATATAAATTACCGACACGATCTGCGCGCATATGAATTTTGTCTTTGTTGTCAACTACTATCGCATCATCTTTTCTAAAACGTACTTCAAAACCACGATCAGTCATTTTTGCCACTGATAAAAGGTTGGTTCGTAAGTCTGAAACGTAGAATACTTTTTCTATGTCAACTTGGCGTTCTTCACTGCCTGTATCCACAGCGATGCTGACCTTTCCAGTACCAGTTATCTGTGTTCTTTCATTAGTAGCTAAGTTCAATTCGGAGTTCAGCTGAGTAAAACCGTCTATTATTCGTTTGTCATTACACATGTGACCAGTGCATCCACTATCAATACACCAGATCGGAGATACTCTTTCACCTAACATCACCTCTTCGGTGGAGCTCAACAACATCGTCGTCTTGTGATCACTAACATTACCATGCCCTAGCTGTTTAGCGCTTTGTTTGATTTTGGGAATATTCTTGGTTTTACAATCGCTTGCATAATGTCCACGACGACCGCAACGGTAACATTCTATGTTATAGATATTGCTATGATTGCCTTTCTTCTGGAATCCTGTCTTCGAGTTCGAGTCTCTATTGATTCGTTTTACGAACATGGCTCCTTGATCGACCGTCTTCGAATTGCGACCTTCATAATCTTCGATGATTTTTACCTTTAATATTTCTGTTGATGGTAGATCATCTCGCGATTCAATCGCAGTGCGGAACATAGCAAAGGAATCTGGCAAACTGTATAACAATAGTATTGCTAAAAGTTCATCTATAACAATCAAACCGATCTCTTTTAGTTTTTTAACAGCATCAAAAAAATCTGTAATGTGCTTACGTAGGTCGTCTTCTTCTTGCATACGAGTTAGTACAAGTTTCTTCAGTAGCGAAGCCTTCCTAGCAGGTCCACTAGACTGATAAATAGATTTTAATTTCTCCCAAATAGCATTTGAAGTTTCCAAGCCATCTAGTACACTTAATTCACTAGGACTTACTGCCAATAAAATATCTGACTCGGCTTTGCCATCCTTTTTAATCCAATCAGCATACTTAGGGTCATGTCTATCCGGTTTAGGTATAATTCCTGATACGTATTCCCACAAGTCATTTTTCTTCAAAATAGCTCGCATGTGTATCTTCCATGTATCATAATTATCACCAGTTAGGGGATCAATTTTAATAGTAGCAGCCATATTGAGGTTTCTTCAACTTCAAAATATGTTAATAAACACCAATAGTTCATAAAATGTCGATCCAAACACACTAAATATTCTTCATATTAGGTATTGTCATTACGACGTAAACAATCCGGAACGTAAACTTGCGAGTCTTCAACTCGAGGTTAACTTCACTTTACCGATCGCGTTTATAACTTTGTTTACGTAGAAATTATTTTCGACAAAATCACTGCAAATCCAGTCCGTTTTTCACAAAACACTTTATAGTTCACTCACTGGGCCCATAACCTGAAGGGTTGTGAGTTAAAAGTCTTGTTTTGATCACGGAAAACATTTATTTTGAAAATAATTAACAGACGACATTACATGTGTAAGACGCGTAGTAGCCGAACTAACCGTACATAGGTATGCACTATATATATCGCCAGATGGCACGGCTCAATGGACTTCGCATTATCCTAACAATGAGTATGCATTGATTTATTCTGCTGCGTAAGATGGACGTTTTGTAAATGGTACTAAAGTTATACAACCACGTTTTGTTAACAATTAATGTTTTCGAGAGGGTTTTGAAGGTTTTCTTCGTGGTTTTTCTTTATGTCGTCTAATATGTATAAGAAATAAATTTTTCTGTTTGTCATTATCAGAAAACAAATACACTGCAAGCGAAAAACATTTGCGATGCAGCTTTTGTAGAAAGTGGTTAGTAGATTACAAGAAATGTTAAATATCTTAACGTTTCATACTTGTCTTATTAACATTTCCCTAATTTCTTAAAGGTCTTCCGTGGAGATGTTTGGAAGGTTTGTCTAAAAAGAGAGTTTCACGAAAGACAGCGTTCCGCACAAAAATGTTAAAGATTCAACACTGTTAATTTATCTTGAGTTTCCTCAGTTGTTACCATCGGCTTTGGTACTCTTAGATTATGTTTTATATCTTAAAAAGCCATGGTAACAATTGATCCGAGAGAATTACTTGAAAAACTATTATATTCTTTCTAATTGCATGTTGCTGCATGTCTGTTTAGGATCGTAAGCCGCTCAAGGCGATATCGGTAATAATTTGTGTTATAGTGTGTTACGAATTCACTTTCTTTGCACATTTGTAGTTGATGTGTTTTCTTTAGCTAGGCAGCTCTTTCCCCGTAGGCGCATTTTATCACGATGCACGATTATTATTATTTTGGATAAAAAATACTTTCTCTACGCTTCGGGCATGCTTTGCGTAGAAATAATTTTCTTGATGAAAATTTTGCAGCTAATGTTACACCGTGTGGGATTTGGTCACAGGTGAACTTTATATTATCTAATTCTATATCTACTGTATCTTGATCTTTCCAAAAAATATCACAGCAAATAATGTCGTCTCTATTAATAACATATTTTTTTACATGGAAGCTCCATTTATAAAGTATCTCGACCCGTATTACGATTTGTAGATTTGTGCTATCCTTTTAAGGTCCTGCAAATTGCTCCAAACTTCAACAATATATTAACATGTTCTCTTATGTACAGTCATACTCCGAGTCGGTCCCCCAAGACTTGCCGAGTGGAAGGGAGGTGATGAGGATATCAGCGACAGATATAGATGACGGGAACAACTCCGTGGTCCACTACAGTCTGGACTCAAACTCGCCAGACCAGGCCTACTTTTACATAGATCCAGATAACGGAGTGATATTCTTGAACAAAACTATTGATGTAAGTATTCTTCCACGAGTTTACATAATATTTTTTCTATAATGCATGTGTGAAAAATTTCTCGCTTTATTTTCGAAACTATCAATATTCAAATCTACCCAGCTCAACTGCTCCCAGACCAATTTTCAATCTCTTTTAAAAAATTCAAGGTCAAATTGCAGATTAGGCAAATGTGATTGAAAACTCATAGAGAGATAAAAAAACTGTTTTGTAGATATCACCAAGTATATTTTAGAACTAACTGCCATTTGGCATGAAATAACTTTTCGAAGAATAATTTGATAAGTTTTTTATCGCAACTTTGGAACGTTAAATAGTTTGCAAAACTTGTTAAATTTATTATTGAAATTGAAATTGATAAAGTATTTAATATTTACCTCTGATGGTTCAACGATCCAAAATAAGTCTTGAAATCCGACACGAGAATCTAATAAGAGAGTTATTTTTACAGAAAGCGCCAGGGTACAAATTCAAGCTAAGCGCAATAGTGAAAGACATGGGAGACCCACCACAGCAGAGCTCCATAACCCTGGACATCCAGGTGGTGGAATCCAACAAGAAGAGTCCGTCCTTCATTGAAGTACCGACCGGAGCTATCCGGTTGAAGGAGAACTATGCTGACTTTAAAACGCCTATTGCTGTTGTTAAAGCCATGTAAGTAGATTTGGCTTTTCACTACTTTTCATGTCATTTATCGACCAATTATAATTATTCTTTATAATATTAATAAATCTAAATATTAATTATTAATTTTATTAAATAACATGATAAGGCCTTACATTTATCGGCATTATAGATGACATTAATGAAGTCCCAAAAAAATGAAATCAGTGAAATATTATCTTTCTAATAATGCGTGTATCGTAAGTACATCATAGTCTTAGTGACCATTGCTGGACAAAAGGCTATCCTAATGCCATCGTGTAACAGCAAAAAAGAAAATTATAATCAACTTGTGCCTGATCAGCTGAAAAATTACGAGGACATCTAATATCCATTAACAATTGTTGCAGATCAAACATCCCTGATGAAGAAAAACTGCAATTTGAATTAGTACAAGGTCAAACAGAACAGACAAACAAACTGCACACATTTGTATTGGAACCAGAAACGGACACGGCTTACATCAAGCTGGGAAACCATTTGGATTATGAAAAGATGACAGATTACACACTAACAGTAAGAATACAGGTAAGAACATTGTTGTTATTATCGGAACAGATAAACTTAATTAAAATATTGATAATATTACTGCAACCTAACATCATTACAACTAACTAATGAATACTTATGAACATTGAAAGGATGATGACGGTTTCTGCTGGTGGGTAAGATCGCCAGAGCTTAGTTAGAAAGGGCATGGGGTATTTAAAAGCAGTCAACGCATCTGCGACCCTTGTGCGGTTGTTGATGTCTATGGGCAGCAGCGGTGATTACTAACCGCCAGTGACCCTCTTGTTCGTTTGCCTGCAAATAACATAAACAAAGGATACCATCGGTAGAATATGAAGTTATGTTAGAAGCTCATGATAACTTTTTCTTGCGTTAGTTAAAACTACATATGTTGCAGCATAGTGCATAGGATCTTCGTCAACTAGTGGCACAGTGCTCAATATAATACAGTATAATAATTACGAAGGTTTGATTGTAGTTCAAAACTCTAATTTATAATAATTTAAATATTTGAGGCGTTTCTGTATTCATTATTCAACAAATAAAACGATTTATTTTATTTTACAGAATAATTACAAACTGGCAGCAGAAACGATAATCCAAATTGAAGTAGAGGACGTGAACGACAACATTCCCATATTCAGTGAGATCAGATCAGGAGTTGTCCTTGAAAACGAACCGCCAGGAACACCTGTGATGCAAGTCAGAGCTTTCGACGCTGATGGAACTTCAGCCAACAACCAAGTCACATACCAGCTCGGAGACCCTTCAGATCCCTTCGCAGTAGATCCTATCACAGGAAATATTACAACGCTAAAGGAATTCGATAGGGAAGATAAAAGTTTTTACAACATCAAAATTATTGCCACTGACAATTCCGAATCAGCCTTGATACCGGGAAAGCACAATTCTGGACAGCAGTCGTTCTTGATAGAAATTGCTGATAAGAATGACAATGCGCCGCATTTTACTCAGCAAACGTATGTGGCTGAATCCATTGCTGAAAATGCTAATATCAACGAATTAGTGACTCAAGTCACGGCTGTTGATGTGGATACAGGTAAATAAATATTTTTTATGTACCATACTAATTTTACCAATGTGAAAGATTGTTTGTTTGGATATTTGTCCGTCATTCACGCTGAAACCACTAAACGGATTTTGATGAAATTTCAAATACAAGCAGGGTATGGGCTGACTCAGGTATGGGACACTTTGTATCCCAATAAACTGCCTCCATGGGATGAATCAGAAATATTTAATCTTGAACAGCGCGGAAAAGGCGGGGGTAAAAGCTAGTCTTTTATATGAATGATTCTATTTATGTAAAGTTCATAAAAACAACGAGCGGGTTCGAATCCTGCTAAGGCCAAATGCTTGTATAACGAATATCGGCATTCGCACTCAAATCATCGTTGTTATGTCTATATGCTCCCTAACTACAAGCTTCACGCTTAGTTTTAAACTAGGCAACTGTTAAGTTTTCCAAGGAATCAATTTATTGTTATTGTTAACAGCATCAAGAGTAACCTACAGCATAGTCAACGGCAACACATACGATTCTTTCATCATCAATGACTTCACCGGAGAGATCAGGGTGAACAAGCCTCTAGATTATGAGAACATCACCACTTACTACCTCGAAGTCCAAGCCTGGGACGGATACGAGAAGGACCATGCTAAAGTCATCATCAATATTGAGAACTTGAACGACAATCCTCCGGTCTTCATGGATGATTATACGAAGACTATCGAAGAAGAGAAGTTGTATGAAGGATGTATAGTAAAGGTTAGTATTCATTTTGTTATCGATTACATATTGGAACTGCATTCTACCTACTGCAGGTTTATAACCTGCCTAAAAGTATTCTAAATTATTGTTTTTATCACAATCAGTTTTAATTATTTTATCATATTTATTTAAGAGTTCCTTAGCTTAATAGTACAAGTTCGAGCTTAGTTTGGGGCAGAGATTGGTCTGAAAAAAATATTTTATTTATTTAAACTGTAAAGCACACTTTAAAATTTAAACAAGGATGACCAATAGATTGTAAATAGAACGTCTTAAAATGAAATATGTAATGGAATTAAGGCGCCTAAAACAAAATTATGGCTATACCTCCCCTTGTGTACCAATTTAAGAATGTATACGATCAATATTAAAATAACCTTTCACCGGTATAATTTACTTACGCGTATAGGCATTGGGAACGTTACATTCAGAATCATATTATAATTGAAATTAATTACTTCGAGTAGGTATGTGTTTATTATACCGAAAAGTCATTTGTCGGAGTGGAAATTTGTTTAAGTACGAATAAGTTTATTAATATCGAAGAGAGTGTTAAGTCGCATGGTTTTATCATAATAATCATGTTTCCGTGAAATGGGAATTATTTGAGCACATTTAATTAATTTAACATTCGATATATTACATGCTCGTTTTTCATTCCTTTATTATATTGTTGTTTATAATAGTCATTGAACGGAAGCATTTGTGTTAAATTAGTTAAAATTCAGAGGAAAAGGAAAAAGTTTGAAACATACTGCAATTTACAAAATGGCTCCCTTAATATTGAAATCTTTCATCATTTATTGTATTGACTTCTTCATTACTTTACATCTTCGGGTATAATACTGCTCTCTTAAATATTATAAGTGCATTGCACCAAGTTTAAGCATTAAAATTAAAACTTATTCTCTTAATCCCGATTAAAAGTTTCTTAAAGATCAGAACAGAAGTTGAACGGCTAAGTTACGGATAAGAGCTGTTAATAGTTAAAGTCGATAGTTCAAGGTGAGGTAGAAAACTTAACTGAGGGCTTCGTGTGAGAATAAGTTATTTATTCACAGTGTTCTGACTAAGTTAAAGTTACGAATGAGTCGGCTTAATGAAATCCGGATTCTGTGACTTTGTATTGTGTTCGTAAGCTTCGCGTTTGTTGAAGGAGCTCTATTGAATAAGTTTTATGCGTCAGCGGATATTAATTTCACGCGAAATGTTCGGTGACATTTTTCTTCTGGTTACTGAACTGTGGCATTAAAATCAATATTTATTAAAATAATGTCATGTTACTCCGTGGTGATTTATAGATTCAGCTTTTTCATTGGAGGCTCCATAGTACCTACTTTACACAAAAGTACCGTTTTACTAAAACATTTAAAGGTTTTACATATTTCATAGTCAATAAAGAAACGTAATTATTTCGAACCGAACATCTTTTGTTTTCTAAAACCGAACGTTCATTAAAGTAAGGAAGCAGCATTCACTCAAAAATAAGCATAAATTTACCCGACCTAGGAATCAAATTCAGGACCTTGAGACCACGGCCCGATACTGACCTCTTGACTATTGAGGCGTCAACACGAACATTATTCAGTTTGAGTTTTATTTTAGTTTAATTCTTAATACTTATTTCATGTATTTTAACAGGTTGAAGCCTACGATCCCGATATTCCAGACAGGAACGCTCCGCAGAACATAGTCTACTCATTGGTGAATCAGAAACAGAAGAATTATTTAGAAGTGGACAATGATGGCTGCCTACGATTGACCAAGCCCTTGGACCGCGACTCGCCCTCAGGTAAACATTTGTCTTTAAAGACAAAGATCAAAGAGACGATGAAGTTCTTAAATATCCAATGGTGAAAAATAATGCTTTCAGTGCCAGCTATCGTTAACATTCCGTGAAAAAAAAAGCTCTTTGAATTTTTTTGAATATCCTTTTTTGAAGATTCAATGTTTTTCACGCACTTTAAGAGTAGATATTTATTAACCATTTGACACACAGCACGTGGCCACAGAGTTATCTGATGTTAATCAACTATGCGGTCTACGATGGAGCGCGCTTGCTTAGGAAACCCGTTAATTCTAGTCTTGAAGAGCCCCAAGTTGTATTGTGTAGGAAAGACAGATCCCGGCAGAGAATTCCGCTCCCGTGCAGTCCTTATCAAGAAAAATTAAGCAAATCAATATATCATCTTCATCATCATCATCATCATCAGCCTATTACCGTCCTTATTACTGAGGCACAAGCCTTCTCGATGGATGATTAAGGAGATTGGGTCTTAAAACCCGTGCTTAAAACCTACTCGGGCCTAGTGCAGATTTGTTCACGTCTGCTTGTTTTATCAATTGCCTTATTTTTAAATTCTTATAGGTATTTTAATCGCTGTCCTTCTCCAGGTTTCCCGCAGTGGCAGATCTTCATCGTGGCTGCAGACCAAGGGGGCAGGTTGGGCACCGAGAGCTTGAGGTCGACGACCGAAGTTATCCTGAACCTGATCGACATCAATGACAACGCACCTTTCCTGAGTAATGTGAGTACTTAGTATTATTTATTTATTTTATTACTACCGTCACGCGGTTTTACCCGCGTCTCGAGGAAACTACATACTTCTAAAAATATAGCCTATGTTACTCAGGGAGAGTGCAGCTTTCCAATGGTGAAAGAACTTTTGAAATCGGTCCAGGAGTTTTTGAGTTTGTTCGTTACGTACAAAAATACATTTTTTCCTCTTTATAATGTTAGTGTAGATGTAGACTACAATGATAATAAACAGGGAAACTACCAAAAACGTGGCTAGTAACTAACTGCATGGAAGTAGGTATGGCGTTAGGAAATGCAGTACATGATTATCATTTACCATTTACTGCCATTGAATGCCTCCGGGGAGTAGTATTGTATCCTAGTTCTTATTCCGGTTGCATCTTTAGATATTGCCTCGGAGCCCAGGGTTCGCTAGACCAGTCTGATTATTTCAATGGAGCGGCTATCGTCAGACATCCGTAACTCTTACAAGGGATACCTGTCAATTTGGATCATAGTAACGGCTTAACGTGGCTTATCGGACAATCAGCTGATTCAAGCCTGCAATGTCCCAACCAAACTGGGAGAACGAACACAAGGGAAAGTGTTCCTAGCTTGACGCGAACCCACGATCTCCGAGGTTTGAGCACAGCGCTCTAACCACTACACCACGGAGGCAGTCTGACTCCTACGAGTATAAAAAAGATTTTATCATAATAACTAACTTACCAACTTATTTTATTACGTTCCGTGCAGTTCCAACCGTCTTTCATAATACTTTCCACGCTATATTGTGTTGTGTGACACAAAATAAAAATAATAGTGTGTCGAAAACGTAACACTTCCTACCCTCTTCAAAGGGATTTTCTGTGACAGACAGACGCGTAATCTAAAATGATGATTTAAATTTACATATAGTTGCGAGTAACGTGCGTTAGTTTGATTTATAGATATTTGAAAGCTTTGTTTGTGTTGGACGTATTTCAAGATGACAAGGTAATCATAGAGGAATTTGAACGTGGATACAACGGAAATATATTGGATTAAAGGGACTGGGAAATAGGAAAATTAATTTTGGGGATGACGTATGATAAATTTATTAACAAAGTAGCTTGAATTATGTTCGTAGTGTAGTAAACAAGACTATTTTATAATTTTAGTATTGCTAGGTATTTTAGTGTTCAAAACACTTCCGAACGCGACCAAATTCGGCGTGTCTTCGCCTACAAAGCATTTTCTTTACGATATAACGCGACGTAATTTCGGCATGGTGTGTCGGCAATAATTTAAACTACATTGCAGTCGTTGTCACTGCCGACTTTGGTAGTGTTTTTTCGGCTTAGTGAAGTTTCTACGCTTGTCATTACAAAAATGATACAGTGAACAGGCTTTTTGAACACAATAACGCAATATCTATACTAATATAATAAAGCTGAAGAGTTTGTTTGTTTGAACGCGCTTCTGTTTGTTTTGGATAGTTCATTTGTCGAGGAAGGCTTTAAGCTATAGTATAACACTATTTCTGCGGAAACCAAAATACACGCGGACGGGTTCCGGGCGGCCGCTAGTAAAACATTTGTGCTGAGTACTACATTTTTTAAATTCGTCCTTGAAATATTATTACATATTTTGATTCAATATATAAATATCTCACAACATCATATTCCATATTTCATTTCCAGCCTCTGATATTGAAATACAATCAATATAATCTAAGCTCATTAACATCTTCAAACCGATATCGTTAATGCAATAACTTCGCAAATCCTGAGGCCGTCGTCTCCCGGACAACACTTCGATCCCCAATGAATAAACGCTGACAAACCCTGGCTTAGAAGCGAGTTCGGTCAGATAACTTGTCTTAATCCCTCGTTTTAGGGTTCGGTACTAGTAATGTAAAAACGTTTTCTTTCGTGAGGAATGAAATAAGTCGTCTTTTACCCATCTTTGTTCATGTTTGCGACCATCATCAGCGTTTGATCGTCTCTCTGTCTCTGTCTCTGTCTTGTCTTTGTTATTTTTATGTAATACATATGTACATATTATGCATTTAAAATCCGTCAGAAACTGTAAGCTTACAATCAAAGTTTCTGTATACATTTTTAAGAGCAGGGGATTTTGTGCTATTAATCCTCCTTGACTCCTTGACAATATGCATCATTATTGAGGGTCCTGATCAGTGTATGCAAATGAAACAAACAACAACTCTCTTGGCAAATTTTATGTGGATTGGTTTTGTCATTGCCTTCTCCATTTCACACACTTACTCGTAGTGTGTAGGTCACGATGTTTTCCTTCACCGTACAGCTGGTATGAAATTACGCACAAAGATTTTTGATAATCCAGAGGTTCGTGCCTGACCTGATGAACCGCCGACCTCAAGCATGTGAAGTGGCACTCTTATCACTTGGTTACAGAGCTGTTATTTCCATAGGTACAAGTAGACAATAAATAAAAACAAGGCTACTGAGTTGTTATTTTCATCCGTACAAGAGAATATAAAAAACGAGAAAAAACCGAAACCAATAATACTGAACCCTTAAGGCATAAGTTCCACCCTTCGCCGTGTTTTAAGTGAGAGGCATTTGCTACAGCGAACTCGAGTTAGGCTGGAATGTAGCAGGGTCATCGCTTTATAAAAAGACGTAACGAAGGAAATCCTGAAAATTTCCTCGAGGGAAAGAAGTATTTAATGTTCTCAAGCAGGAATTCTCATAGCCAGCGAAGTTAGGGATCAAAGTTAACGGTGACCGGAGATATACAGCATTCCGTAAGGGACTTTGATTAGAATTCTAGAATTTTCCTACATTCTACTAATATGGGTGGGATATAAATAGTTTATTGAATGTTAGCCTCGGTATTTACATTCTATACTTACAATAAGAGGCTTGTTTATTTGATAGGTCCAAATACGACTAAAGTTGATCTTCTCATCATCATCCTAGCGCTTCTGCTAATTGCATCCTCGGCTATTGTCGCGGTGCCAGGGTACGCTTCGACTTGGATGCAGAATTGACAGGCCCATTTATTACAATGTAGCGACTGTCGTCTGACCTCCGTAACCCATACAAAGGAACCAGACCATTAGGATCATAGTGCCTTCCGAAGCACGGAATCGTTATTGTCTTATTAAAAGACGATCTTCCTTCCTGATAAATAAAAAGCGACAAAAAACAGAAAGATTTGCAAGATCAACATTAAATTCAAGACGGATATTTTCTACACATTTTTCACCAGCGCTAGAGAGCAAAAATATAGCAGAGTGCAGACAGGAATAGTCAACACGTAATGTTACTGTGAACTCCTGATAAAATATTCACAGCAAAAACTTGCAAATGAGTTTTGACAGTTATTCTAAGCGTAGGCTATGGGATGTAGATCTCCGATGAATTTGGTATCTGTGATAGAAGTTATTTATAGTAAAGCGAGTTAACTGACTCAAATACAATTCTTTCATCAAATGTCAAAAGTAAAGTTTGAATATAAACTGCATGACTCAGCAGAGTCTTTTCATATAAGTAGATAGGGTTTTTTTATTATTTTGAGTTAGCTTGATTTTTATTAGAGTTATATTTTTGCTGTTGAATTATTGTTCACGTTATCTTCATAATTTAATTTGGAAACAGTCAACATCCAATTATTAGAATTATCCCGTTTGGAAAGAAATTTCTTATGAAATATAGCGATGGGAATAAAGTGTCATTATTTTACTCTTCTTTTTAATTTACGTTGTATTGAACGTATTTAATTAATTAAGCCGATTTCGTTACCAAATACTTTATCTTTTGCGTTAAAAAAAGGCTTTTGCGGTAAAAATGCTTATATTCATAGCTCATGTTATTTGTTACATTAGCCATTTTCTATTTTACATAATATAGAAAGATACGATATTTTTAGCAGCCGTAATAAGTCCAGCACGGTCCTAAAAACATCGACAATTACGATACAACGCCTATGGGCAACCCTAGTGATGCCGTTTGAAAGCGGAAAACCGATTTGGAAATAAGGTTGTCGGTGTACAGATAGACGTAACAGACTTGTCGTCGAGTGACAATCATGGATGCCTTTGCGAACAAGGACATTTGTATGCCTGAATAGCCTACGGGTGATGTTAACTTGATACGACATTCTTGAGGGTTGGGCAGCAGCGTTCTCTTGTGTTTTATCCTTCACCATATTGTGGTCAGTAAAAATCAAAATCAAAATATACTTTACTAGCGGCCGCGCGCGACTCCGTCCGCGTGGATTTCGATTTCCAATAGCCTAAAGCCTTCCTCGTCAAATAGACTATCCAACACAAAAACATTTTTTTCAAATCGGACCAGTACCTACTTCCTGAGATAAGCGCGTTCAAACAAACAAACAAACAAATTCTTCAGCTTTATATATTAGTATAGATTTATGTAGGCCTCAGTGAGGCACTTATAAATCGTCAATGATATCACGAAATAATGAATCTACCACCGACTTTGGAACGCAGCATCTACCGAGAAGAAGCGGCAAGAAGCTCGTTAGTTGCTCTTTTAAATCGCCAATAATAACAATAGTCTTTTAATACTTAGATTAATTTCATATCAGTTTATAATCAGTAACGTACACCTTAGAACTTGACATATTAAATTGATCTGACCCAAGTCCAGGCAGTAGCTTAATTACTTGTGTAATAGATGCCAGTACTAATTGTCAATTCGTTTATCGTTCATCCTTCCAGAAAACGAACCCAGCACCTCTTGGGATACATAGTCAACTTCTGGGCACGCCTAGTTTTAACTAAGCTTAAGACGTTGTTATTATCGTATTTAAAAGACATAAGTATTCTTTTTAACATAATGCATGCAGGATTTTTCTCTCTATTCGTACGGGCGGGCGCCCCTATGACTGTTAATATGCTTAAGCTACTTGTTGAGAATATAGATTCTTTAGCGTGAAATAAAAGCACACCATTTTTCTCCAATTCTGTTATATTCTGACATGCATAAAAACCATAGCAACTTACATAGACAATATCTCAAAAAGTATGTAACACTCCCGGCAAAAGGGACCGGAGGTCTACAGTTCCTCCTCTTTTCTTACCGGTTTAAGTTTAACTCTTTCGTGAGGTCTTTTGTACAACCTTTGGGCTCCACTATCTATCATAAGCGCACGCGAGCGAACGGACTTCTTTCCATTGTATGACGGAATCTGCACCACCAAGGTCTGGAGAAATGTGGTTGACTGCATCTGGCAGTGCAAGTTGTTGGCCTGTTCCGTCGCTTCTGGTTTGCCCTTGCTCGCCGATCCTTCACCGTCGTTGTCGAGGTTGGGGCACATCATTGTGGAGTGTCGTTTTTTACAAAGTAGGCACTTGGGCGAACTTCTGCATCTTTTCGCAGCGTGACCGACTCGAAGGCAGATAAAACATGCCTTCTTGGCTTTGACGTGCTCCCTCTTCTGCGCAAGCGTCATTTTAGCTGCCTTGAGGCATTCCACGCTGCAGTGTGAGTCCTTTTCGCACCAAATACACGTCACGGCGGTAGGCTTACGGTTCTCCGAGCTCGTTCCGGCGACAAAACAACAAGTCGGCGATTTCGGATCGGTAGAGCTGGTACTTGCATAAGCAAGTTGTATTCTTTCTTCCGACTCTACTTCTAATCTTAGAAAGTCGACTAGGTTTGACAGCTCGTTCTTGTTCTTGTCAGTAGCTCTGTACCTGTTCCAAGCGCGGAGTACGTCATCTGGGAGCGCCGACTCAACCATAGGGAACAAGATGGAAGCATATTTGTCTTTCGTCACGCCCAGTGTGTCGAGAGCTTGGAGATGTGTTTGCAAGCTGTCGTACAACGTCGACAAATCTTGCGCACTAGACGGTACTTGTCTTTTCTCCTGCATCAAAGCTATCAGACCCCTCACATAGGTTTCTATCAATACATCATCCCGTGCATACCTAGATTTGAGGGCTTCTAGTGCCTTTTTATAATTTTCGCTACAAGGCGGATAGCTTTCTACAAGTTGCCTAGGTTTTGAATTAAGTTCCATCGATTGGAGTAGATATTGGTACTTATCTGAGTCATTGATGTCATCGTCTTCGTCGATCTTTGAAAACTGACCCCAGAACAGCAACCATCTCTTGATTTCTCCATTGAACTTCGTTATTTCCAACTTAGGCACTTTTACCTTGCGCTGATTTGAAGAAGATTTTGCTGATTTCAGCGAACTACTTGAATCTTCTACGACTTTAGTATCCTTGTTGAAGTTTCTATACCGTGCCTTCAAAACGTGCCATCGACTTTTGTACAGTGCAGCCTTCTCCTGGTCAGCCTCGAACGATTTCTCGTCGAAGTCCTTTAGACTACACCACAAGTCCCGGATGGACACCTCACATGCAAACAGCTCCTCGGCGCAGTCGGAGAGCCGGGAATAGTAGCCCTCCACGGAGGCGACCTCTTCCTGATCGCTCTGGCGGCACTCTTTCAGTGAATCTTCCAGAACGTCAGCGGCCTTCGTGAAGTCTTTACGCAATTGCGTTCTCTTCCTCTTAGACTCTTCCATATTATTATTCTACGCCGCGGCTTTATTTTCTGTTTCCACGTTATATAAACGATTTTACCACGGTCGCCACTTATGTTGAGAATATAGATTCTTTAGCGTGAAATAAAAGCACACCATTTTTCTCCAATTCTGTTATATTCTGACATGCATAAAAACCATAGCAACTTACATAGACAATATCTCAAAAAGTATGTAACACTACTTAAATCCGGATTAAACTGGTTAATACCTCTTAGGAACTGCAAAGCCTGAATAAAATATTATTTAACTTGGATTTTAATTTTGTTGGATTTGTTTTAATGTGGCTTAAAGAGTTATTAATCCTCAGAATTCTTTTTTATTTGCATTATGATTTTATTATTTTTAAAATGACAGAATCATTCATTATTTAATTTAATTAAAGCTTTGGACCTGACCGAGGATTTATAGTAAAAGATAGTAAAGATACCTTTTTGTAAAACTCCATTTTATTTGTAATATTCATTTTTGTTTGATGAGTTCCAGAGATGCTCTCGGATATATTTTTC
This sequence comes from Nomophila noctuella, assembly GCA_958496325.1. Lineage (NCBI taxonomy): Eukaryota > Metazoa > Arthropoda > Insecta > Lepidoptera > Crambidae > Nomophila > Nomophila noctuella. The sequence goes on from OY292501.1 coordinate 3,665,958, forward strand.
ACGAATTCCTGGAAGAATATTTATTACTTACCATAAAATAAAATGTATTTGAAGTAGTCACTTTTATGATATGAAAATACATATTATTATAGTGGTACAAGTATTTCACCTCATGTAAGGCATAACATGTCTTGGAGAAAGTTGGAAATCAAAGAAAATAAGCCACATGTTTAGACTAACGTTACCCGATCGTAGTCCTACCAGTTCAGTTAATCAACACGCTGCAAGCAGGTTGGTGACAGTAGTATACTCGTACATCAGTCAGCCTATTCATGTTAACTTGCCTAGTATAACACGGCCAAACCTCCATTCTCACAAAAAACCTCTACTACCGATGACTCCATCGGAATTAATCGATGGCAATGCTTTTAAAATGGTCCATAAAGACCTTCCAAATGGTCCTTCGAAGCCGAATAGCATACCTTAACGATTGGTGGTAAAAGGTAAATTGAAACTGGAATTGATGACTGTCTCAATAAAATTGGGGGCGACGCTAATTCGAATTTGGATGTCTTAAGTGTTTTCTTGTTACGAAAACGAATTGGCGTGTTTATTGAATGTGTTAAGGTATTTCGACCTTAGATTGGTTGATGTCTTAGTTAAAGGGAAACCAATTTGTGATAAAATTATATAAAATCTTGGTCTTGGAATGGCTAACGATTAAGTATTTAGCTTAATTACTATCAGAAGTTTCTTAGCAAGAACCATTAATAAAGTTGCGCATATGAAACCACATCTATACTATCTATACATATAATATAATAAAGCTGAAGAGTTTGTTTGTTTGAACGCGCTTATCTCAAGAACTTCTGTTTCGATTTTAAAAAAATATTTTTGTATTGCATAGTCAATTTGACGAAGAAGGCTTTAGGCTATTGGAAACCGAATCCACGCGGACGGAGTCGCGGAAAGCAGCTAGTCATATATGCACACATATGACCTGGCTCAAAATAAATACAACACTCCTTGTTTCCCTGATAACTTATGTACATTGCATTCGAACTCAAGAGCAATAAATAGAGCAAGTTGGCTAATTTCACCAATTAACCAACCAACAAAATACATATTACGATTAGTGATGTGCCGGATCGCCTAAGATGTAGATCTGCGGAAAGGGATCCGAAAACGGATATTCGGTGTCAAGATCCGCAGATACGGATCTTTATTTTCTTATGCAATCGGTACATGCGTGGGTTTGAAACGATAATTGACACTTCCCTCGCCGCAACAATACGCTGGACCTGTTTCGATTTGGGTTGAGCGGGTATTAGGTACTTGTATTTGTTTAAAGTTTATTTATATTAAGTATGACGCTGGGCCACCTAAGAATTTCAGATTTCTGTCTCATCTCTTACATAACATTGTTTCATCTTATAAGTTGTAAATTAGTAAAGAACAGATGTAAAAGATTCACGTGAAAAGTTACAGCTGGAAATACGGATATTTTTTCCATGGATATTTGATGGTACGGATACGTATACGGATATCCGAAACATCACTAAATACGATGCACAATAAACACCTTTTCGTGTTTCCCAGGAGAATTAACACGGCCAACTTCCGAACTCTGGACTGTAACTTAGAATGCCCTAATAGCAAAACAACAGTTGTACCACAGTTTTCGTTGTATTGTACGTACAGTGTACTTAGTTCTCGTTTATCGGAGTTAATTTTGGAACCACTGGTATACCAATGAGTGCTGTAAAGTGTTCAGGAACATTTAAGGAGGGATAATTGATATCTTACATTGTCAAATCATATGAAACATACCTGTTTACGTGATATTAGTTTTCTAACTAGTGTTATAGATAGCAAATTAAAAAAAAAAACTACTTTACCCTTTCAATTTGACCTTACATTGAAGTATAATCTGCCTCATGGAAGGTACTTCTCTTCTTTCTCACCTACAAATCTTGACGCCCCGTTGGTCAGAGAACCTGGCTACAAAAACAAGGGTTGCGGGTTCGAATTCTGCTAGGAGCAAATGTTATTGTGATGAACATTGGCATTTGTACTCGAGTCATGTATCCGTTCCTTAGCTTTCGAGTCATGTATCCGTTCCTTAGCTTTCATAGTACAAGCTGCGAGCTTAGTTTGGGGTTAGGCAATTGGTGTGTTAGTCCAAGGCATTTATTTGTTTAGTAAATGCAAAAGATTTTTTTTACTTTTTTATCTTGACTATCAATCCTATAATCATATACCTCTACACAGGTTAAACTTACAAAGTAAACATAACAATGGTTACAAGGAATCTTCGATTACATTGAAACCGTGGTTATTGTTGAACCGTTTAAGAATGGCCATTGCTTGAATAGTGAGGTGGCGTAACGAACTCAACAATGAATATATGAAAGCCCAAATAAAGACCGTGTACCATTTTGGGAAAGTGGATTTACACTGAGCGATTTTAATGTCGCGATAACGTAATAAAGGACATTATGCTATCCCTTCTTTCTCGATTCAACTTTTACTATTCTAAAATTTGCTGCCAAATTCTAAAGCCTTTGTCTGTATCTTAGTTCGATTAGTTTTATAAACGTTGCTTACCTAAAATTCGGGACGACCAGGATGAATGAAGGCCCAACTCTTTAAGTTTGATCGTACATACAGGCATATCGGCTTACTTGACTTCATTGTATGACGTTTAAGACGCAGAAAAATTAAGCTTTGGTAAGGAGACTAACTAGTATTAAATTGTAATAATGCAATTATTTAAAACTCTTCACCAACCCTTTAAAAATAACTATTGTAGATCCATGTTAAATTCGCAGTGACAACACAATAAATTTTACCTCTTTTGCCCCATCGTAATTCCCAATCGTGTAAAAGCTATTCTTGCTTCAAGGACAATAGTTCCCAACGGCCCAGTTACAGCGCGCTACGCTACACAATTAACTATGCCATGTATCAAACGCCCGGCCTTAACAATAACATAACCGTCCGTGCCATGTTTGATGACTTAGTGCCATACCAGCTATGCTTGAATGATGTGTTGGTTAACGTATATGCTGAGCAAAAATGTCTAGTTTTGGTTTGGCTTTGAATGGGTTGAAGACTGTACTGATGTCATAGATTTTCCTGCGGATCAGGACCTTTGCAAAATCTGATCATGGAAAGTAGATGGCTAAAAAACCATTAAGTATATGTCTAAAGATTTTTCCTTACTGATTGGGAAAGCTGCCAATCGCAAAAAACTTCGAAGAAGATTCTATCGACTCTGGGCTTATTGTGTATGGTTGTTTTGCCATCTCCTTTGTCTGGAGCTTTTTGTTCCACCTCTGCTTCCACCGATCTGCACTGGGCCAGCATGGTACCAGAGGCCTTTAACTTTTAAGTAAAAGCTATCAGTTTGGGGCCTAAAACCCCTCTTCCTTGCTCGTGCCCTAGCAGTGGGGAAGATAATATTTCAAACCAACATGAAATCTTTCTAGTCACCATAAATATACAAATACACGACATAAAGGTATGTCGAAAAGTCAATGTCGCCCTTCTATTTATTGGCTTACGTTAGAAAAGAATTCTTTAATAACTGTTATATGTGATTTTTCGATTCGTTGAGTAAGTTATTGGTTTAATGAAAGATGTTCAATCGTCTGACTATGTTTTATCAGAGATAGTTTTAGTGATACCTCTTTTTATACAATGGATAGGTTGTAATTGTGGCTTCAAATTGACTTATAATGGTCGTGATCAAAACTAATCCATTATTGGAATTAGATTGGTTGAAAGAGAGTTTGATAGGCTTGGTCTCGCATAAGTAAATCCTATTAAGATAACTTTCCCTCTTTCTCTCTTCTCTGCCATAAAAAAATAACTAATACTCGTGTCAAAGTCTAGACACAGCATATCCCAGTGCAGAGCAAACTAACCTTTCAAATCAAGCAATAGTTCAAAGTTACGCAACTAAAGATAGTTGTCAGTTACACAACTACAGAAGTTAGTTATTGTTCTTCGTGAATTTCAATCGCTCAAATACCAGTTTTATATGGTCACAAGAAGCCACCACATTTTCATTGAAGCAGGCCATTTATTCACGTGCTGTGAGGGTGAAATTTTGACGTGCACAGGAGTTTACTATAAATGCACATCAATTGGTAGAATATTTTTAATTTTAGCAATGTTTTGTAAAACTTAACCAAAAAGGGAGTACAGGCACCGTCCAAGGCTAACTGCGGTAAACATGTCCTCCGCATGACCATAGTGACTAAACGTTTACAATGCCGACAAATATTTGCCTTATGTCGGCAAACGTCCGATATCAACAGAAGGTAGCTTACTTGTAAACTAGGTAAGTTGACGACTGTTGAACCAATTTGTATCGGAGAAACTCAAAAGGCTATTTCAGCCTTTTGGGGATGCAATGGGCTCAGAACTACAGACCCGCCCTAGCTGTGCCTGCCATTGCTGAGTTAAGCAACATTCGCTGATCTCTCTACGGTCGAGTCGTATTGCTGTCCCACCAAACTATGAGAGTTAGGAAATAGCGAGTGCATCTGTGCTTTCTTGTGCACTCACTTGTGCACTATAATATATCCTGCGTACCTGACTAATCGTAAGACCTGCCGCCACGGTGGAAAACGGCGGGAAGGATATTAATATTTTTATCATTTACTTATTCATTGTAAATCTCGACTATTAATAAAAACTGGTGGTGCCTCAAAATAGGGCAGTTAGTCACCAAAGCAAAATAAAACTTGCCGCCAATGTAACAAAGACCAAGTTACAAGTTGTTTGTATTAATCCAGGCCACAATGAACAATGAGCACTTATGTACATATTTCGAGTCGAAGTCAAAAGTCAAATAAATTCTGTGGTTCGTTCCACAAGTCTAATATGACCTTTAGATTAAACTTCAGCTATTATGCCGGGGAATTGCTATGCTTGTTTATATTTGTGTTAAGCGACTCGAGTAAAGTCTATTATTTTGTTCGGTATAAGCAGACGTTTATTCAGGAATTTATATAATCTGTCTGCGCTATTTCCTATCGTCTTGAGATTGCGACCCTTATCCGTTTCATCCATTCAGACAATACTGATGATTTTTTTGTAACTTCTTGAAGCACGATTTAATTTTTATTTTTGTTGTCAATGGTTCCTTCCTTTGTTTTCTGGTGGCCTTCTCCTCGGCCCACTTTTCCACTAATGATATAAGACAGTGTAAACAGGACAAGTTGCCCCCATGCCTTTTATTGAGGAGTATCGTTGCATTTAACAGAACCACAGTGAAGAAAGGGCTATATCATAACGCCACTCTGGTCTCATGTTGGCGCGTTTCTCCCCGGTTGTCAGGGTTAATATAAAACTCTTGTGGCGCTTGCAGAAGTCTTTTGATCTAATAATCGGACGGCCTGCAGATCTTTTGGCGTCAGCAATTTGCCAAAGCTTGACGTCACGCGGCAACTTGTCGGGAAACCTTAGACATTTGGGTAAAATAACCGTCTACTATCAGCCATTTCGTAGGGTCTCACGTCACGCTATTGGTAAAAAAACTCAAGTGAATATTTACTCGTTTCTCCTACTTATCGCGCGTTCCCTACGATATTAGCATAAAATTTCGAAGATATCTTTACGGTATCGTCTTGGGGTTTACCGTTGTCAATTTTTCATGTAAATAAGTTGCGTATGGTAGGGTTACCATTGGGAGAGAAAAATCCGGTTGAAACTAAATTTTCCTTGGACGTGTTTCGGGGTTATGGTTGGCAACCACGTGAAGGCAAAATTACATTTATCGTAAAAAAAACATTCATACAGAAAAAATACGTTCATTTTAAACTAAACTAAGCAGCCAATCATAATTCATGTGATAGAAACATATCATAGATAAATATTCCCGTTCCGACATCATGGGATACAATCAATATCACAAGAACGACATACAACTTTACAGAAAAATAATCCGGACAAAATTAAAATATTCTTTACTTAGCTGATGATCCAATCTGTCTGGTTTCCCTCTATGGGTTACGAAGGTCTTATGGCAGTCGCTTCACTGTAATAACCAGACTTGCCAAATCCTGGATCATGGTGAATGCGGACCCCGCATAGAAACGGGATAAACGCTAGGAAGAAGAAGAGCTGATGAAGAAAATTAAAGTCTTTTGGGATTTATGTATGTCCCTAAATATTAATACACATGTAGAACTTTCTAAATTCATACATATCCACCCATTTGCGAACTTTGATCATAGTTCTGCTGCAAGAAACATCATAGTTGCGTTTCAAGTACCAACATAAAATGTACTCTATAAGTAAACTATAATATCTTGTATTTTAAAGACAACCCTGCTTCAGGGTATACAGTTTCTTGTTTTAGTGATATCCGCGGCTTGGGCCGAATCGGAGCTTAATTTACATTCCACTCCTCTCCCCTTTCAGGTAGATTTCAACGCTACAGGATAACATCATTTCGTTATTTGTTTTGATAATATAATCTAATACGGAGTGTGAAATTTTGGAGCCCAATCAAATTTAGAAAAAATATGACAAAGTACATCAAATTTTTTATTCAAAGGGTATTTTTTAATGATGAAAACGAACTTGATTACAATGATGGAAGCATTTGGAAATGTATACCGTATTTGAATTTGACAATCCCTAACCTAGTGTGTATGTCTATCTGTTACCTCTCAACCGATTTTGATATAATTTGGCACAGTCAATCTCGAGACCCTGAGAAAGAAGGCTACCTTTTATTATGAAAAAAAGGGATCTGAAATCCACGCGGACGAAGTCGCGGGCGGTCGCTAGTTTTTTTATAAGACAATTTATAGAAAATTGAGTCCTTGTAAAATTTAATTTGATCAAGTAAACGTCTGTCTTTATAAAACGAACTTGTAATTAATAATAGTTGTACATCTATATGTTATTACGTCACTTTATTGTATGTACTTCACTTTACACAGGAAAGCAACCATATTCTTCCCTAAGGATACATTAGGATTTCCAGCGTCTGTCTTAAGGCTGCTTTATATTTTAACCCCTTTGTGCCCGAACTAAGCTCCAACGGGTGGGGTTTATAGCCGGAATATTAGATTAACCGCAGGAAACCCCATTACGCTTTAAGTGGTCACCATAACATACATCCTGTTGACGGAATACAATGCATACAAGTAAATGTTTTGAGCAATTTTAGAAGATACATATGTGTGAGATTCATAACACTTTTCTCAGACTATAACTGATTTGAAGACGTTTTTTGGTCACGCGTGCCCTATTCTTGTGATACATGTTTGTCCCATTAATCTTTATTAGCCCGGCATAAGTGGGGATTCAGTTTTTTTTCCTGAATCAAGTTATACAAGTACTATTTCCACAAAACTGATGACCCACTGGTGATATAATTAATTAGTGTTTACCCGCGGCTTTGCCCGCGATGTCAAGATTCCTGTTTTATCTCATGGGAGCATTTAATTTCACATCTATCCTAATACTAATATATAAAGCTGAAGAGTTTGTTTGTATGTTTGTTTGTATGTTTGTTTGTTTGAACGCGCTAATCTCAGAAACTACTGGACCGATTTGAAAAAAACTTTTTGTGTTGGAAAGTCCATTTGACGAGGAAGGCTTTAGGCTATTGGAAATCGAAATCCACGCGGACGGAGTCGCGGGCGGCCGCTAGTTTATTATATTACTAACTTTAGTCCCGCGACTGACCCCGCATGGAATTCGGCCTTTAAATAAATTATACTTTATCATAAACTAGCGGCCCGTCACGCGGTTTCACCCGCGTCCCGGGGGAACTACTTCCCGTACCGGGATAAAATATAGCCTATGTTACTCTGGGTGAATGTAGCTTTCCAACAGTGAAAGAATTTTTCAAATCGGCCAAGTAGTTTCGGAGCCTATTCAATTCATACAAACAAACAAAAAATCAAACCTTTCCTCTTTATAATATAAGTATAGATAAATAAATAAATAAATATTTCACAACATCACATACATTGATCTGACCCCGTGTTAAGTAGCTTAAGCACCTATGTTACTCTGGGTGAATGTAGCTTTCCAACAGTGAAAGAATTTTTCAAATCGGCCAAGTAGTTTCGGAGCCTATTCAATTCATACAAACGAACAAAAAATCAAACCTTTCCTCTTTATAATATAAGTATAGATAAATAAATAAATAAATATTTCACAACATCACATACATTGATCTGACCCCGTGTTAAGTAGCTTAAGCACTTGTGTTACAGACATCAGAATCAACAGTGGTATTACAAATATACTTAAATAGATACATATAACACCCAGACCAGGACAAACAGACATGTTCATGCACACAAATGTTTGTCCTGTGCGTGGATCGAACCCGCAACCTCTTGCGTAATAGGCAACATCTTGACCATTACACCAAGCGGGTCGTCATAATATATAATAATTTACTGGTGGTTGTTTGTGGCCGGATCAATGTATGTATGTGAAGATGTCCTATACTAATGATTGGTATATTCTAATTTAAACCTTATTTCAACAGACGGAGCCTATAATCTGGTACGAGAACGAGCCTCCAGGCCAAGTGGTGGTGCTTACTGCGAAGGACAACGATTCGGACGAGAACGGTCCACCCTTCGAGTTCGCGTTGAACGAGTCTGCCTCATTCGAGATTAGAACCAAGTTTCATATACAAGGTAAGACTGTAAATATGTTATATTATCTATACTAATATAATAAAGCTGTAGAGTTAGTTTTTATGTTTGAACTCGATAATCTCAGGAACTACCCATTGAAATTGAAAAATATTTATCGTTGGATAGTCCATTTGTCGAGGAAGGCTTTAAGCTATAGTATAACACTATGGTGTGCAGAGACCGAAATCCACTAGGACGGAGTCGCGGGGAGCCGCTATTTTCGAATAATCGTAGAATGGATTATTTCTACTCTTTGGCGCTTTTAGCACAGATTGTAAAGACGTTTGTCAAAAAACAGTGGAAAATAGTTATTTTTTTTAACGCTAGATAACGTAGTACCCTTTTAAAATATAAATAGCTATCGAATATTGGCTGGCTTTGATGAAGCTATTTGCTTAAAATTGTTTTTAGGCACATAACGTCCTGATCGTAGATGTTGTTTTAATAATACTAAAGAGTCTTTAGTGAATTATTGTATTAAAATACAGAAAAGCATTCAATAAAAAACTTTGCTGTTATCAAAGCTTTTTGTTGTGACTGCTTAACAATAATCAATATGCCTATATCTAAATAACAATCATATTAATCAAGTCAGTAACACTGAGACGATGTAAATTCACCAACAAGGATAAAGGGATAAATTGAATTCTGTCTCCAAAACAAAGTTAAGCCCGGACCCTATCAATTGGATGCTAAGTAGTCTAATTGATCGGAACTTAGTTACATGCCGCAGAATTTCAGCTCGCTGAAAAGGAATCGCATAGATTCAATGAACAGAAGTTGTTAGATTTAGAGCATTGAAAAATGTCAGCTAGTCCCACTGCAGAGAATAGAACACCAATTAAAATCATGTTATTTTTAAAAATACTAATTAAAAACATCTTGATATTTTTTTATTTACTTCGCGTTAAAAACTATACTTTTGTAATCTGTTAAGGTGTGTCTCGTTTGGTGTTTCATTCACAACGTTGTCTGTTACATCAAAAAGGGCGCATTGTAGACAGAAACACACCAGGCCGAAATTACGCGACCGAAGTTCGGTGTTAATGCATTTTCTATACAATTCTACGCGACGTAAGTTCCTCATAGTGAACCTTGCATTTAAAATACATTGCAGGCGTAGTGACGCTGATTTGCCGATTAGTGTGTTCCTTCACTTGACTTGCTGCATAAATTAAATTAAAATTAAAAAAGAGATACATATTTTCGTTAGTAACAATTTCCTTAGCCTATGTTAGTACAAATTTTTATGTCCATGAAGAAGTACACTTCGGACTGTCGAAATCCTAGCAATCAACTCTTGACGTAATTTCTGAATCGCTGGATTACCGTGTTACAATATTGAAGTAAATCAAATCAACGTCCTCGTCAAAAGGTAATTAAAACGACGCATTCATTAAAATGTATAATCAATTAACACAAATCCGCTCTATTCGACAGCTTTTGATTAGTAATTATTATTTCATGTGTACTGTTGGAATTAGTCCAGTTGATTTGGAGTTAGAAACTGGTGACAATTCTGAATATACTATACAACTCAAAGGTGACTGAATGACTGAGTGACTATCTAAATGACTGACTGACTGATAAAATAATAATCTAGCAGCGCGCAGCCAGAATAGCCCAGTCAAATTATGTTTTCACCTCGGAATTTGAGATAATAAGCTGAAAACTCGTATACAGCTTCATTTTGGCGTTCTTAAAGTTGTCTCAAAAGTCACATATTATCTCGTGTCCGCGCCGTAAGTTATTCAAGGTCAAAGGTCACGAAAATCGTTTTTTTGCGATTATCTCCGTTTCTATTGCTCCAATGAGGTTAGCACCTATGGTCAAATTGTAGAGCATAAAATTTGCAACCAATAATGTGCTAAACATTTTTTTATAAAGTCAACCGATTTTGAGATAGAGTGTAGTGAGTCCGCAGCGCAGAAAGGATTTTGATGAATTTCAGACCCAAGGGGATAAAATTACGGATGAAAGTTTGACTATTCTGAGACTGCATGCATAAAGTTACTATGCTGTAGGCATCCCGCTAGAAAGGCTTGTGATAACTTCCACCTCTAAGGGGATACAATAGAGTAATAATAGTAATCATAATAATCAACAGTCTGTTGCAATCCACTGCTGGACCAAGGCCCCCTAGAGATTTGGTCTATAGTCACCACATTGGACAGGCGGTTTGGTGACCGTAGTATGGTTGTATCCATTCTCGGTTACAATGACAAGCTTCGTATGACTGATATGACTGAGACTATTTAAATAAATTTCTTTGATGGTAACATTGAAGTTATAAGTATGAGTTATAAGAATGAATTACTAGCAGCCGCCCGCGACTTTATCCCCGTGGATTTCGGTTTCCGCACATCATGTTATAGCTAAAAACATACCACGACAAATGGACTATCCAACACCATAAGTATTTTTCAATTCGAATGAATAGTTGCTGAGATAAGCGCGTTCAAATAAACAAACAAACTCAGTAGGTTTATTATATTAGTAACTAGCGGCCCGCCCCGGCTTCGCCCGTGGTACTTGTCCACTATTTAATGGATGATATTATACATAAAAACCTTCCTCATGAGTTACTCTATCTATTAAAAAAAACCGCATCAAAATCCGTTGCGTAGTTTTAAAGATTTAAGCGTTCATAGGGACATACAACACACATAGGGACAGAAAAAGCGACTTTGTTTTATACTATGTAGTGAAGATTACAAGTGTACTCGTAACTAAGATTCTGCAAGGATTTCCCATTGTAACCCTAAAGAAAATCAAAAATTCCTATTCTTTATTAAACTTATTCTCCTTCACAGGCGACGTCCTATCAACCCTGGTGACATTCGACAGGGAACAACAGAAGGAATACAAGATACCAGTCGCCATCACTGATTCTGGCACGCCTCGCCTGACGGGCGTGTCTATTCTACGAGTGGTCATTGGTGATAGGAACGACAACCCCATGGCTCCGGGTCATAGCGACATCTTTGTGTATAATTATAAGGTATGTTTGATACGTTTTATCGGAATAAGACATTAAACTGAAGTAAGGATGAAGATTGTTAGTAGCTAGTCGATGGAATGAGGCATTAAACTTAAGTTCGGATGAAGATTTTTAGTAGTCGATGGTGGTGTGTGAAGTCCGAAAGGAGACAAAAATTATAAAAAAAAAATACAATTTCTATAAAATAATTAATAAATAATAACTGACCCCGTGAACTTCGTATCACTGTTATGTACATAAGTGGCAAGTAGTTATCACGTTTGATAGGTAGGACAGTTTGTGTAAGAAACTAAAGTTGTCGTTTTTGGATAGTTTCTCGAAACATTTCGATATAACTCGATATTTAAATGAACGAAGAATCTACATTCCTTTTCTTTAAAAATACTTACTTGAATTTATTATTTTCAATTCTTGGATAAAATTATGAAGTTGAATAAAAATTATATACTATAATTCACAACAGGCGACCACGGTATACATCTATATTATTCTTTCGCGTGTACTGTCAAAGTAAATTCGAGCTCACCTAATTAACCCAGCAAATTATCACACATCAGATTAGTTAAGTGGTCAATACAAAACTGTTATTAACTCGAAACGTTCACCAAAATCATTAGTTGTGGTGATTGTGGCGAATGTCCTAATTCTGAATGAAATCCGAGAATTAACGTTCAGTAAATGCGACCATTTATTTGATACTATTTGTTTGTTTAATTACTTGAGTGGGAACGATCGTAATTGATAATTATTTGGTGTACACCTTGTTATAATTACAGCTGAGGTGCGATTCACTAAGCGCAAATGTCATAATAATCCCACGGCTGTGTAATTGGTGACAGTAGTAATTTAGTACTGGGGGGCGATTCACTAAGCGCAAATGTCATAATCTCACGGTTGTGTCATCGGCGACAGTAGGAATTTAGTACTAATTTTGAACAGTCGCCGATGACGCAGCAGTGAGATTATGACATTTGCGCTTAGTGAATAAAATTATACCTCTGGGTTTTAATGTGATTTAATAAAACTACCAGATAATCATATAGCAAGCAAACATGCTATAAAAAATTGGCTTCTCCAACTAGACTATCACAAAGTTGAATCCCTGCTTTTGCCGGCCCTCTAACTTTAAATATATCTATTGTTATTACTATTATTCTGTATGTCTTCATTAACAAATGTAGTATATATCAAATTCATATCACGTGCTATATATAACACACACACACACACACACACACACACAACACACACACACACACACACACACACACACACACACACACACACTCGCGCACACACACATACACTCACACATACACACACGCGCACACAAACACTCACACACATATGTACACACGATGGCACATGCCCCGAATTTCCTCGTCGATGCGCGAGTGGGTCCTGGAGTCCTGAAATACAGGGTCACCCTAGCTTAGGCTCCAGTTCCACACACGCTTATTAGCCCTGTAATTAACTCATCTTTGGAACTATGTACCTGTACAATATGTTGTGTGGAAAATAAATTGATTTTTATTATTATTATTATTATTATTATTATATAAACAGCTAATTACGTAAATACTTATTAACATTAAATATGCTTCAGTTGTGATGTCTAATAACTGATATCAATCAAATGAAAACATCTGTCATGTTCACCCAAAGCCGATTCTCCACAACGCGTCAGAATTATCCTTCCCTGAATCTCACTACAAAATTTGATGTATATTAAAGTTATGGGCTAAATCGCGATATACTAAACCCGAAAGGGGTATTTAAAGACCCCTGATCTCCCGACATACCCATCGCATATTTCCTTTGTGTCGTTTCAGCCCGTAAAGGTGCCTTTATAGCCTATTTTCGTGTTAATAGTTTCCCTTCCACCTTCCATTTATTGGTTCAATGTTCCGTATTTAATCAATTTTGATGCTGTTATATCCTCCTTTATTTAATTATGATTCTTATTGTATTATCTGTGTTCAGAAAAAGACGCGTTCCATTTTGCAAAAATAATTTCCCAACTTATTTTATTATCTCTGGTGAGAACTGAATTTCGTTCCATTTTGCGAATTTAAATAAAAAAAGAAGTCACTGATTTTATTTTTAAAATGGAATTGATTTCTCTTTGGATGTATTAAATGTAATCCTTTGTCTGTTTAAAAAAGGCAAAGAGATTTTTTTTTAATATGTAAGAATTGTTGTGCTTTGCTCGGAAATACGGATGGAACGCTAAAATATGGTGATTATTTAGATACTTTGTGAAGAAATTAAAAAGTGAATGACAGTGTTATTTTTAAAAGTTTCACAAATATTCTACGAAATGTTTATCGGATAGCTTTAGAAAGAGCTTAGAATTATTAGCGAAACGCCGGGTAATAAATTAATTTTAGGATCATGTTTTATTGGAAGTAATTTCAATATTGCGTTGTTTACGCTGGTTATTTTAAATTATCTGCCTATTAGGCGTAGTCTTGTTTCACTATCGGTAAAGTGATAGCCACGCTTGCCAAATGGGTTGGTAAATAAAAAAGTACTTTTTGAAAGGAAAACTAAGTGATAACTTTATGAAAACTTTTTTGTTCGTTTGCAGTAGGGTGAAAACAAATTTGAATGAAATGATGATTTAAATATATGTATCGTAGTAGATAATATAAGATTAATTAAATGTTAATAATTATATTTTATATACATACTTATACATTATTACTACCTTTCACGCTATCAGACGGAAGTTTACTACAATGAACTGTACAGTTGGAGGTACTACGTAAGTATTAGATAATAGTGTTTTGATTTTTTATATTTTTCCAGTTCAAATAATATGCGTAGCCCATTTTCATATCAATGTGTACATTAAGATCTTGTATTTGTTTTGAGAGTTAAATCTAATGTTCATAATGGGTATTTTTTTGGTGGGATTTCAATAGACTTTTTATTGCATATCACATTTTCGGTAGGTTTGTGGTAGGTGGTATTTTATTTTTATTCGTTTTCATTGCACTACAAAAATATTGTATCAAAAAAGGCAGACTCAATGCCTCATTCAGGCATTCATTCTCAACCAGTCAACCTTTGGGCAAAACATATAGTGATACTAAAAACGTAAAAAAAGGTTGTTTTTTACTTATGATCTTAAAAATTAATCTGAATTAATTTTTTGATCACAAAACATGTTTACTTATCCAAATCCGAATGTATTGTTTGAATTAGCTCTTGATTAATTAAATTATCCAAAATACATTAAACGTTTCCCCGGGTCCCGAAGTTCCACTAACATGTTTCCGTTGCTTTGTCGTTTAATCCATTTACCGGTCAAATTGTACTAGATGGCATAACAAGTCCGTAACTTGTTTACCAGATTTCGTTGAGACTTGTAATTACATTCTGGAACGTTCGAGAACATTCGAGAAGTTTCGGTTCCCATCTTTGTACTTATTGAAGATGTTTTAGGGGCGATTAATTTTCATATTGGATTATCTTTTGTTCGTCGCCGGAATTGTAATTGGCTTTACGGAATTATTCAAATTTAATTTTGGTTCCAATCGGATGGAATTTTGCTGGATAGCTGAATGTACGAGTTGGGGTGTTTTTGTGTTTCCATGGAGATTTCGCAGAAGGCTTTATGCTGGCTTCCGGTACCTTCCGTACTATGGGCGATGAACGCAGGCGAATGCGACGCATCTGAGACGCTTTCTGGTTTGTTAATGTCCATGAATAGCAGTGACCCATCTTACTAGACTGCCTGTCCCTTACATAAATTAAAATATGGGGAGTGTCGTAAAGAACTGCTTTAGCATACCCAGGATGAAAACTTAGAACCCAGACTTTACGACCAGAAACTTAAAACTCAAAAATAACACTCCCCCAACAATGCAATTGAACCTTGTAATCAAAGATAGCTGGCACTCAAACTAATAGTCATTCTAAACAGTGTATAAACAATTCTATTCTATTCCAAACTTCTGTCGCCTCTCAATCACGTTCCCATGGAATAAAGACTTAATCCGCCTTCACGTAACTCCGAGAAACCCGAGGCAGTAAAAACTGCGTACCCCTAAACCCTGTTTATACGCACCGCACTAAACCCGTTTCATTAAGGTTCAAAATTAACATTTTAATAACCATATATTATTATAAAACACGAACATTACCGTAGAGGTTTATAGGTTATATCGAAACGTTCGGTTGATTATTCATTGAGGGATGCGAACCGCAGATTTGGCAGTGAGCGACCAGTTTTAGGAAGGACTATGGAATTCAATTTGGTCTTAGAGTTTGTTAGACGAAGAGTGAGTGGATAGGTCTTTTTAATTTGGTCCGTACGTATGTACTGTTTGAATGAGATGTGTTCGTTTATTCACGAGTATTATAGCAAAATAGTGCAAAAGTTTTATTTTTTAAATGGGTTACTGTGATAAATTCATTTGGTATTTACATTCCCAATGGTCATCATTGTCTTTTTATTATTTCACGGATTTTCTTATATCCTTTTTAACACTGACATTAGTTACTTACTCCATAAATTAATATCGTGTTAAGTCTAAGCTAACTAATATTAGTGTTAAAATGCAATGGGAAAGTCTGGAATTTCCTTTTAGATGCTTATCCTGTCCGTGTATAGTATAATATGTATAAAAAATTGAGTCAAGATGTCAAAATATAATTTTTCTTCATGATAAAGAAAAAATAGATTAGTAATAAATAGATAGGAAGGAAATTTAAAAAAAATGTATGATTAAAAAAACGAACAATTTCAAAAATGTATCGCATGAATTTAGGACGTGCAAAAAATGTCTCCTCTTAATATTGCGGAAAAAATGCAAGTATTTCTCATTATACGACAAATCCCCGCTGATATTTCATTTAAAAATTCAAACGCCACTCATTTATTCAGTGTTCCTTAAGGAAAGCGTCTCAATTTGTATTCAACGGCGAGTTTTGCAAAGTATGAAATATGAAAACGGAATCATCTCACAAACCGCTGTAAAACGTTTACGATTTTCCATTCTTCAAACGACATTATCACGGAATTAGTGGGTTAAGATTCTGTTTAAGAGATATTTTCGACGTTTACAAACGTTAAATGTGTATGAATAATTCTATATTTTAAAAAAGCTGTAAGCAATGTTCTTTATATAGCCAAATATCTGGTTAGCATTTTGGCATCAGAATAATGATATATTTTCACGCTTTTGAAAGGTCAAAGGTCACAGTAAATTTTCTATAGGGATGCAATTCATTAATATTAAGCCGACCATACGTTTAACCCACAATTAGTAAATGAATAAAAATAACAACCACAACGGTGCGACCTCTATAAAATTATTCAATTGAATACTTAGGCTACCATGAGTTTTGTAATATTTAGGACATGGCTTTTAAATGATCGCCATATCTGTATAGACGTTGCCAAATAATTGAACTGAAGATCCTATCTACTTGTGGCTTGGGGCAAAAAAAAGTTTATCAAAAGTGAACGCAGTGACAGTAAAAAAACACTGCTTACATCATTATCAAGCTATTTTATTTTCTACAAGATACGAATGCTTAATTAAAATTCCATATATTCCGTATATAAGCCATCAATCGAAGCATCGTTTGGTATTTGCGTTATCAAAATATTTGTTTTAAATATCTGATACTATGTACAGCGTATATTATTCCTGGAAATGGTAGCCAATTTAACTACAAAGAATTCACTTTTATGATTTTATGAAATGATAAAATAAAAATACACAATTTCTGAGAGACGAATTTTATGTGAGATGTATTCGAAATATTTACTGACTCATTCGTTGAAATAAATTAAAAGCAGCAAGCCATCGAATTGATATTTTTATCTCTTAAAAAATACTAATACCTGTTGAAAAGGAGCCGAAAATCGGGTTTTCTTGTAAACATGTAGTTTTAAAATTATACCGTGATTATATCCGTTTAAAAGTTAGTTAGTTTTATTTCATGAGTAACGGTCACTTAAACCTAAGAAAACATTAAAATCAGTTTCCTTGGTCAGTTTGCACATACGTAACTCCACATATATTTATCACGAGATAACATTTGGCAAGCGTGATGATTGTCGTTGTTCATTACGAATATGGGTTAAAGAGGTTATTTTTCCTTTGTACATCTTGCATTGTAATAAAGCATCAGTGAGTGGTTGCCACAGTTTATAAGGACATATCCTAAAACTACCATGACTCTTGGATGACCTACTCTCAGAAATCGTTTTAAGTTAATATTTAGAAAGGTTTCACGGGCCGTAAAAGATTATAGCTGATCGTGGCGAGTGATATCTTTGATTTCACATCTATACTAATATATAAAGCTGAAGAGTTTGTTTGTATGTTTGTTTGTTTGTTTGTATGTTTGTTTGTTTGAACGCGCTAATCTCAGGAACTACTGGTCCGATTTGTAAAATTCTTTTTGTGTTTGATAGTCCATTTGACGAGGAAGGCTTTAGGCTATTGGAAATCGAAATCCACGCGGACGGAGTCGCGGGCGGCCGCTAGTAGTAAAATAATTTCGGTTCCCTTGCATTCAGGATGGGATGTGGTATTCAATTTTCAACTTTTATTCATTCATGATAAGAGTGAAAGTTAAATATTCTTAGGTTTGTATATGGCAATTATAAGATTGGGAATAATAACGCGGGTTTTTTGTGAGGTTATGAAACGCAACACAGCTTAGCTTTTAATTTGGGTAAATCTTATTCGTTTGTAATTAGAATCATTTTGAAATGAAATATCTGCCTTTTTAGCGTGTAGTTTATAATAATAATTATAATTTTAAATATTGCTCATGGTTTATTTAATTGATTCGTTGACAGAATGACGGATGAAGTTTTATATTATTTTATATTAGTTTTATATTATGGGATATCACAATACTGTATGTTTATTATTTTTTGTTGTATTATTTTTAAATTATTTAATCAGCCTCATGCTTGGCGCTACTGAAAATCAATAATATCATACATAGTGATATTCTCCGTACCTTTATAATGCCTTTATATCATAAATCAACGTTGCGCCAAAATCGATACCCGATTTTATATTGTCGATTTTTCTTAGGTACCTACTTATAACATGAATTTAGGGCTCTTCACGATGAAATCACATATTTTTTTTATTTTAATAAATATTCTATTTTATGATTGTTTTTTTTTAAATAATTTTAAGTTACGTATCCAACTAGCTTAACACAATCTGAGCTAATTTTAAACACAACAAAACAATATTAAAATGAAAAAAAAAAACCACTCTCCCCATGTTCGTTCTTCCAGTTCTAACCTCTAATTTCCCCCACAGGGCGAAGCACCAGACACGGAGATTGGGCGCGTCTACGTCACAGACCCTGACGATTGGGATCTCCCAGACAAGAGATTCATGTGGCTGCCCTCTTATGAGAAGAGGAGCCCGTACTTCGACGTCCACAGCAATACTGGAATGATCACCATGAAGGAGGGGACCCCTAATGGGACGTACATGCTGACTTTTAATGTGAGTGGTTATTTCTTCTTCTTGTTTTTTTTCATCTATAATTTACAAAATAATCCCATTAGAGCTAAGAAGAAATCTGAGCACTAATGGGAAGAAACATCTGACTACTTTAATGGAAGAACTACAAAGTAGGACAAATGGGCAAAAACCCTAAATTTCAAACTACTTATCTGAAAATGGTATTCCAAATAGAACTACCGATTTCATTTCGAGTTACCCCTCCACCAACCAGTGGGTGAATTCAGTGGGTGAGCGGGTCATCGCCCCCAATTTCGATGAGAATATTCCGCGTGATGTGTTATTAATGACTATTAGAAAATAAACCCTTAAAAAATACATAATAATATCTTGGCTATGAAAATAAGATAAATTAACAAAAGAGGAATAAAAGATAGTTGACTATCATATTTTTCTAGAAGAAAATTTTTAGCTACAAGAAAAGACTCATTTTTACATTAGCTCAAAATCCAGCGACAAAATTCTTTAGCCCTCAATAAATTTTTATCTAAACTCAATCATTTCGTTACAGGTAACAGAAGAGAACGAACCGAAAGTGCCTTTCCACTGGGTGGAAGCGACTGTCAACGTCACAGTCAAAGAGATCCCCGAGGAGGCGGTGGATAAATCCGGATCAATCCGGTTTTTGAACATCACAGCGGAGGAATTCATCGTCACTGAAATGGATGTAAGTTTGTTTAGTTAATAATACCATAGTATTTCTGATTTAAATTGACCACCAAAGCTTAATCTTTTAAGAAATGTTTATGGAATATCAGTTACGTCATAATGTAATCACTAGGCTGTTGAACTATGTAATGTCTCCGAGGAAGATTTGCTCAATTCCTCTCTGACTTATCCTAAATGCTTTCTTAAATGCATTATTAGAAATACATCTACGACCACATTGGAAGAAAATATAATTACACGGTCTTGTGGTTTTAAATATGTCGAAGAACTTATTAGTGCACGAAGAGGATCTCAACAAATATCTTGCATACCTATGCAAAATATTATCGAAGCCACTTTTATTGTGTAGAGGGAAGACCTAAACAAGTGTTTTCGCAATTATTTTAAACTGTCATAAAATGTCCCTTACTTCGGCAATGGGAACGAAGCAGCAAACATCTTTGTAACTTGCGGCCGTCCGCTTTTTCAGCCCCTTGGATTTTGGCTTCCTCACACATAGTGTTAGATTATAGCTTTAAATCCTTCCTCGACAAATGTACTATCCAACACAGAATATTTATTCAAATCGAACCAGTAGTTCCTGAGATTGGCGTGTTCAAACAAACTCTTCAGCTTTACTATACTTGTAATGATTGATTCCATCTTTATCCTCCAGGGTACGAGTAAGAAGGAGAAACTCCACCGCCGTCTAGCGGAGCTCTACAACACTTCCCTGGACAATGTGGACGTCTTCACAGTCTACAGCAAGCCAACCATCAAGGATCTGTTCCTGGACGTACGGTTCTCAGCCCATGGGTCACCGTATTACCCGGCGGAGAAGCTGGACAGCATGGTTGTTGGGATTCAGGAGAAGGTTGGTGTATTTTTTAAATGTTTGGATTTAAAGTTGTGTTTAAAATTACTTTATATAAGGCTTATTTATTGATGTATGAGAGCATTTTAAGAGAGCTGGAGCTTAGGGGAACTGCTCGAATGAGCCTCTTGTCTGGGGAAGTGCCTCCACCTTACAGACGACCACAGTGAAGTAGCACTTCGTTCGTAAATGTTGTGCTATGTTTCTGCTGGTGAGTAAGGCCGCCAGAGCTCAGTTTAGATTGAATTACTTAAAAACAGTACAATCCGTTTTTTGTATAATGTAGTAAGGACACAAAACCTGACAAGTAATCAAAAGGCTTTGACCCCACATTTCTGATTAATGGTTCCTCTACCATTAAACGATTTTTTCGAGAACCTACTCATATTTTTGGGGTCCTAAGTTCAATTCCTGGATCTGGAAAAACTTTTAACCGAGATATGAGTAAGCTACATCTTATAACCACTGTTTCCATAACGTCTGATGTTTCCACAGCTCGAAGCGGAACTGCAGACTCCAATCTACATGGTGAAGGTAGACGAATGCATGATAGAGAAGGAACAGTGTTCAGACTCATGCAGAAATGTTCTGATCAAGAAGAACGTGCCTCTCTCCGTGTATACCAATAGAACCAGTTTTGTGGGAGTATCGGCCAATGTGGAGTCTGAGTGTACTTGTGACGTGGAGGAACCGCTGGTGTGTCTTAATGGAGGTGAGTGTACTGACGCTTAATTGTTTGACACGAACGTGGGTGAAAATTGGATGAGCTTAATGAAAGTCTTGGTGAATCAATCCATCGTTCCTAGATTTGGTGGACTGACAAGCCATATTTGGACAGATGGCATTCCTATTACAATTTTACTAAAATTCACCAATAAGTAAAAGCGTAATCGATTGGAATAAACTCTGAATATTCCTATAATGTTGCGAGCCTATTGTTTATAATAATTATTCAGTGAATTGCCAGTAATGAAGTTGTTGTTAATCAATACCAAAAAAGATATATTAAAACACAACGACTGACCTAAGTATGTGGCATATTTCTTTCTGGCATCTTAACAAATTATTAACTAGCGCAGCAGCCTCCATTTCTAGTTATTGTTTTCAAACAAATAATCGACAAAAATTAGCGAAAGACCTAGCTGAAATCTGTGATCTTTAACATATGTATATTCTAGAAATTTCCGCGCTAACCCCAATCTTCTTCCAGGAACACCATTCGCCGACAAATGCGAGTGCCCCGAAGGCCTAACCGGACCTCGTTGCGAGCAGACCTCCATCGGCTTCCACGGCGAAGGCTGGGCGATGTACCCCTCCCCTCCAGCCTGCCATGAGGGTCACGTGACCCTGACAGTGACGTCACACACGAGGAACAGTCTCGTGTTCTACGTAGGACCGTTGAAGTTCAACCCGCTTTTGGATGTGCAAGGTCAGTAACATACATCATCCTCTTAATCATCTGTCGGGCACAATCCACTGCTGACTCAAGCTTTTCCCAGATGGTAAGCCTCTGGCCACTGGGCAAGTGGCTTCGATGACTTCAGTAGGTATGTACTTACAGGCAGTGATGGATTAAGACTACATGAAGCCCTAGCAATCCACGGCGGTGGGCCCCCTATCTGTATGTCAACTAGAATTTTGTGCTTCTTCTGGTGCCTACTCAGACGTGATGCCCTTGGTAATTGCTTTGTTTGATTTAGGGTTAATCCGTCACTGCTTACAGGTAGGCAAAGCATAAGGGCAACTTTGCCCATGCCCCTGGAATCTACATAGAATGTCCTTTAGTCGCTTCTAACTAGAACCATCAGGGAAAGATATGGGGTAGTGCTTTGTCTCACATCCATCGGCTTACGCGGCGATGGCAAAGCGATGTAGTTAATAATACTAATTAATTATGTCAACATTGAAATTGTAACAAATCATGAATGAAAGCAGTTGATGAAAATACTAATGATAGATAGGTGACTGATACTTTAGGGCGTAATTTTATCATAATGACCAACTTTTTTAGGGCTTGGAAAAACTAATTTGTCATCCTTTTTATGATCCTAAATTATGATGGATGGATTTGCGGGATATTAGAATAAATTATTTTAATTGAAAAACTTAGGGCTACGAACCAAGTCATATTTTTAATGAGCATTGAGTTTTACAAGCCTAGGGAAATAAAAATGGTTTATACCAATCACGCATTTCAAAGTACATTACGGTTATGACTTAAAGACCAGCACTTAGCAATGATTAAATATGTAAATTGGCAACCCTACTCATGTCGACACAGTTAAATGATACGCAGTATGAGATGTTCATTTTGAGACATGTTTACAAAGGATGTTAATGGTTTTTAATCAATTATATTTTTAAAGCTGTAAATGATATTATTTAATGCAAATCACATTCTGATTATATTTGAAGTACGGTAGTTGACAACTGACCGTCGAAAGTATGAAGCACTTTATTTGAATTTTAAAAATGTTTTAAATTATAGAGTACATAAAGCTGAAGAGTATTGATTTGAGAGCTGAGAATATCTCAACTCTCAAATCCAACAACACAAACATTACATTTACGAAAGTATGAGTGAAGTTAAAATAATGAATAACATATGTTTGTTTATTTAATATTCATCATTAATAATATACAGTTATGAATACTGAAACTGAAACGTATCTTAATGAATTTTTAATTGCTGAAGCGTGACACATTAGTTTACGTTTATTTTTTGCAGTGTGCCATTACTTTATGCTAGTTAACCCTTGCTGGCCATGGGTTATAAAACTTTATTATTCATATACTTAACAAATTTACTTTTAGGTATTTTTCTTTTTTTAGGGTTCCGTAGCCAAATGGCAAAAAAACGGAACCCTCATAGATTCGTCATGTCTGTCTGTCTGTCTGTCTGTCTGTCTGTCTGTCCGCCAGTCTGTCACAGCCACTTATTTCCGAAACTACAAGTACTATATTGTTGAAACTTGGTGAGTAGATGTATTTTGTGAACCGCAACAAGGTTTTTACACGAAAATAGAAAAAAAATAGAAAAAATGGGGGGTCACCATAGTTAGAACCGAAATTAAAAATATTTTTTTTCATTGAACATATACGTGTGGGGTATCTATAGATAGGTCTTTAAAAATGATATTGTTTCTAAGAATAATAAGTTTCTAAGATCATTTTTTTCTAAAGTGAATACTTTGCGTGACAGGCCCTTCCAAAGTGGAAAAATGTGTGTCCCCCCCCCCCTCTAACTTCTGAAATAAGAGGATGATAAAACTGAAATAAATATATAATGTACATTACCATAAAAACTACCAACGAAAATTGGTTTGAACGAAATCCAGTCAGTACTTTTTTTAATACGTTTAAAATAAAATTTGTACGGAACCCTCAGTGCGTGAGCCCGACTCGCACTTGGCCGATTTTTTAGTTTTACCATGAAGCCAATATGATTTTGGAACTAAGCGATGACAAATCATAGAATGAAAATGAAATATACAGTAACTATTGACAATTATAATTGTGCGGCTTGCCATCTTTATCCATTACTAATACTATTAGCGTTACCTCATCTCACTTTGTTTTTTTCTCACCGAAGAACTGTAACGAATTCAGTACATAGATTTATCATGAATCCAAAGATTCCTTCCCGGGTTTGAACCTACGACATTACGCCTGAGAAGTGGCGCTCTTTACCACTAGGCTACCGAGCTTTCATAGAACTACGAAGAATAAAATTGTATTTCACAAATATTTAAGAACTTGGCGTACCCACAACAAAGTAATACAAAACAACTATTTTCGTACAGCAAAAACAATCTAACTAGCTCGGTAATAAAAGCATTTGTCTCGGCTTCATTAGCCAAGTACCGCAACTAACAAGAATCCTGAACAACAATGTTGCGAGCAACAATGTTGCCAGCAACAATGAACATGTCACAGGGATTGGCGTAACAACTTGAATAATGATTTCCGGGCCGAATCCACAATGGGCAAGAAATGTTGGGTTGACCCGGAGGCTCGAGGGCGTTGGTACAAGTAAAGTGATGTATCTATGTAGAGTCTATCTACTTGGCACACATACTTTTGTACTAACGCCTCGATCGTCTAGTGGTTGAAGTGCCGGGCCATGGTCTCGAGGTACTGGGTTCGATTCCCTGGTCCGGCAATATTTGTGTCGATTTTTCTGAACACAGCCGTGGTTTGTGATCACCAACCCGCATTTGGCAAGCGTGGTGAATAAGCCAAAGCCCATATTTGTAACGAAAACATGATTTCAAATGGTTAAGCCCTTTGCCTTAAAGTGGGAGTAGGAAATTAATAGTTTTTGCGAGCTGTCTTTAATAACTTGATTTTAACCATCAAGAACTTTGTTAAAGTAAAAATGTTTTCATTTCTTAACGTATGGTCGGATGTAAAATAACCCTTATGACTTAGATTAGATGAATGTGCCGTGCGACAAATAAAAGAGACCCTTATGCATACGTGGTCATTAGGATACTATTAGTGCCATCTGTCAAACGTCAAGTATTCACTTAAATGTATTATTCTACATTACCCCTCTTTCATAATACACTAAATATGAATTTATTTAATGTTGAACAATTATTTAATCATAAGAATAGGACACGCAAGTCTAGCTTACATCATTTGAAAATAGATTTTTCTGTGCTGAGCTTTGAAATTCAATTTTTTCATTTATCGGGCATAAGGCCTAATTTAAATCTCAATTGAAATAATATTGGTTAAAATTCGTAGGTACTATATCTTATTTGAATGCTTACTGCCAGAGGCGGCCTTAGGGGGGGGCGAACCGGGCAACCGCCCGGGGCCTCGCGCTTGGGGGGGCCTCGCGCTTGGAGGGTCCGATCCCCTTCCAAGCGCGAGGCGCCATCCAGCGCGAGGCCCCTCAATATAAGGTATCTCATCTCATGGTTGTGATCTTACTTTCAAAAAACAATACCTATAATTGGAGTCTTTTTATATGCAAAGACAGTATACTTAGCTGTAAACTCAATCCGAACTGAGTGAGACAAGCTCGAACTTTAATCCATCTAAGGCCTGCGCAAAAATCCGGCTTGTAGGGAATGAATGCCAACCTGAATTTTGTATGTTTTTACTGGACTAAAACATCTCTGTATTTGTTCATTTTTTAAAACTTTCAATGTATAATAAATAATATCGCCCGTTGGCGGAAGTTAGAGCTTCTCCTTGAGGTATTACATCTTCCATCAATGCAATCAGTCTCCGCAGTCCAGCTTGTGGCGAGCTATTGGTGTGTGGCGACACCACGGACCCGAGACCTCAAATAACAGGGGAACTTTAACCATCTTCTCCCCCGACTCTGGCTTGCCTTAATTGGCCGGCCAGAGAGCTCTTCCCTAATCCCTCCCCTTAATGTAACGGTGGCCGTTCCTTCCAGCCTTCATGGATGTTCGGGCCTCCATGGTCGCTGGAAATGTCTAACCTGCGCGCCCACTGGCCGCTAATTAACTTCCTTTCAAAATTCAAAATTTGTCTAATATGTTCTATTTTCGCATTTTTTTAGGGTTCCGTAGCCAAATGGCAAAAACGGAACCCTTATAGTTTCGTCATGTCTGTCTGTCTGTCTGTCTGTCCTGGCTCGTTCTCCGCCGTTTCTGAACCGATTGCCACGAAAATTGGTGGAGAGATGTATAGTGATAATTCAAGAATTGGTTATTAAAATAATCGAAAAATAATTATTTTTACCCCCCTTCCTATACAGCGAAAAGTAAATTCGAAAAAAAAAATCGACTTACCCCATCCTGTGGGGTATCGTTAAGAAGGTATTTTTAAATACAATAAAACTTGCCTTGAAACTATGTGGATCAAACATCCTAGTCTCGAGATATATTAATACAAAGTTAAAATTAGAGCGTCCCCCCCCCTTAACTTTTGAAATACTTTTACAATAATTCTGAAAAAAATGTCCTGTATACCTCCAAGTAAGTACTTTCAACGAAAACTATAGCGAACTCTGTATCATACATAGTTATTTTTATACAACTCGACCAACTTATGACGTGCAGTTGCCCTTACTAAATGGTGTCTTAAGCGGTCGGGCCATCTTTTAGCTACGGAACTCTTTCATGGGCGTGTCCGACACGCTCTTGGCCGGTTTTTTAAATAGTTATTCAGACCTAGACCTACTGCGGAGCTAGAAGGAGCGATATAATTTATTTATTTATAATTATTTACAGTTAGTAACGGTGCCCGTTACAAATTTAATATTCGTGGAAGTGCTCAACCTGTGTAATAGCGGGGAACGGCTGACCGACCTATCGCGATCCAGTAACTGGTGCACACCACTCGGCACCCTGAGCTAACGACGCCGGTGTTGCTCCCTCGCTGCCCGCGAACCTAGTGGCTGCTTAGAGTGGTAGCTGTTTCTGGGGTTCCCGTCTAGTGGGAGGCGAGTCACCGTCTGCGTGGAGTAAAACATTGAAACATTTTCCATGGCAGTCGTCCGTTGCCTCAACCCATAGCCCAGTTAACCAGACCATCAAGTTGTTCACAATAGCCCAAGATTTTGTTTCCTTTTATTTTGTAATAGTCCTAAGATTTGCCAGGTGCTGTCTTTGACTAGATCTGTATTTGGTCAGAGATAGAACCTGGCAGATGTTCCAATCTCATTTAGATCAAATGGTACATAAAACCTCTACGCTGTTGGCTTTGGCTCAACGCATGCTTGATCTCAAAAGAACACCTCATTATAAATACTTAATAATAATAACATAATGAATAAGTATTTAAGAATGTACATCCGTTCCAGCGTTGCCAGACGTCCCGATTTTGACTAAAATTAAATGTCGGGGGACAGGCCCAGTCCCGCTTTTCGGGGATAACTCGACCGTGCGTGCTCAGATTCGTCACGTCTGGAAGTCTGGTCTGTCTGTCTGTCTGTCAGCATGACACAACCACATTTTCGAATCTATATGAAAAATCTATGAACCCCCCCCCCCCCGGATACTTAAAAGTTACTTAACACACAGGTAGGTACTTTACTGTAGGACAAGGGGCCTCGCAAAGACCTGTCGCCCGGGGCCTCGCAATGGGTAAGGCCGCCTCTGCTTACTGCTATATATTGGTAAAGTAAAGGATCAGCCTATTATTTTCCCACTGCAGGGCAAAGGGAGTGTTTACCCGTGGTCCCGGTGAGTCGACCCATTACCGGGTCCACGGGTAATTTTGATTACCCATGGTCCCATGGCATTAGGGATTGTTTCATAGTCTTACGATTTTATCTATAGAAAAAAAATTAAACCGACTTCAAAAAAAACCGTGAACACAAAATAAACTAAAAAAAATTAAAAAATAATAGATATTAGGTATTATTTTTTAATTTTTTTTAGTTTATTTTTGTGTTCACGGTTTTTTTTGAAGTCGGTTTAATTTTTTTTTAAAAAGTCAGTTTATTTCATGATTTTTAGTTGTGTAAAAGCTAGTTGTGAACTTAATTATTAATAGGAACTTATTTGTTGTTAAGAGTGAATGAGAGTAAGTATTTGTTGAGCATAAACTTAATGTAAATTTCAGACTTATTCAGTTTTTCATGGATCCCACTGTCAGAATTGGACCAAAGGACATGTCCATAAATGTATGGACAAAAAACCCAGAATCGACAGGAATGAAATGTATACCAGTGGATTGGCATTGAAATGTAATGTAATGTTACCAAGGGGGCAACCCTGAAATCGTTATAGTATAGGAGCCAGAAGCAAAATAAAATAAGGAAAAAATTCGTTCAAAACAATAATAAAATAAGTTTACGTCATGTTGTGACTTAATATGACGTTGTTTTATGTTGTATCACTTGTGATAATTATCATCATCATCTTTCACAAGCAACAGCAACCTAATATCAACATCATATTAAATCACATCATAACAAACACTCTATTTTTTTATATTTTTTTCTTTAGGCCCATAGATACTTCAATCGTTACAGTACTTAGTGTATTATTGTTAATTATGTGGCTAAAGATTGCAAATATAAAAATAGTTGGTATAGTATAGGAGCAAAGAGCCATGTTGTGGGTGAGAATATCGTTGTTATTATGTTGCTGTTGCTTGTGAAATGTGTTGCTAATAATCATCACAAGTAAAACAACATAAAAATAACGTCATATTTAGCCACAACATGACGTAAACTTTGTTTAGAACGATTTTTTTCCTTATTTTATTTTGCTCCTAGCTCCTATACTATACCGATTTCAGGGTTGCCCTTTTGGTAACATTATATTATATTCTAATGTCAATCCACTGGTATACATTTCATTCCTGTCGAATCTGGGTCATTTTTTGGACATCACCTTTAATGATTAAAGGACATGTCCATAAATCTATGGACAAAAAACCCAGAATCGACAGGAATGAAATGTATACCAGTGGATTCGCATTGAAATGTAATGTAATGTTACCAAGGAGGCAACTCTGAAATCGTTATAGTATAGGAGCTAGAAGCAAAATAAAATAAGGAAAAAAGTCGTTTAAAACAATAATAAAATAAGTTTACGTCATGTTGTGACTTAATATGACGTTGTTTTAATGTTGTATCACTTGTGATAATTATAATCATCATCTTTCACAAGCAACAGCAACCTAATATCAACATCATATTAAATCACATCATAACAAACACTCGGTTTTTTAATATTTTTTTCTTCTTGCCCATAGATACTTCAACCGTTACAGTACTGTGTGTATTATTGGTAATTGTGTGGTTAAAGATTGCAAATATAAAAATAGTTGGTATAGTATAGGAGCAAAGAGCCATATTGTGGGTGAGAATATCGTTGTCATTATGTTGCTGCTGCTTATGAAATGTGTTGCTGATAATCATCTCAAGTGAAACAACATTAAAACAACGTCATATTAAGCCACAACATGACGTAAACTTTGTTTAGAACGATTTTTTTCCTTATCTTATTTCCTTATTTTATTTTGCTCCTAGCTCCTATACTATAACAATTTCAGGGTTGCCCTCTTGGTAACATTATAATATATTCCAATGTCAATCCACTGGTATACATTTCATTCCTGTCGAATCTGGGTCATTTTTTGGACATCACCTTTCTATGGGACCAAATTGGAAGCACCAAAACATCCAAATCGGTTTACCCAGGCAAAAGTTATGAGGTTACAAACATAAAAAAAAAATACGGACGAATTGAGAACCTCCTCCTTTTTTTGAAGTCGGTTAAAAATGAAACTCATTAGTAATTACTACAAAGTTAACTCGTTCAAATAAAATAAAATAATTTCATCTTTAGGAACAAAAAACATATTCATACGATAGAAAATGTGCGTGTGCAATGGTTGAGCACCCTCTAAAAATGAATAAAAATGTATTCACCATTTAGTAACAGGTCTAAAACAATTTGTAAAATCAAACTTGCAATTTGTAAAACGATAGAACCAGAAATATTTGGTAAAATGTTGGCTCACCAAGTTCTCACCAAGAGTCAGATGGGTTTGAAAATATAGAGATTAAAATATAGGCGTTTATTGATTTTACATCAAATCGAAATAATAATAATAACAAACTAAAAATTAAAAGAACTTATAGTAATTTTTACACTAAAAAAAACATAGGCTCAGTCATCAAATCAAAATTGTCATAATCTATCTATACTCACTTATAATAAATCTGTAGAGAGGTCAATTCTGTACAATAAATATATTTTAAAACCCATCTGACCCTTGGTGAGAACTGGGTGAGCCAACATTTTATGAAAATGAATATTTATTTATTTATTTATTTATTTATTTGGAAAATAATTAAACGGGAAGATCCCAATTACATAATTATGTATGTTTTTGTTCCTAAAGATGAAATTATTTTATTTTATTTGAACGAGTAAACTTTGTAGTAACTACTAATGAGTTTCATTTTCTATCGATAAAATCGTAAGACTAGGAAACAATCCCTAATGCCATGGGACCATGGGTAATCAAAATTACCCGTGGACCCGGTAATGGGTCGACTCACCGGGACCACGGGTAAACACTCGGCAAAGGCCTTCATCGTTTGAAATCATGTTTCCGTTTTAAAGATGGTGTGACATATTGGTATAATACTTTATTGTATTTTAATTAAATGGAGGCCAAGTTTCTATATTCTTCAACGGTGGTGCACATCAGGGCATACCTTTATCTTTTTAGAACTGCTTAAAAGCCATCAAAATACACAAAACATTAGACTAGACTAACTTAGAGGACCCCAACTAACCAATTCCTTTCAATATTTATTTAATCGTGTAGTACAATCCCTCTCACTATCGGAGGTTGACAGAAATTAGTCGATTCCGTATCTTTAATGTGTACAAGGCACTCTGGTCGATTGGCAATTTGGCAACCGCATGGAATGATTCCCCTTCTAAGCAAAAATACACTGTCCCATTGCTAATTTGACCATTTCAATTACAATAGGATCTTTCCTTTGGGTCTAGGTAGGAAATAATTTGGACCTATCGACCTTCTTTTTAATTAGCTCTTAGAAATATTTTGATTGCCAGTAATTCATTCCGTTCAAGGATATTGCTGAAATGACCGAAGAGTTTTTAATGTGATGCTATAAAATTGAGATCGGTCGGAAAAGTCTGGTTTTCAGCCTGAAAATTGGACTTATTGTAATAACATAAATTTTCTTAATGTTGAACATTCCCAAAAAGTACACATGTCATATGTGATAATTTTTGCATATGTACATATGTGTTTACAATTGTTAGTCTATACAAATATTATAAAGAGGAAAGGTTTGATTTTTTGTTTGTTTGTTTGTTTGTATGAATTGAATAGGCTCCGAAACTACTTGGCAGATTTGAAAAATTCATTCACTGTTGGAAAGCTACATTCACCCAGAGTAACATAGGCTATATTTTATCCCGGTACGGGAAGTAGTTCCCCCGGGACGCGGGTGAAACCGCGTGACGGGCCGCTAGTCTAGTATAAATTGCAAATCATTATAATTACACTGGAATA
Source organism: Nomophila noctuella (assembly GCA_958496325.1). Classification (NCBI taxonomy): domain Eukaryota; kingdom Metazoa; phylum Arthropoda; class Insecta; order Lepidoptera; family Crambidae; genus Nomophila; species Nomophila noctuella. Next base: position 3,697,620 of record OY292501.1, read on the forward strand.
AATATGTTCAAGTTAACTATGTATTTATTAAAGCTATGATAGCCCGGTCCTGCTAAGTATTTTTGAACTTCACTACTAAGCAAACTTAAAGATTTTTGTAACTCTTTTAATCAGCTCTTGATGCTTAAACCTTGTTAACAAAAATACCAAATAAATCCAGATGCCGTGCCAGTTCCTCAGTAGGTGGTAACCTCCGGAATGTTCCTGTAATGATTGTTTAATGACCTCGTAATGACTGACAGCGTAGCGTTATGATTTATGGACAGGCTCGCGTGATAGGTGCGACCATGTTACAACGCGAGCGTGTTACAGAGAAATGTTGGCTTGTGTGTTTGTGTGTAAAACTTATATAAGTAATAAGGATTATAGTGAGGGATATCGGGACTAAGGGCTAAACTTGCATTTGGAAGCACTTAATCATCATTCTTATCAGATAATCAGATGATTTAAGCCTGCAAATGTCAGAATCAAACTGCGAAAATTTTCCACAAAAGTGTTACCTACCGTCTGTATTCGAACCCAGGACCTCTGATGTTTTAGAGCTCATTCTTCTAACCACTACACTAAGGAGATAATTTGACAGTTATGCTATTTTTCTCCATATTATGAATCAAGTGTGATAGACCAAGATAGAAGTCACTCGTACTCCTGCCGCCTGAACTGTCAAGTGGGATGATATCATTATCGCGTGGCCCTTGTCTTCTGTTATGGGAGACTGAGAGAGAAACAGACTTAAGTGAAAAGTTAAGTGAATTTTTGACGTTTTGGTGGAGACACTCACACGTGACGTGACGTAGGGAGCATCTTTGGTATTCAATAAGCTCAGGTATAATGACCTCGTAATGACTGACAGCGCAGCGTTATGATTTATGGACAGGCTCGCGTGATAGGTGCGACCATGTTACAACGCGAGCGTGTTACAGAGAAATGTTGGCTTGTGTGTTTGTGTGTAAGGACTTTGGATGATATCAAGTTAGAATTGTGAATCGGTAAAATTAAATTATATTCACGTGCGCTTGACACAAAGACGATGATCGGATTGGTCTAAGAGGTAGCGGGATCGAACCCTGCTCAGGACCAACATTGTGTGCTTGAATATGTGTAGGTATATATGTACAAGTTTGGTTGTTTATTTTATGTAAGTATCTATCAGATCAAAATTATGATGTGGTCAAATGCAGTAAAGGTGTGTATAACACACACATTTTGTTCAAATTCACGGTATAACCTTATTTATTATTCAATAATCCTACGTTTACATTACCCGTTTTTTCATCCCCTACTTCACCTTAAACGGGGATCAAAAGGTACAATCTAGGTATGTTTTAAAACTAATGGCCCTAACATTATATTTAATAGTAAGCAAACAAACCCAGATGGCGTCACGAGTATTCCTGAACTATAATTTACGCGTTGTTATTTGGACAGATAACCTCAATTCCGTAATGTTTTTGTATAATTAATAAGAGTCAGATATACTGTAATATCACTTACACGGATTGTAGTGGAGTGTTATTATTATAAATGTATTTTAGACATTATATTCATTTCGTATGCAAAGCTAAAACTAGGTATGTTGTTTACTGTGAAGAAATCTATATGATTTAGGATAACAATTTGAATGGAAAATATTGATTAGACTAGGACCATTTTTGCAATAATAAAGTTAATTAGCAGATGCCATGAAATAACTGGGATTTTATTAAAATATGTATGAATAGGTTGCTACTTTTTCCGCGCGGATTTCGGATTCAGCAAACATAGTGCTATACGAGTATTATAGCTTACAGCCTGCCTCGACAAGTGGACTATCAAACACAAAAAGAGACTTTAAATTTTGCTTTAACAAGAGATTTTGCGTTCGAACAAACAAACTCTTCAGCTTTATTATATTATAGTATAGAGGCCTATAATCAATCTAAAGAATTTGTGTGCGTAAATTATGAAAACGAAAGCTTCAGCCTTCATTCGATGTGGTATGGCAAATAGATCAATTCCCACAGATTAAACCAACTAAGTTAATCACATGAAGTGGGAAGATACTACCAGAAACAGAACACGACTCTTCGAATTAGTACTTACGTCTTAGAACACATAGTTTATTCCAAGCACATCTTACTTCCAAGACCATGCCATTCTCAACCCTACTGGAATGGAAATAAGAGGCCACTAGTACCTCCATTAGAGTCTGATTTAACCTGGGAAATTATGTGTTTGTAATGTTTTTAAAAGGAAATTTAATTCGTTTCTTCGCGATAGCAAAGTGGGGCATTCGAGAATTTCGTTTGAGAAAATTCTTTTAGAGATAATGGAAATGAAATAGTGAAGTAGACAGATACTAAAGCTATAACAATGTTTATTCCTTTTGAACTGGGTATTTCTTATTTTTATAATATCTTTACTCGTGCCGGTAAACAACAGTCGTGAAATTATATTAAAGACAGATGTGCGTGTGCAATGGGTGAGCACCCTCTAAAATGAATAAAAATGTATTCACCATTTAGTAAAAGGTCTAAAACAATTTGTAAAATAAAATTTGCAATTTGTTAAACGATAGAACCAGAAATATTAGGTAAAATGTGGGCTCACCCAGTTCTCACCAAGGGTCAGATGTATCTCGGCATGTGATGACTTTACAAATACCAGCAGTGTACAGTATTTTAGTAAAAATCTATGTATTATAGTAGGTATATCTAAGTCATTTTAGTGCCTCAAGAATGAATATTATACCAGATTCTCGTCTAGACGTACATAAATCTTATATCATATAATATGTTACCTTGTACATCAAATCTTGCTATAACAATATCTTTGTCCGCAGACTTCATGTCCCTCGAGCTGGTGGAAGGTTTCCCAGTCCTCCTGGTCAACTACGGCTCCGGTACCACTCGTCTCAACAACAGCGTGGTTCTGGTGGCAGACGGGAAGCCGCATCTGATAGAAATAGTCCTGATGAAGAGTTCCATTGAGATGTTCGTGGATAGATGCAAGCTGTCCACTTGTATGAGTCTGGCTGCGCCGACTGGGCCTAGGGAGATATTGAATGGTATGTATAAACTTCAAAGAGAAAGCATTCATTTTGACAAAGCATTTGACAAATCAAATTATGATTTTTAACTAGGTATTACAAGATTCCTGCTTTATATCATGGAAGAATATAATCAGGATAAAAAGTATCCTACCACATAAGTCAGCCCGTATCCTGCCTGAATAGCAAATTTCATCAAAATCTGTTCAGTAGTTTCAGCGTGATTGACGGACATGTTTATTTGAATTAATACGAGTAGTAGGTAAAAGGCACTTTTTAATTTCGGAAGATATATAATCAAATGAAAGAAAACTACTAAGAATCGCGGTAAAATTTTGAACTACATATTTACAGGATAACGATAGGTTGTTGATGTCCAATATAAAAATTTACAAAATATATAATAATATTGGTCAACTTCTACTCTCATATTAATTTTAAGTATTCAAGCCGGATTTTAAGCACAAACAAAGTAAACAAGTACTAGAGAAATCTGTTTGCCCCAAAACTCCAGTGTTGTGTTAAACTCATCGGAAAATCCTTACTTACGACGGATATTTACCTAAATTTTACGATATTGTTAGCCGGAAGTTAAGTTAATTGTTTGCCAATATAACTTAGAGCGGAAGTTCTCAAACTGTGAGTCGCAATGCCCCAGGGCGTTCTTGGTATAAGAGGGGGCTGAAAGTTACTGATTGTATGCACAGCAAGCAAAATACTAAGTACTAATTTGTCTTATGAAATGAAGCCTAATTTTCTATAGTTGTTGAGTTGAATTTGTAGAACACTAGAAATAAAATCAATTATGTAGAATGACCATGGTAGCATACACGTTAAAAGATGGTGTATTATTAGTGCTTAATTTTAAACAAAAAAAAAGACAAAAATTTCATATTGCAGACATAGACATCAGATTGACATCTGCATCGGAATTTGCTGGTATCAATAAATTATCTTACGCAAGTTCATCAATGGTTAAGCCAACGTAAGCTTTAGTTTTTCAACTAAGATGAATCCTATGACAGTTTGTGATCAAAGGAAATATGACTCAATTCGTATAATAAAGCAATAAGGACCCTACTATGGAAAATGATATAAATTGCTCGTATAACTTATCGATCGTCGTGTTTCTATCCTAAGATTTTCAACCAAAAACCAAAAAGTATTTTCTCGGGAAAAAATCCAAAAACAATAGGTAGGTACATATAAGGCGTATAGGCACCGTGCAGAAACTATAGAGGGCGCTAAAATCCCGATTTTTTTTCTGTGGTTTGACAGTAAAATTTGACATTTACCTTGGTCAGTTCGAATTCGAGTCACTAGATGGCAGAGTAAGGCACGGTGTTTTCCGTGGTTTGACAGTAGAATTACCGACATTGAGATTGACATTTAGCTTGGTCAGTTCGAATATGAGTCACAAGATGGCAGAGTCATCGCTACGCACGGTGCCTATAAGATGTTTTTTTAAAAACTTTGGGAACCTCATTCTCCAACTATTGCAATAAACTTCATTTTGTCCACAGTGAACGGTCCTCTCCAGCTAGGGGGCGCCAGCATCGACCTGCAACATTTAGCGCGAAGTTTCGGCTGGAAGCACGTGCCGACGAATCAGAACTTTGTTGGATGCATCAGCAATTTCACTTATAACGATTTTGTGAGTAGACTTGACTTACTTGACTTAATGTCATATGGCCCCCAAGTGGGGCAGAGGGCTTCTACAGTGCTTCGCCATCGCGTTCTGTCTTGGGCAATTCCATGGCGTCTCCAAGTGAGCTTAGGTCGACCGCGTTTCTTTTTCCCTTGAGGTGTCCATTCCAGGGCTTGCCTTGGGATGTGGTCGGGTGCTCTTCTTGTGAGTAGACATTTTATTGGAAGATAGGTAGAGCTTTGTGTAACTTCCACTCGAATGAGCTCGTCTGGGGAAGTAACTCTTACCTTAAAGAACTGGTGTGTAAGGTCGCAAAACTCAGTTGGGGTGGATATGGTTTGTTAAAGGCAGGCAGCGCATCTGCGACTCTTGTGCAGTTGTAGATATCCATAGACAGCGGGTATCATTTTTTGTTGATTCGATTGTATGTTTTATAATTATATTGATTCTGCAGTCAAACTGTTTGAACAGTTTTGCAGAACACTGTTTTGTACAAAGATTTTTTGTAAATGATAAATAAATAAATAAATAAATAAATAATAAATAAATAATTTAACATCAGGTGCCCGCTTGTTCGTTTGCCTCCCTGCCACATTTTTTCCCTGACCAGGTTTTGCTGAGATGAGTAAGATTGCTCAGAATGTTATCAAAAAGTGTTCAATCAATACTTACCATAATTAAAGCATCAGAAATATTTGATGTTTTACATCAAATCTATAAACTATATTGTCATACCTGGAATTTTTCATTACAGCTATTCAGTCATATTATTACAGACAGTATTTATTCAATATCGTTGTAATGATAAACTATATAATACACATATTTGGAAGGACGCAATAACAATGATATTTTGTTAACAAACATTTACTGTTTTAATTCATACGAAGTTAAAGTTGTTGTTTGAAACATTGTTTTTCAATGTTTACTTTGAATTTTGTGAATATTTGACTGCTTACATTACAATTTTAATTACTTAATTTTTTTTGTCCGATAAGAATGATGATTCTGAGCTTCAGAAGGCACGTTAGCCGTTGTTCCTGATTATGATCCAAATTGTCTGGTTTCCCTTGTAAGGGTTACGGAGGTCAGACGACAGTCGCTCCATTGTTATAACCAGGCCGGTCAATTCAGGATCATAGTCGTACCCTGGGCTCCGAGGCAATGGCCAATGGCCGGTATGCAACCGGGAGTGGCGCTAGAATGCTGATGATCAAGGCCTATTAAAAACGTCGGCTTTTAAACCTCTTGTTTGAAAAACGTGGGGCCCCAAAACCCGGTCTAGGGGCCCCAAAACCCGGTCTAGTGGTCCCAATCTGATCGCGGGGCGCTGGGCATGTGCCTAATATGCTTAGTGGGAAAGACGGGTCTTTTTATTCCTTATACTTGGTGAATGCTTTTACGCATCCTTGCCCATGAGCTGTGGTATGTGGGACTTCGCTGGGATCTGATGATGATGATGATGATGATGATGATGATGATGATGATGATGATGATAATTATGAACTAACTTTACTTCTATTGTTCTAGATGTACAACCTTGGAGCACCATCAGTCCATCGCAACGCGGACCCAAGCTGTCAGAAGAGCATGTACACAGCCGTCACGTTCGGAATCGACACGAACTTCCTAGTAGCAATATTAGTTTGCATTGCGATATTAGTCAGTAAGTACTTGCATTTAAAGCATAGATTTGAATGATATCTGAACATTCTTTTTATAAGGGGAATACTGGCCTACTCACTTCATGACACGTCAGGCCCCTGACCATTATTTCATTAAAATCAAAAGAATTCATATATATATTCAAATATGTATTACATGCAGGCAAACTCACATTATTTATTCCGGATATACTTAAATATTTCAAGATCTTCGGTAATTCAATCAACAACACTGTGTGTGGGACTGCATAAAATTGTACAAAAAAACCACTTGCATTATTTTTTACTTGCGGTCGCCCGCGACTTTGTCCCAGTGGATTTTGGTTTCCGAGATTAGCGCGTTCAAACAAAGAAATAATAAACAAACTCTGCAGTATAGATAAAGTCAGGGGCATCTAGATTAGATCGCCGCTCTAACCCAACTTCTTCTTCCAGTCCTCCTCCTAGCCGTAGTAGTTCACCGGCGCCGCGCTGACGCGTGGGCTGAGAAGGAGCTCGACGACATCAGAGAAAACATCATTGCCTACGAAGACGAAGGCGGCGGAGAAGGCGACGCCGGGTACGACCTGCACGTGCTGCGGCAGATGTACGACGGGCCGCCGCCGGACAGCGACCCGGCCTTCATGCATGCGCCGCGTGAGTGTTACATCATACATCACTAGGCGAGGCGGGCAGGCGACGCCGGGTACGACCTGCACGTGCTGCGGCAGATGTACGACGGGCCGCCGCCGGACAGCGACCCGGCCTTCATGCATGCGCCGCGTGAGTGTTACATCATACATCACTAGGCGAGGCGGGCAGGCGACGCCGGGTACGACCTGCACGTGCTGCGGCAGATGTACGACGGGCCGCCGCCGGACAGCGACCCGGCCTTCATGCATGCGCCGCGTGAGTGTTACACCATACATCACTAGGCGAGGCGGGCAGGCGACGCCGGGTACGACCTGCACGTGCTGCGGCAGATGTACGACGGGCCGCCGCCGGACAGCGACCCGGCCTTCATGCATGCGCCGCGTGAGTGTTACATCATACATCACTAGGCGAGGCGGGCAGGCGACGCCGGGTACGACCTGCACGTGCTGCGGCAGATGTACGACGGGCCGCCGCCGGACAGCGACCCGGCCTTCATGCATGCGCCGCGTGAGTGTTACATCATACATCACTAGGCGAGGCGGGCAGGCGACGCCGGGTACGACCTGCACGTGCTGCGGCAGATGTACGACGGGCCGCCGCCGGACAGCGACCCGGCCTTCATGCATGCGCCGCGTGAGTGTTACATCATACATCACTAGGCGAGGCGGGCAGGCGACGCCGGGTACGACCTGCACGTGCTGCGGCAGATGTACGACGGGCCGCCGCCGGACAGCGACCCGGCCTTCATGCATGCGCCGCGTGAGTGTTACATCATACATCACTAGGCGAGGCGGGCAGGCGACGCCGGGTACGACCTGCACGTGCTGCGGCAGATGTACGACGGGCCGCCGCCGGACAGCGACCCGGCCTTCATGCATGCGCCGCGTGAGTGTTACATCATACATCACTAGGCGAGGCGGGCAGGCGACGCCGGGTACGACCTGCACGTGCTGCGGCAGATGTACGACGGGCCGCCGCCGGACAGCGACCCGGCCTTCATGCATGCGCCGCGTGAGTGTTACATCATACATCACTAGGCGAGGCGGGCAGGCGACGCCGGGTACGACCTGCACGTGCTGCGGCAGATGTACGACGGGCCGCCGCCGGACAGCGACCCGGCCTTCATGCATGCGCCGCGTGAGTGTTACATCATACATCACTAGGCGAGGCGGGCAGGCGACGCCGGGTACGACCTGCACGTGCTGCGGCAGATGTACGACGGGCCGCCGCCGGACAGCGACCCGGCCTTCATGCATGCGCCGCGTGAGTGTTACACCATACATCACTAGGCGAGGCGGGCAGGCGACGCCGGGTACGACCTGCACGTGCTGCGGCAGATGTACGACGGGCCGCCGCCGGACAGCGACCCGGCCTTCATGCATGCGCCGCGTGAGTGTTACACCATACATCACTAGGCGAGGCGGGCAGGCGACGCCGGGTACGACCTGCACGTGCTGCGGCAGATGTACGACGGGCCGCCGCCGGACAGCGACCCGGCCTTCATGCATGCGCCGCGTGAGTGTTACATCATACATCACTAGGCGAGGCGGGCAGGCGACGCCGGGTACGACCTGCACGTGCTGCGGCAGATGTACGACGGGCCGCCGCCGGACAGCGACCCGGCCTTCATGCATGCGCCGCGTGAGTGTTACACCATACATCACTAGGCGAGGCGGGCAGGCGACGCCGGGTACGACCTGCACGTGCTGCGGCAGATGTACGACGGGCCGCCGCCGGACAGCGACCCGGCCTTCATGCATGCGCCGCGTGAGTGTTACACCATACATCACTAGGCGAGACCGTTCCTGATCCGTAGTCCACCTAGCAAGTTCACCTCGGTGGACTACGGACGAAGCGGGACACGACAAGGATCTGAGGAACAGCACATCAGACTACCGCAAACTACTAAGACTGCAAAACTCTTGTCTCGACTGGACGTTCATCCGTGCACAGCTCCCATCTCCGCTTCCAGCGTGCCATACAATATTTCACATCTTTGTACAGAGATCTCCACCGAAGCTGAGCGGAGATAAGATGTGTCAATAACCCAATTCTATTGGTTGCTTGAAAGACATCTCAGCTTCACAGCACACATCTTAGCTTTGGTGGAGTGTCACCCAAGGACATTTAGGAGAAATTCGATCGAAGTCTTGGCAAATTATGATCAAAAATCCGGTATTTGACTGTCAGGTCAAATCACCTTTTTTTTATTAAATGACAAAAACGTAAAATTGTAGGAAAAACTGTATGGAATAGAGAATTGTGACGACACATTTGTGTATTGTCAAATCAATACTCTTTTAGTTTCAATCAGGTGTAATAATTTGTTAAAAGCTCGAAAGTAACTGTGGGATAAAAAATTGTGCTTAATTTTTGATTTCATCTTTAATGTTGGAATAACATAATTTATTTCGTTTGCAGTCAAATACTCAATTTTATATATTTCTGTGATCTTTATTTGACTAATTTACTACATATTCTGTACTAACTCTTTCTCCCGTTCGCCAACAGTAGTAGCAGCGGCGCCAGATATATCCGGGTTCTTGGACGACAAGAAGTCGGTGTTAGACCGCGATCCGGACACGAACCCGTACGACGACGTGCGCCACTACGCGTACGAGGGCGACGGGAATACGAGCGGCTCTCTCTCTTCGCTGGCTAGTTGTGAGTATCGCTTATTATAGTTAGAAGGTGTTACATTATGATTTTATGGTGTACTAGCGGCTCGTTCCGGCTTCGCACGAGCATAGCCTATGTTACTCGAGGCTAATGTCAGGACATCATATCATAGGACAATGTGACCAGATTCAAGATTTGACATGTTAAAATCACATTTAAGATAATAAAAAATTCACTAGGGGATTTTCTCCAAAAACATAAAAGTGACCACAAACACACAGACAAAATGTTTTTTCACTCCAAACTAAATAATATTCAAAATGTATAATCAAGTGATAAAAAATGAAATGTAAATCCTCAACAGATTTTTTTTATATGTCCGGGACGAATAAAAACCACCAAAGTATTTTTTTATTAAAAAAGTTCATAATTGGTAAAACGAATTAAAAAAATTACAATGAAGGTTTATATTGGTTTTGTGATACTAGCCTTGGCCCATCTTCTCCTACAAATTTTAAACCATTTCATTTTCCACAGGTACGGACGACGGAGACCTAAAATTCAACTACCTATCAACATTCGGTCCCCGTTTCCGCAAACTAGCGGACATGTACGGCGACTCCGAAGACGACAGGCCGCACGAGGAGTCTTGGTGCTAGCACCACGCCTGGCTGGTCTAGCCTAGCCTATAGACTACGTCCAGTGTTGCTAGAAATGCCTTAACGTCCTGTGTATGTTGTGACGCGCCCACCGTTTGGACTGACGACCGGCCTGTGATATGTGGTAAATGGTTGATGAATTTTAAAAATAGAACGGCCTGACAGCTTTTGAACTTTCGACCTCCTTTTTTAATTTTTGTATTCCTTTTTTGTAACTGGCTGTTGTGAATTGTTTCTTTTTTAATTTTGACGTATTATAATAAGTTTTGTTTTTAGAACGTATTCGGGAGTCGTTTTCTTGATATTTCTTGGCAGCTTTATGAGAACGAGTGTGCCATTACTACTTCACTTTTTGTGATTTTAATAAACAGTGAGTTTTTACACATATTTGAATGTTCAATAAATAAAGAACAAAACATATTTTTGTTAACATACAATAGTATGTACACTTTAAAATACAAAGAACTCGTTGTACCGTATACACACAAAGGTGGAATTTTGTATTGTTTCACAATGAAACGATGAGCCTACAACATGATTTGAAAAATAACCGCCATTTTGTAATAAAGTACAATGCTGGGATGAAAAGGTTTGTCTCTGCTCATTCATTACACAAGTGACCAGTCCAATGTTTAAAATGTGTCAATATATTAAGCGATGCTCTCAAATAAATATTATTTAATGGCTGCATGCTATCCGGTGGCTTTAGTTTATTTGTTAACGGGTTCATCAAGAAAATTACATAATTTACATCTGAAGTAAAATAATGTTTTAACTCTAAAATAATACAAACCTTTTCGTAAAAGCATTGAACTTAGTTAAACATTTATTTTTATTTTTAGTACTTTTATAAGAACGGTCAACCGTATGCTGTACAGGGCTTGAATGGCGTTAAAATGTATGTAATTATAATTGGTACGATGAAAAATTGTGTAATATGTTTTAAGAAAATGACTGACTTGTAATGTTGTGTAGGAAACGTTATATACGCCTAAAGTACTTCTTAAGTTTGTAAAGTAAATAACCAAGACATTGTATAAAGCAGTAATTTGTTCTATAGAAGGTTTCATTTTTAGGATAATTTATAGGAACTCAACGATTTAGTTTTACTGTAAATGCGGCGTTGACAGTTATTTAAATTAAGTAATTATTTTAAATTATTACACTTTTTTAATTATTTTAAATACGATAGCGAAACCGTCGACTTTATGTACGTAAGATTTATCAAAGAGCAGGATATGTGTTTGAATTCTTATGAATACTTTTGCAGCTACTATTCAGATTACCGTGCCATTATATGAAATTGATAATTTTGTTAGCCCTAAGTAGTGATAACCATTTATATTTTTCAAGACTGTGAGAAATTGTTTTAACATTTTTCTTTCACAGTTCGCAACCAATGCTGCGCTCTATCGATTTTTTTACTCTGGTTGTTTCATTGACAATAACAGACGATTTGTCGTCAATATTGATTATTATCTAGTATTTTTAGTTTAATATTACATTCGTCATTCCTTTCAAATATTTTTCTAGTCCAAGATTATTCAAAGTACAGTAATAGCGAATACTTGTACGTTATGGTCTGTGGACATTTTTAATTTTAAACAATTGACGGATTTAGAACACTATGACAACGTGACAATGTTCTTAGATTTTAATTACTCAACTGTACTTGACATTTATTTTTGTTAATTTGCTTATGATTTTTTAAAGGAATTTGTTGTGTATTGTTTACGCCCTACGTTTTAATTTTGCTTTCGGAAATATTTTCCCGTTCTTCGAATCGGCGTTTTCGACAATTCCAAAGCAAAAGCGGTAGACTAAGTTTTTTTTACTGTTACATTGTAATTTTCAACGTTTGGACTTACTAAGTGTATTATAATGTGTTTTGTATACAGTTCAATTATAGAATTAAAGAGTAAACTTTGAATAAAACATGATGTTATTTTTTTATTTCATATTTTCCTTTTAGTTAGTATCTGAAAGTTACGCGTTTACTGCACGCCAGATCACAATCTTAAATGAACGAATTCATGTTTAAGTGACATTTAAGAAATAAAGTGACATTACTTTTTATTCATGATATAGAGGGTATCTTGCAATTAAGAAAAGTTGACAGTAGTTAAAATAAATGCTAAAAATTCGACATCCAGAAGATAAACTAAAGAAAAGATTTTCCTAAGTCACGGTGAGATATTTGAAAATTTTCATAGTGTACTTAGTGTGTCTTGGTATCATCAAGAAGTATAAAATGCTTTGGTTTTAACGATTCACGCGTGAATCGTTGAATTTTCCCTTTACTAAATTAACCTCATAACCACATGTGTGTATAAAGTTTGTGGTATTTACAAAACACGAATTCGTCCGTTTAAGTTTTACTCTACTAGATCCAATAAGTTTTCATACCAATACTAGAACGTATTGAGAATTTTGATATCAACCATTTTAAATGTGAATGTTGTTACGCCATTATGAGCTATTACTACATATAACATAGCTCTGCTTTTCAACGTACTTTATATAGATACATAATTTGTATAATAATACAATATGAATTAGTATTTAATGTCCCTAGTTACTTGTAAATATAATATAATATATAACGGCGGGTATGCAGCGTATGATGTTTTCGAAATAGGTAATTTTTATATTGATAAAATATACTAAGCGAATATACAAGGTGTCTTATAATTATGCATATCAACGAATTGTAAGATATGGGGTTCCCGTTATTTTCGAATGGGAAATAAGTACTTTATCTAAAATAAATGTAATCTGTATGCATATAATATATGAAACTATCTACAAATAACCGTTTTAATGATTCCATTGACAGATCAAAACATAAATTTAAATGTGTATTGTATAGTGTAAATACATACATAATTATGTTATTTTGATTTGGGTTGATTTTTATTTTGATGTAGAAATTTACGGCCTAACTTTAAATGAAGGTAGTGTTTGAAGCATATTTTTTTATCTTTATAATTTAGTAGTGCTTTGTTTGAAATTGACTCACGAGAATGGATATTTTAATTTTCGTTTTGCTATGTTAAACGCATAAATATTTTTACGAAACTGCAATTTTGCTAACTATCGAATTTCTTTTGGATTAAAATGTTTTTTTTAATTTATTTTCGCTTTGTGGATTAAAATCTTCGATTTATTGTTTACATTTAGTATCAAATGCTTGCAAAATATTTGTGATCATTGACTTCATAAAAAAACTATTAATCTTTAGTAACAGAAAAAATATTGTTGATATTATTGTAATTAAATTAATACCTAAAGCTATTTTATCAGACAAATTATCACAGAATGTTCTCGTTAGAAAAATACAGTTTTATGATTAGGGGAAAGTGGTCAGGCTTCGTACAGTGGGAGCATTCGTACAGTAGTCATATCCCCACAATTGTAAATGTTGATGCTTTTGTATTTGTGTGTAAGTAAGGCCCCTCATGCCCATAGACTCACAACTAAACGAAATAGCACTGCCTCAATAAGCTTCGCCTGGACAAGTCGATATAAGTTTATGGCCTGCATAAGAAATTTTTCGATCCATCTTTGAAAACTTTTATTCCTAATAAGTTTTGCTCGTATTGCTAAAGTAATTTGTAAAATCTATTGGATATGAGCCATATATTACTATGTTAATTTGAATTGGGTTGTTATTTTAATAGTTTTTCTATTTTGAAATATTTTTATGAACAATTTTGGTTGGGGTACCTTCGTACAGTTTCTAATGGGGTAGATTCGTACTTAATAAAGTATAAGAAAAAAAATGCTATGTGTTCTACTAACAAAAATGAAGATACATTTTAAGCTACAGCAAGAAAAACAATTATTTATGTTTTTAAAATAGATCAAACTATGATGAATGTGCAAAAATAGACTCGTTATGTGTGTTTTAAACACGCACCCAAATGGTCAAATTCAAACGTTGATTTTATAATGTGTATTTGTAAAAGTTGTTTGTTTTACATTGTATTTTCAGTTGAAATGACATTTGAGGTGATTTAATTAGTGGTTTGGTGTAAATAATTGTTTACGAAGCTCTGCCCCTCTGTACGAAGCTACCCCACGTGTGGGGAGCTTTCGTACTATTTCCATTTTTTGGAAAATAGGCCGTATCTTTTCCACTTCTCATTAAATCAATACTAAGCTACATTATTATTGAAGCCAAACAACTAGGTTATGCGAAAGCATAAGTATTTTTGGGAAATAGCAATAAGTTATTTTTTTAAAAATCATTGAGTAAAAAGTGTACGAAGGGTGACCACTCTCCCCTATGACATAAACTTATTTCAAAGTAGGTACCTTTTAAAGTTAATGAAAAATCTACATTGTACCGTGATTATCAATAAATGAATAATAATTTTATAAAAAAATATATATGATTTCTCAATTAAGAAAAATACGCCTGCTATGTTGAGAAACAAAAAACCACAATATTATAATGTTGACAGTACTTAAAAAGTAATGTAAAATTATTAAAACTCTTATCTATTTACATTGGCATTTTTTAAGGTTTAATGTGGTTAATTACATTCAACCGTATTGTTTGAAATGATGATAAGTTTAATATTCTATCATCATTGGACCAATTCACATTTTTTTTTCAATATAATTTCGATTACAATAGTTTTATTTGTTCATTAAAAAACTGAGTTGTTTTATATAAGTGTTAGAGATAATAAATGTAGTGTTATGGAATCAATCGTTCGTATAGTTTTCTGTTGGTGTACATTTTACATTTCTTAAGGATTTTCTACTATTTGTCTAAAATGACCACCCGCAGAATAAATATCGAACCACTGCCATTGAAAATTGTATTGTAAGTTTAGCATGTAAGGGTACAATTTCACAAGTTTAAGAATCTGTTCCCTTTCTTATCTTGAAGTATTTGTTGTAACATAACCAGGTTGCTTAAAAAAAGATGCTTTTCTCATAGACAAAAACCCTTTATTTAACTCTCAAGAACTTTTAATGAGTACCTACTTAAGTATCACTTTACTTATGAATGTTTTCCAAGCTGAAATCTTGACAATATGATATTGCACTTTTATAAAAATAATGTTGTGATGAACTGTGGCAGTAGTTACTGCAACTTCCCCATAACATCATTCTTGTCTTTGTATAATAAATCCGAATTCCGATGCCGCGAATTAAAAAAAAGCACTGCCAGTTAGTACAAAATTTAATTAAATTTTCATTAGTTAAAAATGCCTCGCAGAACTTCTCTTTTAATAACATTATTAAGGGTAGCTTCTTAAATTTGTGAAATCATTCATACACGTCATTTTAGACTTGATTTATTCAATTAATATAAGAATTTAATATTAGCAATAAGAGTACCTACTCTTGTGTTCAGACATTTTTCACTCTACATATTAGAATAGTAAACTGTATGTCTTATGAGTATTAATGAATATACATGACGATACTTATTAGAAGTGGCATCAGTAACATTACAACTTCACTTAGAATTAAGAAGTAATTTTTAGTGATTCGTTTTAGTAACATGAGATACATTAATATTCCTGTAAAAAATAGACAATTACTTAATGCAATTTTAATACTGATAAAAAAATCTTCTTTTACTTTTTTTTTTGATTTGATGTTTGGTCTATTGCAAAAAACGTCGTTTTCTTTTTTTATTTATTCTGAGCTGAAGTCCAGTCTGTGACCTGTCACTTCTAAAAAGTGTCGTAATGTAATTATTTTTAATCAACCTGTGAAACGTGTTGCGGTTAATATTTGAAAAAAAAGTGTAAATTTTTACCCAAAATACTGTAATCTTACCTTGTAGTATAAGAATAGGAATGTGTAAAGACCGTGGGAAAATGCGTAGTAACTACAAAAGTTATGTTAGTGAGTGACTGAAAGATATATGGACATTATATCTTTGACCTAAAGTAAGTAGCCAATAAGAGGTATGTTTATAATTTGTTTATATCATAAAAATGTTCAATTCCAATAAAAGCTAAAAATTGAATTTATTCTAGCGTTTCATTTTTGTTTCGTAATTCCATTTCATTGAAGTGTGGGGTTGTTTGTTTGTTTGTTTGTACATGATTATGTGCGCTGGTATGTAAGTTTTAACTAAACAGTAAACATTTTGTTTACCTACTCTTTGGTTTGTTGTTATTATTATTTAAATATTAACTGTAATTTGTTTATGTTCAGTAACTGATGTTTTTCTTTATTTCTGAACTTGCTCTAATTTTGGAAAATGCGGAATGTTTTATTGAACTATTATCGATTTCATTGGTTAAAATATATACATGTGTTCAAATTTAATGGCAGTAATTTCTTAAGACCTTCCATTTCATAAGAATTAAAGACGTGCTACTACGATACGTCCGAACGTGTGAAACGATTCGAAACAATAACGCTAACCAATAAAAAAATCTATTGTAAGAAATAAAAATAATAAATTATAAAAATTAATTATAAAATAATTAAATCTTTTAATAATATTTGATTCCGGTCGTTTTTTCTTCTTCTTAGCTATTTTCAACCATCAAATTGGTGTAGGCATCCTTCAGGTAACGCCATCTAGTACAAGATCGACCTAGATTCCGTTTAAAAAAAACGAAGTTAAAAAAAATATTATTTTTACTTTGGATAATAAAAAAAACTGAAATTCAATATTAATATCAAATAAGATTTTTTCCATACCGTAAAATTCATTTTTATATTCGATTCGTTAATTTAGAATTAAATCTAAAACAAGTTTAAAAAAAAATGGAGTGGGAGTGACACGTCATTTTTTATGCGGGTAGATTTTAGTCATAAAACGACAGTGGTCTCGAATCGTTCCGCACGTTCGGACGTATCGTGGTCGGTCGTCTTTAATTCTTTTGCATCATTCTTGCACTTCGCGAGTGTTGTTTGTTAGTGTGTGAAAAAGTGATTGTGTTTGTAGGGCGTATCTCCAAAAAAAATTTCATTATTTATAAGTTAATGAAGGTATTTAAGTATGTCGATCCGTTCCCTAGCATCCATAGTACAAGCTTCGAGCTTAGTTTGGGGCTAGGCAATTGGTGTGTTGTCAAATAAATTTATTATAAGTAATTATTATTTATCCTGAACAAAACTGGTGGATTCGAAAAACAGCATAATCCGCAAAAAATGTTTTAATAGGCAGGTTAGGATTCTAATGAGGTATCATATTGAAAATAATGAATATTTTATAGTTTTTTTAAAGAAATACTGTTGATGATAACTATGAAATGTTATAAAAAAAAAAATTTTTTTTGGAGATTAATTTTTGTCGGTTAATGTAACAAAAATTCCGTTGTCAGAAAACACTGTTCTTTCGCAAAATTGTGTTCAGTGGTGTTAATCTGCGTGTGTTTTATTGTGTGAAATGTGAATCAGTGACGTATCCGGTGGTAGAAGAATCGAGAAGGAGCTCACTCTTTGTAAGCGGTAACATCACACTAGAAGGAGAAATCAGGTCAGTGGCATGCTCCTTTCTTACCATATTTCCATATAATCTGTGACTTATCAGCTGTAGGTACCTATATAGCTTACAAAAGATATATTACGCCTTTTAACCACCCGATGGCGTTTCAGCAAGTGCACCAAAAAGCGTAGTAGTGGACGCCCTTAGTCCAGGTGCAGTTACGATCTGTGCAAGATGGCGAGCGGAACCTGGATACGAGTCGCCGAGGTTCAGGCTTTGTAGGTAGTCCTAGGAGAGGTCTATGTCCAGCAGTAGACTGCAATAGGCTAATGATAAAACGCCCATGTCGTATCAAAATGTCATATCACATGGGACTCATCTCTTTCAATGGTTTATTTTGTTGTCACTTCTTTTCGTCACTGGAACACATTTTGTTAAAAGCGCAACGTGGACGTTTTTTCGAACTAAAAAAGTTAGTGGCTGTTTTTTAGGGTGTTGCAGGCGTGTTTACTTTAATCCTTTTTAAACTTAGTAAAGTAGTAAGAAAAATCGAATTTCGGCGTGATTCAGCCTGCAATGCATTTTCTTTACGACGCACAACCCCATGCCGAAATTACCTCGCATTATATCAACAAAACTAAATTAGGACTATACAATTATTATAGCGACTGAGTGCGGTAACCAAATCTTAAGTGGAGAATCTACATCTACGTTGGAGATTTTTGATACGTATGTTTTCGATTTTGATTACAATGCAGTACAAATACCTACTACATTCATGCTAGGGTAAAATAAAAAAAAATACGAATTCCCACTGCTAGGGACTCGACAGTGGATTTAATGGAATGGATATTCCACAATGGAAATATTTCAAACAAAAAACTGCGCCGTCTACCAAATTTTAGTACGGAATCGTAATTCTAACCTCAAATTGGTGGCTTTCCCGCCAATCAACCTCGGTGCGGTTTTATTTTCCAAAGCGTCGTCCTGACATTGTTTTAACGTTGGTGCCATTTTATTTGTAAACAATTTTCATTAAATGAATTTTCTCAGAGTTAAAATTGGGAATTCTCGAGTTTTACACAATACCTATTCATTTTTGGCCAGGGCATTTTTCTGTTTTGATCCGCTAGGATGACTCCAATAAGGTAGGCTTTTACGTAGATGCGTTTTTAGCCGTAAAAATCTTCAGGTACACCTTATAACATTTATCATTACTTACTTTATTATCTATACTTATAATAAATCTGTAGAGAGGTCAATTCTGTACATTTAATATATTTTCAAAATAACTATCAGGGGGTGATTAGTGATCGATGCTGATGCCAAAAATGCAATCAGTAAAATTTTTGTCTGTCTGTCTGTCTATATGTTCCTTATAGAAACAAAAACTACTGGACGGATTTTGACGAAACTTGGCACAATTATTCTTCATACTCTTGGGCATATTATAGGATACTTTTCATCACGCTACAATCAACAGGAGCAGCATAGTGAAGGGAAATGTGGGGAAAACGGGAGAATTTACTCCATTTCTTAAGCTTCAGTCGCGTGTGCAGCCTTAATGGTTAAAGTCACATAGAAATCATGTATGACGGAAATATTCTACATAAAATTTCCTAAAAAATATCCCCCAACAGCATTTGTCTATCTTTTATGTTTGACTCACAATAACACGTGTAACTCATGATCCAAATTGGTTTGAACGCGATAAGCTCAGGAACTACTGGTTCGAATTGACAAAATATTTTGTGTTGGATAGTCCACTTACAATATGTCGAGCTATCTATAGTAACACTGTGTGCGGAAACCGTTACACACTCGGACGGAGTCGCTGGCGGCCGCTAGTACGTAATAATTTGAATGAAATCACTTGATATTTTTATTGAATCCCATCCTAGTTTTGACTGTAGAAAAGATGCCTTACTTTCATACATAATAATCATACAAATTTTATTTGTCCATCAATCGCGTTGAAACAACTGAGTGGATTTTGATAAAATTTGTTATACAGGCAGGGTATTAGCTAACTTAGGTGATATGAACCTACTTTTATCCCGATTAAATGCTACCATGGTATCTAAAACAGGGATCTTGACAACGCTGGAAAAGCCGCGGGTAAAAACTAGTATTATCATAAATCATACTATGCCAGTAGGTATGCACCGGCGGAACGTAATAAAATTTAAGTTCGAACAACAAAATCTTAAGTTATGATTTACCTACGTTTAAGCAGAATTTATCAACGCGGCTTTAAGTCTGGCTTCTTGCCAATTTCGACTATATCCTCACCGAAATGTTGCCACACTTTATTTTATTTTTATACAACCTAACTTTATTTAGGTACTTAAGTTTGTTTCGGTTTTATTTTTTAAAACTTATTATGTACTCGATGGTCTAGTGCAGTCTTTCCCAAAGTGAGCGATAACGCCCCCTTGTGGGCGCTACAGGTCTCTTAAACAACGACTTGTAAACATCAACTAATATAAATTAAAACATTGCTCAAACATCGTTCTATATTTCTCTCCGCGTAGTTCATATATCTGTCCTATTTTATTGAATATAGGGGGCGCTAAAAAATATTTATTCTCAAAATGGGCAGTAGTCAAAATAAGTTTGGGAACCACTGGACTCTAGTGGTTTAAGCACAGCCGTGGTTCGATTCCTGAGTCGGGTAAATGTGTGTCGGTTTTTTCGAACACAGCATGGGTTTGTGATCACCAATCCGCATTTAGCAAGGTGATTAAGCCAAAGCTGATCTTTGTAACGAAAACATGATTTTAAATTATGGATGCTTTTTCCCTGCAGTGAGACATTACCTAATAGGTTGATAATTTGCTTTTCTTTTTTATTAAACACTAGCGGCCCGCCCCGGCTTCGCCCGTGGTACTTGTTCACTATTTAATGGATGATATTATACATAAAAACCTTCCTCATGAGTTACTCTATCTATTAAAAAAAACCGCATCAAAATCCGTGGCGTAGTTTTAAAGATTTAAGCGTTCATAGGGACATACAACATACAACATGACAGAAAAAGCGACTTTGTTTTATACTAAGTATGTACTTAGTGATAGGTAGGTACAAAATTATTTGCTTTGATGGGCTTCTCGTTCTTATTAACCTGAGCCTTTCTAAGTTGCTGATCTGGTTGTTTACTTTTTCAAACGCCAAAATTAATAAATTTAAAACCGTACATTTAATAAAAAAAAAAATTAAAGTAATAGCTCATGAAGATAATTTGACGGGCCGATGAAATATTTGTAGAGATACTTTCTTCTGGATAAAGTGACAAATTCAGTCAATGTTTCTATCACCAAGATCCGAAAATATACTCAAGATTTTATGTTGTAAGTTGGCAACATTGACTCGAGTCAACTACCAATTTTCACGCCCCATTGAACAGTATGGCTTTGCCCCGAAAATGAGGATAGGTTTAAAGCAATTTCACAGTGATTTAGAAGGAACAAAGTAACAAATAATACGCTTAAATTATAGTAAACCTGCCTAGAGTTTTACCTTATACTTATACGTACTCGTAAATAAATAATATTAGAAAGTATTTCTGTAGGTACAGTTAAGCATTCAGAGATTTCGTTCAGCGATTTGACTGGCTCGCTGGTTATTGGAACATAGTTATATACAAAATTATTAAACAGGTTCACTAACAACTTACACTTTAGTACCTACATGTTTTACCTGAATAATAATATTTTTTTAATTTAATGTAAAGTCACTTACAGCAAAACAACACGACGTAACAAAAAAATACCATTTCTTTCATGCACAACTTCCATATTTACAATTAACATTTAATGTAATCTAAAGTACTGATCTGCTAAACCGAGGTTGGCAAGTTCGAATCCCGCTAGGACCAAATGTTTGTGTGACGTACTCTAGTAGTCGCGAATACGTAGATTACAAAAATAAGGTAATCTACATAGTTCAGTTGAATTTATAGATAAATATTTCTGGACTAAATAAATATTCTTGACATTATTTACACAGCGCCATCTTGCCCCAAACTAAGCATTAGCTTGGGCTATGGGTGCCAGACAACGGAGAAATATTACTTGTATACTTTTTTGTTTGTAAATATATACATATTATACATAGAAACACCCAGACCGATACAAACAGACAAGTTCATGCACACAAATGTTTGTAGGTACCGTGCGGGGATCGAACCCGCGACCTTTGGAGTAATAGCCGACTTCTCGACCATTACACCAAACGGCCCGTCTAGATAAAGCTAAATAATACCTACAACCTACAAAGCATCTAAATCCTTCAAAAATCATTAGATAACAACTACTCTACATCTAACGACCGAAATCGCCAAAGTTTCGTAAGTTTAACTTAATTTCTCCTTCCTTGCAATTTGCATTGGAACATTGCGCTCGTCATTACAAATTCATACAAAGCCCTAACAAATACTGGAACAAATCAAACCCTTTTCAAAGGGCCTTTGTTGAGCACGGAAATGAGTCGAGTGCGGCAAAAACAATGTTTCCCGCGGAAAGTACGGTCTGCAGCGACAGCGTTCTCTATGATTGAAACATTTTTTTTTATAAATTGACATTACTAGATGACAAACAGGATGATTGCGGTCGTAAAAATCGGTATAGCCTCGAAACTATTTAATGATTAGATTAAAGTTTTGATTGACAAATTGTTACAGAACAATATATTGAGCAAGAGAGTAGTTAATACCTATACTCTTGCTTAATATTTGGGACAAGTTAGTTTATGCTCGATGTAAAAAAATGTATCTCACAAAAAAATTTTTTCGCTACAGCAAAGGCAGAAGAATAACCAATAATTGTATATTGACATCATCTTTTTTTATTAGCATCATCACACTTTCCAAGTCTACTGCCGGAAATAGGCACCCCAAGGGATTATAATATTCAAAACCAATTTTGACACTATGTTTCGGAAAACTCATTTTTTATCATGAAAAAATAATAGTTTAACACTGACTTTTCTGCCGACCGTACACCGGGTTAAGCGAAAACAAATTCAGGTGTTTACAGCGCTGTGTCCGAGCACCGTCAATTAGTGGTTACGAGCCACGGTCTCCACTGCTGAGGGACATGGAAATTACAAAATCATTTTGGAATATTATTTTTCATTTTACCAGTTTCTGTACTGGGATTTTTTTTTAACCTAGAAGATGCAAGTTTTAAGTTTTCGCTTAGCATTTACCTTCGGCTTTGCCCTCAGAAGATTGCAGGTTACTTAAATCTGTATTAGACATTATAAGTATTTTAGTAAATTAGTAGTTACGAGGCACGGCCGTCTCCAACGTTGCGAGACATGGAAATTACAAAATCATTTTGGAATATTATTTTTCATTTTACCAGTTTTCATACTGCGTTTTTTTTTAACCTAGAAGATGCAATTTTTTTGTGTTCGCTTAGCAATTATCTACAGCTTTTCTCTCAGATAAATTAGAGGGTACTAAAATCTGGTTTACACAATCATCATGTCTTTAATAAATAACAGGTTATGACTTAAGAGCCACGAACGTCTCCAACGTTGAGGGACATGGAAATTTCAAAATCATTTTGGAATATTATTTTACATTTTACAGAATGTTGCATTAATAATATTTTTTATTTTTTTTATCAACTAAAGGACATGTCCATAAATGTATGGACAAAAAACCCAGAATCGACAGGAATGAAATGTATACCAGTGAATTGGCATTGAAATGTAATATAATGTTACCAAGGGAGGAACTCTGAAATCGTTATAGTATAGGAGCTAGAAGCAAAATAAAATAAGGAAAAAATTCGTTCAAAACAATAATAAAATAAGTTTACGTCATGTTATGACTTAACAGGACGATGTTTTAATGTTGTATCACTTATGATAATTATCATCATCATCTTTCACAAGCAACAGTAACATAATATCAACATCATATTAAATCACAACATAGCAAACACTCTGTTTTTTGAATATTTTTTACTTCTGGCCCATGGATTTGGATACTTCAATCGTTACAGTACTGTGTGAATTATAATAATACCCTCCGGCCGTATTCGGCCATGGCGGATGATCTTACGATCAGCCAGGTACGCAGGATATATTATAGTGCACAAGTGAGTGCGCAAGCACAGGTGCACTCCCTATTCCTTCACTCTCATAATTCGGTGGGACAGCAATCTGACACGACCGTAGAGAGATCAGGCGTAGGACCAACGGCTTAACGTGCCTTCCGAAGCACGGAGGAGCTCGAGATGAAATTTTTCGGTCACCCATCCGATGACTGGCATCTGCGAACTGTTATAAGATGTGGGCCGGAAAGGTTTTTAAAAAAAATAATTATTTGATTTAGACGACCCTTGGACAGCCTGTCCCGACGATGGTTGAAAACGGACTAACTACGGGCTCGCGGTAGCGAGCCTGCCTAACTGAAAACGCTGATCAGGCAATTTGTTCCTGTCAGCCATATGGTTGACATCCCTGGGATATAACAGAACGTTGCTTAACTTTAGCAACCGCAGGCCGAGTGCGCTAATCACTGCGCCATCGAGCTCCTCAAATGTGTTTTTTTTTTTTTTACCTTTGTTATTGGTAATTCTGTGGCTCATCATCAATTCTGTGGCTAAAGATTGCAAATATAAAAATAATCGGTATAGTATAGGAGCAAAGAACCATGTTGTGGGTAGAATATCGTTGTTATTATGTTGCTGTTGCTTGTGAAATGTGTTGCTGATAATTATCGCAAATGAAACAACATTAAAACAACGTCATATTAAGCTATAACATGAAGTAAACTTTGTTTTGAACGATTTTATTCCCTATTTTATTTTGCTCCTAGCTCCTATACTATAACGATTTCAGAGTTGCCCCTTTGGTAACATTACATTATATTCCAATGTCAATCCACTGGTATACATTTCATTCCTGTCGAATCTGGGTCATTTTATGGACATCACCTTTCAAAACAAAAGCTCGCGTCTTGGATGCAAATAAAGAAAGTACCTAGTATCGAAATATATAATAATATGAACTCTTTAGCCTTTTTTAAACAGCAAAAAGAATTGCACTTACAAAAGAATTTCTCACTTTAAAGGTATTTCCTATACCAAGAATAGTTCTGAACTTTATGCCAGCATTTCACAAGAGGTAATTAAGTGGCATGAAAACACGTTCATTTAGAGTTAAATCGAAGTGCCACTATGCAAAACACATTAGGCCTCCGTAATTGTGATTAATATGGCAACACTGGCCGTCGCTTCTGTGAATTTCACATGCTCTGTTCTTTGGAAAATCTTGGGGGTTTGAGCCACTAGGATACCAATAAAATAATACGTATAAAAATGTACCAACTTTGTTATTAAGTATAGTATTGGAGTGAAGTGTAATTGAATGTCCTATGTAAGGGAAATCACATTATAATAATGGGTCCTGGTTCAATCACTAAACTAACCAAATGTGAATTAAAATATCAAAAGATTTTTTCCTTTTATATTTCCCGGTTTGATTCCCGTTCGGGACAAACGTTTGTGTGCATGAACATGTCTGTTTGTCCTGATTATAATTATGTATCTACATATTTGAGTTCTTTTTAGGGTTCCGTAGCCAAAATGGCAAAAAAACGGAACCCTTATAGATTCGTCATGTCTGTCTGTCTGTCTGTCTGTCTGTCTGTCTGTCTGTCTGTCCGCCAGTCTGTCACAGCCACTTTTTTCCGAAACTATAAGTACTATACTATTGAAACTTGGTGAGTAGATGTATTCTGTGAACCGCAACAAGGTTTTCACACGAACATAGAAAAAAAAAGAAAAAAATGGGGTGTCCCCATAGTTAGAACTGAAACTGAAAATTTTTTTTTCATTGAACATATACGTGTGGGGTATCTATGGATAGGTCTTTAAAAATTATATAGAGGTTTCTAAGCTCATTTTTTTCTTAAGTGAATACTTTGCGTGACAGACTCTTCCAAAGTGGAAAAAAGTGTGTCCCCCCCCCTCTAACTTCTAAAGTAAGAGGCTGATAAATCTGAAATAAATATATAATGTACATTACCATAAAAACTACCAACGAAAATTGGTTCGAACGAAATCTATTGAGTAGTTTTTTTAATACATCAAAAATATAATTTGTACGGAACCCTCAGTGCGGGAGTCCGACTCGCACTTGGCCAATTTTTAATACCTACCACTGTTGATCCTGATATCTGCAACAATGTCTGCAACACAGGACAGTGATAAATTACTTAACAAGGAGTCAGGTGTGTGTAATGTTGTGAAATAATTATTTATGCCATTAGTACCTATATTAAAATTTAGTAAGGCATTAATTAAGTAAGGCAATAAAGGAAATGTTGTTATTCATTATGATATGAATTTGTCGTATTTTATAGCGTTTAAACGCACAAAATGATACACATAAACACAGTTATTTGTGGTGTCTTGGTGAAATAACCTTTTGCTTGTAATGTAGGAAGCGGTGGCGGAAATAATAGTCTCCTTCCATTGTGAATTCTTACAATGTACACCCTCATTTGTAATAAACTGTGTGTTTTAGCTTGCAAAGAAAGACATTTAAGAATGCTATTAGTGCATACTGCCATCGACGGTCTAGGCATTTCGTAGGACTTTGCTTTTGAGTACCAACTATAATTAGTATATAACATAACAATATTGATTGGAAGTATTTCAACAAAAAGGATCCAACCCAAGCCAACAAAAAGGAGCCAACCCAGACAGTTTTGAAGATGAGTTTTAAACTTGGATCTGGATTCTTCCTAAATAAATTTATTTATTAGCTTGCCACATGGTGTAAAAAAAATCTAGGTACTTGAATTTTTTTGATAGAAGTTGTGAGAAATCCTCGTTGATGAAGTCGCCAGCGGCCGCTAGTAGTAAGACAATAAAAGAAGAACAGAAACATTACTGATAGAATTAATAAATGAGACTTAATAACGAACGTTACATAATGTTTTTATTGACTCTTGTATACCTACCCGTATGACATACATAAGATCCTTTATCTACAGATTTTTCCTCATTGAAGAAGCCATTCTGTATAAATTTGGAAAGTTTCCTCTCATTCCGTAAAAATACTCTTCCAAACTTTAAATTAATTTGAATCTAAGTTCGTTTATTCATTTATTATCTCAAAATTAAGTAAGTCTGAAACGTAAACAGCCATTTCGATACGAATTTGATGTTTAACTTAAATGTTGGATTTGAAACTTTCTATTGAAAAGATGAGTTATAATAAATTACTGTCATTCTGGTGAAATTGTCTCTAACTAAGGCTTCTATTAATAAAACTTTGCTGATTTTGAATTCTGATTACGAATCAAGTTTAAGTTAAAGGCAATCTACTGATTTACTCAGCTAAGATTTGAAATAAGGTAATTCAAAATTGGCTTTTAAGTAAAGGGTAATGAATTGGAAAGATTCGAGCATTAAACTCAGCTGAAAAATTAAATGTACTATTTGAAGGATATATTTCACCAATAACGCTTTTTAGGGTTCCGTAGTCTACTAGAAACCCTTATAGTTTCGTCATGTCTGTCTGTCTGTCTGTCCTGGTTTTATAATCAACTAGCGGCCGCCCGCGATTTCGTCCGCGTGGATCTCGGTTTCCTCACACACAGTGTTATACTATAGCTTAAAGCATGCATCGATAAATGGATTATACAACACACAATTTTTTTTTCAATTCGATCCAGTATTTACCTAAGCTTAGCGCTTTCAAACAAACAAACAAACTCTTTAGCTTTATTATATTGGTATAGAAGCGGTATTTTCAATTAATATTCAAAGGTCAGCATTTTACGCATAACACATACAATATACGAACACCGAGCGCTAGTATTAAAAAGGTCCTTCAATCACTATCTGGAGTTAGATCATGTCAAAATTTTCTGGAACCCAAGAAAATTAGGTGCCCTTCATAAATTACTAACAAAAGGTCTCTTATAAACCGTATTGTGAGCAGTCACTAAACCAAATGTACATAATAAACTTCGCTCAGAAACGATCTCCATATATTACGAAAGGGAGGTCAATATACATAATTCTGCGTTTTTTATGAACTCTCCTAACAATGGTAATATCCTTGTTGTGGTCTTTATTTTTTGCTGAAGAATCCTTATTAGATATAAAGCTTAGAGAGGATTCTGTTCTCTTCGCAAATATGACGGGGCACTTGAATTTTCCGTTAGGGATGGCATATTGGTACAAATCATGATACGACAATGGATAGAGCTCTTAAGATAGAATTAACTAAGTATCTATTTATACTTTATCTAATAACAACGCCTCGAAGGGCTAGTGGTTTAAGTGCCGTGCCGTGGTCCAAAGGTTCGATTCCTGGGTCGGGCAAAATTTGTGTCAATTTTCTTTACACAGCCCGGGTTTGTAATCACTGGATTTAGATTAAGCCAAAATGGAGGTTTTTGCCCTGCAGTAGGACATTAATAGGCTGCTACCAAGAACGACAGTTTCTTAAAACGCTTAACATAAAATAGGAAACAAAAACACCACATTACGGACTTAAAAAGTGGTAATTCAATGTTCATGGATACGATGCGAATATGTTTGAAGGTATTTTTTACTGGCAAACAGACCCATTCTGGCTTTCCTAGAATTTAAAACCGGATATTAAATGAGCTGTGAAACTAACAGCGTTGGGTGAAAAATAAATTAACAAAGTATACCGAAAAAGTCTGTGGATGTCCTTGCCGCTCGTCAAATTTCATTGGATTGATGAAAAACTGCCTTTCAAAGAAATATGGATGTTGGATGACACCAGCCTCCAGTACAGTCGGCGTCAAATATAAAGTAAAAGTGAGTTCAAATAAATAGACGCAACCAAATAGTCAATAATATAGGGACAAACATAGTTCCCATATTGATGACAACATTAAATTCGTCACTACACGTACACAAGTCACTTTATTTAACATTTCTTTTAAGAGATTTTTAACATAAAAGGTATAATAAACTGACACATTTGGATATTGAAAAAATAATAATATTTATCCTTAAATGTTAAAAATACTCATATCCTTACTATACTAATATTATAAATAAGAAAGTGAGTTTGTCCCGCTTTTACGCCGTAACTACTGAACCGATTGCATTGAAATTTTGAAGGCGTAAAGTAAGAAGTCCAGATTATATTGTTAATTGGATACGATGGGGTTGGCATGTCTCTATAGACAAAACCCCCAGAAAAATAAAGAGAAAAAGAAAGAGGAAGTCCAGATTAAATAATAGGGTTATTTTTTACCCCGGAAAAAAATGGTATTGATTGCAAACAATATTGTTTGCAATACCCAATTTCAAGAGGGCGAAGCCGCGGGCGGAGAGATAGTCTGTAATTAACGGATAACTTCAATTGACTTATTTATCAACGATATATATACTCAGTCGGGTCATAAGTTCTGTCATAAACATTTTAGGAAATTATTGATACACCTTTGGAGATATACATAAAAAATATATATGAAATGAAAGGTTATTTAATTTGCAATATAATTTTATCAACATCATTTGAAATGTCCTCCTCCATTTTGGACAGATGCCTTTAATCTACGAAGACAGTCAGCCATCACTGCACGCACCATATTCATACACCTTTCTTTCGCTGATTTGACCAGAAACGCTCGGAGAGACACCAAATTCTGGTGAGGTTAAGTACCGACTTTCCCCTTCAAATATTGGTATAACTTGTAATACCATCGGTTTAAACGTGGACTAGAAGAGAGCCGGTGTTCATGCCGGGTGAAGTCAATTCCGCGCGTCGTGAACCAGTATTTCGTGCTTCGGGCCAAATGAGTCGGTGTACAGTCCTGTTGGAATGTCGTATGTCTGTTCTTGATTATTATTTAAGATAAAGGTTGTACTACGCTTGTTAGGACATTATTTTGATATAGTACGGCCTTGATTTTCCCCCTTTTTTACCGAAAAACACCTCAGTTATGCCTGAATACGAGAGTCCAAGGCAAATCATGAATGAGTAAGAGTGAAAACTGCACTGGTCCCTCAAAATACACGAGCTTGCTTCTTCACTAATGAGGGCATACACTTTATCATTTTGTTTGTGATAGTTTAAACCTATCATTAAAAAAAAAGACATGCAAAAAAAGAATTTCGCAGTTTTTTTTCCAGCGTGCCGTCGTAACAGAGCCCGGGATCTTTCCAGCTTAATTTTCTTTATACGATCATTTGAAAAAATCCAGTCTTCTAACAATAAGCACGTGGTTTCAGGTTTTTATTTAGCACTCTTTTTAGTTTGGTTCTGTTTAGCCACAGCTGGAGGGCTAGCGTTTTTTGTTTACGCACGGGATTTTTTTCGTTTGACGCCTTCACTGCTCTGATGACCGCTAGTGTTTTTAAAAGAGCAAGGTCTGCCGCTTCTTTTACGATTTTGAAATCTCGAGACTTCAGTGTATCGAATCATAGTACAATAAAAGAAATAGGACGCTTTTTTCAACTTTTGTACGAAATTGAAAATCACCTTCTATGAGTTACAACAACGGTGCAACGGAAAACCCGTGACTCTATTGTCTTTGATCGTCCATTCCATATTCAAATATGTATAAAAATAATTAGTTCTTCTATTTCCGATATGAATAAATGTTCTATTTTTTAAATTAGTCGCAGAAAATCTGGTCGGTCTTCAAAACTCAAAATTATAAGGTTGTGACAGAACTTATGACCCGACTGTGTATACTTGTATATACGTAAATCGTTTTCATCTAAATTATTGAGCCTCACTAACAAGAGTTTAAGCCTCACATCACTTCTCCAATTAGCGCAGAAAATTTTAGTGACAAGAGGTCATATGCCTTCCAAAGGGGTGGGGGTTGTCAACGACCCCTATGATACTATTACCCTCACTTTCAATCTGTGCTTTAGAGAAAGGGTCGAGAAAACAAACAAAAACTGCCTGCAACGACTGGAATGTTCCGATTAGGGCTGCGCTCATTAACTGAATATTTAATCTGTATAGCAGAGTTAGGAACTTGGTTAGGGGAGTCTAATCAGGTATACTCAATAAGATAAGCATTTGCGTATTTATATATTCATATATTTAGTCTAAGAGCCTTTCACTTACCAGTACATTCCTTAAAAGAGAATTGATCTGATGAAGATATCAACTGTTTAGAAAAACCCTAAATGTAATAAAGTACCTAAATGAATAATGCTTTTTTTTTCTAATTGCGTAAATCTTACCTAGATATAACTTCAACAGATTTTTTTTCTGAAGAGATTGGAAGTTTTTTTTGTTTATTTTACCTACTTTTTACTTCTCAGGTTGCTTCCCTTCCAAGCCATGTGAGTTAGGCAAAGCACTTTTGTTCAGTTAATATACTTTATGCACCCAATAAATACTAGTAAATTCTCGTAGATACAGCGCCAATATTGGCTGATAAAGCCTAGATCATGATGAAAGAAAATTATTATCTACCCCAAAAACACTTTTGTAGCCCCTAACCCAACATCCCTAGCTTGGATTGTTAATCCCGCGTCAAATCATAGGGTTCTAGTGTTTTGTGCCGCTCGTTAAAATGTTTTGCTCTAGTTCACCTGCCCTTGCCTAGTTAGACGTTGAAGGAAAGGGAGAGAACGCGAAAACTGCCTTTAAGGGCGGTTCCTGTGACCCTTTGTAGCGATAGAAAGTAAGTGATCTGATTAAGCAGTTGTGATGTACGAGATCGTTTTACTCTTGTCATATATTTAAAGGGTTGAGTATCGTTTTTATTAGGCAGAGGAAGGGAGATGAGTATTATATTGACTGCCTCTGTAGTGGTTAGAGAGCATGGCTTCAACCCCAGAGAACAGAAAATAATGTTATGGATAACACAAGCCTATCTGTGAAGGGTAATTCCTTGGCACCTTTTTTTGTAGTTTTAATACGCGAAAAGTTTAACTGGCACAAAAGACGTCAGATAGCGTAATGGCAGGTCGGCATGGTAATAGGATTACTGTTGAGAAAGTGCGCGAATGACGATTATTTACATCTATGTATCGTACGTAGGTGCGTATTTACGAGTATATACAGCTGGACATGCTTTTAGGTGCATCACTTGTTATGTAGGAAACGCAGAGTTCTTTGAAGATAAGAATTTAAAAAAGTAGATTTTACTTCAATTGGGAAATGCACGATTGAATTGCTGGAATTTGAGTGCAGATGAACTCAAAGCATACCTCTGTTACTTGAGTTCAGGTATTGGAGCATCGATATTTAAATTGTATCTCTTGGAGATCAATAGTGGGATCGACTTTTCTGTATGTAATTTATATTTTCATATTTTTCGAAAACGGCTTTACTTATGTGTAAAGGATTTTATTTCGCAGAGGATAATAATAATTATATCCATGTGTAGATGGAGATATGTACGTAAGGTACCTGCGGTAAATAAGGCGCAGGGGGTAATAAGGCCCACATTTTAAATTTCACGGAAATACATTTCTATAAAACTTCACTGTTTACGCACACTTGCAAAATGTCTGTGTGAATTTCTCCAAATTGGTCGGAAGTCGCCAGCGCCGCTATCCTGCCGGTCACCTGCGATGCGATGGTGGAGTGGCTGGCTACTGTGCAATTTTATAATTTTTATGTCAAGAAACTGTAAGTATTTTTACGTTTAATTCAATGATTCACTTATATTGCTGTATTTATTATTTTATGTATGTGTTGTACAATACAAAGGAAATGGCTTTTCCGATTCGGAGTTAGAGATTTTAGGTTTATTAGGTTATTTTGTAAAAACATGGCATGAGGTTAATAAGGCCCATTTCAACGGTACATGGGCCTTATTGGCCTCTTAATATTTGAGTATCAGATTGCTTGTTTTTTGTGTTCCAGGTCAATGAACTATGTAAATTTTACTGTCAATATATGTATCATTGTTACAGATTTTGATTAAAATGTCTCCAAAGTCCAAAGAAGAGAGCTCAGTGGACCGAAGAAAAATAAAATTTTGGTGGGACTGTGAATTAACAAGATAGTTATATTTTACCGTCTCAGTCTAATTCAATTTGTTTTATAATTATTGTTTTGTTTGGATTTTGTTTGCAGAAGATTATTATTACTTTTATTTTAAAAGTATATTTTTTGTTCTAGGAATATTATATAGAGAACTCAGTTAGGTTCTTACCTTTAATTAAAGTCTGATTATAAGTGTTATAAATTAATATGAAAAAAACATATATTCTTTGTTTAATAAGAAAATAACTGATTATTTTAAGTGTTCAATGTAGTAGAAGCACAGCATGTACCTACAAAACATGCTTCTACTAAGTAACTTAATTAGGACCACTAGTTATTTGAAATCAATTAATTGTCTATAGTTAATATTAAGAGGCCAATAAGGCTCACGTTTAATAAACAAAGGAAAATGATTAAATGAGTAAAAAAACAACCATTTACTTTTATTTTAACTGATTTTTAGGTAAATTTAGGACACTTGTATTAAAAAATAAAACGATTTTTTATATGGGCCTTAATATACAACCGTAGTATAATAAGGCCCTTAAGAAGGGTTTTAAAAAAGTATATTTACTTTTTAAAATACATGCGTTTCTTAATAGTTTTACACCATTTATTACAGCAACATAAACAAGCTATGTAAACAATAAGTTTTTGATATCTTATACGCACTATTCTCAGATTTATAGCCATTTTCTTTTAAGTGGGCCTTAATTGCCGCCGGTACCTTATAAGTAGGTAAACTATGTGAGTGTTTGTTGCATCTGATAACCGCGATACATATGCCTGAGCTAATTGGAACTTTAGCCAACTTTGGTATCAGAACAAACTACATAAAGCATCATGCTGCTTTGAAAGGACGTTGATCAATTCTACCCCCAATGGGATATAAAATAGGGGCTGAAAGTTTGTCTTAAATAAAGTAAATTTTAAACTGATTGGGCTGAGACTTTGCATGCGTATAGGTACTATGACATATGAGTAGGCATCCCCTAAGAAAAGAGTGTTATAATTTCTATCCCTAAATGGATAAAATTATAGATGATGAAGAAACGGAAGTACACGCGGACGAAGTCGCGGTCGGCCGCTAGTACCCAATAAAACCTTTCTCGAAGTCCCATGACGTTTAGAAATAATAAATCTTCGTATATTTTTGCATCCTTATACCTTGTATCTGCCGTAAATCTTACCAAGCGGTACCTAGTCTTTGAGTGAAGTCCGAAATTAATTAAATTCAAATTAAAACGTTTTGTGGTCGCCCATCGTACCTACGTGTCTGAAGGCCCAATTAGATTAGTTGTGTACCTATCTTGGAGGTCGAGTTTACATTACTAAGTAAAATTAAGGTCTTTTGCCCTTTGAGAAGATTTTCAATGTCATTCGACGTGTGGAAATGATATTCTGAACGTTAGGTATTGAGGAAAAGGGAGATGATTTAGCACTTGTACATCTGCAGGGCAATTAGGTGAATGAACAAAACTTTATTTTTATTTATTTTTCAGTTCAGGAACATCTACAATGTGTTTTTATTTCATTGGTATCAGGGCCGAGGCCATAGACATTTGCAGTAAAACAAAAGCTTTCTTTACATTGTTATTCGCCCTGGATGGGACTCAAACTTACGACCCAATTTCTGACACATGAAGCGTGTTTTAACCAAAACTGACAATATTTTTCAACATGCTTCTCTCCCTAGATTACGCTATTTAGTTCCGACCACAGTTCCGTTTCATTTGCCTTGGCCGTACTTGGAAATTGGCACTAAAATAAGAGCGACAGTCGCTTCTTAGAGCGAGACAGCACTTTGACAGTCACCCGTTTAAATCTATGGTCAACGTGATATTTCGCTCTTATTTAAGTGCCAATTTCGGCGAGGGCAAATATAACGATTTCAATCTATAGTTCAGACAACGAAAGCAAACAAAAATTTTAAAAGGCCGGCAACACATCAACGATACCTCTGGTATCGCGGATGTCCATGGGCGGCGGTGATTGCTTACCATCAGGCGACCCACCAGCCCGTTTGCCGCCTCTGCCAAAAAAAATAAGAAATATACCACTTAAACCAAAACACTACAATTAAACTAATTTGCATTACACGATTTCAATGATTGAGGCGTTTGTCTCGCGACATTAATAGGTTGTTACCGTGCTGGCTTAATGGTGGGATTAGCTGAAATGGAGCTTGAACCGATATTTTTCCGCCGAAGCAAAACGACTAGTAAGCCACAAACGGTCTGGGGAAAGGGTGACCACAAAAAATAAACCTTTAATTTGGACTTAATATTCCTGAACATGTGTTCTTTGACTATGGAAAGTAATCCTACTACTATTATAAAGGCGAAAGTTTGTATGTGTGGATGTATGGATGTGTGGATGTATGGATGTTTGTTACTCTTTCACGTAAAAACTACTGAATGGATTTGAATGAAACTTAACTACAATATAGCTTATACATCAGAATAACACATAGGATATTGGAAATCGAAATCCACGCGGACGGAGTCGCGGGCGGCCCCTAGTTAAACATAATTAGTAATTAGAGCCAAATAGATATTTTGAAGACGATAGTGGCTTTTAGAATTTAAAAATTAAAGTAGAATGTAGGTAGTTTTTTTAAACAAATACTCAAAACACAAAAAAAATCTTTTCCCTCTATCATTAATCAGATAATATAATTGCGGTAAATAATTACATATATAAAAAAAATCTAAATGAATCAAAAACTTTACGCCTTATCTTAATGGTGGAATCAAATGGCAACACAATTTATATATTTACATACTCATTATAAAAATTATAATATGGCCTATTAATTACACTCCAGTTAACCAAAAATAGTGGTTGCCATAGCCAAAACTCAGGAAGATAATCTAGACACATTTTACTACTATCTCAATCTGGAGATCTGGAGATGTCCTCAGAAAATCAAGACGACTAGTCACCCTTTCTATGCTAATGAAATTACACCGGGGTTTTAAGGGCAGAAGCGATCTAAGCGATTTTATCCTGAGGAAATTAGATTTCTATTTTATTTAAATACTGTAATTAGGACTTGAGAGAAAACTAAGTTTAACGAGGAATTTGAATGGTAGTAGGCCCTGCAGTGGGACATTAGTAGGCTGATACTTTACTATCACAATATCTTATGTTAGTTATATGATGGTACTTTTTAATCATGTGGGATCTTTAACCTATTAAAACTTCACATATTTACGAATATTCAATAAATACTTTTACTCATTAATAGTCCTAAAAGTGAAGGTAAATAAATAAGAAATTGATGAAACTAAAATTTGATTTGATTTTAAATTTATTTTTACTAGCGGCCGCCCGCGACTTCGTCCGCGTGGATGTCGGTTTTCATTATACGAATGTTTTTTCCCGCTAACTCCCGTTCCCGTGGGAATTTTGCAATATCCTTTTGCAACTAAGCATCAAGTTTACTAAGGGACCTGCATGCCAAATTTCAAGCGTCTAACTCAAGTAGTTTAGATTTTCCATACAAACTTCCACCCCCTCATTTCGGGGAAGTGGGGGATTGGAATGGGTCAAAAAGTAGCCTATGTTCTGTCTCAGGGTTTAAAGATTGTCTGTACCAAATTTCATCAAAATCGGTTGCGAGGTTTAAGCGGGAAAGCGTAACAGACAGACAGACAGACAGACAGAGTTACTTTCGCATTTATGATATTAGTTGGGATTCTGTTTCTTTGGGTAGGTACATATTCAAGTACCTAATCTGAAAACTTTCTTAAGTTTGCTCTTTGCTTTGGTCGCTAAATGAATTTCGTTTGCCTAGTTATATTAGTACAAAGCTCAAAAGGATTTTCTTCAAAACAATCTGCCTTTCCCAGTTATGGGCGGACTAGATTTGCGTACATTTCAAAATGCCTCGAGACAGTTAAATTGAATTTGCGATTTCTGCAGAGCTATTCGAGTATCGTCTTTATATTATGTTTTATCAAGCTTTATTGTTTTAGGGAAAATATATTTCTAGATGCAACTGGAACAATGCAACGTCTTTTCCCATTTTGAAAGGAATTATTCTTAGGTGCTTAACAAATGGTGCGTAGACTATTGAGTTATCCTATTTGACAAGACATATTATGCTCTGGGATTATTTTAAAGTTGACACTTCGAGCATTAGTAGTATTACTCATTACTGAGTGTCGTGATCATTGTATGAAATGAAGCACACAAGAACTCTCTTGGCAAATATAATGGAGTAGTTTGCCATTGCCTACTCCATTTCACACACTAACTCGTAGTGTGCAAGTTTCCTCACGATGTTTTCCTTTACCGTACAGCTGGTATGAAATGAGGAACATAGATTTTGATAATAAAGGTGCGTGCCTGACCGGATTTGAATCCCCGACCTCACGCATGTGAAGCGGCGCTCTTACCACTAGGCTACCGAGCTGTTAACTATGTACCAGGTTAATATTGACAAATGGTTGTCGGCAAATGAGGACTATTCTATCGGGGGCTTTTTAGCAGGGTAACATTTTAGCAGCAGATTCTTTATTGGTTACTAATGAGTCGAAATCTAAATATTTCATTCCACAAATATGGATTTCCTTAACTGTGTTTATATCAAATATTTTCAAATTGCCTATCATTGACAACGGAATGTAACACAAGTTCAAATTAATCTTAAATAGCAATTCCATGAAAGCCCTTTGTAGGAATTTGGAGACCGAGTTCATTATCCCACACTGTACTCGTATGTCGCCAATGTAAACCAAAATGAGCCATTACATATGCCCAAATGCACAAACAAGGGCGAGCTCTGTTAATAGGCAAGGTTTCACAACTTAAACATAACATTTCAAATGGCAGTGATACATTTCCATATTGTACATGTGCCACTCGTATATAGAGACGCCAATATGCAACGAGAAAAATGCAACTTCTTTTCCCATTTTGAATGATTGTAATGGTCAAGATGTTGCCTATTACGCAAGAGGTCGCGGGTTCGATCCCCGCACAGGACAAACATTTGTTTGCATGAACACCTCTGTTTGTCCTGGTCTGGGTGTTATATGTATCTATTTAAGTATATTTGTAATACCACTGTTGATTCTGATGTCTGTAACACAATGTGTATGTGATGTTATGAAATATTTATTTATTTGTTTTATTTTTTAAAAATTCTTTTCCCTTTAACCCATGGCTTGTTTTGGTTCTAAGAAGTGATTAAGGGACATTCTAAGGGAATGGAAAGAAAAGTTATCCAATGTTTAATCGCTCCATTAAGATAACTTTAATCTTCTTTTGTAAATCTAAGTAATGATGTTGACTAAATTAATTAATTAATCAAAAAAATATAACTTTGTTCTGCGTATAAAACGATTAAACATAGGAGAACTTCGCTATTGTAATCCAAATTAGCGAAACATTTTTCCGTTAGTATATTATTAGGTTTCATTGGTTTAGCGACTGCATCATATTTACATATATTAAAGCCCACCTTATGCAAACCATCCCAATTCAGGAGAATATTTTTATAAGGTGTTTTAACGTTCTTAGCTTCAGTAAATTGATCTAGAAAATTATTTAACACATCTTTTACAATCTAAATTGGCAATGAATTCTTCCACTGCAGCGATGGCATATATTATTTAGCTTCCCTCATACCAACTAGATTTTTAATATCCTTACCAATTAGGTTTGGTTAGTTATCCTACTGCATCTCTTGTTGATTGTGAACTGACCCAAAGGCACCCTAACTCATAAACCGTACCTATAAACTCACTTAAAATTCAACTCCTGAAATAAAATCGGTCCGTTCCGAATCTGCCCTCATGGCTAATTTTCTGAATGACTTTTTACACCATTACACCAGGCTCCAGCTTAGGACAATGATTATGGAACAGAAAATCCCTTAATTAAAAGTTTAATCCCGAAGGAACTCAGCTGACCAGTCGGAGTAACATGGCTGATTCAAAACGGTCACTTAATAAAGTATTTTCCTTTGAAAAGTGCCCAAGATATTTGTTTAATCTTAATAATATTTGATCATCATAAATGTACATACTTTAAATCTCAGATTCTCAGGAGAAAAATATTTGTACATACTTCTAATACATATTAGCGTTTGATACGAAAACATTTTAACATTTTAATATTAAATTCGTTTATGAACATTATTGTATATTGTATGACTCTGTGACTAAAACCATTATTAACAACTGTTTAAAAAATGGCATTTGAAAAGAGCAACTGTCGAGTTTCTTGCCTTCCGAATCAATGGTAGATTTTCTGACAATTAATAAATGCTTCTATGAATCCTATTAAAATAATACTACTAATAATAGAGTTTTTGATTTGACTTGTTTCATCATCATAATAAACTGCTGTTATACGGATGCATAACTTCCAAGTGCCTCAAACGAATCTGTGGAGTAACACCGAGCGAGTGACTCATCAAAGTTCAGATGTTCATTTTAATAGAATTTTGTTGAAGACTCTGCGGCTGTATTAGCGGGTTGTCAGAGGCGTCTCTTCATTGTTTTATTTGATTAGTTTCAAGGAAACGCTTGACAGACTCAGTATGGCGGAGGAATTATTGCTACTAAAGGGGGATGCCGGCTGGCCATAGAAGTTCCGGCCCACAGTGCACACATATGAAAGTACTATGGAAATATAGAGTAAATAGTCATTAGTTAACTGGCGAAAGAAAGGGTTTAAAAAAAGTCAGTGTTTTTGGAAAAATGCATATTTATTATTTTCCATCAGTATTACAATCTACGATTTCCACCATATTAGCTGTTGAAGGTTGTAAAAAGTATTTGTTTACCTGCTACGGCTGAACCCGGATCGTCGGAGTCAGTATTCATAATGAAGTTGTTTAGTTAAACGCACGAAATAAAACCGATCACTTTGTTGATGCAAGAAAAACACAATTACTTATTTTATATTTTGAACTTTGACAATTGAATTGGCAGTGACTTTAGTGTTTCCATTGCGTAAAAAAATATCGATATTCGATTTTAGATCTATTCGATTCCAATATAGTTTTATAAAATATACGTTTTATTGATTCATGAAAATATTTTACTGAGATTATAAAATATTTAAGAGACGAACTTCTTAGCTATCCATGGATTCTCCGTGCGGGTGCCGGGTCCATCGCGTGGAACAGAGAGGAATGTCAGTCGGCGCCTGGGACTTGCGACCCAGCGTGTAGGTTTAAGGGGCCCCTTTATAGTATACTAACGATCACCTCCACCGATGACATTCCTCTCCCTTCCCAACCATATTTGGTATGAGCCGAGTAAAGCGGCTTTAGTTGCTCTTTCCAGTAACGAGCTAATATTAGATCTTGGTAATCCTAAGTCCTTCAGTAGGTTGTAGAGAGATTTCGCTGGTATACCTCTCGCACCCACTTCCACAGCATACAACCGTGCTATATAACCATTTTTAGTCATTTCGTTGGTTAGGTCATAATACTTATTTGTTTTAAACGCGTGATCTTTGGGAATGTTTGTCTCCCATGGAACAGTAAGTTCTACCAACAGTACGCGCTTAAGTTTTCTAGAATAAATGAAAAGGTCTGGTCTAGACGACGATAACGCAATGTCCTCTGGAATACTGTAGTGCTTTTCATACGTGTCCATCATGATCTTCCAATCTGGAGCTACACTAACGATGGAGTAAGGTTTGACTTTGGACTTCTTGGTAGATCCTTCCTTGACGAAGTTGATGTTCCCTGTATTCGTCGTCAACCCTTTTGCTGCTCTTGCTATTGAAAGGCTCACCGCTTCACGTATGATCTGCAACACTCCGTCATGGCGGCGAGAGTAGTGACCTCTGTCTAGGAGTACTCTGCATCCCACCAACAAATGCCTTGCGGTACCTACGGCCTCACCACAGAGCAAACAGGTTTTGTCCACCGCCATTCCCCACCTTACAAGGTTGCTCTGATCGGGTAGGGTCAACTGAAAGGCATTCAGATAGAATTTAAGCAGCGCTGGAGACCAATCGTACAGTATCGACCGCCACTTCAATGCTAAAGGGATACAAAACTCACCAAGGGACACCCACTCGTTTTGCATTTCGAGATTAAGCGCATGTACTCTATACTCGTTATCTTCATCCATTCGCAGAAAAGACTTAATGATGTTCCGGTCATCCTCTCTTCCTCGACATCCCAATCCTACCCTGTTTGTTTGCGCTCCCACCATAAACTGCTTATGGAACCGTAGCCTAGACTCTAACTCACTCATATTCTTATCTTTTGGGAGTGTTGCCACTGTGTTGTCTTTCGATTTACCCAGAATGTGCATCTTGGTGACTCTAAGATGTTTGTATAGCTCCGATGGCTTGTTTAGGTTCATCCCAAAACTATTTTTGCCCCTAAATAGTGTAGAGGGGTCTGCCGAGTGAGCTAATCCAGTCCAAGACTTCAAAGATTTCACAACAACGGCATCTAGTCGCGACAAAAGGGTTTTTCCGAAGTCGTACACGAGGAAAGGCCAAGACAAGCGCGATGACAGGTAGTTGTTGTAGATCCATAGCTTCTTAATGTTCCCTATGGGTTGGTTCTCAACCCTACTGATGGAATCAATGAAATCCTCAACAATACCCTCCAAAGATGGTGTGCGGCCTCTATAGTCTATCTTTCTGCCTAGAAATTTGAACGGGAGCGCTTCAGAAATTGTGGCAACATTCTGACCGCCAATCGTGAGTCCAGGGTCATAAGATGTAAATTTCGTATCTCGTCTACCCAGACATAAGCAATAGCATTTACTTGGTTTCACCTTCATGCCGTCAGTCCAAGCACAGAACTCATCCACCTTTTTCAATAACACTTGACACTGCTTCGGGTTTCGTGTCAAGATTGCGAGATCGTCAGCAAAGGCTAGGATTGATTCTGTGTACTGATTATTGATTTTAAACCGATAACCCCATTTCTTCTCCTGTAAAATCAAAGTGTCAATTAAAATATTTATAACTACATTAAATACTATAGGAGATAAACAGCATTCCTGAAATAGACCAATATTATAATTTAAAGGTTTTGTGTAACCGTCTTTACAGCTAATTACAAAAGATAAATTAGAATAATATGACTTAATCAAATCTAAAACCAAAGGGGGGAAGTTATACCATTCTAACGCGAAAAACATCAGCTCGTGCTGAACTGAGCCAAATGCATTCTCTAGGTCAATCCAGCACACCGCTATTTGTCTTTCGTGTTTCCTGGCATCCTTTAAACTTTCCGCCAACAATGTGTTATGTTCTAAGCAACCAGAAACTCCTGGTAAAAACCCCTTCTGGTGCTTTGGCGTGAAGTATGCGTTGTTTAACATAAATTTTGACATTCGATCTTGCAAGATCGAGAAAAATATTTTCGATATCGTGTTTGTAAGAGCTATCGGCCTAGCATCTTTTGGATCAGTGACTGTCTCCTTTTTAGGAATGAGCACGAAAACAGCTTTACCAAATACTTCCGGAATCTGCTTTTTCGACCAAATCTTAACAAATATATTTAAAAGATGTCTACACTCTGATGGGCACTTTTTATATACAATGTACGGAATACCATCGGGCCCCGGAGATGAACTTGATAAATAGGATGATGACACTGAAATATATTTATTTTTTTATTTTGACATGCTACCCCTCATGTCACGATCGTACGGGATCGTACGGGTATCTTAAAAATTGCAACCAATTATTCACCTCATTTCTGTAGATAAATTGTAAGTGGTATTTTTATTTCTATTTTAGCTAAGATCCACCAACGTAATAATATTCGATTATCTGAAATTATATTTCTGTAGTGGCAACTCTTAACACATACGAGCCCGCCGCGGGTCGGCTCGATACACACGAATTTGAGCTTTACTTCAATGCTGATAGGGCGTAGATAGATTTGTTTACACATATCTGTCAAAAGGACGCAATTCCGGTGGGGTTTATAAATAGTTGAATTTCTTTTAATTTTTGTTATATTAACCCCAACTTTAAGCGACATACGAATAGCGCGAATAATTAAGAACGAATATTTTAGCTATTTTTATAAAATGGAACATCGTGTGCTCTTCTTGGCCTAATTACGGCATCCCTCTTTGTATAATTAAAGTCGCCCAGTAACAGATTTTAGCTGACTAGTCAGTAACGGTTTTAATCGATAGTCATGAATTAAGTTAGTTAATTCCATAACCATTACTTTTGTGGCAACTTTGTTGATAATTTATCTAAACAAAAATATTTGGATTTCTGAATAGAAATATTTTACACTGAAGTAGCACTGCGTAACTTTTGTGTTTTTACTGATGAGTATAGTAGCCAGAGCTCAGTTGGGAAGGGGATGGGGTCTTAAAGGCAGGCAACGCGTTTGCGACCTTTGTGCGGTTGTTGTGAGAGGTGATCAATAACCATCAGGTGACCCTCTTGTTTGTTTGCCTCCCCATAACATAAAGTGGAAAACTGAAATTTTCCGGCTATGCCTTTGGCATGGCAAACGCTTTAAATTCGACTACCCCATGGATAAAATGTTAAATTACACCCGTCACAAAATATCACTTAATTTGTTTTTCCTTCATTATTACAAAAGCTAAATAATCCTTCGTTGGACTTTAAAGTATTAAGGTATTAGAAGGAAAATCTCTAAGTTGCGAACGAAGGAAATTCAATTTAAATAATGATTTATCAGGAGACGTTTAAGCGCGAACTATAATTTAATTTAAGAAACTTTAAAACAGGTTTTAGGGGAATGCTTCCGACATCTTAGCTAGGTATTAAACTTGTCAGTTTGTATAAGTTTTTATCGACTTTCAAAGTGTTTCGAAGGGAGCTTATTTTTAAGGTATCAATGAAAATTTACTTGTTTCTCCAAAATTTTATGTCCTTTACATAACGGGATGACTCGTTCACCTGATTTACATACTACATTTTGTTCATTGTT
Organism: Nomophila noctuella; assembly: GCA_958496325.1. NCBI lineage: Eukaryota > Metazoa > Arthropoda > Insecta > Lepidoptera > Crambidae > Nomophila > Nomophila noctuella. Next base: position 3,741,170 of record OY292501.1, read on the forward strand.
GTTGCAAAACCGAACAATATCAACATATTGCTTAATGGCACTGCACAAAGAAACACAAAATATTTTCCGCCTATTAGTAACACTTTTCAAGATTTTGGCTTCAATTCCCGGATCGGACAAAATTCAGGTAAAATTTTACGCTAAATCCTCAGTTAGGTAACTAGGGTCAAAATTCACCCTCCCTTTCTATCATAACAATAAAGTGGAATCACCTCTTGTTATCGTTACTAAAATTAGATTACAATAATGGAGGCCCTTGCAGTAATTAATAGGCTGATACTCACTTAAACTAACACAATATAGGGTAAACTCTACGTCAAAATCTCGCTTTACTTTGCAAACCACTAAACCATAGAGCGTTGCGTAAACTAAAATTTAATTACTAGGGAGGTTAATACAGCGTCGACTTGAGACTATTTGGACAGTAATAGAGGTCTGGCGCGTGTACCCAGCCACGTACAGGTGACTGTGGGGCCACGGAAACAGCGGAAAGATTATTTGCTAAGAAACTTGGATGTTAATTTCATTGCTAGGGAGGTTAGTGCAGCGTCGACTTGAGACTATTTGGACAGTAATAGAGGACTGGCACGTGTACCCAGACACGTTCAGGTGACTGTGGGGCCACTGATACAGCGAAAAGATTATTATTTACTTAGACGTTAGTAGCGAGGTTAATACAGCGTTGACTTGAGACTATTTGGACAGTAATAGAGGTTTGGCGCGTATACCCAGGTACTGGTGACTGCGGGCCACGGAAACGGCGGAAAGATTATTTATCATTTACGTAAATGATACTAGAGAGGTTAATACAGCGTCGACTTGAGACTATTTGGACAGTAATAGAGGTCTGGCGCGTGTACCCAGCCACGTACAGGTGACTGTGGGGCCACGGAAACAGCGGAAAAATTGTTATTTATGTAACTGTACTAGCGAGGTTAATACAGCGTCGACTTGACACTATTTGGATTGGACAGTAATAGAGGTCTGGCTCGTGTACCCAGCCACGTACAGGTGACTGTGGGGCCACGGAAACAGCGGAAAAATTGTTATTTATGTAACTGTACTAGCGAGGTTAATACAGCGTCGACTTGACACTATTTGGATTGGACAGTAATAGAGGTCTGGCTCGTGTACCCAGACACGTACAGGTGACTGTGGGGCCACGGAAACAGCGGAAAGATTGTTATTTACGTAAATATTACTAGCGAGGTTAATACAGCGGCGACTTGAGACTGTTTGGACACTAATAAAGGTCTGGCGCATGTACCAGACACGTACAGGTGACTGTGGGGCCACGGAAACAGCGGAAAGATTATTTGCTAAGAAACTTGGATGTTAATTTCATTGCTAGAAAGGTTAGTGCAGCGTCGACTTGAGACTATTTGGACAGTAATAGAGCACAACGGCACATTAACAGCTCATGGGTCTCGGCTCACGTCTTCTTGTTGAATACATCTCTTTGTGGACATTTGTGATATTGGACGGCGTTTTTGGCATTCAAATATTGATTCCTGACACTCAGGTATTGTTTCTTATATTAAGAGAGGAAAAGTCTTCTTTTTTTCGGACAAAGTCATTTTGCACCAAAGAAAAACTTTTTGTTCCAGAGTCATGTATTTCACTCGGAAAGTATTTTGGTCTTAAAGTAATTTTATGGCTTTAAGATCTTGACTCTTCTGCTCCAAAAAAGCGTTTTTGGGAATCATTTACTCTGTTAAAGAGTTAATATTTCATGGCCTCGTCCAGAAAGAGGCCAGCAGTGCATCCATTAGCGCAGGCGTCTCGTAATTTGCATCCAGGAGCGACGCAATTCGGGCCGCGGGCGACGCTCGTTTGCAGCTGACACGGCTCATCGGGACGTCTCCTTGTCGAATACATCTCTTTGTGGACGACTTTGTGATATTGGACGGAGTTTTTAGAGGCTAATGAGTCGTGGTGATTGTTGGATCCTTGGAAGTTTGTCGGATGATTGTTGAATCGGAATTGGCTGGATAGAAAGCTCAAGTCCGGGCTCCTTTTGGTTGGATTTGTTTTAACAGCAATTGGAATGTTAACCTGGATTAAATAAGTTGATATACATTGTAGAGACGAACTTCTTAGCTATCCATGGATTCTCCGTGCGGGTGCCGGGTCCATCGCGTGGAACAGTGAGGAATGTCAGTCGGCGCCTGGGACTTTCGACCCAGCGTGTAGGTTTAAGGGGCCCCTTTATAGTATCCTAACGATCACCTTCACCGATGACATTCCTCTCCCTTCCCAACCATATTAATTAATATTTTCTACGTAAAAAGTTAACAATGGATAGCAATTTAGAAAAAGTTCGCGTGATAATTTAAATTTCTTTTTTGATAGTTATTCACGAAAGTTTTTTGGAAACTCGTTTGCGCTTACGTCTGAAAATAGTAAACAGTAGGTAATTTAAAAGGGACAGGACATAAAGATTTATGGAATATAGGATTTTAAATTAACTAATGTATTTAAAGTAAAATAAATCACACACCAGATAAAATGAAAGATTAGATTTCAGTGATACGCGTAAATCATTTGATGAATTTTCGAAATTCGTTGTTGACTTTTCGATGAATAAAATTGAGCAGCATATTGAACTCTGTATTGGGAAAGGTCATAAAAATGATGGACAACCTAAATGATCGGAATTCATAAATAATAAATTTGTTTTTCTCTTCTCCGATTAAATTTCATATTATTGTTATGATTTATATGGAAATGTTATTGGCGAGTCGCCTGTCAATGTACTGATAAGTCATATTCAAGGCGGAACATTGAATATTTATAGAAAAAACATCATTTCATGAACTGTTACGTAATTTATATGGAAAGGCTGATTTATGTGGAAAGTTCAGTACTGAGAAATGAAATAAGTTACTCATTTCAAATTAATTTTGAAGTCAAAGGAATTCTCCGTAATGCTGACTTTATTTTAATATTGGATGGTAGTCATTTTAAAAACAATTATTCGTCTAACAAAGTGCTCCAATCCAAATGCAATTTGTTGAGAAATCCGCTCTTTCATTTTATAATTTAAAAAGCAACCGTTACAAAACTAAGCTTTTTTGCGCCCGTAAAAACTAAAGCTTTTTTTTATTAATTCGAATTCTCTAAAAATATTTCTTTTAGTCGTTATTGGACAGGTCAAGAATTTTAAGTTTATACAGCCTAATTCATCGTCAGTACGACTTTATTATTTTTCATGGATTTTCATTAGTTTATGTACTTAAAACACGAATTATTACGATGACCAGTGCAACGTCACTCGAATGCACAGAAGCGCAATGGACAGACAAAGCCAAGCTGCATCGGGTCAGCTGCAGTGAATAGTGCATCACTGACGCATAATGATAGCCCCTGGCACTGTCCGAATTGGAATACTGATTTGCAAGGGAAGAGGTAATTGTTATTGCAGTGATAATGTCTGTGGAGACTGCTGCTTTCCACTGGGCATGTTGCGCTTCAAAACGTCAGCTGTGCCAAAAGTCCTGGGTTCGAGTCACAGGTCGGACCGAATAGTGTCTGGTTTTTTCCTACTTGGTGGAATAACAGTTTCACTTCAGAATCTGAATACACCCCGCGTGTAATTTAAAGTGATCGTCCTGCGTCTGATATCTCTACGATCGTGTACAATTGCTGCCCACCGAATTATGAAAGTTAGGAAAAAGAAAATGCACCTGCGCTTGCAAATTCAAAGATCTTGAAAGTCAGTTTGCAAGATAAACTTTTTAAGTGGGTTTTATTATTTCGTTAAATTTATTTATTATTTATTATTATTTATTTGGACAACAAACAAGATCTTACCTTAAAGCTGAATAAACTAGATGAAAGTGGGTACATGAGCTGGTGCGGTCTTAGTTACAGTTTGCCATGGAAAGCATGTTTATAAAAAATAACAGTAAGCAGTTATCCTAGTATTTGTTTGCTATAAGATCAAGCTTAGGTATAACTCGTAAGCTAAGCATGAGGTGTCTGGACCGAGTCCAAACGAGAATCGCTGACGCGGTTCCTTGGAACTTACTGCGATTTTATTATAATTATCATAATCGTATCGCTTTGGTTATGTTGGTTTTTGCATTGAGAATACAGTTTTTTTAAATATAAAACATGAATTTCTATGCCTATAGTCCCCATTTTATGTGATTTTTTAGCTTCACTAGGTTCTAAAATTGATGTACCTAATGAATTTAACTGTTGGGTACATTTCCTACGAACAAAAAGTTTCAATTCAATATTTTAATTTTAATTACATTCAAAGCTTGATCGAATGTTTGGACCAAATCACTATTAGGTCACGTCACTTGCAATATAAAGGATACTGGTTCAGTATAATTCATTAATAGTTAACCCCGGCTTTCATCTTCACTTTCCGAAGAACTATGTACAAACTAAGTACTTTAAGTTGCATTCCTTAGGTCATGATATAATACTAGCGGCCGCCCGCGACTCCGTCCGCGTGGATTTCGATTTCCAATATCCTATGTGTTATTCTGATGTATAAGCTATATTGTGGTAAAGTTTCATTCAAATCCAATTAGTAGTTTTTACGTGAAAGAGTAACAAACATCCATACATCCATACATCCACACATACAAACTTTCGCCTTTATAATAGTAGTAGGATGTGTCTTAATTCAAAACTGCCCAGTACTACAACTTCCCACTTAGAAATTATCTTCTTCATTATTACGTACGAAAATGCGCACTGACAAATTTTGTGTATTTTAAATCCCTTGTTAATTTCGCTAGCTGGTAAAACAATGGACATTAAAACTAATTTGTAAAGTTCTCCGTTTCGCGTGGCGGCATTATTTCATGCTACTTTGCAAGTATTACGAGGAACCAATAAATTTCATTGCACCTAATATCTCGGACTTACAGGAGAGACTTGAATGAAAATTAAACTTGCTCTGTACTGTATTTATGCTTCGGTCGTGATAGAGAAGTTAAGACGATTATTTCCTTATTTTCCTACGTAGGCAAGATAAAAATTACTCATGAAAAATGTGAATATTAATAAAAGAAAATATTTTATCTAGACAGGGTCTATATATAGTTTAAGGACCAATAATCCTACAAGCTATATTATTAAACACGAATTTTAAGGTCTTGGACGAGCTGCACGCTTATATTTAATGATACCTAAATATTATTGAACTAGCGGCCGCCTGCGTGGATTCCGCATACATAGTGTTACACTATAGCTAAAAGCCTTCCTCGTGAAATGGACCATCCAACACAAAAATATTGTTTTATCCCGAACCAGTTGTTCTTGACATTAGCACATTCTAAGAAACTACCGAACAAACTAAAATATACATATTATACCTACATAAAAGTAAACGATTATCATCTTAATGGATTCTTGTAAAACCAGCGGCACCTTGTATCACTATCCTTAATGGAAAAATATGTTCTATTATGTTCTATTATGTATTATTATGCACATTCTAAATCAAATTGCAGAATTGTATTTATCTTAATCTTTCTTTTTAAATTAAGAAAGTCTCCGACGGTTTACAAAGCAATAAACTCTGTGGTAATCCTCAAAAATAATTCGCTTCAGAGCGTATAATTCCCTGTCTTCATAACGCCATGGTCCTGGATATAAATGATTCCCGTCAACGTAGGAAACTGTCCTGACGTTTTAAAACCCTGCCGTGATACTGAAGATTTCGTCTGGATTTGCCGGGTGAAAAATTGTGGAGTAAACTCTTGTGGTCAATTAGAGAAAAATATTTTATTTCCGTGTAGCTCTTTGTTCTGCAAATATATATAATCTATATCTTTACTAATATATAAAGCTGAACTATATAATACTAATATATAAAGCTGAATATTTTGTTTGCTTGTTTGTTTGTTTGTTTGTTCAACGCGCTAATCTCAGGAACTTCTGGACCGATTTGAAAAATTATTTTTGTGTTGGATAGTCCACTTGACGAGGAAGGCTTTAGGCTGTTGGAAATTGAAATCCATGCGGATGGAGTCGCGGGCGGCCGCTAGTAATATAATAAAGCCGAAGTTTGTTTGTTTGTTTAACCACGCTAATCTCAGGAACTACTGTTCCGATTTTAAGAATTATTTTTGAATTGGATAGTCCATTTGACGAGAAAGGCTTTAGGGTATAGTATATTATATACCTATGTGTGCGGAATCCGAAAACCACGCCACAAATATTTGCGTTTCTGGCACATATATCACAATCTTAGCTCTTAAACCTAAAAAGTCCTTACGGCAGTTTGTACATATTGTGTTAACTTTTTTAGGAATTCTTTTCAGTTTTTAGTATCATTACTAATGTATGTATTGTAACTTAATAAAGCCATATGTATAATATTTCCAAAAGATAAATATATACCTAGACCTGATCTTAAGGAAAGCCGAATGAAATAAGCAGTCTGAACTCTGAATGCAGGTGAGACCCACCATCTCACGCCGCGTTGCCAGTGGGGGCGCTTTCGTATCGAGCTAATTTGCATTTTACCATAGACTAAATAAGTGACAGATTAGAGAAGCAAACATTGATTTGTACACACCTTTTGAACCAGTGTTAGTTTAAGGAAAATTATTTTTCCCAGCTATCAAAATATGAAATGTACTATTCGTTGTATGTTCTCTACACAAAAGGTACACAAGATTGTCAATAATGTTGTCGTTGTCGAGACGTACAAAATGTGTCAAAAACTATTTTAATTTTCGATCTGTATCAAACTTAACTTCTTAAATAAGTTAGCAGTCAGACATTCCATTATTGGTATATTTGGTCCATTTCTACTCCATCTCAAAGTTAGAATAAACACCGCTATCTTCTTACTGGATACCGAGTAAACAATGAAAGCCTTTCTTCTACGAAATGCCCCCTCTGCGCTAAATAATCTGCATCACGTCGCCGTACTTAATTTAAGCTTGCGAATAGGTGCCCACTTAATTGTATTAAATCGCGAGATTCCGTCTAGGGGCCTTTCTATGACGAAAATCACTCGTTGAAATACCTGGGCTTATATAAAAACTAGCTTTCCGCTCGCGGCTTCACCCGCGCGGAATTCGGTTATATTGTAAACAATATTTTTGGGTTTCCTTCGGGCACATAGTTTTTTCCGGGATAAAGAGTAGCCTTTTATTTAATCTGATCTACTAACTTTACTTCGGCAAATTTTTAAAAAAATTGGTTCAGTAGATATGGCGTGAAAGCCTCCAAAAGAGACGAACTTCTTAGCTATCCATGGATTCTTCGTGCGGGTGCCGGGTCCATCGCGTGGAACAGAGAGGAATACATAATTATGTTTCGGATGTGTTCAAAGTAATTATTTTTTGGCATTCTGGAGTTCATAAGCCTTGCCTATCAGCTGCGCCCATTAATAACACGTACCGTCTTAACTGATATTAAACTGCACGTTGCAGTGAAAAATGAACAAAATCCCTCTGAGATTGGCTGTGTTAGTTCGTACTTGACTGTTTTGGAGAGCAGAGGTGGAATTCACTTAGCGCAAATGTCATAATCTCACGGTTGTATCAACGGCGACAGTGCAAAATTAGTACTAAATTCCTACTGTCGCCGATGACACAACCGTGAGATTATGACATTTGCGCTTAGTGAATCGCCCCCCAGATAGTATAATCATAGCTTGGAAAAAATTACATGATGATATATGATTAGAAATAGATGATGGTAGCGGCTATTGGTATTTTATCAAATGAAAATTCCTTTGCTTGAGAAAACGTGTAATATCTCAATCGATATTTACAATGAATTGACAAGTGTCAACAACAAAAGAATAATAATAACATAGGCAAAGAGTATAAAATTATGCATGCAGGTTGCACCTAAACATGCCCCGCGTTGAAAGCTCGTCTTTCAACCAGAAGGGTCGAGAAGTGGACAGATCTTGCTGAAACTTCGCTTCAATGTTCCGTTAGCTGTCCTCAAGTCTGCTACTCTATTTATACCATCTGCTCCTGGATACAAGGCAATTATGCGTCCCATTTTCCATTTTAGTGGAGGAAGATTGTCCTCTTTAATGATGACAAGAGTATCTTTCTTGAGATTCAAGTCATTTGATCGCCACTTGATGATGTATATTATATGATGATGACTAATATTGTGTATATAAATGTGAAAGTTTGTTTGTTTGCATGTTTGGTCGTCAATCTGGGTCTTTAGATGTCTCGTTACAGAACGGATTTTGATAAAAGTTATTTGTTTTATTTGAGGGCGTAACCCCAAATAGCATTAGGCAGAATGATACAGTGGGAAATAATAAGCTGGCTATATCAGCCCTTAATAGATAAAACAATGTTGCCATATCTATTATTTTTCCAATTTTTTTATAGCAGCCTAAAATACCATAATTTTAAGCTATGACTTTGCACATATAATTTTGAGGTGTGTATACACACTACACTTATGTGTGTATAAGTGTAGTGTGTTAGTTATTATTGGTAACATCACCGCGCGTTATAATGCGATTCAAAGAAAAGTTAATGATGCAAGGGTCCCAGTTCCCTCACAAAGGCCACATCTTTCACATTTCCATCACATCACACTCCAAAGTCAAAGTTGCCTAGAATGACGAAGATTTAAAAAGTTTGACTTAGTGTCATTACTTTGTGAAATATTAACGTTCTTTATACTCGTAAGTGCTAAGTTTGAATGCCTTTGTGGATTTGTTTGTTTAAATCGCCAGTCGTTTCTTTTATGGGGCCAAACTAAACTATTGGTAGGAAGCGGGATATGTTTCTAAAAGCATCACTGTACTTCCCGACTGTAGGCTTATCTGATCTTAATGTTAATATTAAAACATACTTTAAAATTCCTAACTCGCAAGTTATGACATTGGAAAACCGGCCAAGTGCGAGTCGCGCTCAGTCATCGAGGGTTCCAAACAAGCCTTTTTTAAGTTTCAGATTTAACTATGGGGAACACCTTTTTTTTCTATTTTCCTATGTTAGCCTTAATGCGGTTCGCAGAATACATCTACTTATCAAGTTTAAACAGTATACACATATATTATAGTTCTTATAGTTTCGGAAAAAAGTGACTATGGCGTACATAAAGACAGACATGACGAATCTATCAGGGATCCGTTTTTTGCCAATTGGCTACAGAACCCTAAAAATAATCAGTCAACATCTGGTGCTACTATTGTTTTGTCTAGTTATGACTGATATAGCCTGCCTATTATTTCCCACTGTATTTTTATGTCTAACACTTTATAGTCCAGTAATTTTAGCAATTTTGATCCACGATCTGCGGAATAATTCCTAGTGAGCTGATTTTTTGTATACACCTTTATTATGATATTGAAATGATGATGTGAAAAATCGACATTAATATCGTGCCGGCTAAAAAAGTTATAGGGGTCCAAACGTCACGAAAATCAGTTTTTCGCAAATATCTCGCGATCTATTACTCAGAGGTCAATGATGGTTTCATAAAAGTTGTTCGTCGTAAAATTGTCTACAAAAAAGGTCTCTTGCAATTTTCTGTAGAATTAACCGTTTTTGAAATAGAGACTAGAACGCACTCACATATAGTATTGTATACCGTACGCCGCATACCAAGGCATAAACCCTATTGTTTGTTTTTCCCTTTTGTGTTTGTGTGTTTTTTGTTAGTATGATGTTCTACATATATAAATATAAAGGACTTGTAATACTAGTACATTAAGGAAAATAGGAATATCAGCTATAAAAAACTAAGTGGCAATTTTTTTTGTCACTTTATAACTCAAGAACGGGCTCACCGATCCAAACTAAATTTTCAGGGTTTGTACAGACTATTTATTATATGTTTTATGAGAAGTTTGAACAAAATCGGTCGTTCTTTTTATACGTAGCGAAGCACGCACCGGGCCGCTAGTAATTAGTCCGGTCAAAATAGACATTCCAGTTTGCATTAATTCCCACACAGCTGGATTTTTGTGCAGGCCTTGAATACGTTATTATAAATGATATGTCAAAATTCCCCATCGATCCCGCTTGTGCGTTGTTTTTTATTCGTGGTCAAAGGGCCCAAATTTGCGTTTTTTTCTTAAATCTCTGAAACTAAAAGAGCTATCGAAAAATGGTTCAGGTAAAGTTTGTAGATCGTAAAATTGTCTACCTAAAAGATCTCTACATTTTTCTTCTACAAAGCAGCGTTGTCGAGATATTGTGACTTTAAGCCGCAGGAAAGTCGTATTTTCGAGTAGCCCACATTATGCAATTACAATAAATTGGGTTGAGTAGTTTATCTGGTGCAGGTGGCAATTAAGTATGGATTGGCTCGAAACTATTATTTACCAATTTCCAGCCCCAATTTTCAGGATTTAGTTCATTGAAGTCAAAAAAGACAAAATGACGTATCAAGCTTGCATTCATTCCCAACAAGCGGGACTTTTGTGCAGGCCTTGAATACGTCATTACAAATGATATGTCAAAAGTCCCCATCGATCCCGCTTGTGCGTTGTTTTTTATCTGTACTGAAAATCTTCGGATCCTATTCCTAACCTTTCTGGTAGTCAAACCTCAATGGTCCCCATAGAGACTTTTACTCCTTAGATGAAATAGGATCGATTGGCGAGAAAAAAAAAATTTGGTATTTTCAGTACAAAATGTATGGGAAAAGTTTTTTGCGATTCCTGACATTTCTAGTACTCAAACCTCAAATGGTCCCCTAAAGTCTTTTAATCCTAACTTATAATAGGATCGATTGGCATGAAAAAAAAAATTACCTATTTCAGCAATTTGTACTGAAAATTCCAAAATTTTTTTTCGCGCCAATCGATCCTATTTCATCTAAGGAGTAAAAGTCTCTATGGGGACCATTGAGGTTTGACTACCAGAAAGGTTAGGAATAGGATCCGAAGATTTTCAGTACAGATAAAAAACAACGCACAAGCGGGATCGATGGGGACTTTTGACATATCATTTGTAATGACGTATTCAAGGCCTGCACAAAAGTCCCGCTTGTTGGGAATGAATGCAAGCTTGATACGTCAGTTTGTCTTTTTTGACTTCAATGAACTAAATCCTGAAAATTGGGGCTGGAAATTGGTAAATAATAGTTTCGAGCCAATCCATACTTAATTGCCACCTGCACCAGATAAACTACTCAACCCAATTTATTGTAATTGCATAATGTGGGCTACTCGAAAATACGACTTTCCTGCGGCTTAATGTCACAATATCTCGACAGCGCTGCTTTGTAGAAGAAAAATGTAGAGATCTTTTAGGTAGACAATTTTACGATCTATAAACTTTTCCTGAACTATTTTTCGATAGCTCTTTTAGTTTCAGAGATTTAAGAAAAAAACGCAAATTTGGGCCCTTTGACCACGAATAAAAAACAACGCACAAGCGGGATCGATGGGGAATTTTGACATATCATTTGTAATGACGTATTCAAGGCCTGCACAAAAATCCAGCTGTGTGGGAATTAATGCAACCTTGAGTCTTAATTTTGTCTATTTTGACTGGATTAACACTTAAGGACGCGCGCTTCAATTTGCAACACAAACAGTCGCTACCGGGTCCAGCGGACCCAGAAAATATTATGTGTTTATTCTAAAACTTCTCAATGAAAGTCGTTGATGTTTATAAATATCGTAAATAATGTCCAAAATAAAAACAAATCTTAAGTCAAATACTAATATTTATGGTTTTACTTAATCAAACAATCAGCACAAAAATAAAACGAATTTTGGCATAGTTTTATGACTAATGTTAAACAAAAAGCTGTAAATTCTGTAAAGATATATTTTTTACAAAATCTTTTTTACTTTAATATACTGCTATAATGTATCTACTAAAACAAAACGTAATTAAGCGATCAATTTTCATAGGACCTCGCAAAATCAACTTTCAAAATCAACTTATATTTTTTGGTGTAATAAAATTTTTCCATCACAGTTCTGCATTTACCTTTATAAAATTAACCTATAAAAATTAGCACAAATTTGTTCCATATGTTCTCCATAAACTGTCGTATTACAGTCAACTCAGAAAACCTTGGTTTTCTTGCCTTTCTTCCAGTTACAGAGACCGCAACGTACTTTTCATCCACCCGTTGGCCCTTCCCGTACGCGGGATGTTTCTGTTGGTTCTACTTCTGGTAATATGTGTTGGATACGGGTTTAGATATGTTATGATCAGATTTTCTAATACGTGTAGTCACAAATTCCGGTTGCTCGCCATTTTCTACGAAATTACGTAACAAAAGTAATGAACAAACATAAATAACATGATGAAAAAAACACTTACATATTTAGTCGCTACCGGGTCCAACGGACCCATACACACCTTTCAGGCCTGTAGCACTCGCATGCAGTGCGCCAACTGATATCCAAGATGACTATCTATCGCCTCATTCTGTTGTTGAAAGGTACTAAGAGCGGCATCGTCGCAAACTATGTATTTTTGAAGTAATTCAACAAAATACAAGGCACTGGGTCCATTGGACCCAGTAGCGCGTCCTTAAGTGTTAAATGATATAGATATGCTATGTCCAGTGACGTTTGGACCCCTATAACTTTTTTAGCCGGCACGATATCAATGTCGATTTTTCACATCTTCATCACAATATCATAATAAAGGCGTATACAAAAACTCAGCCCACTAGGATTTTTTCCGCAGATCGTGGATCAAAATTGCTAATATTCACATTGCATATCTATATCATTACTAGCGGCCCGGTACGTGCTTCGCTACGTATAAAGTGAAGAGACCGATTTTGTTCAAACTTCACATAAAACATATTCTAAATAGTCTGTACAAACCCTGAAAATTTGGTTTGGATTGATGAGCCCGTTCTTGAGTTATAAAGTGACAAAAAAATTGCCACTTAGTTTTTTATAGTTGATATTCCTATTTTCCTGACTGTACTAGTATTACAAGTCCTTTATATTTCTATATGTAGATCATCATACTAACAAAAACACACAAACAAAAAAGGGAAAAAAAGGGCAATAGGGTTTATGCCTTGGTATGCGCCGTACGGTATACAATACTATATGTGAGTGCGTTCTAGTCTCTATTTCAAAAACGGTTAATTCTACAGAAAAATGCAAGAGACCTTTTTTGTAGACAATTTTACGACGAACAACTTTTATGAAACCATCATTGACCTCTGAGCAATAGATCGCAAGACATTTGCAAAAAACTGATTTTCGTGACGTTTGGACCCCTATAACTTTTTTAGCCGGCACGATATCAATGTCGATTTTTCACATCATCATTACAATATCACAATAAGGGTGTATACAAAAATTCAGCTCACTAGGAATTATTCCGCAGATAAAATCTAAAATTCCTGGACTATTTATGGGGTTCCGCCCTCAATTAACATGAATAATTAAAAGAACGGCTCCATCATTGCAACTACATATATTTTCGTCACAAAGAGTTATGGATAATGCACTACGTTAGTCAAATACGGATTGGTGAGAAACTTGAGCTGTGTCGACCTGGTAATCTAACCACTAGACCTGTGTTACAGACATTAGAATCATCAGTGGTATTACAAATATACTTAAATAGATACAAATAACACCCAGACAAGGACAAACAGACATGTTCATGCACACAAATAGCATTATACAAAGCGGGTCGTCGATTTCCTTTGAAGGCAAACTGTCACCGGTATCATCTTAGCTGAAATGGGCTATTGACGAAACTTCCCATGAGTTTCGCTTATCCTTGTTCAATACCTATCGACAAATGTTTTCACAATTGTTGTGAAAATATTTCTATCCTTCCAACAATACATTTAACAATACTCGTACCTTTTTATTGTCCACGGTAAATATTCCGGTATAATTTACGCAAAATTAATCCTACCCACTCAATGGTGAATGAAGCACCAAATGTACATTTGACAATAAAAGATATCGTACACAATACATTTATAATAACTGGGCCGTCCAACAATGATCAAAGGTCAAGTGGGCCACTTCAATTATTTTATAGAACACAATGGTTAACAAGGATGTGTGTTCCATATAAGTACAAATGTAGCGCCACTTTAATACTCCTTGTAGTATTTGTTTGAACGCCTGCAAAAAAAAGATGGGCAAAGACGAAAAGTCGAGGAAATTTCTGATTGTGTGTTTGCTTTCTTTACTTGATGGTTGGAATTGTTATTATCTTAGCGCTTCTCCCGGTTGTATCCTCGGCAATTGCCTTGGGTCTCAGGGTAAGCTTCGCCTATGATCCTAAATTGACAAGCCTGGTAGTTACATTGGAGCGACTGTCTTCTGACCTCCGCATGTCCCATATGTCTGGTTTCGCTTATATACCTACAATCTACATATCATAAACGGGATCAACGGCCTAACGTGTCTTCCGAAGTATCGGAGTCATCATTCTTATAAGACAATCTGGTGATTCAAGTCTACAATGTTCTAACCAGAGAAAAACTACCCAAAGTGGTGGTGTTTCCTGCGGGATTTAAACCCACGTCTTCGAAGGTTTTTTTTGAGCCAGCGCTCTAACCACTATGGAGGTGGTTGTTGGACTTATACAATGTCTTATGCTTAGCTTAGTCATTTACTTTAAACAAATAATTGTGAAATTATGTAAATTAAATTATGGATCTGGTGCTATAAAATTATCAGTTAATAATTAGAAGCGTGTTGTAAACATTGTATACCAGCATATAGTGTCAAGTAGGATGACATGGGTAATTTACAAATTTGATAAATAATTTTCTCCTATGTAAAAAAGATGAAACCCATATGAAATTGTTTATATTCTATCTGCCGTCGACCTTTGGCCTTTTCCAACAAAACCAACCGATTGACAATTGTTTCGGGAACATCCAGTCCTCAAGATTACCAAGACCAAAACAATATAGAATGAAATTGGTCGAAAAACGCAACCCAATGAAGAATTCTCAAGAAGTGGACCAATTTCATCATCGACAGTCTTATTCCGATGGAATTATGTAAATTCTGGATAAGTAGGGGGTTCTGACTATATTGGTAGTACAGGAGCACAAGGTTGAATGTTACATGAGGTAGATAACAAAAGAATATAGATAGCATATTGATTTTTTTTCACAACAAGTTTACAAGAGTTTCGTAGTAGCTCGAATGACAAATCAGCCTGTAGTCCCTAGCTTCTAACTCATCACTCGTTGAATCTTCTAGAAACTTACCAAGTTCTTGCTCTATTCTAGTTAGTTTATGTAAAATGCCCGCGACGCGCCTTTCAGTCCAGCATATTGATTATACTAACCAATCATCTGGGGGAGGCGTTCATCCAGCATTGAAGTGCAACCGGCTGATAATGATGATGTTTTCTAAAGCAAAAAATATCACAAATATATATGTGACAAAAAAATCCGCTGACGCTTGTACTACCGGTAGTTTAGGCGGCAGGTGTAGAATCTCTATCGGTTTCGTCATGGCCGCCGGGAATACCTTTGGGAAAAAGTTAGACTATGAAAATGGGATAGGCAGGAACGGGCCGCATCTTATGAATAATCCTTTGGAATCCTGATGACATTTTTATGTGGAAGTCGAGTTTATTAAATTATTTTCTTTGTCTGTGTCTAAAATTGTTTTGTTTTTCTCGAACATATAAGTACAATGTTTAGTGTAAAGTAGCTTCAAGTGAACAGCAAACTATGATAGTGAGGTTAAAGGGAGTGCAACTGTGCTTGATCACGCATTTGTGCAATTGTTAATATCTTGTGTATCTGGCTAGTCGTTAAATCGACCGCTGTGTCCAATAAGGGCTAGAATTTAAATTAAATCTAATTTGAATTTACGAAATACCTGAAGGTTGTGCACGTACAATACTAAAAGACTAGAATTTTTGTGTGTCTTTAATATAAATTAATAATTAAAATTGTAATAATTTTGGTTTCTCTTACAATTCATAAATAGACTACAAAAATATCTTCTTAAAATTAGCAATTAACATGAAAACTAATACAAAATATGAATACATTTCATCTATGACAAACAAAAAGATTTCAATAATTTAAACTACACAAATTAATTCTTAAGTTCTGACGCCTTCTGTGGTCTCTTCTACTTTCTTCTCTTCTGGAATGGATACTTCTGTGTCCTTCTTTCCATCTGTGACTTTATTTCCTTCTTGGTTTGCATTGGTGTTGTGGGTAGGTGCGGTGATCAGGCATTCTATGTAAGGAGGTGGTTGGTCAACAGATTGGGGCTGAACTACTGTCTTCTCTTGCCTCAATTCCTTAATGTACTCGTATATTACTAGTAAGAACAATGCAGATAAAGCTGAAAGGAATAGAAGGTTTTTCTAGTTTAATAGAGTAATGTAAATAATTAATGTCTTCGACTTAATTCACAAAACCAAATCTAGCAAAAAGCTATCACTTGGTAAAAGTTTAAGGAAGAGTACTTCATGTTTTAAGTTTGCTCATTTAAACTACAAACTAAATTTTCAGGCACACTAATATTTGCATTATGGGTGGCCTAGAAGTTGTAATTTATGTATCACTGTTTTGATGAAAAATTTTTGCAGCTTAGGGATTAATCCAAGCAATTTTAACATAACAACAACAAACACATATCAGACGTACCAATCAATTAAAGATAACAGTGGTTCTACTTACTAATGTCGAATAGTTTCAAGAACCAGTACACTTCATTGGTGGAGCCAATTCTGAACTCAGGCTGGTAGCTGAAGTACATGATTTGAAGAACCATCTTCACCAGCGACAGGCCGAAGAACAAGCGCATGGGTTCAGGGTCTTTCTGCAAATAAGAAACAACAGTGGTTTTAAAAGCTGCACAAAAGTATTATATTCGTGAGATCTCCTTTTTGGAGGTTGTGGTAAAGGTGGGATTGTTAAAATGGTGTGTTATTTGATTCTTTAAATACATAGATAGCATGGATTTGAATGTTTTTTCTTCCGTTACTTCATTGGTTGTTCAAAATGATTTAGAAGTGAGAAACGATGTTGATGGCAAGTTTTGGGTTTTACTGCCACCATCTGTTTTTGATACATTAATTGTAGATGATTAGAATTTGAGGAATTGGAAAAAGTTGTTTTGCCTTATTTTGGGTTTTATTTCCACCTTCTATTTTTTGATATAATTTTACTCGACTCTCAAGAAATTTAAACTTTGGTAAGATTCAGGCTTCGTGTTTAATCTTTGATCTCATGAAGAATCATCATTCCTTTGTTGTTGGTCGCAGCTCACGCATTATTAGAAAATCACTTGTTATATCTATGTACAAATACAAACCTGATGCAAAGCGACGACGTATGCTTTAACGAATCTCAACCATATGACGTTGATGGTAAGGTTGAGGATGTCGATGAGGTGCACATGCAGAACGCCGGGGTAGCAGCGCGCGGGGGTCGGGAAGTAGTCCAGGAGGCTGTTTCTGCTGCCCAGGACCAGTGGGAACGGGTAGAAGCCGTGCGTGCCCAGGTTGATGGCGAGGAGAAATGGCTCGAGCCATGGCCAGTCTACGGACGCTAGCTGGAAAAATATGTTATGATGATGTTATTTCACTTGGGACATTAAATATTGAAATATGTTTACTCGTTCATTTGCATCCAAGTGAGGAGCTAAATAATTGGTGTGCGGAAGTATTATATCTTTAAAAATTTGCTGATTTCAAATGTATTGACATTTGGACAAAATCATAATGCGCAATTTTGATAGGTCCCCCCCATCCCCAAAGCCAGACAATCTTTAAGGGCTCAAGGTATAGGTTCTAAATGAAATCATCATTTCCGTTAGTCTGTTAACGAGTATTCTTAGCATCTTTGCTTGCACCAATTAATGCATCAACTAAAACATCTTTGTGATTTTTATGAAAAGAACAACTTCGAAGAATTTTCCCCCTAATTATTACCACGCTAAAGAAATATTGTTGTTAAATGTTTAGTAAACTTACCGATTCTTCAGTCACATCGCACTGGAAACCGTTGGACACAATGGCGACTATTGCAATGTGAAACCCGATGTCAACGACACTGGATATCTGAAAGAAATCAAACAAATCGGATTTTGAAATAGTCCTTCAACAATACATTAAATCAAAGATTTTGTTAGAGGGACAGTCATTTATTGAGAAATTATACTTGAGAAGTAATAAAAGCTGGATTCGTAAATGAAAAAAAAATTGGTTTCCTTATTTGATTTTGATCGACCTAAATTGTGAATAAAGGTCAGAAGATGCATGCCTGTTTTTAATTGTCATGTTTATTAATACAATTTGCATGCATCTTCAAAAGTGTAGGAACACAATACACGGGAAAAACGGGACCGAAGTTTGGCGGCAATGCATTTTCTATATAAAATTACATATAATACGATGTAATAGCTTTGCAGGTGTATTCACGACAAACTTCGGTCGCATTTTATCCGCCTAGTGTGTTTCTAAACTAAAACATATTATGCAGTTATAGATTCCATCTTATTCATATTATTATTCTGATTCTATCCCACCATAATCTTGTTTATTGCTTTAGGCGTACCCCCTACCCCCAACAAGGGGTCGTCTTCGTTCAGCTCTGGACAACGGCTAATGATGTATTTATTTACATTATAGTATCTACTTACCAAATTCATATATCCAATCAGAAAACATTTTAACCGAAGATTGGAAAACCAGAGACCTCTTCCAACTGCCATTATTTCACTGGAAAATAAAAATACATAATATTGTTGTTAAGAAAACTTTCTATTGGTGCTTGCGATAAAAATAGAGGTACACATTTTTCCCGTCTCAGTAACGAATTTTTATCTTATCACAGTTCTGGATGGAATTACCTGAGTAGGTATAGTCTATTTCACCTAGGATGATCCCGGTGACAGTTGATGGATCAAAGGAAAATCGACGTTATTTTAAAACATCAATAACCCTATAGAAAATCATAAACAGCTCGAGCAGCTTTAGTGCCTTGAAATAAACTTAATTAATTTCGTATAAGAAGTATACATGTAACAGAGATCATATAAGCTGAAATGGACTATAGTAATGGAAATAACTTTTGATCCAGCTTTAGAGTCATACTAGCGGCCGCCCGCGACTCCGTCCGCGTGGATTTCGATTTCCAATATCCTATGTGTTATTCTGATGTATAAGCTACATATATTGTGCTAAAGTTTCATTCAAATCCATTCAGTAGTTTTTACGTGAAAGAGTAACAAACATCCATACATCCATACATCCACATATACAAACTTTCGCCTTTATAATAGTAGTAGGATTCATGCATTATTCATATTAATATTGAGTGAAATTGAAGCTTATTTTTATAAACAACATCTGTATTTGATAAGCACGTGCAGTGTTTCATACATTAGTCACACTAAACGTTGACCGACCAAGTTATCACGTTGTATGCAATAGTTCGTGGTAGTGACTCAACAGGGCAAATGCATGCAATATTAAGTCAGATTTATTGGTAGATAAGGATTCTCTCCATGAATTTTGCGTAATATCAAAGGACTTTTTAAGTTACTTACAGAAGGTAAATGAACAAGTGGGTCATCTGATGGTAAGTGATTACCGCTGCCTATTGACGTCAACAACCGTACAAGGGTCGCAGATGCGTTGCCTGCCTTTAACACCCCATACGCTCCCCAACTAAACTCTGGCACAACTCTGGCGACCTTACTCATCAGCAGAATCATAGCACAAGAGTCAGCAGTTACGAAGTGCTACTTCACTGAAATCTCGGGTTATACAAAAGATGTTTTGCCTACTTGGTGGAACTATGCTATAGGTATGTTATCAGTCTTTTTGAGTCTACAGCTGGACGTAGGCCGTCCCAAGATGGGATGATGATTATCGTAACAGGTACTACGTTGTCCAGGCAACTTGGTGACCACTGTATGGTGAATGATAAAACACATAGGAGAACGCTCTGCCCATATACCGGGAATGTCTCTTAGTTGCTGCTTACGACAACCAAGAGAAGAAACGGGGAAGAATTATTTATTATTTATTGTTTCATCTATAAAACGAAGTATTTGTACACTGAATTTGACGCTCACCCTTACGATCATCAGGATAAAAATACACAACGTATTCCGGCTTTCAAAACAAAAAATAAAATAATTTCCCCCAGATTTTTTTAACTGATTTCAAGTTGAGCGATATGAATTGATGTTATTGCATCATTTCGCCACAGTTTAACTAAAAACATCTGCATTATACATCATTCACTTCTAAACAAATGCACACACGTCTTACCGCGGTGAAGACCGTGGCATTGCATGATTTACCTTCACGTTGCTAAAAAACCATTCTTACTACAACTACTTACTACAAAATCCTACACAATTCCACTTAACACACTCCAATATTCACTTTTCGCACAATATTATAATCAAAACTAACCTTTTTACAATATTCCTGTACAATGGTTGTTTTAAATTCACTCTTAATGATAAAACAGGCGGCTGTGGGTAAATGCAAGACGGACTGAACTGCGCGGGCGCATATGTTGTAAACAGCTGTGTGTGTCGAGATTAGGTTAAGGCCACACTGGACAGTCTTTTGAAGGAATAACTAGTTAAGCGTGGTATCCTTTTTGTTTTTTATATCTTATTATGTTTTATTTAGTTTCCCGCAACAAAGGGTTAATCATAGTACGAGGACCTATGCAATCACGCTAAAGCTTGTACAATGTCTTAATAGTTTTAAAAGCTTATTTTTTCTAGGTTTGTTTCTTTATTATATCCTTTTTTGTTAAACTAAATGTTTCTTGATATCTGCGGTAGCAAGGCATTTATTACTAAATCTGGGAACTATCATAGTTGGGCTCCAATGTGTTTTCATTCAAAGTTGACTAATATAATAAAGCTGAAGAGTTTGTTTTAACGCGCTTTTCACAGGAACTACTGGTTCAAATTGTTATTTTTGGATTGGATAGTACATTCGTCGATTCCTCGACGATGACATGATGGCTTTCAGCCACTCTATCACACTGTGTGCGGAAAAATCTACCGGGACGAGGTCGTGGGCGGCTACTAGTGTTCTTATACATTATGCCCATTTAACTTAACCTCATAAGATTTCACTTAGCCATATTTTTAATTTATGATTTGATAAGATATAACCACTCATAACTAAATCGTAAGCAGTTAAATCCAGTATGAATACACCTTTACAGCAACTTCGTGTGCAAGTTCATGCACATTGAATGTGCATATATGTATTCTTGGAAAGGCCCCGAGTACGTACTCTTTATGAGGAAAATGGATCGCACCCATATGTAACGCGTACATTGAGCTTTTTGTTTTATATCTTCACCGAAAATTCAAACAAAAAATGTAATGGATAATACAGAATGTTGTTATGTCGTGCATAATAAATCGCGATGATATGCGATAACTTTAAACGATCTTTGTGTGCGTGAGAGTTTGTTATTGATTCATCAACGGACCGCATTGATTGAAAAGTTAAGTCATAAGATTTTAATGACATAAACAACAGTGAAATCAAGTTTTATCATCTATACTATACTAATATAATAAAACTGAAGAGTTTGTTTGTTTAAAAGCGCTAATATATTAGCAGCTACTGGTTCGAATTAAAAAACATTTTTGTGTTCGTCTATTTGTCGAGGAATTCTTTAAGCCATTTTATAACACTGTGTGTGACCGAAACCGAAATCCAAAGGGACGAATTCGCGGGCGGCCGCTAGTTAAAAATGAACTCTTTGGAAAAATAATAGTTTAATTCATAGACATCTGGCCCCAAATAATATAATGATAAAAATGCTTTAGGCGTCCCGTTACCTTCAAATATCCATTGGTGACAATAGTAATTAGCATACTTGCATCCAAATAGTCAGTACATACAAGTGAACAATTAATTAGAAAGCGATAGTACAAATTCCCCACTTGAAATATTAATTGAGGAAATTGTAGTTACTTTATTTTTAACCTAATGATGACCCAGTTTCGTGTGCCACCGCAAAATGCATACGACTGTCATTCCGTAATTATTGACGAGACATGGCCGATGCATCCGACTTTTATTGTTATTTTTGAAGTAAAAATCGTTTCTTCTTGGTAATATTATTTAAAATTATTACAACTGGCGGTTAGTGCAATAATACAGACAACTTGCTTATGTATATGGTTTACCTAATATTAACCATAATCTTTCCCTCTTGCTTGCTTTGAAAAAACTTGCGATATATTTTTTTAAACAAATTGTGATTGACTTTTTTGAACACAGCCTAGCTACACACTAAATATGATTTTTGCCTCAAAGAGCCTATTCTTAGCACGGAAGGAACGGGATTGACAAATTCTGTATCAGATTTTATTATGATCTAAATTTTATGATCACAATTCACCATCTGGCAAGTGAATTAACGCTTTCAAAATATAATCAAAATATTCTTTATTCAAATAGGCTTCAGAAAAGCACTTATGAACCCTCATATAGGAGAAGCATTTCTCCAACAGTTGACAGCATCAGACTGAAAAAGATATTTTTACTAATTTATTTCTAAATCTTAAGACTCACTCCTTTCCTTACAAAAACAAAGAACGAACAAACAAATACTTCATTAGTAGGTAATCCGGATCGATATTTCAGCCAGGTGCGCCGCGGGGATGCATTATGAATGGGTCAGATGCCTCGCTTTCTGAATATTGTATGCGCGGCCAAATGGACAGACTTGCGGATAAGTGTACTGTTAGGTGTAGAAAAACATGCAACTGTCTTAGACTGTATGGGTTTTTTTTTTATAAATAAATAAATATTTCACAACATCACATACATTGATCTGACCCCGTGTTAAGTAGCTTAAGCACTTGTGTTACAGACATCAGAATCAACAGTGGTATTACAAATATACTTAAATAGATACATACAACACCCAGACCAGGACAAACAGACATGTTCATGCACACAAATGTTTGTCCTGTGCGGGGATCGAACCCGCGACCTCTTGCGTAATAGGCAACTTCTTGACCATTACACCAAGCGGGTCGTCATTACACCAAGCGGGTCATCAAATGTCGTCGGGTGCTATAGACAAGTTGGTCACCTGATGGTAAGTGATCACCGCTGCCCTTGGACATTAACAAGTTGCAGATGCGTCGCCTACCTTTGAAACCCCATACCCTCCCCAACTGAGCTAAGGTGACCTTAAACACCAGCAGAAACATAGTTAAAACCACATGTGACTGCGAACCCTTTGTCTGATTTTTATGAGTTTTGACTGTATCAGTAGTCAATCGCGGCAATGCGAACTATAGCGATTAAAAAGAATAAAGGGAGACTTCCAACAGCGAGTTCTCTTAGTTAGTCTAGTAAGCCTGTAGCTATGGCACGTAAATCCAAAAACTACTTCATTATCATTACAGTTACTACAAGTGACGTATTGATTTTTCTTGTTACTTTTTCACACAGTTTTCAACACAAATCAATAGTTTTTGACATTTAAAAATTACAGAACGAATTTGATTAGCCAATTAACAACCCCGTTTCGGAAACCATTAGGAATTGTTTTCAATTTTTCCTCTTCCAACATAACACAACGCCGACTGTACACAATTATTTATTAACTCCCTGCCTTTATAGGACAGGCGTAGTTTTGTTTCCTTTCTTTGTAATTTCAAGCGAAGAATGACTTAGCTGCACTATGCAATTTTAATTAATTTATAAGTGAATTCGTGGTGTTTTTATAATCTTCATTCTTCTTAAAAGTTAGTTAGTGGAATCTTAACAGAATACCAAGAAGCGAATATGATGAGGATTTATAGTTTTTATGCTTGTTTTATTGCGTAAGAATGTGCAAAATCAATAACTTTATTTCATAAAATAGTATTTTAACAAAGCAAAATCCACGAAATGAGCAGCACTGTACACTGTAAAGTCGTAATTAAATAAATTAAAAAAATAAACATGATGAATTATCCACAACCTACGGTCCTACTAAATCCTAATTACCAAATTAATTTAATACAAAATCCATGTTTGCGCCAACGTACCACGTCCATTCTTTTAAAAAATAAATCAATGTGCTAAATAATTTACGGTGTTCTAAATGTTTTTTGTTTATGTCCCGCGTTCGCTAAACTCATGTGTTTCCTAAACCCGATATTAATGAAAATTTGTGCGTCGCTCGCAGTCGTTAATAATAATATTTCCGCTGGTAATGGCGTAGATAAGTCTCCGATATCGGACAGTGTTGTTTTGCTAATAGCCGATACTGAAATGCAGAAAAGTTAGGGTTGACACAACAGATTTTAGTATTTAACAATACCAATCTCTCATTGCATTAGAATACGCCTGGAAATAGCCTTTAAACGAGTGTTGTAGAAGTACTATAACATTGAAGAGATACCGCAGCATTGAGCGTTACCTACCTAAGCTTATAAAAAGGAGTAATTCCTCAGGTCCACTAATGGTCTCGTTAGCTTCATGGTCAGAGCACTTGTCCGGATCCGATCCCCAGTCTGAGCCAAATGAGATCAAGATGATATGTTTTAATGTATAATTTTCAAAATTTAACAATACCTAGCTATTCGACAAATTGAGGGTGAGTGAAACCGATATCATGTTGATTAAAACGACTATGTGTATAACCGAGTTTTGAAAACTGAAAAACCCAAACGGTACATGCATTTTGATTTCCTCGAAAATTACTCACCACACCCTTCATCGTGAGGCGAAAGATGGTGAAATGAGACTAGCAAAATATCAAACTACTCCCAAAAATCCACCAAGTCGCGTCAATATGGCTTTCATAGGACCCCTCTCAGATTCATCCAAGCCTGTTAAAACGACAACCCTGGAAACAAACGGGAATCGCTAATTCCCAGTGAGTCGCGTCGTGTTTGCGGCCTTAATATAATTCTGACGGACGACACTCGAGCACTAATCTCAGCTCGCTCGCTCAGCTCAGCTCACGGATTCAATAGGGTTTGTATCCAAATCTATTTATCGCATGGTCACCACAGAGGCTTTAATTAAAGGTAAAACCTTGGACCATATCAAAGGCATAGAGTTTGGAGTGCGTTTAATACAATAATACATGTCCTGAAAGGGTCACAAAGGGTAAGGGGGTAGGATTAGAGTATGTATAAGAGAATAAAGCACTTAGGTTTTAGTTCTATTAAAGCGAAGAAAGTTATAGCAAAATGGCTTAATAATTGCTTTTAAGTTTTGAGGGGATTATACGGAATGGCATATTGGAGGAATTTTATCTTCTGCTTTTTTTTATGTCAGAGGCGGCAAACGAGCTAGCGGGTCGCCTGATGGTAAGCAATCACCGCCGCCCATGGACAATGGACATCCGCGACACCAGAGGTATCGTTGCTTATTCGGAAGAAGAAATCTGTTTTATATTGTGCAATAGAGAAGTCCCCTTGGATCGTTGTCATCTTAGCGCCTCTCCTAACTCTCCTTGTTGCATCCTCAACCATTGCCTCGTCGTGCAGGGAACGCTACGACTTTGGTCCAGCCTGATTGATTATTACAGTGGAGCGACTGACGTCTGACCGCCGAAACCCTTACAACGAAACCAACCAAAAAAACCAGACCATTTGGATCATAGTCAGGACCAACGGCTTAACGTGCCTTCCAAAGCACGGAATCAACATTATTATCGGACAGTTGGATGATCCAAGCCTGCAATGTACTAACCAAACTGGGAAAACCAACAAAAAGTTAATGTTCCCCGCGGGATTCGAACCCACGATCTCCATGGTTCTTGAACACAGCGCTTTTATATAAGCGCTAGGATGATGAATTTTATTAATAAATTATTATTTACTTATTTTCCTAATTGTCTAATGAATATTTTAGTATTTATTAAGTCTTTCTCACAAAACCCACTAAAACTCCCAAAAGCTACCGCATACCTCTTCATAATACAGGACATGTTGTGTTGACCTGCAATAAGTAGAGTGAATTAATTAATGAAATAATGAAATGAAATAATAATGAAATAATGAAATAATGAAATAATGAAATAATAATGAAATAATGATTTATTTAGCAATTTGATTCACTTAGTAAATTCTTTTGCACGTCAAAACTTTTTTACCCTACCAGCGCCTCGACGTGAATGGCCTGCTGAGAAGAGACGCCGCAAGAAACTCAGACAGTTTTGCCTTTTTTAAAAATAAATTTCAATTTTACAATCATGTCAAATATAACTTAAAAATAAATACAAAATAAGTGCGGCTGAGCAGATTAACATGTCCATGCATATTTATCATTTAAATAATCATCTATTTTATAATAACCTTTCTTCATCAAGGTTGATTTAATAAACAACTTAAATTTTTGTTTAGGAAATTCAATAACATTTTCTGGTAATTTATTAAATATTTTGACACTTATTCCAATAAAAGACTTCCCAGTCTTATGAAGCCTGAGGCTTGGAACGGCAAGCTTATGTTTATTTCTTGTATTAAAGCTATGAAAGTTATCTTTTCTAGAAAAGTTATGTAGGTTCTTGCGTATATAAATTATGCAGTCAAAGATGTATTGAGACGCTGTAGTTAAAATATTAATCTCCTTGAATATCTCACGGAGTGAATCACGCGGCTTAAGGTCATATATTGCACGGATCGCCCTTTTCTGTAATACAAAAATTGTTTGTACATCAGCAGACGATCCCCACAATAACAGACCGTAAGACATAACACTATGAAAATAGCTGAAATAAACCAATCTCGCCGTTTCAATATCAGTCAGGCGTCGTATTTTTCTTACAGCAAATGCTGCAGAACTTAGTCTCCCAGCCAAAGCAACAATATGGGGGCTCCATTGTATCTATAGTTATACCTAAAAATACAGTTGATTTGACAACATCAATATGTTCATTATTCATTACAACATTTGTAATAACTTGTGGCACATTTGGCATTGTGAATTTAATACATTTTGTTTTCTTAGGATTTAGTAGTAAGTTATTCGTTGTAAACCAATGATGGACTTGTGAGAGGGCGCTATTTACTTCGTCAAGTTGTGTTTTACGTCTATCTACCTTAAAAACTAAAGAGGTATCATCAGCAAACAACACAGTCTCACATAGACCATTTGTAAAGGCAGGAAGATCATTAATATATATAAGAAAAAGGAGTGGTCCCAATATTGAGCCCTGGGGCACTCCCATTATCAATGGTGCGCCATCGGAGTTAGTTCCATTGATGTTCACCTTTTGAACTCTGCCAGTGAGGTATGATTTTAAAAGCGTTAAAGCGAACTCTGAGACGCCATAATGCCGTAGCTTCATCAGCAAGGTTTCATGACTTACACAGTCAAAAGCTTTTGACAAATCACAAAAGATACCTATCGCATCCTGCTTAGCCTCCCATGCATCAAAAATATGTTTTACAAGTGAAACTCCTGCATCAGTAGTGGATTTGTTTTTAGTAAATCCGTACTGATTTTCACTAAATAAAGAATTTGAATTAAAATGTGACAATAATTGATTAAATATAATTTTTTCAAAAATTTTACTGAGTGCCGGTAGTATCGATATGGGTCTGAAGTTTGACGGATCACTCTTTTCTCCTGATTTAAATAAAGGGGTTATTTTACTATGTTTCATAAGGTTTGGAAACTGACCCATTTCAATGCTCTTATTAAATATTAATGCTAAATATGGTGCAATGGCAATAATAATAGTTTTTAAAATATCTATTGAGATACCCCATAGATCTTCCGTCTTTTTTAACTTTAGTTCTTTGAATGATTTAATAATAACTAGTTCATCAATATGCGTGAAACTAAAAACAACTTTGCACTCTTGTACTTTTGATTTAAGGAGGCATTCAGCAAGATGCGGTGAGGAGTCTAATAAGCTAGTAGTCGTGACTGGAATTTCAGAAAAAAAGTGCTCAAAGGCTTTAGCCACTTCGGCATCTGTACTAATTAACCTATCATTAATTTTTAAGCATAACTTGCTATCATGAGATCTATTCCTACAAGTTTCCTTATTTATAATATTCCAAGTAGCTTTAATTACATTTTTAGACGTATGTATTTTGTGCTTTAAATACATACGCTTGGCCACCATACATACTTTTTTAAACAATTTTGAATATTTTCTTACATAATCTATTAAATCTGGATTGTTTGAATAAGCCTTTTGAGCATACAATTCAAACAATCTTATCCTACTTATATAAATACCTTTTGTGGCCCAGTCACTAAATTTAGATTTTAAGCTATCTACACAAACAGTTTTCTTTGTGAAGATAGTATTAAACTCATGTGAGATAATGTCAAATAATTGTCTATACATGTTATCAATGTTAGTATCAACAATAGGTGGCGCTAACGGAACTTTAATACAAATATTATGTGTGAATTTATCGACGCGATTTTTAGTAATCGGTCTGTAACTAAAGCTAGACGAAGTAACTACACTTTGGCTCTCAAGCGCTGCAAGTTGACCGCAGTGGTCAGAATTCACAAAGTTAACAATTGACTTTGAGGGTACTTTACAATTACAGAAAATATTATCAAGACAGGTGGCTGATGTAGGAGTAACTCTAGTTGGTTCCCTAAAGAGTGGAGTAAGATCAAAGCATTTAAACAAATTTAGGAACCTTACAGAGGTCTGGCTATTCTCTAAAATATTAATATTAAAATCCCCACATACAACTACCTTCTTATTACAGTTGCACACCTTTTTTAAAACTTCTTCCATAGTTGTTTCAAATATAGGATAATTTCCAGAAGGAGGCCTGTACACACAAACAATGATACACTGCTCAAGCTCTGCACAAGACAGTTCAATAGTTCGCTCAATCGAAAGTAATGTTACATCTTTTCTATCTTTAGACTTAAGTGAGCTATCAAGTAATATTAGTGAGCCACCCCTAATAGCTGACTTTCTCGTGAACGAACTAATAACTTTATAATTGTCAATACTTATTAATAACTCGCATTGTCTTAACCAATGCTCAGTTAGACAAAGAATATGAATTTTCATTTTATTTAAATTAAGTTCTAATTCTAATTCTTTACCAGGAAAACCTTGTATATTTTGGTGCACGATATTAAGTTGGTTTGAAATTTTCAAAGGTTTACTTATTATACCTATTTGGCTAGAGTAATCCTCTACTGTCCTATGCAATAATTTAAATTACTTGGAATATTTTCCAAGGAACAACAAATGTCAACAACTTCCTGCTCAATAAAAGCAGGTTGTGTAGCCAAATTCTTGGCTGTTTGGTTAAAACAATATGCTAGCGATGTAGCTATTTGTCGCTTACAATAGTTTGAAAGATAGTAATTATCTTTAGTCAAATATAAATTAAATGTCGAAATACAATTAATGTCAATCAAATTAAATTTACTATTATTCCATGTCACTGTACTCAAGAACAAATTTAAGCTATACCTAGAATTATTTTCATGCTGTGGCAAGCTTTTACTGTATGGAAGTGTAAACATTATAATATTTTTAACATTCAAATTATTCAAACTATCAAAACATTTTGTCATAATTTGTTTGTTTACATTTCCACGATTTGCAACCATAACTATTAATGTGGTATTGTCAGTGAAATTATATTTATTAATTTTATTCATAATATTAGTATAAGGAGTGTTAGGATAACAGTGGTTGTGAACTTGATGTCCCAAATAATAACTTAATAGTTGGCCCATGCCCTTACCTGATTCATCACAAAACATAACTATTTTACTTTGATTAACATGTATTTGTTTATTTGAAGAATCGCTGAGCTTTAATGTGTTGGACAAAGTTAGTGTGTCATTATAAGAAACTGGTTCTGAGAGTGGTGACGCACAGTTAGGCAGCGAGCCGGTCAAGTCTGTTGCATTGTTTACAACCGATGTGTTGTGGTTATAGATTTTATTTTTACTAGGGGAGTTTAAAAGGCATTTCAAAGCCAAAATGTGTTCCTCACTCTGATTCTTATAAGTATTATACCTATTGTTTATCTTTTCTAAAGAGTTTTTCAAATATAAAATTTCATTTTCTAGTGCTTTTAAATTTTTATTGTAATCGGTGATATTGTTGTCTAGTGTAATTGAATATAAATCTAATTCATCACCTAACCGTTGTCTTTCCTTAATACATTTTACTTGTACACATGAACATGACTTTTTCTTAATTAACTTCTGTGTTTTCTTAATATATTTACTTAGCCTAATATACTTTTTAAGCTTGTTCCTGCTGCTCCTAACAATACCCACTGCTGGTGTGGACCGGATGCTGTCATCTCCCGTCAGGTCCACAGTCACAGCGGGTCCTTTGTCAAGAACATCAGGAACAAGGCTGGGCGCACTACCTAACAGCTCGTCGAATAGGGTTTGTGTATGCGACGCAGCGAAGTCCTGCTTTTCGTTTTCGAGGTGGCTGATTTGGTGGTGAGCCTCCTGGAGCTCGTGCTCGAGCAGCGTTACGCGCCGTAGGTTCTGGACGTACTCCTGGCTGCATTCGCCAAACCCATCGACCGTTGATTGAAGTCTATCCCTTTCATACATAACAATAAGATGTTGAGTATGCAACTCAGTCATATCTTTTTTAAGCTTACTACTTTTGTCCAACACGTCTAGCAATTCCCGTTCACTGTCCTCTCTCTCCCTAACCAATTGTGCAACTTCCTCTTTGGTGGCCTTTAATTCCTTCAAAGCCAGTTCAAGTCTCGACTCAGTCTGGCGTGCAGTGGTGAGTCCAGACCCATCCCGGCGAGCAGAGGCCTTGCTACGCGTCAACATTGTTAAAATTTACGTCTAATGTAATGAACAGATGCAAACGGTTTTGTACCTACAAAGAGTTGTTTACACAATTGTGAGGTTATCTTATACCTCAGCGCGAGTTTATAACATTAATTATGCGGCACTAATGAAATAAATGAGAATAGTACAATTATTAATTAGATGAAATGGTAGATATTACCTAATTGGAGAGAAAACAATGACTCACAAATTCAAAATTTGAACTGTCATTGACGCCGGTTTACACATCACACAAACCTTGTAAATATTGTTCTTAAACACTATTTTACACTTAATACACTTAAAACTATGTTATTTGTTACGTTTTGTGATGTTTTTAGGTCCTTTTTATGAATTTAAACTTAAATTTTATAATAATTAATTGGGAGCAAGTTCAATCAGCTGTCAACCGCGGTGTTGCCACCATTGGACCATGTAAAACATGAATAGCCAGTAATTAATGCCGACTTGACGTATTGAGACGTTTGATTATAGCAAATATGGTTTATTTGTTACGGTAGCCATGAGTTAGTTTTTGTTTTAGGATAATCCAAAATATTATAGTCTAGTCTTCCGTCGCGGTTTTCCCCGCGCGTAATTCCTTTTTTCAAACACCCCCCCTTCCCCTACATTTCTGGGATCAAAAGTACCCTATGTTCTCCGCGGAGAGTGTAGCTATCCAACAGTGAAACAAATATTAAAATCGGTCCAGTAGTTTTTGTGTTTATTCGTTACAAACAAAAATACAAAAATACTCATCTTTCCTCTTTATAATATTAGTGTCGATACAAATAATTTTATCTGAGTTAACTGGTTTATTAATTAGGTGTTAGAAGACGTTTTTGGAAGTAAGAGATTAGTAGAATAACTACTCAAATACATTATGTATTCACTTGGTTAAAATAGTAAGTAGTTTCTCACAAAAATGAACACCTACTTATATTATATATATTGATCTTTCTTAGATATGCATGAATGTTTTACCTTCTTCTTGGAAACAGATACTTTTTATTATTTAACTAGCGGCCCGCCCCGGCTTCGCCCGTGGTACTTGTCCACTATTTAATGGATGATATTATACATAAAAAACTTCCTCATGAGTTACTCTATCTATTAAAAAAAGCCGCATCAAAATCCGTTGCGTAGTTTTAAAGATTTAAGCGTTCATAGGGACATACAACATACAACATGACAGAAAAAGCGACTTTGTTTTATACTATGTAGTGATAAATTAAAAATAATCGATCCTAACAGATCTCATCTTGCATATTTAAGGGAATGAAACCACGACTTCTCAGTAATTTACTCGTATATACCAGATCTTATTAACGGTACCGATGTCATTTCACGTTCCTAGTAAACTTAAGTGGTTAAACAAATCAAATCCAAAACACAATCAGTCCCGACTTGTCCTGCATATTTTAAGCAGCATATCAACCCTCCTTGTGGCAGGTAATCTGAATTGACTAAGTGCTTTGCTAACCGACTAAGAGTTATTATCATTGCGCTGTGTATAATAATTACCACAGTGGACGTTCGTAATTATTTTGTGGCCAAAACAGTGAACCGTTTCAGTTGACTGAGTTGGAAGGTCATTTATTATTGATTATTGAGATATAATTTCATTTAATTTTGTAAAATTATTTTTGTTATTTCTCGATTTAGCTCAACCAAGAATATACAAGTGTGGCAGTTATAGTTGTTTCTTAAAAATAAAGCCTTGCTGGTTTCATCTAGATTCTAAGTACCAGGATAATGATATCCTGGTTTTGAAGACCGTTTGGTGCAGTGGTCAAGAGGTTGACTATTAGACATTAGACCAAGATGTCACGATTTTGATCCCCGCACAGGACAAATATTTTTGTGCGTGAACGTGTTTGTCCTAGTCTGGGTCTTAAATGTATGTATCTATTTAAGAAAATTTGTAATTTCGCTGTTGATTCTGATATCTGTAACACAAGTGCTTAAGCAACTTAACACGGAGCCAGAACAATGCATGAAATGTTGTAAAATATTTTATTAGTTATTATTTGAATCCCAAACACCTAAATTCTAGAACTGCTAACGGGGTGTTTAAAACGCCAAGTGCAGAATGGCACAAATAATATATTTCCACACATAACTTTGTAACTCTTTTCACCTTTCTGACCTGAAAAACTTTGTGCCGTGTAACAAACAAAGTCTTGTTACTTTTATTAAAAACTTATTATTTTCTTTTTGCTTTCATGTCCGCTACTTTTGTCGTCACTTTGTTAATAACTGGGTCAGCTTATTTAGCTAATAAGGTTTAGAAGTTTTTAGAGAGGTAGCTTTGTAGAATTTCTACTCGAGCGGCTCGTCTGCGTAAGCAACTCTGCCTTAGAAAAGACCACTGTGAAGAATCACTTTGTACCTGTTGTGCTTTGTTTCTGCTAGTGAGTAAGGTCGCCAGAGCTCAGTTGGGTAGGGTATGGGGTTTTCAAAGGCAGACGACGCATCTGTGACCCAAGTACGGTAGTTCGTTTGTCTTCCTATGACATATAAAAAATGTAAAAAGGAACAATGGCTAGTTCATACGAACTTGTATGGAATGTCTGTGGTAGAACATAGCGAATATGTTACATATTTGTATATTGCCGGACATCGTGATGGCCTCTCGGTTATCTGAATGATGTTTCTCCTGGCAATATTTTCCAGGCATGTATTGATTTATCTTAAAGATAATAATCAATTCTAATATTATGTATTAGTAAATTTTCTGTATTTGTTAAATTGTAAAGGTAATCTCGGTATCTACTGAACCGAGTATAACATTTCTTTTATCAATAGAAAGCCACATTATTGCTGAATGGTTGTACTAAAAAAAAAATTGGCCAAGTGCGAGTCGGACTCCACTTTGGAAGGGTCTGTCACGCAAAGTATTCACTTTAGAAAAAAGTGATATTAGAAACCTTAATATAATTTTAAAAGACCTATCCATAGATACCCCACACGTATATGTTCAATGAAAAAAAATATTTCGAGTTTCAGTTCTGACTATGGGGACCCCCCGCTTTTTTTATTTTTTTTCTATTTTCGTGTGAAAACCTTGTTGCGGTTTACAGAATACATCCACTCACTAAGTTTCAATAGTGTAGTACTTATAGTTTCGGAAAAAAGTGGCTGTGACAGACTGGCGGACAGACAGACAGACAGACATGACGAATCTATAAGGGTTCCGTTTTTTTGCCATTTTGGCTACGGAACCCTAAAAAGGATACTAAAATTGACGGGATGCGGGCGAAAGGATAGTTATTTATTTGTGAAAATTCTTTAGATATGTCTCTTGAAAAGCGTTTAAGCAACATATTTCTCTGAAGAAACCAAATTTTAATATCCAGTCTTTTTTGCCAGAATCAACTGAAATGACAAACAATATAAAAAAAAACTCATTTTTTACTTTTCCTTTCAAAACTTTTTAACCCGGTCATATGCAGTGCGATGCAACGAAGGTTATTACTGAATTTAATACAAACAAGTGCAGTCAAAACATTGGTATAACTTTTTAACATACGCCGGCAACAAGATAAGTGTATTTCTCCACTCTAGAGTCCGTGACATTTTCTGTGGAAAGTTCGCAGTATACACGTGCGGACAGGCAAGCTCACGAGTGTTATCTATACTTTGTTTTTTGTTTGAACGCGCTAATCTCAGGAAATAGTGGTCATATTTAAAAAAAAAACCGGCCAAGAGCGTGTCAGACACGCCCATGAAAGGGTTCCGTAGCTAAAAGATGGCCCGACCGCTTAAGACACCATTTAGTAAGGGCAACTGCACGTCATAAGTTGGTCGAGTTGTATAAAAATAACTATGTATGATACAGAGTTCGCTATAGTTTTCGTTGAAAGTACTTACTTGGAGGTATAAAGGACATTTTTTTCAGAATTATTGTAATAGTATTTCAAAAGATAAGGGGGGGGGACGCTCTAATTTTAACTTTGTATTAATATATCTCGAGACTGGGGTGTTTGATCCACATGGTTTCAAGGCAAGTTTTATTGTATTTAAAAATACCTTTTTAACGATACCCCACACGATGGGGTAAGTCGAATTTTTTTTTTTCGAATTAACTTTTCGCTGTATGGGAGGGGGGTAAAAAATAATTATTTTTCGATTATTTTAAAAACCAATTCTTGAATTATCACTATACATCTCTCCACCAATTTGCGTGGCAATCGGTTCAGAAACGGCGGAGAACGAGCCAGGACAGCAGACAGACAGACAGACAGACATGACGAAACTATAAGGGTTCCGTTTTTTGCCATTTGGCTACGGAACCCTAAAAATGTCTTGGATAGTCCACTTGACGAGAAAGGCTTTAGGCTATATAGATGTGTGTGTGTGTGTGTGTGTGTGTGTGTGTGTGTGCGAAAACCGGAAACCACGAGGACGGAGTCGCAGGTGGCCGCTAGTATATTTATACTTGATGCCGCCCGCGAAATCATCCGCGTGGATTTCTTTTTTTCTCGACAAAGTGTCTCGACTCGACTCGTCCAAACAAAGAAACTCTTCAGCTTTATTTTATTAGTATAGTAAGTATACATTTATCAGTCATCTCTGACTGTGACTCTGTAATAATCACCCAACAGACCAGTACACACATACATGATAATGAAAACAAAATGATCGACCTATCTGGGGATCGAACCCACAAATGCCACCTGAAGTTATTAACAAAACCAAATTAGTCGTAAAAAAGCAATCCCTAATTAGATTTACAGACTATAAACCCGCAGCTGGACAAGAGCCACTCCAAGCGTTCCCATGTAGCCCGAGCCCGACCCACCAAAACAAAGGATATTACTAGTTAAAAAAGAATCGATACATATGCTTAAAATCATAATATTCAAAAATTATTATCATTCCATCCAGCAACTATGTTCGAGTCATAATAACACGCAAAACGCACGTTTTCCGTTCGCAAGCTAACTTGTGTACCACGTCAAATTAAATGCAAATCTAAATGCACTTTTCTCGTCGAGCGTACGCTCAGGAACACTACTTGCCACTCCTCTGTTATGTACGTTTTGCATAACACTTACTGGGGAAGTATGAATACACTGAACCTTTAGTTGGGTATAATATGATTTCGCATATTTCCGTTATTTAATACTGGCGGCTGCTCCCGCCTCCGTTCGCGTGAATTTCACTTTCGACACACATAGTGTTTATATAGGTAGCCTAAAGCTTTCCTCGGCAAATGGGCTATCAAACACATTTAGATTTTCTCAAATCGGACCAGTATTTCCCAAGCTTAGCGCGTTTAAACAAACAAACAAACTTAAACCACAAGAATATTAAGGCATTTAATTTATTAAAAAAAACTTACTATTATTACAAATATATTTCTATATCTCATGATTTAGCCAATCATCTTTATCCAGTGTTCCATATAAAGCTAATACGTGTAAAGTGGTACGTTTATAATAATATGATTGATAATAATAGCTTGCTATTTCTTATTAAGTAAGATTCGATTTATATTTTATATGCTTTAAATAACATTATTCTAAATGATTCCATCCAGCAACTATGTTTGAGTCATAATAACACGCAAAACGTTTTCCGTTCGCAAGCAAACTTGTGTACCACGTCAAATTAAATGCAAATCTAAATGCACTTTTCTCGTCGAGCGTACGTTCAGGAACACTACTTGCCACTCCTCTGTTATGTACGTTTTGCATAACACTTACTGGGGAAGTATGAATACACTGTGAACCGTTAGTTATAATATGATTTCGCATATTTCCGTTATTTAATATTAGCGGCCGCCCGCGACTCCGTTTGCGTGGATTTCACTTTCGACACACTGTGACGTACCGCAAGGGTAACGTCCCAAATAAACAAACAAATATACTGAAAGTATACTTAAAAATCAATAAATTGATATTAAGCTAACCTTGATTATTAAGTCTAGAAAATAATTATTAATTTAAAGTATTGTTGGTACTATAAGTAACATTTGGTATCCATCGGTAGGTAAAATTAATCATCATCAAACACAAAATTTGGGATATCTAAGGAATCATTATTAAGTTCAACTTATTAATCTAAAATCTATCATTTTAGTTGATATTTGTGGTAATTACTTAGTTATCAAATTATGAAATATCAATTATTCTACACATAAGAAGTACTTTGAAGTAAAGGTTTATTTATCAAACTTACTTAACATTAGAATCAAAACACTGAACCAGTCACTTAAGTAAGAGTATATATACACTATCACATTAGACAATATCACATTGCTGAATCCTTAAATATGGAGAATGCTGGATGCAATTGAAGCTGGAGACTTCTTTCTTGTTCATGAAGATGAAACTTAGGGTTTGGAGCAAGGTCTCATTAAATACATTAGTTTGTTATCTTTCACAAGTTGAGATGGGATGTTTCTTCAACATATCTTCAGTATTTATACGTCTAAACAATAGATTCTGGAAAAGAAATAACGACAAATTAGTTATGAAATCAATGAAATGATGTATTGGAAATATCGAAGTTTCTAAAAGAATAGTTACACAAAGGGTAGCTTACCTTAGAATATCCTCTTTGGTTAAGTGATTTATAAAGTGAGAACTTCAATTTAATAGGTTTCATCACCTTAATTTACTATTTAAAGTAAATAATTAATATGTAAACAAACGGATGACATTCCCTTGACAGATGACATATCGTGGGAAAATGAGACTGGTCCGAAGGCGGATCGGTAAGCAGAGAATGCAATATTTGATATATTATTTTTATGATTTTAAAGACGATTAAATTAATTAAAAGAAAGGATAATATATAAAAGTATGTGTTATGTCAAGATAAGAGAGAATAATATTTTAATGAAATATCTAAGCCTCAGAACATCATAAACTAGAAAGAAGGAGAATTAATTTTATACAAGAGTTTCATATAATAGAGTTTGGACAGTGTTGGAGCGAAGGCGGGAAAAAGGGGAATAGCGATGGCGGTCGGGAGGTGCGGGGGAGATGGCCGACGGACGATGATGGAAGATGGGCTCAGGGGTCGTTACAGGACAGGGTAACTGCTGGATAGTCGTGCAAAAGTGGTTGGAGTATAGCTGATCCTCGAGGAGTAAGGCGGGTCACTGTGCTGAGGGACGAGAATGGTGTAAAAGCTAAGTGGTTATCAGGCTAGAAAGTCTAGTTTGTTTTACGTTAACGATTTCATGTTGTTCAAGTGTTCTACCTAAACATTATTTCAATATTAGTCGCCATACTTGTATTGGTTTGGTCGATTTGAACCATTTTGAGTGAATTTGATTTAAAGTGTTATTCCTAGAGGGAATAGGTTTGTTGATCTGTTGGTTGGCTTGTGCAATGCAAAGCGTCACGAGTCTCTTCTGTCTGCCTGACGGAGCAGGAGGATTCTTTGGCCATACTAACTTATTTAGCATACCAGTTTATTGTAATATAAACTCTGTCTTATTCTAAATCAGAATAAGTTATCTATAGAATGTGGTTCAGTTGACGAATCTGTACAACTATATATTTTATATTGTTTATGTTTGCAATAACTATAATTTACCAGCAACTCTTAATGTTGTTTCCCATTCAACTCATCTAAGCTAGAGTGATCAACTCTTGACCACAAGATTGTACTCTATTGATTTGCGTGTGAGCTGGACACACATAGAGTCACGGGTTGCATCCTCTTACTGTATATATGACATTTGCATTGTGTCAACAAGCGGTGGGAAGCCGACCAAGTCATTGGACGAGGCCACAGGGCGAGTTCGGAGCGCCGGAGGCTCGCCCCCCTCCTTTAAGGAGGGCCGCAATTCCATTATGTCCTCTCTCATAAAGTAAACATACCTATACATAAATATCTATCCAACTTTTCTCCATGTGTTATGTTTCAGGTTCTTCAGTGTATGATTTAGGTACCTATCTTTAACAAATAAGTTTGATGTATGAAAGGTTGTATGTTAATATTATCATTATTCAAATACTTACTTCAATATACCATAGCTTTATTCCAATTCCTAAAAGAAACTGAATTACTATAGGAACAGCGAAGGGTAACTAGACGATCATGTGCCAAAGTAGGATTACATCACGAGCCAATTATTATTATCATTATTATTTAATCAACTTAGGTAGTCTACTTAGGGTTAGACAGGTTAGGTCAATTAGGTCTCATTTAGGTCTTCAATTAGCTTAAATTAGCATCAGATTAGTTAGGTAGACTAATGTAGGTTGGGGTCTTCTTGGGGGGGTGTCACAACACATAGTGTTATACTATAGCCTAAAGGCTTCCTCAGCAAATGGGCTATCAAACACAAAAAGATTTTCACAAATCGGACCAGTACTTCTTGAGCTTAGCGCGTTCAAACAAACAAACAAACTTAAACCACAAGAATATCGAAGCGTTTTATTTATTTAAAAAAAACTGTTACCATTATTACAAATGTATTTTTTTATCTCATGATTTAGCCAGTCATCTTTATCCAATGTTCCATAAAGCTAATACGTATAAAGTGGTACGTGTATAATAATAGCTTCCTATTTCTTATTAAGTAAGATTCGATTTATATTTTATATGCTTGAAATAACATTATTCTAAATGATTCCATCCAGCCACTATGTTCGAGTCATAATAACACGCAAAACGTTTTCCGTTCGCAAGCAAACTTGTGTACCACGTCAAATTAAATGCAAATCTAAATGCACTTTTCTCGTCGAGCGTACGCTCAGGAACACTACTTGCCACTCCTCTGTTATGTACGTTTTGCATAACACTTACTGGGGAAGTATGAATACACTGTGAACCGTTAGTTGGGTATAATATGATTTCGCATATTTCCGTTATTTAATAGTAGCAGCCGCCCGCGACTTGCGCGGATTTTGGTTTATCCCATGGGAGCATTTAATTGGGATGTAACGTGTACTATCAACTATGTAAGTCAGCTTAAACCCTGCCTGTATACTAAACATCAAAATCCGTTCAGTAGTTTCAGCGTAATTGACAAACAAACAAACTTTCACATTTATAATATTAATAAAAATAAATAATAATAAATAAATAAATAAATCTATCGAAAAATCTAATGATTTTTTTTTAATTCTTTAGTCTAGTGGTTTTGCTGGCAGTTAACTGACAGTCGATAATTCTAAAAAGGATTGGTCAAGCCGGAAAGGCAAACATACATAGGTACATGGCTTTTGGTGTAACATACCAATAATAATATAACATTAAAACAAATTGGTATCAAAAACTCGTATCACTTATATGGACTATCGATCACAAAATCCTTTGTTTCCCTAAACTTTCATACATTTTAGCCATTTTGAACATAAACTAATAAAAAGTGAAGTAGTTATTTCATGCTTGCTTATGTTAAGTTACGCCTCGATGGCCTAGTGGTTTAAGTACGGGGCCGTAGTCTCGAGGTCCTGGGTTTGATTCCCGGGTCGGGTAAATTATGTGTCGGTTTTTTTCGAACACAGTCCAGTTTTTTTGATCACCAATCCACATTTGGCAATCGTGGTGATTAAGTCAAAACCCTTCTTTATAACGAAAACGTGATTTCAAATAATGGAGGCCTTTGCCTGTAGTGGGACATTAATTGGCTGATACTATTATATGCTTTACTACGTTAAGTTCATTTGTCATGGCATGTATAGTTTACAGCCCTCTCATCAAATTATCTTGTCCATTTAATTACCCACAGGAAGACGCTACGCGCAACTATTAACTCATTCAACTCTAGACGGTAGTGATGCGCCTACCAAAGCTGTAAGACTCGAATGATTTTTGATAAAGTTAGTTTTACTTAAAAAAATAACTCAAGCGTAATGATCAATTCACACGAAGCAATGAAAATGAAAAAGATTATTCAGTTAATCAGTTAATTGTTTACATAGTCAAATTCTTATGTATCTAAAAAAAGTAATAAAATGGTCAATTGCTGTTAATGGCGGTTTGACGTGTTCCTTAAGAATACACCAATTACAGTTTAACTCAAACTGGGCAATATGTTTTGGCACGACATCTTTAGTTCATTTCAGCTAAGATTTAAGAAGCTTTACCTGTCACAGAGACCGTGGCAGGTATACTTATTCTACGAAATTAAGCTCGACGAGCTGTTTACTTGATTTTCCATAGGGTTATTTGCTTGTCATACTTTAGAAGAGAGTCGATTTTCCTTTGAACCGTCGATTGAAATCGGTGAAATGGACTAAAGCGGAAATCTAATTCAGAAGTACTACTGAACACGAATGGAATGGGAGTACTTATAAACTCACGTACTCATGATTTCCATTGTAAGTAATTTGGTACCAAACCCAAAGACTCGAGTCGAGTACCCCGTTTCTGGTATACTTTATTTATTTATTTATAGGGCAGTCGATATGCAATATGGACTGCAAGTTCGAACTATAACTCGAACTCGAACTAAACTCGAAAGACTCGATCCCTCCCTCCCCAGCTCGCTCTGAGCCGGTCTAATGGCACAAATCCACACACAAATTTCGAAAAACCCAGAGGTGTTGGCCTGGATTCGAACCACGGA
Source organism: Nomophila noctuella (assembly GCA_958496325.1). Lineage (NCBI taxonomy): Eukaryota > Metazoa > Arthropoda > Insecta > Lepidoptera > Crambidae > Nomophila > Nomophila noctuella. The sequence goes on from OY292501.1 coordinate 3,782,375, forward strand.
CCACACGTATGTGCGCGGTCCGCCTAGGCCACCATCGCTCTTAGTACGAAGTTAACGTAAGGAGGCGTACAATCGTACATTAGTTCAAGCTAACTTTGGTCTCATCTATCAAACTCGATCAAACTCGAACTAAACTCGGAAGACTCGATCACCCCCTCCCTATCGCGCTGGGCCGGTCGCTTCCTCCGGACGCGGCCCGTCATTTCCGACGAGTGCACACGCCACGTTTTGTTTGCGCCAATCACCCGCTTGTATAGCGATGATCCTGGATTTGGCGAGTCTGGTAATTACAGTGAAGCGACTGCCATTAGACCTTCGTAACCATTAGAGGGGAACCAGACAGATTGGATCATGGTCACACATTCTGAATGTGCAGGTTTCCCTTACCGCCGAGCTTATGGCACAAATCAACACAAACATTTAAACAAATCCAGAAGTGTGGGCCCGTATTCGAACCACGGACTTCACGTATGTGCGCGGTCCGCACCACTAGGCCACCATCGCTCTTAGTAGGTACGTAATTAACGTAAGAAGGCTTACAATCGAACTCGAATCGAATCAAACTCGATCAAACTCGAACTAAACTCGAAAGACTCGATCCCTCCCTCCCTAGCTCGGTTGGGCCGGTCGCTTCCTCCGGACGCGGCCCGTCATTTCCGACGAGTGCTCACGCCACGTTTTGTTTGCGCGCCATTCACCAGCCCGTATTGCGATGCACTTGCATCTAATGATGGTTATCTTCATCAATCCCTCTTCAAAGGACTGCTACAGATTAATAAACAATTAAAAAATAATAAATCAATCAATAAATTCATTGGACTAACACACCGATTGCTTAGCCCCTAACGAAGCTCGAAGCTTGTACTAAAGATGCTAGGGAACGGATACAGAGACATACTTAAATGCATTTATAAACATACATGGCTCGAGTACAAATGCCAATGTTCATAAAACAAATACTTCCCTTAGCGGGATTCGAAACTGCGACCCTTGGTTTTGTATCCAAGGTCTCTGCAAAATTATATTGTAAGTAATCTGGTACTAAACCCTGAAGACTCAAGTCGAGTACCCTGTTACTCAAGATCTCGAGATCAGACTCAAACTCAACTCGAAAGACTCGATTCCCCCCTCCCTAGCTTGCACTGGGCCGGTCGCTTCCTCTGGACGCGGCCCGTCATTTCCGACGAGTGCACACACCACGTTTTGTTTGCGCGCCATTCACTAGCCCGTATTGCGATGCATTCGTGCCTAATGATAGATATCTTCATCAATCCCTCTTCATTGTGCTGATACAGATTGATGATGATGATGATATTGTTTGCTTTTTCAGTCTTTTAAAGGCCACTGTTGAAAGAAGGCCTGCCTTAGATGGCGAGAAATTCCCATAGTCACAAGACGCTTCGTTGTCACCAGTCAAACTTGACGCAAATTCTATTATTGCAATGGAACTGTGAAAAATATTAACAGTAGTTCCATCATGAAACTGTAATGTTCATGGTTCTAATGCCAACGAACCGTCACCTAGCTAGGCAGATACATAGATCAATTGGTTTAGTAGTCATCATATAAATTTTGTTGAAATTATATAGAATTCTTTGGTTTTGTAGCCTGAGTCTCTGACCACTAATTAAAAGACAGAGTGGCCCTTAGCCATGTTATTCATATAATTTACATAAAACTCTCTTAGTAGTGAATTGGTAGTAAATAGCTTTCTTCATGTGTAAGGAGATATTCTCTTTTTGATATGCGCCGATGCAATTTTAGAAATTATGCTTCGTCTTTAGTAAAATTTAGACAAAATACAAAAAAATATGTTGTGCGTGTCATTTTTAATAACAAAATCAACAAAATGAGACATGTTGTTTTAATTCAAACAAACCCATTTCAAAACAGGACGTCGTCACTCAAAAACATTTTCCGAGGCTATTACGTGGTTTTCACTCAAATGTTTTCGTGCAGAAATTGTGATTGATTATCGAGTATGGCGGGAGTTCCATCACGCGCCTCTATGGGGACCGTACAGTGTGAAATATGAGTTGGGACGTGAAATTAAACTTGATATCACCACGTCATGTGATGTGTAGATAAATATCATAGTCTGACTGATAGGACAAACAGAACTTAATTTTTTTTTAGGAATATACTCAGTATAATTTTTCTCAAATTATTAATTCAAACAAGGAATGATCTATCTTGTCACCAAGCGGGTATTATCTGGAATTAAACATGTCAAAAAACAAGGCAAAGTCTAACCCTTAATTCCTTAAACAAGTTTATGGAATCTTGTAAAGGAGACGATCCATTTTGGGCCTGATTGTGCATGGATAAATTATATACCAAACAACTGTATATTTTTGTTAACAAACCTCTATAAATAACAACGGCTATTCCGCTTTGGCCAACTTAAGTTAATTGCATAATTATATTATATATTTTTCATTATCAAACACACTTTATAAACGACATTGCACTATATTTTTTATTTTTTAACTGTCTTCGAAAACGCACCTAATAACATAACAGATTAAATAATCGATTAGAGAAAATCGATAAGCGGAGATTAAATGTAATGCATCATGTTTCAGTGTCTTTTTGCTAAGTTTTGAAAAACTACAATCATTTATAATTTGTAATATTCGTTATATCTTATTAATAATGATCTACTTTTTACGTCTTCATAATAAAGATAATAATAAAATCAAACAATTGATCGATTAAACGATCAGTACAATTGAAATGGAGCCAGTTTGGCACTGACCTATATCTTGTCTATATAAAAGTCAGTGCATTTTGGTTTTACGTCATACGTCAATGTCAGTCCTGTCAGTTGATGTCATTGGATTTTCGTTTTACTTAAATGTTTTTCTGGATTTTGTTTTCACGACTTGTGCTCGAATACCTGACTCCGACTTCGATTCCTTTCTGGCTAACCGTTTGCTTGAATACTCGACACTGTATCTGCTACTCATATTAACCTTTGGCGCTAATACCGGCACACACCATATAGATACGGCAACAATCATGAATATTCATGCATGATTTTAACATATTTGGCCGTTGTATTCAGCTATAAAAATTGGGCAAATGTAATCTTTTGAAGTGTTATAATAGGGTATTACACCAATTTTTGAAAACTGCTTAAAATCAATCTTTGTGCCGTAATGTACTACCAAATATTTTATTTTGATTTTTAAATACCGATAAACGGTCTAAATTTATGTTTAAAATTAGGAATTGACATTGACGTGCGAAAACGCTAGCCGCCATGACGTTTCACTCGGTTAGTGAAATAGTTAACAAAACGTACCAACATTAGTCATAAAGTATTTGACTGACTATCGGTGTGACGTCATATCGGATTCTAAAATGGCGTTTGCTGTTTTTGACACATTAAAAACAGATTAAAAATGTCGATCCTTAAAATTAAATTATTAAATTTACGCATTAGATTTTGGTGAGATATCAACGTTTTTTTATTTATTTTGTTCAAAATCTATCACATAAATGCATTTTTATATTTTTTCTTACATGGTGTAAAATACCCTATTGGTGACCAATTTCTAGCCGTGCACATCCAGGCCCCAGTTTGTATGAAAAACGGATTTCTCCTTTACCACAAACAGTCATGGGTACTGGTATTGATGAAAGGCTTACTGAATACATTGACTTTACAATGATTTAATAATTAATTAACGGCACAGTAAGCATTGCATTGTCAAAAACAAATAAAGCGCTTACTATTACTCGTAGATACAGAGAACAATCAACAAGTTCCGTTATTTCTTTGTCAAGTCAAGACAAAATATTTTAATCATTATGCCAGAATGTGAAGATCAAACCATTGATAGAAATATTTTTATCGTTGCAATCATTGGATATACCTTTTAATCTGAGCTGGTTGGAACACTTTTCCAGTAGGGCTCAATATCGTTTCCATTATTCTACATGCAAGCCCAAACAAGGGTCATTCGTTGCACATTGCACATGCACCGGTAATAGCTTTTATTGATCGCTTTCCATCTTTAGCAGCGACGTGGCCGTCCATAATTTATTATAGGAAGCCACCTGGCCCTTTGACAACATACGATCGTTGAGGTATAGATAACAACAGATGTTCTGTGTTTGATGTTGAAGAAAGCTTTTGTTTTCTGTGATTTATGTTTAAATCAAAGATTTGTTTAAATTTGGTGAACAGGCAGGACATATACGCTGTAGATTAGTCTTTATCCCGATTAAATGTACATACATGGGATAAAACAGGTATCTTGTTATCGCGGGTAAAGCCAAAACTAGTTCGTTTTTAAAGGTACGACAACTTATAAAAAAATTACAAATACCACAAGACTAGCGCTTTTTTTACTTTTGTGAACAGTCTGATTACTCTAATTAATTCTTAAACAGTCAATCGAGACACGCCTTTCTTCCGTGACTAGCAATTTGCAAACATTAGGTACTGAGATTTCCCAGCAACTCTAAGCTTAGTGTTATATAAACAACATAATTTAATTAGACCTGGAATCAAAGCTTTAACGTTGGTAAACATTTAACTTGCCTTATCATCGCTATAACGGTTTCTAAGATATACCTACTAATACCTAAAATAGTTTTTAGGAGAAAATTTTAAATGCTTAAAAATTTTTTTGTTAATTTACGTGATAAAAAAAATATGTTTACTTTATAAGATGCTCACCATATCTGACCAGCTAAATAATTTTCTTTGCGCGAAGTCTGGCATTATACCATCAGATTCTTTCGTCAGTTCATCAGACTCTGTTACGACTGTCATCACACTTAACTTTTTGTGTTAAATGTTAAACAGTGATATTACTTATACGATTATATTATAATACATGCCCGTTGGTCTATTTGTTAAAGACTCACAGAGACCATAGGAGCAAATTTTTGTGTGATGAACATTTTGTACTCGAGTCATGGATATTTATAAAAGTTAATATGTCTATCCGTTCCCTAGTCTCCATAGTCCAAACTTCGAGCTTAGTTTGGGGCTAGGCAATCGACACCGATTGGCTACACAGCCAAGGAATTCATTTATTAGAATATGATCTTTATCTCAGTTCCATTTTTTTATTTTTTAGGTACTTATGTTTATCCACATGACAATTAAATGCGTTATCAAAACAGTGGTCAACTTGTCAAGTCGTCAGGTGGATTTGCGAGTATTTCCTCAAACTAGGCCTACGCGGATTCACCAGTTATAATACCCATAGATAGTATAACACATTTAACCCGTGTTTACGCGTACTCAAGTTTTAATTAGTTGTATAAAGGTCACCGAGGCGGAGTTAGAGCAACCGGCGTAGGGCGAGCGCTGTAATACTGTTTATTGCTTTAGTTTCACTGCGGGTAGGTGAGAATTAACAACGCGTGTAGAAGATCGGTAGTCTAGTGGGAAAAGTGCCGCTTAACTTCCGAGAGGTCTTTGGTTCAAATAATAAATCAAATGAAATAAATAAATTATGTGCACGAACACACCAATCGCCTAGCCCCAAACTAAGCTCGAAACTTGTACTATTGATGCTAGGGAACGGACAGACATACTTAAATACTTTTATAAACATCCATGACTCGAGTACAAATGCCAATGTTCATCACACAAGCATTTTCCCCTAGCGGGATTCGAACCCGCGACTAGACCAACAGGCCCGTCAACCGGGCAGGCAGCTTTGGATTATTATAGATCCAAGTGCGGCATACGTACCAGTCGTAATGTAAAAATATCATATTGAATTCCTACTAGTTATAAGGTAAAAGAAAACCTCGTGAGGGAACCTTCACACTACGAGTTATTAAGAGATAGGGCTTAGTGGAACTTCCAATCAAATTAGCCGCTCATCTGGGGAAGTGTGTGGAAATGATCTGGTTACCCTTGTAAATGTTACGGTTGGTCAGATCACAGTCGCTCTATTGTAATAACCAGGCTGATCAATTCAGGATCTTTGTCACAGCGTACCCTAGGCTCCGAGGCAATGACCGAGGATGCAACCGTTAGGAACAATTTTTACTTATACGCTTATATATTCACGAAAAGAGCAAAACATATGCTACAGTATAGAGGTAACAGCTTGAGTCGAGAAATGTAACCGTTAAAAGTTCCCAACCAATCGGATCACAGGCTGTAACATCATCTACGGCGTCAAACGCTAATCCAGGATTAAACGTTCGTTTTCCACCGCGATCTGGCTACGATGTTCGATTTGTAATCTCTGGTTTTTGGCGGTAAACTGCCGATGTAAGAGTGAAGAAAATCAAACTACACTAGTGTTAATCAAGAGCAAAAAGCTTTAGTATGTTTTTTTAATTATGCGATCGGCTAAGCTGTGGAACTTGCCGGGGAATTTGTTCCTCGATAGAAAGGGTACTGGTTGAAAGCGATAAAATATTATTATTAGAGCTCATTGAGGGATAATAATAATTAAGAAGTATTAGAACGGACATACTACTTGTATAATGCGGAGTGTTGTAGCTTTATCTCATGGTAATCCTAATTTTGACCTGCCTTATTGACTTCTAAAAAGGATAAAGATCACCAAGAGAGTAAAGCTTAAACGTTCAACTAAGACAAAGATTCTAAGTCCCAAAAAATCATTTGCGATTCCTCTTAAAACTTCGAGATACTAATTCCAAATTTATTCGAGCCCACTTTAATGAAAAACAAAAGTATTTAGACTAAAGAGACGATAAAAATAAGCGGGACTTTAGGAATTTTAATTTGGACAATCTTATAAGAAGATTAAGATGGCAGAAAAAGCTTCGTTCTAATTAAAAAGTCAAATTAAAGAACAGAAAGCATAAACAACTGTTTAACTGTTAAATGCTCGAGTTCTGTTATGTAGTCCGTCGTTTAATTAAACAACCTTGAGAATTCAGGAGTTTTGTTAAGTCTGATTAAAGAAATTGTATAATTTTCGAATCGCAGAAATCCAACAGTCTATCATAGGGAGGGGGAATGAATAATTAACTGTCTGAAAGAGAAATACGTATTCACAGTCAAACGACACAAAATAAGTGACATAGTAAATCCGTGTGTCTTTGACGAGGATTATTTATTATCGGTTGAGTTTTTAAGATGATCATCCTAGCTATCTCGATCGCTTCCTCGGCTTTTGCCTCGGAGTCCAGGGTCCGCTTCCCTGCTCCTTGTACTTCGCGTGGTCTCTGGTATCCAGAGAAGTAAAGCCATTGGTACGTATGTCATCTTTAACGACATCAAGCCAGCACTTCTTGGGCCTGCCAGGACCCGGCGGTGGCGGTATGGCGAGACCTTTGTTTCCCACGTAAGTTTTTAAGGCGATCGTATCACTTGATTCGGATTAGAACACGAGCATACATCACTTCTTTTTGCATTGGGAAATTCTTTTGCAAATACTGAGATACAAAGTTTCCCAGGAATCCCACATAACCTGTGTTCGTGGTGACTATTAAGTTATTTAGTACTTGTTCCTCGAAAAAAAAAATACAAAACGCGGACTTAAGCCTCGTGACATTCTCTACCAGTCAACCTATCAGAACAGCCCTCTATTTGAAAGGCAGACGTCCAGCAGTGGACTGAAACAGGCCGATGATGGTGATGATGATGTTAGATATTCCCAAGAAATGCAACAATATTTTCACTTCGCCATCTATCACGTATTCTAAACTACCATTACTTAGTAAGCTCTCAGTAAAAGGATTCCAACAAACTTTTTGACCGTGTTAAAAAATCATATGGGTCACTCTGCTTCCAAACAAGTACAATAGTAAGAAAAGTCGTTTTAAAAGGACCGCCGAAGTGCTAAAGCAAGTTTAATGACGATTGTAGTGCAAATGCGAAAGTTTTCACACTGGCGGGCTCCCGTTAGAGGTATTCTGTGTTCTGTAAACCATATCGTTTAGCCACTAGATGGCGTTCACCCACTGCTCTAGAGAAATGCAAGCAAAAACTGGGTATGAAAATAAATACATATCTCTGGACATTATTCACACAGCGCCATCTAGCCCCAAACTAACCATTAGCTTGTGCTTGCTATGTGTGTCAGACAACGGAGAAAAATTACTTATATACTTTTTTTTTGTAAACATATCCACATTATACATAGAAACACCCAGACCGATACAAACAGACATGTTTGTACGGTGCGGGGATCGAACCCGCGACCTTTGGTGTAATAGCTGACTTCTCGACCATTGCATCAATTGGCTCGTCAAAAATGTTTACATTAACATTCTATTTCACACGTTTAACGTGTTCCAAATTTTAAGTATTATTAATACAGTTGAGTGTGTAGTAATATTTTTGTTTGCAAAGTGCATTTCTGATGTTAGAGGATTTGCAGGTTATTATTTATTCAAAAAATTGAACTACCTCTAAAACTATTTACTCAAGCCAGAAGTGCGGAAACGAAAACCACCACCTTAAAGCAATTGACCTGCATGGTATTTTAGTCCTAGTTAAGAACATAGTGCATCTTCTGTGGCTACATGTTAGTTCGTGTAATATCCTACTACTATTATAAAGGCGAAAGTTTGTATGTGTGGATGTATGGATGTATGGATGTTTGTTACTCTTTCACATAAAAACTACTAAATGGATTTGAATGAAACTTTACCACAATATAGCTTATACATCAGAATAACACATAGGGTATTGGAAATCGAAATCCACGCGGACGGAGTCGCGGGCGGCCGCTAGTGTAATATATTTGTAACTTTTTTCATTTTGATAACTTGTGCTTAATAAACCCGGGTATAAGCAATTGGACTTGTGCAATATAAGTTCAAACATAATATATATACTTAGCTTCTAATGCTCGCTAAACTCACGATCCGTGTGTCAGATGTCTAATGTATGATTGTTGTATAATGCTCTCGAAGACGCTGTATAAAGTAACGGCATAAGTTTTGAGGCAATGGGGCAAAATGGACCAAAAATAACTGCTTCAAGTATACTTTCCGAAGACAATACGGACGCTGGAGAGCTCGAGATTCTGAGAACTAGACTTAGCTGAGAACTAACGCAAACTTGAGGTTAAATATAATAATGTACGTTCTGTTTCCACGAAGGTGTTTAATCGATGTATGGGTGCAGTAAACTTGAATTTTACTAAAGGCGGCCCTCGACTCCGTCCGCGTGGATTTCTGTTTCCGCACACATGGGTAATGGTTATATACTATAGCCTAAAGCAGTCCAAAAATGGACTATCCAACGCAAAAAGATGATGATGATGATGAATGTTTTCAACCCCATGTTTTTATTACGGCAGCCGCTATATAAAGCAGATTTCGCGAAACCCATCTTTGACAATTTTTCTTCCAGGCTTTAGTAAAAGGAACAAGTGAACTACCTGCATTAATTACGAAACGTCTGCCAAAATACAGGCACCTTCAAATCCCTACTATTAGCATAGAACGAAATCCGTATTTCTAAGCAGAGTACAGTCTACGACTATAAGACGTTCACATTATGTACTCCTTACGACTTTGTGATAAGGTTCACATTCGTTCGTTAGCGATGACTATGCCGCAAATCCTTTCCCATAAGAACGTTTAATGGACCCTGTTAAATATCCAGTGTCTCGAATGCGGTACATTAGAGCTCGCTTGCTTACGTCATAGCTAAGTGTGTCTTGAACTAGACTAAGTTTATGGTTTTCAGAGAAACATGGAGCTTACGCGGTTGGTGGTGCAAGAGTAGCTACATACAAAGGTGATATGATAGGTTAGTGTGGAAGAAAATTACCTGAATTTTGTATCTGATTATTTAATATTATAAATGTGAAAGTTTGTTTGTTTGGATGTTAGTCCGTCAGTCACGCTGAAACTACTGAACGGATTTTGATGAAATTTGGTATACAGGCAGGGTATTTGCTTACTTAGGTGATAGGATACTTTATATCCCGATTAAATGCTCCCATGGGATAAATCAAAATTCACGCGGACGGAGTCGCGGGCGGCCGCTATTATTACAATAAGTGTTACTTGTGAACACACTTTATAACTATTACCACTATTCCTACAGTTGTAGTTTATTTTAAACATGATTTTTATCGGACTATTGGATGGCTTGTGTCTCAGTAGTCATGCTCTCTTTAATAGTTCGGTGAGGCAGCAATCTGACACGACTTTAGAGAGGCGCAGGACTAACGAAGGGCGAAGGAGCTCTAGATTAAATTTTTCGGTCACCCATCCGAGGTCCTAACCACTGCTCCATCGACCTTCTTCACTATCTTAGCTAACTTTTACTTATAACTAAACTAAGAACAAAATTCAGAGGGTGATTTCCATCTTTCCTCAAGCTACATTAATTGCTGACTCTAGAAGTCGCTATGACAGTCCAATCGATACCTTGGGAAACTTGCATTGTTAAATGAAGGGGAAAATCAGGTGCACTTTAGTTGAGGAAAGTTAGTTCAATCTTAGGGAGGATGGCATTTGTAGAACTATGAAAAGAGTATTTTCGTAATTTTAGAATTCTAAAAGATAATGAAATAAAGAAAGAGAGAAAAACTGTTTCGTTCGAGTAGGCTTCAGATTTACTTCGGAAAGACTAATCATTCGAGAATAAGCCACAAAAAACTCGATAGCATTACGAATCAATGGTGATTGGTAATGCAACAAATTATTATGGATCGTAGAGTCCTTACTTTTTTTACTGCTCCTTATGTTTTTATCTGTATTTCACTCAATCCTGCTTATCAAAATCTGTTGCTGAAACAGCGAAAAGCAACAGCCGTACTTTTTTCGGGAATTATTTTGATATCTACCAAAATTATTTTCTGATGGACATTTCAGTGAAAATTCCGCTTTAAACTTTGTTTATTTTCATGAATGCAATACCATCGAACATCCATGGCGTCGCGTGTCTCGCTAGATAACAAATACATTTCCGAAAAGCTTTCAATAGAATTGCCTTTATGATCGAGCCGTTGCACCAATTATGGCGGGCTGCAGGCGAGAACAATAAAAAATGCACGGTCGTTCGTCATCTGTTTTCGAAGAGTTTGGGATGGAAATGAGATGAGTAGCAATATTTTTGGATCAGTTAAATATAAGTAGTACAGATATTTTTGTTTATTAAACTTTGAAGCATTTTACATGTTGAGTATTATTTTACCTTCAGGTATCTATAATTTTTAAAGTTATATAAGTTCACAAGAAACCCTTGAGTACAATACCAGTATGCCTTCCTACCATGGTGATTATGGTCTTCCTATATGGTGGAGGTCTACGTCTAGATGCTGTGGACTGATGGCCTTTCTTAAGGCGTTTAGAGCAACCTATGGAAACTTTCAACATAAGAGACATCAACCTCTTGGACAAAGCCTCCTTCTTGGCCATTAAAGATAGTTCTTAGCGCAACGTCCGTATAGTAACTGCCTTGATTGATAAACATCTATGCTAATATACAGGGAGGTGTGAGTGACGTATACACTACAGCTATGAAGATCTTCATTGTGATATTCTTGGAGTGTGGGTTTCCCACATAAGCTTTCATAAGCAGCTCTTTGGACTATGCTAAAGCATAGCTCGGTTAACCCAGTCACTGCCGTGTCTCCCTAAATAATGCAGTGTGGGAGTAAGTCGCTTATTAGGCAGGCGGCGATTGTGTTATATTCACAATAATTTCCATCTTCGTTGAATAAATTTCTTCCTTCAACATCGTGAGTCTCACAGATACCGTATAAATATTTCCGGAAACCATTCAATAAGATTACATGTATGACTGATTTCTGACCGCGGCTGGCAGGCGCGGACAATAAAATATCATCCCAGTTCGTTTGTAATATTTCAGGATTGGCTCCCGTTGAGTTATAGGCAGAGTTGCGCTCGATATCTGCACTTCTAAATCTGTCAGATTAGATCACCGGTATAGCTGTGGAAATAAAATATTGGTTTAGCTGAGGGGTTAGTTGAAAGAGAAGTGATAAACTGGAATTGATTAAGTGCCACTATTTCATAGCGAATCCAGGAGTTTGACAGAGCTCATTTGGGGAGGGTATGGGGTCTTGCAACGCATCAGCGATACCTCTGGTGTCGCGGTTGTCCTAATGTCCATGGGCGGAGGTGATTGCTTACCATCAGGCGACCCGCAAGCTCGTTTACCGCCTCTGTCATATAAAATGGCTACTATGTATACAGATGTATTTGCCTTTTTTTTTTAACTGATTCACCATATCTCCTGAATAAATTCCTTCCTTCAACATCGTGAGTCTCACTATATTTCCGGTAACCTTTCAATAGGATAGCATGTATGACTGATTTCGGACCACGGCTGGCAGGCGCGGACAATAAAATATCATCCCAGTTCGTTTGTTATATTTCAGGATTGACTCCCGTTGACTTATAGGCTGAGTTGCGCTCGATATCTGCACTTCTAAATCTGTCAGATTCGATCACCGGAGCTGTGGAAATAAAATATTTGTTTAGCTGAGGGGTTAGTTGAAAATAGAGTGATAAACTAGGATTGAATACCTCCGTGACGTGAAGTTAGAGTTCACTTTAAACTTTTATGTCTATGGTACATTTCAGCTAAGATGGTACGGATGGTGACAGTTTGTTTTCAAAGGAAAATCGACACTATTCTCAAGTAATGAGACCCTTCGGAAAATCATAAAAACACCTCGTGGTGGTTTATTTATCATTATTATTATATAACATTGAGGAGCTCGATGGCGCAGAGCGCACTCGCTTGGCCTGCGGTTGCTCAAGTTAAGCAACGCTCGCAGATGCCAGTCATCGGATGGGTGACCGAAAGAAAATCATCTCGAGCTATTCCGTGCTTCGGAAGGCACGTTAAGCCGTTGGTCCTGCGCCTGATCTCTTTACGGTCGTGTCAGATTGCTGTCCCAACGAATTATGAGAGTGAAGGAAAAGGGAGTGTACCTGTGCTTGCGCACTCATCGTTCAACTTACTACCGACATCAATCAGCCTGCACATCTGAGGAAGGCCTACGAACATAATTGGAATGCAACAAGCTGTTTAGTATGACAACTTTAAAGCGCAAACTTCACTGTATATCCCCTTCCACAGGGGGAAAATAAGAATAGTTTAAGGTTTAAAATTGTTTATATAAGGAAAAGTGTGCACCTTATAACAATTTGCGGGAGTCAGACTAGGGTGACCATGAGTTCTTTATCTGTAAGACAATCGCACAACTTTATTGTACAAATTACTGTTAAAGATTAGTACTGTTATAGAATAAGATAGGTATGGTGTAACTAATGGACACCAAGAATAAATTACTTATAAATTAATTAATTCTTTGGACTGTGACCTACACACCAATTACCTAGCCCCAAACGAAACTGGAAGCTTGTACTATGGATGCTAGGGAACGGATAGGCATACTTAAATACTTTTATCAACACCCATGATTCTAGTACCAATACCGTAGTTCGTCACACAAATATTCCCCCTAGCAGGATTCAAACCCGCGACCCTCGGTTTTGGCTACCAGACCAACGGGTTTCTTCATAAAGTCAGAGCGCCATCTATTGGTTTTGGTTATCATTATAAACCTAAAGCACACAAATATTTTCCTGAACAAATAGCTATCACTGGCCGTCAGGTACTATCTCTGTCTACGGACTGGGCATTCGCCAGGCACACGCCGGGCACGAGAACCAGGCCCTCCCACCACACGGGTGATAAGGATACCGCAGGGTTTTAGTAGGTAGTGGGACGAAGTCCCGAGCCCTACACACGGCTGCAGGTGTAGCTAGCCTGCAGTTATGGCACGTCAAAGTGTTTCCCTGCGCAAAAAAAAAAAAAAAAAGGTACTATCTCTGTAGTTGAATAAACAAAAAACATGGGAAGCGATAATAATAAATTATTATGCGCTCAGCTCGCTTGTAATATTTCAGGATCGACCGACTAGTGCTGAGTTATGGCTTTTGCCGTGTAACTGGATAGCTCTTCTAAATCTGTCAGGTTCAGTACGGATTGACTGGAAGTTTGTAAATCGTGGAAAAAATAGCGGGCTTGGGAAGCAATACTGGTTTTTTTCGTGTCGGCAAATACCGTAGGGATGGTCTAAAACACTCTATTTAACATCATTCTGGGACTTCTATTCTTAGACCCGCTTGGTGATCATCCCAGTTCGTTTGTAATATTTCAGGATTGGCTCCCGTTGAGTTATAGGCAGAGTTGCGCTCGATATCTGCACTTCTAAATCTGTCAGATTAGATCACCGGTATAGCTGTGGAAATAAAATATTGGTTTAGCTGAGGGGTTAGTTGAAAGAGAAGTGATAAACTGGAATTGATTAAGTGCCACTATTTCATAGCGAATCCAGGAGTTTGACAGAGCTCATTTGGGGAGGGTATGGGGTCTTGCAACGCATCAGCGATACCTCTGGTGTCGCGGTTGTCCTAATGTCCATGGGCGGAGGTGATTGCTTACCATCAGGCGACCCGCAAGCTCGTTTACCGCCTCTGTCATATAAAATGGCTACTATGTATACAGATGTATTTGCCTTTTTTTTTTAACTGATTCACCATATCTCCTGAATAAATTCCTTCCTTCAACATCGTGAGTCTCACTATATTTCCGGTAACCTTTCAATAGGATAGCATGTATGACTGATTTCGGACCACGGCTGGCAGGCGCGGACAATAAAATATCATCCCAGTTCGTTTGTTATATTTCAGGATTGACTCCCGTTGACTTATAGGCTGAGTTGCGCTCGATATCTGCACTTCTAAATCTGTCAGATTCGATCACCGGAGCTGTGGAAATAAAATATTTGTTTAGCTGAGGGGTTAGTTGAAAATAGAGTGATAAACTAGGATTGAATACCTCCGTGACGTGAAGTTAGAGTTCACTTTAAACTTTTATGTCTATGGTACATTTCAGCTAAGATGGTACGGATGGTGACAGTTTGTTTTCAAAGGAAAATCGACACTATTCTCAAGTAATGAGACCCTTCGGAAAATCATAAAAACACCTCGTGGTGGTTTATTTATCATTATTATTATATAACATTGAGGAGCTCGATGGCGCAGAGCGCACTCGCTTGGCCTGCGGTTGCTCAAGTTAAGCAACGCTCGCAGATGCCAGTCATCGGATGGGTGACCGAAAGAAAATCATCTCGAGCTATTCCGTGCTTCGGAAGGCACGTTAAGCCGTTGGTCCTGCGCCTGATCTCTTTACGGTCGTGTCAGATTGCTGTCCCAACGAATTATGAGAGTGAAGGAAAAGGGAGTGTACCTGTGCTTGCGCACTCATCGTTCAACTTACTACCGACATCAATCAGCCTGCACATCTGAGGAAGGCCTACGAACATAATTGGAATGCAACAAGCTGTTTAGTATGACAACTTTAAAGCGCAAACTTCACTGTATATCCCCTTCCACAGGGGGAAAATAAGAATAGTTTAAGGTTTAAAATTGTTTATATAAGGAAAAGTGTGCACCTTATAACAATTTGCGGGAGTCAGACTAGGGTGACCATGAGTTCTTTATCTGTAAGACAATCGCACAACTTTATTGTACAAATTACTGTTAAAGATTAGTACTGTTATAGAATAAGATAGGTATGGTGTAACTAATGGACACCAAGAATAAATTACTTATAAATTAATTAATTCTTTGGACTGTGACCTACACACCAATTACCTAGCCCCAAACGAAACTGGAAGCTTGTACTATGGATGCTAGGGAACGGATAGGCATACTTAAATACTTTTATCAACACCCATGATTCTAGTACCAATACCGTAGTTCGTCACACAAATATTCCCCCTAGCAGGATTCAAACCCGCGACCCTCGGTTTTGGCTACCAGACCAACGGGTTTCTTCATAAAGTCAGAGCGCCATCTATTGGTTTTGGTTATCATTATAAACCTAAAGCACACAAATATTTTCCTGAACAAATAGCTATCACTGGCCGTCAGGTACTATCTCTGTCTACGGACTGGGCATTCGCCAGGCACACGCCGGGCACGAGAACCAGGCCCTCCCACCACACGGGTGATAAGGATACCGCAGGGTTTTAGTAGGTAGTGGGACGAAGTCCCGAGCCCTACACACGGCTGCAGGTGTAGCTAGCCTGCAGTTATGGCACGTCAAAGTGTTTCCCTGCGCAAAAAAAAAAAAAAAAAGGTACTATCTCTGTAGTTGAATAAACAAAAAACATGGGAAGCGATAATAATAAATTATTATGCGCTCAGCTCGCTTGTAATATTTCAGGATCGACCGACTAGTGCTGAGTTATGGCTTTTGCCGTGTAACTGGATAGCTCTTCTAAATCTGTCAGGTTCAGTACGGATTGACTGGAAGTTTGTAAATCGTGGAAAAAATAGCGGGCTTGGGAAGCAATACTGGTTTTTTTCGTGTCGGCAAATACCGTAGGGATGGTCTAAAACACTCTATTTAACATCATTCTGGGACTTCTATTCTTAGACCCGCTTGGTGTAACGGTCAAGAAGTTCCTATTAGACTTAGTGGTAGCGAGTTTGATCCCGGCATAGGACAAAAAAACATTTGCGTGCATGAACATGTATGTTTGTCCTGGTCTGGGTGTTATTTTTGTACCGCTGTTGATTCTAATATCTGTAACGCAATTGCTTACGCCATTTAACACGGAGTTAGGTCAATGTATGTTATGCTTCCTTGGATCAGCAAGTTCAAACAAACAAACTCTTCAGCTTAATCATATTAGTATAGATTATTACTTCAATGCTTACCTCTAATCTGTAAAAAAGCCAAGCAGATCAGTATCTAAGTTTTTCTAAAAACTAACACCCCAGCGAAAAGGCTACCTGTCCTACAATATTATACAGGAAGCCCACTCTCTGCGAGACACAATATTATCATACAAACTATGATTGAATATTAAAACAGCCGTCTCAAAGTAGCTAGCAACTGGGCTTGAGCACGGAAAGTGCTTATATAAGCCGCTGTCTGATATTATTATCAGATAAAATCACGACAGTTCGCTGAACTCGCGTTGAGGTCGGCTCATTTGACTTTGTTAATGTTTATTTTAGTAAAAACAGGTTTTATTGACAAAACCTTTCGATATATTTTTTTTTAAATATGAATTGTGTTAAACTTTCAAAAACCACGTCAGTTTTTACGGTTCCGTAGCAAATGGCAAAAAGCGGACCCTTATTGTCTGCTGCCTGATGAGTTATGTCTGTCTGTGCGCCAGTATGTCACAACATTTTCCTTAATTAAAATCACTGTGCTGTTGAAACTTGGTAAGTTCCTATGAAAATAGAATAACCGCTTGGTGTGATTGTCAAGAAGTTGACTATTAGACCAAGAGGTCGCGGGTTCGATCCCTGTACAGTACAGACATTATGTGTGCATGTACATGTCTGTTTCTCCTCGTCTAGGCGTTATATTTATCTATTTAAGCATATTTATAATACTACTGTTGATTCTGATATTTTCTGTAACACAAGTGCTTAATCTTCTCAACATGGAGTCAGATCAGTGTATGTGATTTGTGAGTGACATATTTTATTTCAATGATGAGTACTTAATACTGGAACTGTAACGTGAGTCACGCTCGCCCAAAGCGCGGCACTTCGGTCCGGGATCAGCGTGTGACTGCGTCCGGCTAAATCCGTCCGGACGGTCTCTGCAGCACGCGCGCCGTACAACCGTACAAAGCGCTTCTACAGGGTTAAGTTTTGTAATGACTCCTGAAGGAGAAGTTCTCTTAATACTGTTGATAGAAAATTCTAGTCATATCAAACATTCCTTTATTTCTGAAAAGAAAGAAAACAGCATTTAATGATTTTTGATAATTAGCTTACCTCACCCGATAATCGAACCGACTGAAATCTGCATAAATTGCATCCTGTACCTTGATCGCATTAATCGTACGGGTCAATTATAAGCATGAAATCTCTCTACCAAGCATCATAAATTAATTAAACGGCGTGTAATGATGAGTACTCAATACCTTAACCATAACGCAAGTCGCGCTCGCCCAAAGCGCGGCACTTCGGTCCGGGATCAGCGTGTGACTGCGTCCGGCTAAATCCGCCCGGACGGTCTCTGCAGCACGCGCGCCGTCTACCGACGTGATACTGGCACTTTTAACAATGTCAAAAGGTGATTATTATACCTCTCCAGCCTTATTCGGCCACGGCGGCCAATATAACGATGAGCAAGGTGCGCAGGATATAATTATAGTGCACAAGTATGTGCGCAAGCGCAGTTGCACTCCCTATCCCTACACTCTCATAGTTCGGTGGGACAGCAATCTGATACGACCATAGAGAGATCAGGCGCAGAACCAACGGCTAAACGTGCTTTCCAAGTCACGAGGGTGTATCACTCAGCCAATTTCCAAACTTCGGACTGTGTATGTGTTATTTCAACTCGAAAACACACACACACAATTTATCGGTCCGACCCGGCATTCGAGATAGGCCTTATATTGGGATTTAAGGTATCCTATCTCAAGACCTCAGGCGCGGCCGCTGCGCTGCATCAAAGTGCGACCTACTAGCTACTGCACAGCAGAGGCAGTTATGTAGTCAATGCTGTAACCTTACCGTAAGTCGCGCTCGCCCAAAGCGCGGCACTTCGGTCCGGGATCAGCGTGTGACTGCGTCCGGCTAAATCCGCCCGGACGGTCTCTGCAGCACGCGCCGTCTACCGACGTGATACTGGCACTTTTAACAATGTCAAGAGGTAATAAACCAAGTTTAAAATACTAGCGGCCGTCCGCGGCTTCGCCCGCGTGGAATTAGATCATATTGCAAACAATATTTCTGTTTTCCCTCAGGAATATAATTTTTTTTACGGGACAAAAAGGCCCTATTATTTAATCCGCACTTCTTACTTTACGTCTGCAAAATTTCAAAGCAATCGGTTCAGTAGTTACGGCGGGAAAGCGGAACAAACAAACAAGTAAACAAACAAACTCACTTTTTTGGCTTTGCTCGCGTTATAAAGATTCCTGTTTCATCCCATGGGAGCAATTAGTCGAGGTCCTATAGCATAAGTCAGCTTATACTCTGCCCGTATAGCAAATTCGCTCAAATGCGTTCAGTATTTTCATCGCGATTGACGAACAAACATCTTTGGTTTATTGATTTGTTATAATCACTCCAATAATCTTCGCCTTAAAACAGCTCAAGCAAAATCTGAACTATTTAACTTTAAATTAATGAGCCCAGTTAAATGAAACTGAACTATACAGCTATGTCCCATTCCAGTTAGTTTGTGTAACTTAAGTTATATTTTCAGCATTAGAACTTAGGCAAGTTACCGTGCGAGTTAAGCTGCTTAACTAGCACAAAACACATTCCAACTAAATGATTATTAGAGAGGATGTTGCTATTACCATTTCGTAACAACCCTGTATGTTTGTCGTACCTTTGAATATCGTACGGAATCATTTTAATAAGGTTAGCATTTCTGTGTTGTTTTATTATTATTAATCGTATTTTTATAAGCTTTTTTTTCATTGTGATTCAGCAGGATTTAGGCAATCACCTTGGTATAATGGTCAAGAAAAAAAAAGTATTAGCCTATTAATTTCCCACTGCAGGGCAAAGGCCTCCATCATCTGAAATCATGTTTTCGTAACAAAGATGGGTTTTGGCTTATTCACCGCGCTTGCAAAATGCGGGTTGGTGCTCACAAGCCCGGGCTGTGTACAGAAAAATCGACACAAATTTTTGCCCGACCCAGGAATCGAACCCAGGACCTCGAGACCACGGCCTGGTACTTAGACCACAAGACCATCGAGGCGTCAACGGTCAAGAAGTTGACTATTATGAATATTCGTTCTGCAAAACAAACATCATAAGTTTTATTTTTTTATTTCACTCAAAGATACCAATCCATACTTGGATTGTTGAACTGTCTGTGTGCAATAGTTTGTCAAATTAATCAAAATAATATTTTTATCCACAATTGTCTTTTATATTTTATGATTTGATTATTTTAAGTTTATTTTCCTTTACAACAATATGACAGTAACACGAGTAGCTTTGCGTAGTTTGGGGCTAGATTGCATTTTATGTTAATAATGTTAATAAGAATTTATCTATTATTTATTCATTCACCAGTCAATTAGTTATCCTCTCCACCCATCGAAACACAAATTGACTAAGCTTAGAATCGAACCCAATAACGTTGCCTAAGGGATTTCGATTGAAAGACTGCGTCGAAAGCTCTCAATATTCGAGGGCAGTGTGTCTTAATTACCGCTTCCCTTGGATGTAATTTGTTGTTTTTCTTCGTTTCACATCTTAATTACGATTGACCTTTTATTTAGGGTTTTGGGCGTTGTCTTTACGATTTAGATTGGGTGTGTCTTCATTAAAAAATCAAAACCTCTTTTTCGATTCTAAACTTACGGTATACACATTTTGTGTATGTTATTATTAGTGTCAACCACTAAAAACTTTACATATAACTTATATATGTATAACAAGTTAGGTGTTTCTGATTGCAACTTATTCCTCTTATGAAATGAAAGGAAGAGCGTATCTACATCAACTTTACATGTAAAGAAGATTCTTATGCTCGTATTAATAAATCGCACTCAAACTTGAGGAGCTGTTTTATATGAGAATGACATATCAAGTTCGCGCACAAGTTCGATCTCAGAGTTGAGTGCGATTTATTAATACGAGCTTAAGTTACTGGGTATTTACGCTGGCGACAACTCACTAGTTTTAATGTGATTTCCTGTTTTATTTCAAAAAGATGCGTTCATGCCCATAACACATTTTGTGTATCGACGGGCCCGACGGGTCTAGTGGCTAGGGACCCTGGCTACAAAACCAAGGGTCGCGGGTTTGAATCCAGCAAGGCAAATGTTTGTGTGATGAACATCGGCATTTGTATTCAAGTCATCGATATTTATAAAAGTATTTAAGTATGTCTATCCGTTCCCTAGCTTCCATACAACAAGCTACGTACTTAGTTTGGGGCTAGATAATTGGTGTGTTAGTCCAAAGAATTTATTTAATTGCTTAACTGTCCACTCTACATTAATACATAGTTCCCTTCACCCAGATTTCCGTAGTTCCAGTCACCTATAACGGGGTCATAGATTAGGCCAAATCTCTGGGTTTATGGCCAACGGCCATTAGGCCCGCATTGTACTGGCCCATGGCCCAAATGGGGAAGTCTTGCTAGCTAATGGAAAAGGAAAATAATTCGTAAATACTTTCTGCACTTACACTTTGGAACTTGGAATGTTTGCAAGTTGCTCGCTGTTATAGTTATGGTGGTAAAGCTGGAAAAAAGACTTTATATGAGGAGATGGGTATTGTATGGGAGCCCTTATATTTGGTGTGAAGGAGTAATTTTAACGCTTATAGAAATACAGTTTTTTTATTGACAGTCGCATTGGCAGGCTACAAAACCAAGGGTTCGAATACCGCTTGGGGCAAATGTTTGTGTGATGAACATCGGCATTTGTACTCGAGTCATGAATATTTATATAAGTATTTAAGTATATCTATTCGTTCCTTACCTTCCATAGTACAAGCTTCGTGCTTAGTTTCGGGCTAGGCAATTGGTATGTTAATACAAGGGATTTTTTATAATAACGCCTTATACCTCTATCCATCGGTATGTGATCGCCAACCCGCATCTAGGAAGCGTGATGATTATTCCAACATATCAAATGATGTAGGCTTTTGCCATTCGGGACACTAATAGGCTGATACTTTATTTTACTTTACTTTTATGATAGCATCTACAAAAGTACATAAAAAAGTTCATGATTTTGTATTTTTGGATCAGAGGCCTGAATATTGTTTAACAGTTTTGAAATAGCAAAACTTAAACAATTTAAATATTTACTCGTTCAAAAAAAAAACTAAAAAATATTCCAATGAACTGAAATTTTCCAAATTGTAAAAAGTTAGAGTCCATCGGGCAAAAAGCATAAATTTTTATAAAAAAAATACGATTTTCATCTCTAAAAATATTCAGCATTCAAACAAAATAGCTGAAACGTCGACGCTAGCGAACTATTTGAAAATGTTCTATTTCAAATAACCAATTTAATGAAACCGGCATTAACTAACGCGGTTGGAACATTGGAAGCCGTGACAGCCTTTGGGAAATCTCATCTGAGGAATCCAATTAACAACGAATCGGAACTTCTATGTACAACCGCTAGAGAAAACATGTGGATGTTCCATTCAATGTTTTGAGAAATGATTCTACTTTCAACGAACACAGGAGTTTTTCTTGCCTTTTGATATGTTTTAGAGGAATTTTACATTACAAGACTTTTTCAGTTACTCAATTTTACAAATTTCTAAATGTTTATTTTTACTATAAGAATGGTCAAAACTAGTAAAATATATAGCAACTTTGATGTCCATGGACCACAATGCCAGTAAGTAAATGTATTTGTTCGAGATGTCACCTCTTTACGTTGTAGTAATACCTCAATGGGTAGAAAGCGGTCTGGTTGTGCGGGGTGTAGTCTGCTCGGGCGCGGTTGAGAATGTTCTACCTCTATACCTAAATTGACTCTTATTAAATTGTCACCGACATTTTCACGGCACATAACACGGACAGTATCAGTGTTCATTCTAAACGATGAAGTCGATGAGAAAGTTGTAATGCAATGCTAAAAATATTGAATCTCAAAATCTCCCACACAAATGTGTTTTTCCGTTCTCACTTGACTTACACACATCGCGAGATCAACCAAACGCGCCGCAGAATCAATCAAGAAGATTTTCGCATCCCCCTCGGATTTTTGACTGAAACGCACAATCGATCGAGTCACTATGTCGTACAATAAAACCCGCCTCTGGGGACGACCCTCACATATTTATGGAAGTCAAAAGATAGGGTTTCGTTCGATGAGGCTTTCAGAAATGCCGCATTGCTACTTCAATTGATTCGAACACAATTGTTTTGGGGGAAACCTGTTGAAGTGTTTACGTTTGATGTATGTGAGAGGGTGTATGAATGTGCTTTCATATTGATACTCGTATTTACTACTTATATAATATCAAAAGGTAGAGAGGTTAAATTAAAATCAATATCACTTCAAAAATTCAACAATAGAATGAATCTACCACCGACTTCGGAACGCAGTCATCTATCGAGATGAAGCGGCAAGAAACTCCATAATTGTTCTTTTAAATCGATATTTTTTTCAAATTTTGTCAATACAATATTTCCCTCCGTACTCTAAGTCATACAGTCCCTTGGTGAGTGTGTTTGTAAGCAATAAATATAATAATACAAATGTAAATTAACAACAACCTCCTGAGGCCAAGATCGGGTTTCTGAGCCAGTGGATAATCTGCACTATTAATGATTGACATTGGCTTTCTTTTACTTTTTGACCAAGAAAAGCAAAATATAAAAAAAATAATTAAATTATGAAAGAATATTTTGGTTATTCGCTGGTTAACCAGATTCTGTCACCTATACCAAATGGAGGCAGATAAAATAAAAGCTTTATATTAAGTTCGAGCTGTCCCCAAATCGTTCAAAGTGATTAAACTTTTTGTCCATTCTGCAGATCGGAATAATCCCGTAACGACACCTTAGCCAATTCTGCCTGTAACAATAACATTTGTTATTCTGTTTTCACGTTCAGTTTAATAGTATTTGCCGTGTAAAACGACCGTGCCAGCCGGCTTTACACCTTTGCAGGCCGTCACAAATCTAGCCGTTTGATCGAAGCGGTCCATTCAGATTACAGCCGTAATCGGATGATGGGATTACTCTTAAGGGGATTACTTAAAGCTCATATTTGTGTGAAAACGTGGTATCTATTTTCTGTAATAGTTGGGTAGAGACGATTGCTTGCTTAATTTATATTAGAGGTTGCCTTAATGTTACAACTCAAAATTGACTTTCATAGTCTGACTTACATAGTGATCAATCAACGCACAGCCTAAATCACTGGACGGATCGGGTTGAAAAACATGCAGGTAGATTTTACAACGTAGGCATCCACTTAGAAAGGATTTTAATCAAACCTACCAAGGTGATCGAATTGGCCCATTCAGATTACAGCTGTTATCGGATGATGCAATACTCAGAGGATATGTGGTGTGGTGTTAACTCTTAGGGGGATTACTTAAAGCTCATATTTGTGTGAAAATTTATATCTATTTCCTGTAATAGTTTAGACACGGGTTTAGACGATTTCTGTCTTAGTAGGTGATCGAAGCGGTCCATTCAGATTACAGCCGTAATCGGATGATGAAATACTCATAGGAAATGTGGTGTCGTGTTAACTCTTAGGTGGATTACTTAAAGCTCATATTTGTGTTAAAATGTGGGATCCTGTAATAGTTGAGACTCGGTTTGAGACGATTGCTATATTAATTTTAATAGTGCTCGCCTTAATGTTATAACTTAAAAGTGACTTTCATAGTCTGACTGACATAGTGATCTATCAACGCACAGCTCAAATCACTGGACAGATCGGGCTGAAATTTTGTATGCAGGTAGATTTAAGGCTTTGGTCAACTCAGACCGCTCGATCTCAGACCGCAGTCTAAGTTGTCCTAGTGCAATTTTTAAATCGGACAACTCATCCCGCTGACGTATTTTACGTCTTGTACTGATATGGGGGGGAAGTTGGGGTACGGTCCTGGTGGGATGACGCTAATAGTGAGAATAGCATTACCCATAAAAGCCAAGGAACCTTCTGCAGTGTTCGTAGCGGAACACCGACTAAACGCAGAGCCCTAACAAGTCCGAGTCATCCACGTCCACGTCTCGTCCTCCTGGAAACTGCTGCAACCGCGCATCGCGCGACCGCTACCTGAGAGTTGCAGATGAGCAGAGGATGCAGGGCGAAAGGCGAATGTTCTGCGCCTTAAAACAGAACCTACTCACTAGGGAGGATACCCGCATAAAACCGAGCCAGCCTACAGGCTCCAAGGTGGCAGCCCCGCCGTAGGCTAGGGCACAGAGGGCTAATCACCCACTTGCCTGAACACACTCGATTAAAGAAACTGAAGCAGTGAAGAACCGGACCGATCCAAACACGACGACCTTTGGCATGAAAACACGGACACGAATTGCTTGCTGGAATGTGCGCACACTGAGCGACGATAGCCGACTCGCCCAAGCAGAAGCAGTAATGCTAAAATACAAGCTGCAAATACTCGGTCTCAGCGAGGTGCGCAGGAATGGATTCGGGGAACTGAGAACGTCCAGAGGCCTAACTTTTCTTCACTCCGGGAAGGAAGATGAAGATGACGACCTGGAATATGGTGTAGGATTCCTCCTTACCGAGACTGCGAAGAAGAGCCTCCTGGACTGGAAACCGATATCAGACCGAATCATAACGGCTCGTTTCAACACAAAGGCCCGTAAGATAACCATCGTCCAATGCTATGCACCCACAGAATTGGCATCAGAGGAAACGAAAGACGATTTCTATAGCGCACTCAACTCAACTATGAAGAACATCCGTAGACAAGACATAGTAATCGTCATGGGTGATCTTAATGCTAAAGTTGGAACAGATAACGATGGTTGTCAAAGACACATGGGCAAGCACGGGCTGGGAGTTCGTAATGACAATGGGGAACGGTTCCTAGAGTTCTGTCAGGACAACGACCTTACCATTGGAGGGACGCTATTCATTCACGGAGATCACCACAAATACACCTGGAATCACCCCAATGGAGTCACCAAGAACCAAATCGACCACCTTGCCATAAGCGCTAAATGGCGCTCTTCGCTGCTCGACGTCCGCAACCGTAGAGGTGCGGATATTGATAGTGACCACCATCTAGTAGTGGCGGAGGTTCGGTTAAAAGTAGCCGTAGCTCAAACTGCTACCCAAACAAAAATAGGCAGACGATTTGAAGTTGGCAAACTAAGGAACCCAGACACCGAGGCAGCTTTTAAGTTAGAGTTGCGGAACCGTTTCTCAGGACTCGTTGCTGACTCAACCACAGTCAACGCGGAGTGGAATCGCATCAAAATGGCCTACACAGAGACCAGCTCCGTCGTTCTTGGACTAAAAACTAGCGCACGTGAAGACTGGATGTCACAAACAACTTGGGACCTCATTGAAGAGAGGAGAGTGCTTCACCTGAAGATTCTGTCGACCTCAGACGCGGCAACACTGGAACACCTGAGGCTGCAATACCGTCAAATACGGAAGACCATTTACCGTAGTACTCGCCGTGACCGACGAGTATGGGCAGATGGTATTGCCGACACCGCCCAACGTGCTGCCGACTCCGGTAATCTCAGGGAGATGTACAAAGCGACGAAGACTTTGGCCGGAACACAGAACCGAAGGAAGAAACCCTTAAAGAGTAAGGAAGGCCAGTTGATAGTGACATCAGAGGGACAGCTGCAACGCTGGTGGGAGCACTTTGCAGAAATCTTCTGCATCCCCGACGACCCCACTGACTACACGCCACCTGATGCCGACGTGTCCCTGCCTGACCTCAACATTGACGTTTCCCCTCCCACGGAAGAGGAAGTAGCAAACGCTGTACGTTCGCTAAAACCCGGCAAGGCCCCAGGAGTCGATCTCCTCACAGCGGAAATGTTTAAAGCCGACTTACCAACTGCCGTGAAAGCGCTAACGCCACTACTGAACAACATCTGGCAAGCGGAAGAGTTACCGGACGACTGGAACAGAGGCCTCCTCATAACCGTGCCGAAAAAGGGAGACCTCAGTGAGTGCAGTAACTGGAGAGGCATCACCCTGCTTTCGGCAGCTTCCAAAGTGCTCTGCAAGATCATTCTGGATAGAATGTCGAAGGCAGTGGAACCATACATCCGCAGGGAGCAAGCCGGATTTCGTCCTAACCGATCGTGCACGGATCAAGTCAACACTCTGCGTATCATTTTAGAACAGGCATCAGAATGGCAAAGGGAGATATACTTGACTTTTGTGGACTTCGAAAAAGCCTTCGATACGCTGAGATGGACTTGCATCTGGGACCGTCTGCACGAAATTGGAGTCCCCGAGAAAATTGTAAACATCGTCAAGGCCATCTACAAAAGCTACTCTTGTAGAGTGACGCACAATGGACTCGTATCGGAGGACATACCAGTTCATGCAGGAGTGCGCCAGGGGTGTCTTCTATCACCTCTCCTTTTCCTCGTCGCCCTCGATGGTGTGATACATCGCGCAATATCAACGAAGCGCCGCGGCATAGAGTGGGGATTATCCGACGTCCTTGAGGATCTGGACTATGCCGATGACCTATGCCTGCTGAGCCACACCCGCGATGATATGCAGACCAAACTGGGCGACCTACAGAGAGAGGCAAAGAAGATGGGACTCAGAATTAACATCAAGAAGACTAAGGAAATGAGGTGCGGAGCGACAAGTTCCTTGCCGCTTACTATTGGCACAGAGGGTGTGGAGAGAGTCCACCAATTCACTTACCTCGGAAGCGTCGTGTCGGAAACTGGTGGAACTGAAGAGGACATCGCTTCTAGGATCGCCAAAGCACGAGCAACCTTCGCGCAGCTCCGATCGATATGGCAATCACGGAAATTGACACGGAGAGTTAAGCTCAAGATATTCCGGTCCAATGTAAAAACCGTATTGCTGTATGGGTGCGAGACGTGGAAGGTGACAAAGGAAATCACGCGCCGGCTACAAGTCTGTGTAAACCGATGTCTCCGCCGAATTCTCGGAGTATACTGGCCCGAGAAAATCTCCAATCAAAGTCTGTGGGAGCGCTGCAGCGAGACTCCAATCGACCTCCAAATAAAACGCCGCAAGTGGAGCTGGATTGGCCACACTCTCCGAAGGGACCAGGAACACATACCGAGGCAAGCCCTAGACTGGAACCCTCAAGGAAGGCGCAAACGTGGCCGTCCAAAACAGACTTGGCGGAGGACTGTCGCTGCAGAAGTGAAGGAGTTAGGCAAGAC